>JALMLS010000228.1:0-607116 GCA_038496445.1 Trichosphaerium sp. ATCC 40318
TATCTAAGCAATAGAAAACAGCTATTAGTAGGGCTACTCGCGGTAAAGACCAGAACTGTCCATTCTTTGTTGATTCTTTATCCAACATGTGAATAATAAGAGCATACAGTATAAGCACTATATAATTGCGTCAACAAACCAAAGCAATGCAACAAAACTAGTCTTACCTCCAAGACAGACATATACAAGTACACTAAGATACAGGAGTATAATAGCAGAAGCTCCAAAAGTCTCAAAATACGTTTTTGTTTGATAGTCTAAGAGCAATGGTAAAAATCAATTCAACAGAAGTTCGTTTCAAAAGTTGTTTTGATAGAAGTGTGAAGTTAATGTACCATCTCTGAGCCCCATAAGGAATGTTGGCGTATCTGTAGGGACATAACATATTTCTACACCATCTTTGAGTTCAAACACTTCATCGTCTAAGTAAGGTTAGCAACTCAGCTTAAGCTATTTAATCAAACTCATACTTATAATAACAAACTCTTCAACTGAGTCCCTTAATTCTAATACAGCCAAGCCAACCAAAGTAACATCTTCCACCGTCAATGAACTCCTTTAAGTAAAAATTAAAACTTGTTTACATCAATGGAGTACGTACGGTACAGTAACATTAATACAAGTCAAGAAACCACTAGTAATATTTTCAGAACTTGTAACAGAATAACCATCACTTATAAGTTCGCCAACAATGGCATTATGTATATTAACATAGAACCTTATAGAACCATCACCAACTTGGTTAGATTCCAGAGAAGCTTTAAACAATAAGAATAAAGGAAAAAGACCAAACAACTTACCTGGAAAAAATGGAGATATAACGACTTGTTCAAAAGAGCTTTCACGAACAACCTAAGTGCTATTAGACTCCAGAACGGCTGCTTGCGTATTATTGAATGTTCCTTACCCGAACGACTGCCTCAGTACAAGCGGTAGCAGTATAGTTTGATGTTACAACAAGCTTAGCATTTGTTGTAAACGAAAGATTTCTATTGGCTAGATTTGGACATATTTGAAATGAAGCCAAAGCATGCCCGTTATTGTTGTTAAATGTTTCTGAGTTGAAACAATCACTACCACCACTTTTGTTATCTCCACATAAACATGAAGTAGTCTGAAGAGCATCAAGTACACCTTATTCAAAGAGTTAAACTTAAACAAATTCTTGATTGTTTTTTTTTCCTCATCAATTCAAAGAACTCACCAGAAAATCTACATTGGAACTCTGATTTTATAAGCCTTTCTAAAATATTAGCTTGAATTTCTGGTATGATCTTGACAACTTCTGAATCAATAACGTCACCACTTAAGAACCCAGGTTAGGAGTTTTCCAAAAAAAGCAAAAAATAAAAACAAAAAGATTTTCGGACACTTTTGTGTAGACAAGACGCACTAGATAACATCTGCTGGTTCCCACGTAGGTGAAATAGTCGTTGAAGGAAGCCATGTATATTTATTCCTCCAAACCCCTGTACGCCACGTGTTCCTTTGTCCAAATACACCAGCACAGGCAGTGCACTCAGTTTCGTTCTTAAGAGATAAGTGGGCGAACTGAGTAGGATACAAGGAGTCTATGCAGTAATGTCCTCTATAGCACGTGTTAGCTATTTAACATCCCAAATATTTAGGTACCGTTCCAGGCATTCTTGCTGTGATGTAGCAGCATCATAGAAAGTACTAAACATCAGTATTGTTAGTATACATGTGGATGAACAAAACTATGTATTACCCTCCGACTGCTTCGCAAGCTGACCTTGTCGCAATGGTCCTATCATTACAGCCACCCTGTATATATTAGATTACAATAATATAGCCATATCGTACCAGTGGCGTCCAGTCTTGATACCAAAACAAATTAAGTTCTCTAAAAGTAGTTGCGATTTTTGGTAAATTCTAAATCCACGTGTTATTACAGAATAGACTACCTATGTAACCGTACACAAATATTAAGTGTATCTGGAGTGAGGAGACTAGTCTCATTAAAAGGTAATACACATCCAACAGTTTCACCAAGGCACTCAGCTTTTAGAAAAAAGTCAGTCTATCTTTTTCGTATTAAAGTTTAAGCGACTTACTCGTAGCTTCACATTGTGCTTGAGTACAGTTATCACAAGGAATCGAGCATTCCATTTCAGTTTCGCATTCAATCTTGACTTGAAGATTAACCAAAACGAAATGACATGGAGAAAACCCAACGTACTCTTGTTTTGTTGACTAATTCTATATTTTTGTCGATGCAAACAGGTACGCATTCCTGAGGGTTTACCCAGACGCTTCCTTCCCTATAAGCACATTTAAAAGGTGTGTCCAATAACGAATAACAACATACCACCAAGTGAGATTTCGGTTCAAACATTCTGATTCACTGACAAATTCAATAGTACAGAGTGAACTAGAAGTACTGTGATAGCTCGTTAGTAATTACATGTGCGCAATAGTAATAGCGTACAATACACCTCCTATATTATCGCAAGACTGTTGTGTTGTATAAGTCAAACAACGAGGTTGGCATACTATTGTTAGATCTTCGTTTTGATCGCAAGTGTCTGTAGGTAAACACGTGTCGATTGTGCTATTTTCTGGTTTGCGGCATTGTTGACCCCGAGGGAGCATTGGGTTCCAAGTTCCATTCTTCTTACCGCAAGAATCTTGTCAAAGCTGTTAAACTCAACGAAAACGAGAACTAGTACCTTCATCGGCTGTTCCATAAAAGAAACAACCAGGGAATATAACAATTTGCTCTGAAGCGTTTAGAAACGAACATAAAGGACCTATGGTGGCGTCTTCACAATACTCTAGATTGAAAAAGCATTAATGAGGATGAAGTATTGATGTATACACGCACGTTGATTACAAGTATCGCTATGCTCAGAATCACATGGTTTCCAGTTACACGTCATTTTATTGTCACATTCTTCTTGTGTGATATTTTTACTACTTCCACCTTTTGCAAAATCACGTGGTTTAGCTCAAATGGGTAATAATAAAACGTAGAAATGACCAAGAAATAATGGTTGAAGTACCTCTACCAACACAACGCTTGACTAAAATCTGTTTTATATTTTCTTCAAAGAACTCTTCTGGTCTGTTTTCAACTAATGCAAGACCATCAGCAAAATTTTTATCACGTGACATTTTCGTACATCCTACTGCTTCTTCAGTTAAATTTGTGATTAAAAGACTGCCCAAGTCAGTTGCTCTTGATCTGTAGCACTACAATATAAAGTTAGATACTTTTTAAAACAGATCAGTCTTTTTTTGTTTACCTCTATCAGGTACTGATCATCTAAGAGTTCTTTTGAATTTGCTGTCATATCATTTATAGGAAATACCCTACAATGTTTATCTGGCATACACTCGGTATTGCAGTCATCATCTGTATTACATTTGATACGACATAGTCCTTAACAAATTGTTTTAGATCAAATTGTTTTAGATCTACAACAAGAGAAAAGAAAGAAAATAGTACCGTCAATGCAAACCCGAGGCCCGCTTGCATCTTGCTCACATCCATCAAAGATAGTACATCCCTGAGCATATATTTCTTTCTCGCATATGCTTGTGTAAGGAATAAACGCATATTGTGCTGTACGTGACTGAGTAGGAGGTTAGTATAGACAGGCAGCAAAGCGAGATAAGGAGTGAAGCTCTTACTTCTCGATAGATTTGTCCACAAATATTTGTCTGTTCCAACTGGTTAACTTGGTCGTAAGCAATAAACTCTTGAACAATATCCTACATATACCAGTAAGATGGCTTACTCAGGTTACAAAATAAATTAAAGTATCATACAGTCATGCACTTAGGAAATGTGCAAACGTCTTGCAGTCCATCTGTGCTTGGTATAAGAACTGGCACATCAACAGTTAGGTCTCTAGCTCTGCAGCATTGTTTAGACAATAACCTAGGTAATAATCAGCTAGATCTTTGCGTCTCTTCTTTTGTGGAACATACGCAGGGTTGCAGCAAGGATCTAGCATAAATGCAGGAGAATGTGGTTCTTCACTGCACGAAAATGAATCAGTAACCACACTCGTAGCTGAAAATGGTAGCTCTTTAATTAAACGATTACGAATTAGTTCAGTGCAACCAATCCATGGCCTTGATAACTGTCCAGCTAGAATCTACAAGAAAGCTACTTTAGACAGACTAACACACAGTTTGATTTTCCTTCTATGTTTATGTTTGTGTGTTTACCTGCGCTGAGACTTGAAACCCGTGTAGTTCATCAAAACTTAATGGAGAATCATCAAAAGAATTGGCAACAGTTTTCATGTCTTAACAAAACCATTAGAAAAAAGCTAAAGACAAGCATCTTACAAGTCACCACGGCACTCATTTCTTCAAAGTTACATTCAGATGTTGGTCTTTCAGCGTCAGCTAGAGGGAAAGTACCTTCCAAAGGCTAATGTCTTGTTAATAGATCCTTTTATTTCAGTTTTTTGAATGACTGGTACCTCTCCTGTGGCACCAACAACCCTAGGTGTTGTCAAAGTACACTCCGTATCTTTATCAAACCATTCTCGTACAAGAGGAAACGCACTCAATATACCTGTATAGTCCAAACCAACACGAGGGTTTGCAGGCCAAGATACTCTGTTAAAAACAGCTATATTAAGCCTCTGTGGTATTAAGGATGTGTTTCCATAATTAAGAGGAATACCACTAAAAGGGATAATGATTAGGACTTCGTAAATGAATAAGTTTCAAAAAAAAGTTCATTGTACCCTGCCTGAGCAAAAGAATGCGCAAGAGAATCAGAAGCGATTGGTGGGGATTTATAGCATAGAATTCCTTCTAATTCTACACAAGCAACATCATCTATAACAACCCAACCATTGCAGTTTATTTCCAATCCAACTGAAAAAAAAAATCAAAACCCATTTTGTATTTCTATTCCTATTTACTTACGTCCAAACCAGAAGTCTGATATTGGAATCAACGACTCACCTGTTATTCTCATTAATGCAAGAATAATTATTATTTGAAAAGGTGTGACTTGTGTCGAGTAGTAAAGGTCTCAATATTACGTACGAGGAAAAGTAACGTCGCCTTTTACTGTTTCGGCTATTTCGTTTTCAAACGCCAAAATTAATGTGCCATCCCATTCTCCTTTACCTGCTTCAAGTGACATAGTACGAAGTTCTGAGCAACACAAGGATAGTCCATCTTGAGAGTTTGTAGCAGTGTTCAAACCTATTGAAACAGTGTAAATACATTTGGAGCTCAAGCAGCAAATGATGGGCGCCCAGAAACAAAAGTATCTAATCAAAGTGTACCCACTTTAGCCTTTACATTGGCTGATAGTTCTAGATCTATCCACAAGTAAATCAAGTTCAAATCAGAACCAAGGTCTACAAAGTCTGTAAACAAAGAAAACCTCCAACTTTTTTTTTTGTCAGTTCAGCTTGAAATCACGTGCCAGTTGATTTGTAAAGTATTGTGACCTTATCGCAAGTCCCTGGATTCTCTACCTGCGCGTTGAATACTGCACCGTTTCGAGGAACAATGATAGAGCTAAGAAAGAGAAAAAGTTAATTTTTGTTTACAAAAAAAACTCTGGTATTGTACGGAACTCACCTGTCCGTATCATCTATGCATTTAGAAATCGGTGTGCCCTCTTGTAGTATTTTTTAGGCGTTTTTAACGAATGACAAAGACATACCAAGACAAGGGTAATTACTACCGTTGCAACACCGTTTAAATCGTGGATACGCATTGATGTCGCCAGTACAAGACGTATTAACAAACACTGGCTCTGAATAATCTATTTCAAATGTAGTGCCAAAGTATTGCGCTCCTTTTATGTTTTAGCGTTATTAGAGCCGTTTTACGTACCAAATACATTACTTTCAGCTTCGATTGCCACAACGCGTTCAATCCTGGGCGCAGCGCGTGATAAGCCTACCAGGAACAGTAGAAGCACAATGCGCATTTATTGATCAGAGAAAAAACGTAACAATAACTCCCTTTCGTGTATTTATACGCAACGGCCCGGCAATAGTCCTTACAATGTTTGTTAAGTAGCCGCTTTACTAAATGCGCACAACCAAATTAAGCATTCAGAAGAAAAATAAACGGGCTAACTTAGCTCCGCTTGGTTATGTAGAACTCAGTAGTAATGTAGTACGACAATACTTAGAGGCATAGTACATTTTGTGAGGACAAAGAAAACTCCAAACGGAACGATTTTCTAGTTTTTTACACGTGTTGTTGAGAAGTCGTATTCGGGAGGTATTTGCGCTAGTTTTCTCTTGATTTCTTGTTAGGTTATTGTCTTATCAAACATATGTTTACTAGATTGCAATAGTTGTCTATTCCACAAAGGGTTTTGTTTAGTAATAAATAAGATAATGTTGATTTACCTTTGTGATGACTTCTTTTGTAGTCCGTTGTCTTCAAAGCTCTCCCAGTTCCATTTAAACTCGGGATAAGCCACTTCTAATATTCTAGGATAATTTGGAATTAAACTTACTGCTCCTAACTGAACAAGTTGGTATGTAGCGATGCGATACCTGTTTTTTTTTGTTATTATTTTTTTGCATTTTTCGAATTATTTTACACGTACCACGCTTCTATGTTTGGTATGCTCAGTTTTTCTTCAGCATATCTCACAAATCCTATAATATTCTCGCCAATCTCCCAATACCCTCTTGGGGTTGTTTTCGTTTTAGGACGTAACCTAAACGGGAATATTAAACGACAGAAAAAATTAGGAATAACATACTTGAAGGAGTTCTCATGCCATGAGAATTTTGGATATAATGTCTTCAACGTTTGGTAGAGACTGCCGTATCTACATTCAATTTGACTAATTTAAGACAACGAAGATCAACATACTGTTGTGTTATCCACTGTAACTTTCCATGTTCAAAAAGTTTTTTAGGTGAACAATCATGCCAATTATCTAACGCGTGGAATCTCATCTTTTCGCTTACACTATTTATTCTTGATCGTTGATTATCTTCATTAAACCAATAACCATTAGGGACAGTCCTTAAGTTCATATAAGTCAAAGGACTCCAAACGCACATTGCTAAAAAGATCGCACGAAAACTTTTCCACATCCCAATCATGTTCAGGGTATACAGCCATTAGAAACGTAGAGTATGAATTGCCATAGCTTTAAAAGTTAGCTAAAGGTTATGCATTATGATTTCGTACTTGCTGAGTATCATTCTTGTTCTATTTCCCAGCACATCTTGAGGTGTTACTGAGTAGAAATCATCAAGTGTTTCAATTCCAAGCTCAGATCTGCTTGTTTCGAGAATTGATCTGTGGTGTTGCAGAAGACTTGTAGGTGGCGGTTGACGTTTTACTCGTTTTTTCCTACTCCTACTGTATGTGCGTGAGTATCACATTATGTTCAATATGTACGCACTTTATGTAAAACTCAGTGACGTCCCAGCGATGCTCTGGATACAGATTTAGGATCATATCTATCAAAGAGTTGTATCTTTAGATCTATTAGTGTCTTGTAATACTTAGTTTCGTATGATGTACCTTGATATTACTCCTGACACTCCTTTAGATATAACATTTGCATGAGGTATACTATACCAACCATCATAGGTAGTAACTCGTAGCTCCTCCGAAATAACGTCCAGTAGTTGCCTTTGATTTTCAACGTCATCCCAGTGATTTTGAGATTGTTTCCTAGTCACGTGTGAGTACCTACATCCCACGTGACCAAAACATGTGTATCGTACGCAAATTTTGTAGTGTCCCACTTAAATTGTGGGTATAAAGCTACAAGTGAAGCCGGTAGAGAAGCGTCGTGTCTATTTGTATTATAACTTGTTTTAAACTAAAGTTCTACTTACTGCTTCAGGATTGGGCGACCACCGTTACTCTCCACTTGACATGTGAATACACTATACCAATCATCAAGTGACTTGACATTTAGTTGCAGCGCTATTTCATTCAATTTGGTTGTTTGTTTGCACGGCAGATTCCAGTCAATGTTTGTTCTAAAGAAAACCAGTCTGTCAACAACCAACTGACATTTAATAACAAGCACGTACCTAACCCTCTTTGCTGGATCTACTGCTGTAGGGTTAAAGGCTAATAACAGATTTGTAATTGATCCGTTAAATCTAAGCAGTGTAAGCGCTATTTATCATAGTGGTGGCGTTGTAGCGGTATGTGAAGCTAAAATGAGTAATTTAATTGACAGTACTAACTTTGATAGTAAATACTTTCCGCCAGCCTTTATTACGCGCGTATGTGTGACTTTTCGCCAATCTTCGTGAGTTTCAACGCCCAGTCTGATACTTAGGCGCGTGAAAACGCGCTTTAACGAAGCTAGCTGCTCTAAAATACTATGAGAAGTGGTTAATAGCAAAAGCGCTAGTGCCTGGTGAAAAGTCCGCAAAACGAGCATGACTTGCGCTTGCAACACGCATGTACGCATTGAATCTGCTTCAGAACAATGTTGTAAAACAACTTTTCGCTTCAGGTTAAGTTTGACGCTCATTCAAATAATTAGTGAAAAGTATAAAATGTCCCAACCACAGGTAAAATGTCCCCACTTTTCAACACTTTTTTTGAACAAAAAATTGATGCTACGCTCTTAAAAAAAATACTTTTTTATTCTGATTTTAACATGATGTGTCCATTTGCGTTGAGTACCAGTTACCAAAAGATCGCCCTCCTGTACATTCTTCTTCGTGCATTTCAACCATTTTTTTTCCATCAAATTCTTTTAAGCAGCATGGGCATGACCCATACTGATCACAGACTTCACACCACACCCACGTAGATCCTCCCCTCCATAAGCGCTCGCCACATATCTGACAGGTCTCACATTCATTTTTGTACTTCTTCTTAGCAGCGGCAAGTTTTTTTTCCTGTTTTTTTTTTTCTTTTTTCTGTCTTGTCTCCTCTCTATGAACATTCTCCTCCTCAAATTTTTTTGTTTAGCATCTCTCTTGAGTTGCCTTAGCTCTGCCTTGTGTTTAATTTCTTGTTCTTTATCTATCTTTTTTTTTTTTGCTAATTCAACCATTTGGGTAGCAATATAAGCATCCCCTTTTGGTACTGTCATTGGACCGATTGTTAGGGCATTTACTTGATTGCTGTGGCTGTATAGCTCATCCATAGCGTTTTTGGCTTTTCTAGCAGTATCGGTGATGAAGGAAGGTGATTGTTTAGGTTGGACCCCTACATTTTTTGAAGCATGATTTAAGATCAACTTTCTGTTGTAGGGTACAATGCCCACGGACTTCCATGCCGATTTTAAGATTTTGGGAGACAGTGCTTTGGTCTCTGCAGCTGCAACAGCCATTATGTCATAACGTCGTGTTTTATGTTTGATCTCTGTGCCACTTTCAATTGTAATTTTCCTGTTTAATTTATATGCCTGAGCTAGGGTAGCAAATGGCTTGTCATCTAAGGGTTGCGTGAAATGTGAGGTATGAGGCACCCATGTGATAGTGTGTACATGCTGTTCAAGGCATTTTTGTAACGATTCTGTTTTAATGTGGCTGGCCAATCTATCAAGGAATAAAAATGCAACCCTGTCCCCTTGAAAAATTTTCAAGTGCTTTAAGAACACATCAAGAATTTTTGGCCAAATTTCGTTGGTCACATACCCTTTACCATGAAATATATAGTATCTAGGCCATGAAGAGCGGGTATTTGTTGGTCTGGGTACTGTCATTTGATGCACTTTTTGTTCATCACCTTTGTTTTTTGCTGCCATTATATAAATTGACACCAGTACGCGTCCAGAGGCTGAAACAAACGGAATCAACGTGAGAGGGCTGCTTGTGTTATTGTTCAGCCGCCCAGCAATTTTCATCGTTCTATCTTGAAAGGTAATGTGTTGATACTTGTCACTTGATGCTGTTATCAACTTTTTGTCACAATTGAACATCAAATCTGGGTTCATATAATACATCTCTGAGAATCGCTCAAAACCATCACACCAAGCTTCTACACGTGGCAGAGTGACAGGAGATACACGGCAGCGGCGAATTGTCTTCGAAACAGTGGCTTTGAGTTCAATATTGTGTCTTTCAGTGAAGCCATCACACCAAGCTTCCATACTGGTCGACTTCTTCTTCTTGTACAGACTTTGTGCCATAGATATCAAGGCTGCACGTGATAGAGGCATATGACGCCCGCTAAAACTCAAACAGTAGCCAACCAACATTTCTTCTTCAAAATCCGTAAAAAGTTGGTTGCCATGAGATTTGAAATTCTCCGAATTCTCCTTTGCAAATGCCCTCTGAACACGCTTTCGTAGTGATTCTGATTTAACACAGTGTTTTTTAGCCACTGTGATGCAAATTTGACGAATTGAGAGTGTTTGTGAAGGTTTACGCTTCTTTAGTTTATAAAGTACTTCCTTTGTGGCCTCTGCCATGTTTTTAGCCTTTGTGGCACTTCTGCGAGGCATTTTAAAAATTGAAAAGTGGGGACATTTTACCTAGAATTGGGACATTTTATACTTTTCACTAAATGTAGTACAGTTCGTTTAGTACAACAACCACTGTACAATAATAAACGACTACTACAAAGCGTGTAGCTAGTACGATCTACAATGGCGCAACTAGGTGATATTTCAGGTCTACCTCCACATTGTACGTCACGAATACCACGCCAGTGCCATACTAACGCGTATAACAGTAAAAATGCAAATTTTATCTCAACTTGATCCAAAAACACAATCCCAGACGTTATCTATTGATGAATCGCAGCTATTACCTAAAGTTAGCTTCGCTTCAAACCTCAAAGTAACAGCCCTTATAAAATTTATCTAATGACGCTATAGGACGCATCAGCGCTCACTCTGATAACGTCTGAGGAGCTTGCTAAGCTGGATTTCGATGGTTACTTTGTAAAAGATCATTTTTTTGGTAATGCCCCTGTAGTACGAGAAGAGGTACAGTAGTTACTTTCTCACACTTCAAACATATGTTGACACGTCGAATAGGCTAAAAAGCTTTACGCAAGCGGAAAACTATCAAAGGCGGGTATGTCTAAGGTATGTGAGTTCTTGACGCCAATGCTAGCCTATTTCGTAATTCTCCACAAGTTTTTCGATGTTGTCTTTCTTACAATGCTGCAAAGTGTGTTTCTCTTATGTTCGACGCAACATACGTTGCTAATAGTTACTTTAGGGCTCTGATAAATGGACTGACAATAAAGTTCGTGGCGATTACATCATGTGGGTCAGCGATGCTGCAGTTGTTAAGGACGATGCTCCTCATTTATATCAACTCCTCTCTAAACTCGATCGATTACGTGTTGAGATGAATAATGCTTGTGGATTTGGATGTGATAAAACGCAGGTAATGCCATGGATATCCAACAAGAAAAAGACTTTGAAGGATTTTGTTAAACCAGATTTTTACTTTTTTTTCTTTTTTTGCTTGTTTTGATTTTGTTTCAGATACAACTCGCTTGTTACCCAGGCAAGGGAGCCAAGTATGTGAGACACTTAGATGCTTTTATTGGTGGTACTAATAGACGTATTACTGCTTTATATTATCTTAATACAGACTGGAAAAAAGGCGATGGAGGTAATTTTTTTTCTAGTTTGACTTGAAACTTAAGCTATTTTCTAGGTGAACTACGGGCTTACTTGGGTCACATGAAGCCCAATAATAAAGGTAGTGATGTACACATAGATATTGAACCTATAGCGGATAGACTAGTACTTTTTCAAAGTAGACGAGTTGAACACGAAGTGCTTCCTTCGAAAGAAGAACGCTTTGCTGTCACAACTTGGTTTTATTAAAATAAACAACCTGATTTCACTTTGTTCTCGCTTTGAAATACATGTAACTCTCTGTACACCGTTGTGTGATTCAATGAGTGTATGGTCCTATCACTCGGAGAAGATGGCTAAAGACTATGTCGCAGACAGCGACATCTTTTTTGAATAATGTGAAGATGCGATTTTTTATTGATAAGGTTTTAGACACTTTCCATTTGCCAGTGTTGGTTTTGGTTGCCGTTGTTTGATGACCACAAATAAACGTTTTGAACATTGCTACCACCATTGCCGCCGTCAATAGAGAAGCCGTTTGCGTTTCTCTTTTCAAGTCTAAACCTGCCGTTTGACAATGAAACTTTTCTCCAATGTTGGTTTTGGTTGTTACTACCGCACTGGTATATCTTTAAGTTTTGTCCGTTACCTCCACCATTGTTACCATCAAGGCAAAAGTTTGTGTCTCTTTTTTGGTAAGAAAAGAAACCGTCACCACGAGGAATCTCAATCCAATGTTGGTTCTTGTTTCCTTGATTGTACGTATACAAGAAAACGTTTTGGTTGTTGGATCCACCGTTTCCTCCGTCAAGAGCAAAACCTAAGGAATTTCCTTTCCTTAAAATAAACCTATTACCTGTAGGTGGTGCAGGCGAAGGAGAAGGGCCAGAACCTTAAAAAAAGCATAAGAACCACATATCTTTTTTTCTTGTTTTTTTCCGTCTTTTCAAAAACAAAAAGCGCCCCACAACACATACCTTGATTAACCACAAATCGAGCGACGTAGTCAATATGAAAATCGAACGTGAGAGAATCTCTGAAATTGGCAGGAGTATTAGGAATCTCACCAAGAAGCGCTTCTTGATCGAAAATCAAAGTTTCTGGTGTTCTTGTGACATGATATATCTGTTGAGCAGTTCTTCCGCTCCAAACTTTGTTATCAGGCATAGACCTGTATTGAAGAGGGTTGTCGCTTATTTTAAATATCCTCCTTACTTGACGCCCGTTGTAGTAGAACTCTAGATTATCAACAGCTTTGAGAAGTCCGTATGTGTTCCAACCAGTGTTTGTGTTAATTGGCGCTCTGTAGCTGAGTTGTCCGTCGGTTTGATGAATATTACTCGCCATCTGATTGAACCAGTTGTTTGGAATGTTCTCTATGATGTCAATCTCTACAGGGCCTATTGGACCTTGGTTAAACCTAAACCAGAAAGAATGAGCCAAGTTTCTTGCGGCATTATTTCCCATTTTAGTCACTCTCATTCTTGCTTCATAGAAACGGCCAGGGATGGCAACGCGATCAAGTGTCCTGAAGAAACCGCTATACCATTTGACAGTGTATGTTCTTCCGTTGTATACCCAGTTGTAGTGTTCGTTTGAAGGTAAGTATCCGCATCTCAAAGTCAAGTAACTGTCATCGTTTGCTTGACCTCTGACGTCGCCCAAAAAAGATCCATCGGTTTTGAAATGTTGGTTATGACGTCCTCGAAATCCTGATGATATTGGAAGGTCATCCCAACCGGTCATTTGGTTCTTCCACTGAGAAACAGGAGTAAGAACGTTGTCACTACCAAAAAAAAAGGAAATGAGCTTTACCTGTGCATTAAATTGCTCTCCCCAATCTCGTGATACACGGCCTGCGTTGATTTGTTGCTTCCACCAGTGGTTATTATCGATAATATCAGGCGCGTTCCATCCAGCAGAAACGAGCTGAGTACAAACTACCGCGATAAGAAGGAGGTACACGCTTTTCATTTGTGTATGATTTAGAACTTAGACAAATCACGTGTGTTAAAGCGTTGCGTTTGTTGTTGGTAACACGTAATAATAAAAAAATGACGCTGTGAAGAAAGCACACACTAGCGCTAGTCTCTTTATCCAAGTACGCTAGAACGTCAGTATCTATGGAACCACGACATTTGTTTGCCATAAAATAGTAAGTTTTTTTTTGAACTTATATATGGCTTGCTACTTTACGCCCGTATACAAATATATATACGGCTATTTAGGATAAAAATAAACTGCGCTAGGTGTCACAAAGTTTCGCTAGTATAAGTAAATGACTTGGAGCTGTAAGAACTTTCGGCACAACGCAACAACAAATATTACAAATAAAGTTCCAACGAACTTTACTTACAGGTAGTTTACAAATACAGCGGGCAAACATATTCCCCCCAATCTTAGGTCAAGTAACATCAGTATGCTTGTTTGGATATTGATTCCAAACTCCAAGCCACGTGTCTTTGAAACTAACCTTTTCAGCTATTTTTGGCGTGAAAATTGTTTTACAAATTACGCAGCACATAGTAAGTATTTGTATCTTGTATAGCATTACTGTGCACGAAAAGCAAATCTTCTAGGGCCCACCATGGTTTTGGTTTACAAAGTTGCCGTGAGCGGCCCTTGACTTAAGTTTTGAAAATAATTGCGAAAGAAAAATTATAAGAGAACAATAACTATTACCCTATTATATTTATTTCAGATACACTAGCAAGCGCTCGTAATACAAGAACAGCTTATGAAGCATAAGTTGTACCTCAGAGGCATCCAAGAACTTTCTAGTACGAGCGGTGAGTTGGCCAAATCCGCGAATGTAAATAGGTACTTGATTAATCACCTGAGAATGCAAAACTTTAGCATAAAGAACTACATAAATTAGTCAATCTTCAACACGGTGACAGCATGTGCTCCCGACGTTTATTCACTCACAAATACAAATATGAGCGCCTGCAAGCGCTCCGCCAATCTAACATTATTGTCAACTATCAACGAACTTGGTCAGCTTTTACAGCTTGACTTGATCACTCTCTTCAGGGCGGCTGGGTCATAACCGCACAATTACGGTCCGCCTAGTAGGCGGCGTCCTGTCTCTTCCCGCGTCGAGAGCGGTAGGTGCAACTCCTATGTAAGACCTTGGTTGGCACAATGTATTATAACCTGCGATTGGGTCGCTTGATGCAAGGCAGACAAATAAAAGTAAAGTAAAGTAAACATAAATTAGTCAATCTTAACATAAAATCTTCGATTACCTTGTATGTTTCCGTGTTACTTTGCAAATATAAGTGTAACGTTAGAACAATTCTGCACATGCTCAGGTTTCAGTTCCAGTTTTTCTTGCTTAGCAGAACATATTGTTAGCAAGCTGTATGTACAAAAGCCTAAAACATATTACAGGCAAAAACAGCAAGCTTGTTTAATATTCTCTATTAAAAAACCGTTTAATTATACAAAATGAGGAACGTAACAAGCAATGACAAGCAATTTGCTGTAGAATCTGATGATTACCATTTATTACACCTTCCTGTTGAGATTCTGCTTGATATCATCGATTTTGACACATCAGTGTATTTAATATGGCCGCTTCTTTCAAAACACTGTGCTGTGACCACAAGGTTTGATGCTGACATGGAAAAACATGGAAAATGGCAAATACGAAGCAAATCCAACAATGTAAAAGGCCAATGTAAAAAGCAATCAAATTATGTGAATGGTGAACTTGAAGGAGAGTACAAGAGTTGGCATACCAACGGCCAATTGTATCAGCAATGCAATTATCTGAATGGTGAACGAGAAGGTGAATTCAAGTGTTGGCACAAAAGTGGCCAATTAATACAGCAATTCAAATATGTGAATGGCAAACGGTTAGCACGAAAATGACCAACTTAAAAGAGCAATGTGATTATGCAAATGTTAAACAAGTTGTGTGATAGTGGCAAATTAAAATAGCAGTGGCATGTGAGACTAAACAAGACTGAGAGTACTAGTTGGCATGCCTAGCACTTGTTAATCATGTCTAGAAAACAGTGGATGTTCTGTAAAGTTGTTTGTCATGTGATATCAAACAAACCTGTTTAATTCTATTTTAAAGCCGTTTGATAAAGCTGTAAGGTTTATTGTGCCAGTTGTACATTTATATTGGACTATCAATAAGCTACATGAAGAGTTTATTTTAATACAGTACTATGTGGTTTCTCGAGAAATTGAACATTACGGTATTGGGTTTGTAATCCACTAACACTTTTCAAACAGACTGTCTTTACAGTAACATTCCATGCAAACCGTTTGCCTACAATATTAGTGATGTTTGTTCATCAAAAATACCTAAACTCAAACTCTTGCATCTCATCAATCACTTGGCAATGAAGTTTGTTGTCTTTGATAAAAAAGTACCCACTTGGGCTAGCAGTGAATGTATCAAGTAATGATACTAGTTCATCTGATCTTATATCTATACACATAGTATCTTTAATACCCTGTAATACGTCTCTTACTTTATTCCAGTCATTCCAACCTTTGCCTTCACGTTCAAAAGAGAAACTAATAAAGTGCTTTGAATCATATTCACCAATTTGCTCCTTGCATTCAATATCAACAGAATAGTGTACCAACAGTTCAGTATGTCCCTGACCACCATCATCGTCATAGGCATTTGTTTCAAAATCTTTACCTTCAATTATATGACATACTGCTAGGTTTTCTTTGCCATAGAATGCATATTCTACCCTGTCTTCCTGGTAACCGCGGTAATCAACATCTGGGAACTCATCACCTGCAGGGTAACGTTCTGAGGCTCTATCAGTTCCCACTTGAAGTAAATATTTGTTAGTCTCAGCGCCGTATTTGACATTGTAAAAAGTCTTCTGACTGGTTCTGGCTATAAAGTATTCTTTCAATACTTTACAGTTCGCTGTGGAAGATTCCAAGTTCATATTCCATTTTAACCTCAATGCGTCCTTCCAAAGCATTGCTGAATATGTAAACTCGTACCATTGCTTGCAAACTGTCAAGAGAGGTCCAACGTTTCTGAGTTTAGCGTAGCAAGCACTTAGTACGCAAAGCCATACGTCTGGTATGATTTTGTCTTTGTTTACTCTAATTGCGTTTTTTTTTAATTCAATAGCCTTAATAATATCGGGTAGGTTCCCTCCCATCTCTGCAAACTCGTATAATACTTTTTTAGCATCAATGTACTCTTTTTTTCTCTCAGGTTGAAGCCTTCGTTCAAAGACACGCATATTAGCCATTACAATTGTTGTATAAACCGTTGGCGAATAGTGTAGGTTGCTTACAAAGAAAGGAACGTTGACGTTGCATGCAAACTTACTTAATAGTTCTGTGAACTTAAGTCACAAGTTGACATTTTTGTGTTTTTTTGCTTTAGTGGATAAACGAGATGCCAGAACTTCCAGAAATAAACAGATATGAGCGTGTTACAAACAATTTTAGTAGAGGGAAGGTGTTTACGCGTATGACGCGCGAAAACCATACAAAGTACCCTGAGATAAAGAATTTGCCTGAGTACGTTGTTTTTATGTAAATGCGTTTAGCGCACTTCTTCGAATATTTACAAAGCGCGCAGTCGGTTTTCTATCGAAGCGCAAGCGCGAGGAAAGGAGTTTATGCTAAGATTAAATCCGTTACGTGGTGGTAGTGGCGTTATCCGTTTATTGTACACTTTCGGCTTAGTACGTACCCAAAATGCGTTAGCACGCTAACACAGAGTAGGTCGGTAAAATAATGTGCGGTCCAACGTCTGATCCACCAAAATACCAACGCATGGCCTTTCACACAGATGACGGACACACAGTGAGGTACCTAACGACTTGACACGGAAAACTTTGCAACAAAATGTTTAAACCGACAGCTTACGTAATTCTTCTTTATAGCTTCACAGACGCCCAAAAAATGGGTAGATGTAAAGAAGGCGTTGGCTTTACGCTAAAAGATCGTGGTCCAGACCCAATAAAGGAGTTTGATGACTTCTACAGTAACGTTTATAACAAAAGGACTGCTGCACTATTTAAAAAGGATATTTCTGTTCTGATGCTTGATCAGCGATACTTTAATGGTGAGTTTATAAAGTGGAAACATCAATACTGGACCAACAACTTTTTTCTGGCTTTGTTTTCAGGATTTTTTTTATTTTGAAGAATGCTTGTTTTGACTGTCTGTTGTAGGTGTTGGAAACTATCTTCGTGCTGAAATACTATACAGAGCTGGTATATCACCGTTTAAAACAGGCGCTGAGCTATTTGCAAACCTACCATCTGATCCAAGAGAACGTCCAATCACAGCTACAACAGACAGAGGTTTACTATTATTGCACATGTGTTATACTGTACCTAAGATGGTTATTGATATGGGTAATACAACTACTTACAACTCTTTTATTTAAAAAACCCAACACGTGACAATCACGTGACACCTTTGTCCAAAAAAACAATCCAAGTTGGAGATTTTTTCTTCCTTTCTAAAAACTGACTTTTTGGTGTTTTTTGTAGACTTGAATAAGTATGGAGATGCCGCTGATAAACGTAAATTTGAAGAGTGGCTTCTTGTTTATAATAAAGGAGAAAAAACAAAAGATAAATCAGGAAGACCAATACATTACATTAAAGGCCACACAAAAGTTTTTGAACCTTGCGTTAGCATGGCTCCACGATCATCAGAAGAAGATGTTGATGAACATGAACACAATGTATGCTATCTTATACGATCAAACCTAAATCTAACACGTCTTCTCTCCTCTAGGCTAATGGCTATGCAAGTCAGGAAGAACGTTCGCAACATGATCATTTTGAACAACTTACAAGAACAAATGTTGCTGATGAACCTCTTGTTCTTCCACAGAGTTCTTCAAACCTTAGTTCTTGGCCACCACAATCAACAAGGCTTGTTCGTCATGATACTTTATCTATTATTAAACAAGATAACTTTGATCCTCTATCAAAGCTTCTCGCTTTGTTTTCTGTGCTTCACAAACAAGGTCTCTTATCGAATAACGAGAAGGACAAGCTAAAAGAGCTTGCTCTACGTGATTACGAACATGTATACAACGCTTTGAGGGTACTAGAGTCACAACAAGATGAAGATGACTTTGTGGACACTCTACAAAGAATAGTAAAGATGTCACCTGACGTAGTACGTCCAGCACTTATCCCTTCAACTTTTTAGGCCATTATTTCAACCTCCTTCTTTCTCTCCTTTGTTTTACTGTGTATCACTCTTCTGACTTGGATTATAGGACGCTATCAACTATGTAAATGAAGGTGTGACAACAGCTTCTCATCAGCAACAAGCAAACACTCTCTCAACGGCCACCAAACGTAAGCGATTGAATACCTCTCAAACAAACGTCAGAGCCAAGAAATCTGGGCTCTTGGATGATAATCTATCTGATCCTGGATGGCGTAATGCCCTCGAATCAGAGATTTCAAAGCCTTATTGGAAGGATTTAAGCAAATATGTCTCTGAAGAAAGAAAAAAGTTTAAAGTCTTTCCACCAACTGAACAAGTCTTTAACGCTTATAATCTTTGTCCTATCGATGATATAAAGGTGGTAATGCTAGGACAAGATCCTTACTTCAGACCAGGCCAAGCTATGGGTACGTCACGTCGTTTGACGCGTTTTACAACAATATTTCTCTTGATCCGCTTAAAGACATTCAAATCACTTAAGACTTACTCTAAACGTTTTTCGTATAGGTCTATGCTTCTCTGTGACTAAAGAGACAAAAGTTCCTCCATCACTAAAGAATATCTACAAGTATGATTTTTTTTCGATTTTTCCTTTTTTGATTTGACTTCCCACTCACTTTTTTGTCTTTTAGAGAGCTCGCTGGTACTGTACCAGGGTTTAAGACACCTTCACATGGCGACTTGAGTGCTTGGTGTCGTCAAGGCGTGTTTATGCTTAATGCTGTGCTAACTGTGCGCAATGGTAAGCCTTTTACACATAAGAAGCAAGGTTGGGAGAACTTCACAGATGCTACAATCAGAGTTATAAATGAGCGTTGCTCTGGCGTTGTTTTCTTCCTATGGGGTTCTGCTGCACAGAAAAAAGCTTCTTTCATAGACGGATCTAAACATCATATCTTGAAAGGCACGTGTTTTTTGCAATAGACTTGTTGGATTTTTTTTACTTTTTTTTGACTTGTTTTGTAGCTCCTCATCCCTCACCTATGAGTGCACGTCATGGATTCTTTAATTGTGGTCATTTTGTGCAAGCCAATAAGTTGCTTTCAGGACAAGGAAAGACTCCAATCGACTGGAATTTGTAGTGGATTGATTATAATAAATATTATCTACCTTTGATTTCAAATTATATTTGGAGCACAGTCCTATGTAATCGTCCTTTATCCTTATCCCTAAATTAACAAGAACGTGGGAATCTAACATGTTCATATAAAGTTAATATACTCATGGATTACTATCTAAACGCTTTTATTAGTTATCTGGAAAACCAAACAATAACATTTGTTGACTTGATCTGATAACCACGTGCTTAATAGTCGTATGAGATCTGCTATTGTAAACTTACAACAGGCCAAGTCTTTTTGCTATTTGTGCTTGTATTTTACACTCACGCTTGTGTTGTTTCTTCCAATCTTTTAATTGACAAGGTTTACTACAATAGTAAACACGTTTACACCCACCACACCTCGCCCACTTTTGCCCATTTTTTCTCTTCTTACAAGCACGACATTCAACGGAGTTAAGGTATAACAAGTCTGCGTCTCGTAAACCCTTTGGAGGACCATTTTCGCATGCTTTGCACTCCCTACGGATGCCTTTGGCCAATTCTTTGGCGCTAAATTCGGTTTTATTGAAGAAATCTAAGCATTCAGCGCATAGGAGCTTTCCAATCTCTTTTCCAATACAATCAAGGCAAACCACGCCATTGTATCTTTCTAGTAGATCTGCTGCCCTGTGATTTTCTACAGTGCAGTATGCGTAACTGGGTTGTTCTTTAAAGCATTTATGGCATGGTAGCTTTATTGTGTCCATTTTAATACAGACAAAACTTAACCAACTGTTAAGTCACTAACACTCGCACCATTTATGTACAAATGCTGTCACAATGTAGCTATGCATGAATTGAAACAGCTCAAAATATTAGGATCGTTAAAAATGAGATATTTAACAGGTATTTACATCATATTGACAAGAAGCCGTCACATGTTTTGTTTATCTTCTAAAAGTAAAACTATGGCTTCTTACTATCTTCTTTTGACACATCTTAAATAGTCCATATCCTAATATTACTTTTAATCGAGAATAAGCGACACCTTGTTGCCACAAACAATAAAAGTATGGAGTGAAAAAAAACATTAAAAAACACATACCTAGTGTTATAATAATGACGCTCAAACAAAAGTTTGAGAGCCATATTTGCCATTCCTTTATACCTTCCAATTTCATTTTTAACTCTTCATATTGTTCTTTTTCTAAGTAGCATAAGTATGGCAGGTCAAAGCAATTAAGTGCAATACGTTTTTGAAGTTGTAAAAGACGAGGGAAACGTCGTGTATCTCTTTCTATTTCTATTTCTTTTCGCTTTCTTTTCTCCGCTATCCACCACACATACTTTTGTAAAACCTCATTGAATCTATAGACTCTTTCAAGCCTATGTTTAAACGTAGCCCTTTTTGGAAATCGCTAACACAAAGTTTGTAAGTGAAGAACAAGAAAAAAGAAACAAACAGAATGCATTCTTGGTTTCGTACACTTCCTTGCTTGTTACACCATCCTTTACCCATCCCAGTAGAATCAAGATGTGTTATAAAGTGTTTTGGCATCATTTTAATTCCGTAACCTGCACGTGACATTTCTTCAAAATGGACAATCTTATCGCCACCACAACCAATCATAATCTCGTCGAACCTAAATCCTTATGGTTATTTCAACACTAACATTACGTGATAACGGACGCTATTTAGTTCAAAGTGAAGAGTTATAGACAATGAATTAAACGTACAAGGGATAGTCACGCGATCCAAGATAGTAAGGCTCCCACATACCTGCACCACGAGCTTTGAGAGTCGAAAACGTATTTCCATCTTTAGACAACCACTTGTCTAAATTTTAGTTTAGTGCTGAGCAAACATACTTGTGATGATGTATACCATAAGGAGTCACTCTATGGGACTGAAACAAAATATTCAAGGGTATAATATCTACGTGAATAGTCACACAACGAACATCTTTAGTATTTTTTTATAGCATACCTTCTTTATTTCTTCGCTTCTTCGATATCTTCCCTATGAGCTCTTCTTTGTTCTTAGGGAATTCTCGTAGGTCATATTTTGGTGATGCTATTTGCTTATTCCATGTGAGAAAAGCTGCAATGACAATAATTTGATTTTTATCTTTCTTGAGCAATTTTCTATTAGAACTTTAGCTTATGCCATTTTTTAGTGTCACGTGCATTGATTCGTGGTATTCTGGAGAATTATAAAATTCAATGTTAGGAATAAAATCGGCTTCAATATAGAACACGTGTTCAGTCCTTGCATAACGAAGAGGAACGTTTCTTAGAATATTAACAGGAAAATTAACATCTCTTGTTGCTATGCTCACAATCTAATGATCATTAGTGGATATACATCTGCAAACTACTATATAAGGTACGTTATCCTCTAATACTAAGTGTATATCCATGTGGTCACGCATTGACTCAGATTCCATCCAAGCATTAATAAGCAGAGGTATTTCAACATCTGCATTTTTAATAAAAATCGCAACAGAAATAGGTCCTGTACAAAAACCCAGTTAGATGAGGTATTCAGTATAAAATCTTAAGTACCTGCATACATATCAGCTATTTGACGTATCCTTAGCATCCTATCAATCGTTGCCATTGACAATACAGTTATTTCTGATGCATTCTACCAACTTGTTAAACTTGACACAGATCATATCAAAATCCGTACAGGTGTTCTTTTTGAAGTGAGGAAGAAGGGATAAATTGGTTTCCATAATCGCCTCGGGTATTTAGCTATTTGTGTTTCAAGTTTCCCTTGCTTAAGTTCGCTAACAAGACCAATACAAGATCCGGAATCCTCACCTTTCAAAAAGAGTTAGCCAATGTACTTAAAGTAATGACATGTACTGTATGCTACAGTACCTATTTTAGCGTCTGCATTGTTACTTTCGTAAAACGCGCAAATCTCTATTGGCGTGTTACGAATACTTGTATTGATGCGAATAAATTTAATTGGTTTGTGTTGAGGAATGACAAAAATGTGACCCTTCCTGAATGTTACATCTTGATCAATACTCCACGAGTCGCCCCAATACGCTATATCAATAACACCGCCATTGTTCCTTTCTGATTTTGATCGGATAATGATTGTGCAAGGAGGATTATCCAAAAACAAATGTTAGACATTAAAAAAAGTGGCAAAAAAAAACATAACGTTAGTAACAGTGCATCACATTACACGTTGATTTTGCGACAATGTTGAATTACTTTTAGCGATCTTCTTCTAGCCATTTAAGGCAGTTGTAGCCTTGCACGTGTTGAAAGGGAAAATTTTGAAATTCGTCTTACCAGGTGGAAAGTCGAGCCATGTGTTTTGACGTAGAGATACAGCTGTTGCACGTGATAAATCCAGAGAGGATACAAATTTTTTTGCTTCATCGTCTTTGGGTATTTCAAGTTGCGGATACCATCTAATACAGCGTATTAAGCGAGAAAATGAGCCAAAACTGTTATCGGCCACGTGGTATGTTTAAAAACGCTCAAAAATAAGAAATCAACCAACTGACGCACCCCTCTTGTCTTGGAAACCAACCAGAGCAAACGCAATAATTTGTGTGATAAATTACAATAAGAATCGCTAACAAGTAACGAAATGGCCGTAGCATTGTAGAAGGTAATATTATGATTGATTCATTGTCAGGTTAAACAAAAGAAAAGACGGGAAAGGAAAAAAATAGTCAAACAAAAGCGAGACAAAAAATAAATTATGTTTAAAGATTGTTTACAATGAAAAGTATCACGTGCACAATGGTTTTAATTGTAATGATATGTGTCCAGGTTTTTGTCAGGAACGAACTACAGCCATTTTTTGCGAATTGTACAAAAATAAAGAGTCTTTCAAATTGGGACTTTTTTCGAAGCCTGGCATCGTACTACTTACCCTCCTTAGACTCAAGTGATATCCTACTTTCAGGAGTTTTTACGGGAGTACTTAACTCATTGCAAAGTAACAAGGTACCTTAAAAAACAGTTTATTGCGAAATAGAAAATTTACATGGTTTTTTTTGATATCTGTCAAATTCGTCTTCCACAAAGTCTGTCTGGGTTAACTACACTATCGAAATAATCTCCAAATAACATCACCAACACAGCATTATCGGCATTATTAATATTATCCCTTTCAATCTCAACTGCAACCTTAAAGTTCAACACAATAAGAACAAAATAGACTGATAACCTATAGGACGTACAGCTGTTGTACTACTCATTGATCCATACGTGATAGCGGGTTGCTCAGGATCAAATCCTGAGTATAGTATGTAAGTCACAAGAAAGTATAGAATGTGATTGTACTGACAAAGATAAATAACTAACCTTGTATTGGTAGTTGTACAAGCTTAACTGTGTTAGTATCAGATCTATAGCTAGTGATATACAACAGTTGTTCCTCTCTTATTCCATCTGCCGAAATACCAATAAAAGTGCCACTTGCATTGGGAATAAAATCCATACCAATAGCAACGTCATCAGGATCTATGGACCGAGATAATGTTTCAACATTATCAATAGGAGTTAGAGTTAACTTTGCATTAATTGTTCGCAAATAGAATTGAGTTTGCGAAGACAAAAATCCCTTTTTTGCACTTTCCCCAAAAGACATGATACCAATCAGGCGCGATACAGGGTGATATGTTGCTGTTAACCCGTTTGAGAGTTGTGTGGTAGTATCAACTATAAAAGAGCCCTGTTGAAGAAAATCAGCGCTTGAAGTTGAAACATAACAGCACATACAGCAGGACTATCATTTGTGTCTACAATCCAATGCATTAAAGATAGGGTGCCTGAGAAAACGATATCAAAGCAATTACAAAATTCTCCGCCATAGACAACATCATACATACCGCTGGCTATTGCTAAAAAACATGTTATTGAGTTTTCTAAATAGATTCTCATTTTGTACGGATTTCAGCATCGCTTGTAGTAATTGTCTTAGTAGAGTCAATGATTGAGTACAAATTGTTGCCATCTGATCTATAAGTAACCATATATTTGTTATCAACTGAATAGAATGTTAAAAGGTTGACGAAAAAAAAAAAAACCTAACAAAAAGTACCTGGATTATGAGCTATCTTTGGAAGAAGTTGTATAAGGTTTTGTTGAGTATAAAGAACAGTTCTTTCTCCCATTATTAATCCCTATTAGACACTAAATTAGTAAACATGGATAAGATATTGTTAACACGCACTCCATTTTCTAAATCTTCAGTAAGAAAATGCAAAAAAACTAATCCTTGGCCTGCAAAGGTTTCCCCAACAATAGCAAATTCATCATTCCCAACAGCAATATTTGCGTGATTACCGTTCCTAATTCTGTAGTACGAAAAATCACCTCTTGCAAGTCCTAAGTTTCAGTAAGATAACCACAATTGTAAGATAAAAAAAAAACCACTTCTATCTAGATACCTTCTTTAGTGAATACAACGACAATCAAGTCTTCGACTGTTGAGGAAGAATCCAAATACTCAAAAGCAAGAACAAAATATTCCTTTAAATAAATGAGAAAAAGAGGTTTTAGACCAATCCAAAAGGCCAAAATCACGTGTGCACACGCGATTTTTATTGTACGACTATTGAAAAAAAAAAAAAAAACCCCTAACAACGTACCACGCCGTTTATCACTCCAGAAGCCAGCACTGGTTTTTCTCGGTCACCTGTTACAGCATCTAACTCTGGTATGAGTTCTGTGATTCGAAATGGTTTAAAGACATCTGTTAACGTGTTAGATGGTACAAAACTGTTCAACTAGACTATGTTTCTTAATTACCCACACAATCGCCATCAACTTCAATTTTTCGTGGCTGAGTGCTTGTTTGTCCTCTTTTAAAGTGAGATTCGCGATCTATATGTGCTTGAGAGATCAAGACAAATAGGGACAGCAATGCAATTATGGTTGTATGAGAACTATGTGTAGTCATTTATTGTTGTTCTCTGGGTTCTGTATGGATTTTAAGGACAAATTCTCTATAAGGCGCGAACCATCACGGAACAAGAGATCCATGTGGTGTATCGAGTAACGCATTTATTCTCCTATTTCGCTACTAACATTTATAGCCTTACAGGTGCCTGGGACGGCTAAGATCGCATTTTCGCGAAGGTATTCATTGAGACTAGCATTCACAGAAAAACAAAATAATTACACACGGGCACGAGGTATCTCGAGTACTTTTAAAGGAAATTTTTGTCTCAGCATCCCATTTTACCAACGAACCACAAGCACTTATCAAGGTTTATTGCAACCTTGTTTGACATTAAAAATCCATTTTGAAAATATTACCCCACAATGGACTACGGAAAACAAATCTTATGTTTTCAGTCCTCACAATCTATTCTCAGGGTAACGATACCGACGACAGATGGGCTGCGATGACATAGTCAAATCTTCAAGAAGACAGCCAAAACAAACTTGAATTGCCAGCTAATGGATTTCTTAAACAATGTTGACACTTGGCTCGGTCCGCCGAACATGTGCAAAGAAACGAAATATGCGCTAAGAATACTGTTGACGGAAAGTATTCCTTAGCCTTTTGATGTCGACTATAGATCTAACCGTTAGTACGTATTTATTCATGTCCAGGATTGTCAGTTAAAGTACACCAAGGCGAGAAAAATATCTTTTCAGCTTTATTGGCCGTTTTAGGCGATAGCGTTAATCCTGTAGTCGCTGGTGGATGGGTTAGAGATAAAGTAATCGCAATTGCCTCAACAGCGTCAAAATCGTTCTATCTAACGTCAACGTATAGATACTAGGCCTAGAAAGCAAGGATATTGACATCGCATTCGAATCACCGCCAGTAAAAGAAATATACGATAAACTCAAACAAGGAGACTTCCCTACAATAGAACAACTCAGTTTTAACCCAAGGAATGAAAAACAGCGTAAATGGATGTCAGTCTTGCATATTCAAATACAAGGGGAGAGCATTGAATGTTGCAACTTCAGGAGCAACGACTATAAAAGTTGTACCGTTGGCAGTGCAAAGGAGGATGCCCTCAATAGAGATCTTACTATTAATGCTCTCTTTTATGATATTAGAAATAACACAGTGCTTGATTTGACAGAAAAAGCACGTGATAGTTTAGCGTTTTTCTTTCAAAAAAAACAGTACTTATCCATCACGTGACTGTACTAAATAATGTAGGGATTACCTGATTTAAAATCTGGGTTATTACGGACACCGCTTGAAGACCCTACCGAAACGTTTGTACAAGACCCTTTAAGGTACCAAGCAACTTTTTTGTACTTCAAAACATAGTCACTAAATACCTCAGGATATTCCGTGTCTTGAGGTTCCAAGCAAAGTTTCCTGAATTCACACTATCTAAGCAACTTGAACGCGGATTAGAAAAAGCCAATGACATATTGGTACAATAATTTATCGCAGACAAGTACTAACTTATAACTACCTAAACTAGCTCAAGCATAGAATATCAAGAGAACGAATAATGATTGAATTTATCAAGACATTGTCATATCCAAAGTGCTCAAATTCAATTAAGAGCATGTTTACCTACAATCTGCAATCAACTGTGATGCCTCCAATGAAAGGAAAAGAAGGTACACTCTCCTCCATTCCAACGCTAAACACGCTACTAGATTTCTGGACAACAGAGTTATCACGTGAATCTTTGAACTGTTTTGAAATAAATGAAGAAGATCAACCAGATACATCATACGTACCACTACATACACAGAGATTATGTGCTTTATTATTACCCTTCACAGAGGCCCTCAAAACATCAATGCCAATTACAAAAAAATTTGCAATAGCAAAGCAAGGGTGGCATGTACGTTTCTTTATTGTTGCTTTCCTTGCTTTCTCACTTGCATTTCCAGCTTACAAAGGTTGTGTCTGATAGTTTGGAACTATTATTATCAAGTTCCATGAAGTTTACAACTCTGATTAAAGAACATGCACAACGTCAAGATATTCCTTTGTCAGCATCAGGTTCATAAAACTTTTGCAATAGTAGAAAATAACTCAACAATCTGTTTCCAGGTACTCTTTTGGTTGATGTTAAAGAAGGTTGGCAGTTTGCATTACACTTATCTAAAGTATTACAAGTATCAAAAGATCCATCCCATAGGCACATTATACAAGAACAATGCGATAACTTAATTGCATACTTGAAAGAAAAAAACCAGATTGGTCAATCTCCTGTTTGGCAATTGAAACCCTTGATTATCTTCCCTGACGCCAAAAGAGCACTCACAGGTATATAACACTTTAATTTAATGCATCTAATGAATGATGCACTAGGACTTGCTAATAAAGAAATTGCAAGTGCAGTTAAAGAATCATTTGTTTGGCAACTAGATAACCCAAATTGTGATAAAGAGGAATGCATCAAGTATATCAAGCAAAAGTACTTATCATGACAACAATAAACGAAGCTCTTCTTATAATTTTAAGCAACGTTGACTTTGTTAAACTACAATAAAGACATGGTACGTGATATTTTATGTAAACAACCTCTTGAGGTGATTTCTATACTCAACAACAAGGTTTGTAGCGCAGTTTGGAACAGGTTGTAACTCACCTTTAGAAGCGAATTTACACGTGCTCCAAAACCCGTTCTTGTACAAAGTCAACCTAGGTCACAACAAGTAATTAAAACACGTGGACACAACCCCGCTTTATACTTGTTAATTACGCACCCACAACTATTTAGAGAGTGTTAGTACAAAAGGTATGTTTAATCGTCTTAAAACCTCTTGTAAAGCTCAGAGTGACAAAATGATGCGGAAGCAATAAGAAATACCTAATTTTTTAATCAACAAAACAAAATTTGGAACGCTCTTGATTGTCCGTTTCAAGTTAGTCAACTAGTTATTTCGCCAGTTATTTTTCGCTCTGGAAGCACTTTATTTGTGTTATAGTATCCATTGGAGCACTTTCTACAAGAAAAATAACTGACGAAAACTAGTTGACTAACTTGACTGAAACGGACAATAAAAAAAGGTGGATAATTTACAAAGTAAATGTTAGTTTGCTCAGCCTGCCATCGTAGAAATTGACATTTTGTTGTTTTATTGTGTTTGTTAGTCGCATCTTAACACATGTTTCGTTAATGTTAATATGCTAGTCACCGCACCATGGTAATGACTTTCTTTAGGCTTTGTTAGTGTCATATCTCACAACTTTGCTGGATCTCCCATGTGAAACTACAAATACGATGTCTTCTTGTAAAAGAGCTGTGCAAGGTGTTCCTGGAGAAGTAATAACACTATCAACGGTCTACAATGATGTATTTTTTGTTATAATCGATATACTCCTTTGTACGAACGTTTGGGGCCTTGTACAGCTTAAATCAACAAACAAGGATTTCAAACAGCGGATACAAGATTTTATTGGCGATAACAACAAGCTACTTCCAGCCCTTCATGACCTGTCTGTTTTATGCCCAAAACATATATTACAGGACTTACTACCAACCATTCGGAACAGAAAGTACACGTTTCTTGAAAAGTTTGACACTGACATAGAGATTGGTCAAGAGCTTACTCTAGAGGCTGCCGCAGAGACATATGGAGACGGAATGTGTGATTTTCATGAACTACCTGACCATATGTTATGTGACAATTGTGAAGATATGGCAACAACACAAGTTGATGAAGATAGATATTGTGAAGATTGTGTACATTGTATACCTGATGACAGTGAAGAATATTCATCATCGTATCATCAAGAAGTTATCAAACTAATATGTACAGATTGTGGTGCTGGGGAAGCAAGTTGTATATGGAAAGAAAAGAATTACTGTCCAAAATGTTTATTCAACAACCAAAACAGAGCACTCTGCTATGGACATGAGTATGGTTTATTCAGTTTTAAAGAGTACAATAAAAAAGAGGATTACAACGAGTTAATCCCGTATTTGAATAAAAACTGGGAAATATGGGATAACAACTGTAAGATCTATACGATATGGGATATAACTACACTTGGCGGAAACTTTGGTACCTATTTTTGTTGTAAAGGCAAGCATATTTGACATTGGTGTTCTGTCTTATCCAAATAATAAAACTGTACTTTCACTGAAGGTTGATTTTATTACTTATCAAATGTATTCAGTGCTTGTTTAGTAAGAGCTGGGTGGACTGGTTCCTGTACTTGTTGCGGTGCAGCATCATACTAATAGCCTTGCTTTGTGTCATCACATTGGCACCCACTAAACTACCACTCCAAGTAGCATCATCGTAGTAATGTTCTGGCTGGTTCAAATTATTCAAGCATAGGCCATACTGAAGATCTACATATCCTTGGTTTTGAAGAAATAGATAGAGAATGCCAAAACAAGCCAGTTTTTCTTCAGTATTATAAAAGATTGTATGACGTTCAAGCCAACCACCTTGTCCGCACGCAGTACAATCTACAGTTGAAAAAACGGTTGCATTGTATCTAATATTATCATAAACAATGAATCCGACACCCTCCTTTATCAGTAGACTTGGAGAGTCTATTTTAATTCCAAAAGAGTGATGTGATGGTGAGGGTAATGATAGAATAGCAGGAAAGTCAACTTTGATATCCACAGGTGAGTTATTATCGAAGCTACAGATTCCTGAAGCCGATTCGTCTGTCATTTCATGTTTGTAGCTTTCACTGTATACAGTATTTACTGTTTTGTTCAGGCAGTAGACGTAAATGACGGCGATCTCTTCTCCCGTGCTTGAAACGGCAAAAATGTTCATTAGGTCAAAGCCTACCCAATGTTGATGCTCGTAAACAAATCCAGAGAACGTGGAACCTTCCATCGAAAAGGTACCACTATTAGCCGAGAATTTAATGTTTGATACAATCTGCTTGCCAGTGCCAGCGAAACTAGCATCATATCCTTCTTTTACGAAACCAGATGTTGGTGGTGCTATCACTGAGCACATTGCAACACTTGTAGCTAGCATAATACAAACGAAGGCGAGTATTGATCCCATTGTTCGCGTTTGTTTGGTTAAAACTTGGATTGACCAAAATTATGGTAACAGATTACAGATTTTGTTGCTGGGTTTCTTAGCCGTCGATTAACCGACTACAGATTTTTGTAGCAGGCTTAGCCGAGACCGCACCACGACCGACTCTATTTATATGTATGAAAATCAATCTTAGTCCCAAAGAATCCATTCCGAACTGTTCAGCAGGCGAAGTTCAATGTCACATTGTACATTCCTGCTTTTACAGTCTTTCTTTATTGTTTTTTAGCCGGCTGCCGTTAACTGCCCACAAATTACAAGGTTGATGGATATAGTATATAGTGTTTAACTAACCACTCTATATTCGTCCTTTGTAGTATGTTGCACTTCATGGAAATTACTTACGTCTACGCCCTTCCGTTATGAATGAATAATTTGAATATTCAAATACAGCCTATATTCACAAATATTCATTACTAAAAAATTCATAATTTGAACCATCCAGAACAGTACTACGATGCTACTTGGAGTGGTAGTTTAGTGGGTGCCAATGTGATGACGCAAACCAAGGCTATTAGTATGATGATGCACCGCAACAAGTACAAGAACCAGTCCACCTAGCTCTTACTAAACGAGCACTGAATACATTTGATAAGTAATAAAATTTTAATAAAATAAATCAACCTTCAGTGAAAGTACAGTTTTATTATTTGGATAAGACAGGATACACCAAAGTCAAATATGCTTGCCTTTACAACAAAAATAGGTACCAAAGTTTCCGCCAAGTGTAGTTATATCCCATATCGTATAGATCTTACAGTTGTTATCCCATATTTCCCAGTTTTTATTCAAATACGGGATTAACTCGTTGTAATCCTCTTTTTTATTGTACTCTTCAAAACTGAATAAACCATACTCATGTCCATAGCAGAGTGCTCTGTTTTGGTTGTTGAATAAACATTTTGGACAGTAATTCTTTTCTTTCCATATACAACTTGCTTCCCCAGCACCACAATCTGTACATATTAGTTTGATAACTTCTTGATGATATGATGATGAATATTCTTCACTGTCACTGTCATCAGGTATACAACATTCACAATATCTAACTTCATCAACCTGTGTTGTTACTATACCTCTACAATTGTCACATAACATATGTTTAGGTAGCTCACAAAAATCATACATTCCTTCTCCATATGTCTCTGTGGCAGCCTCTAGAGTAAGCTCTTGAACAATCTCTATGTCAGTGTCATACTTTTCAAGAAACGTGTACTTTCTGTTCCGAATGGTTGGTAGTAAGTCCTGTAATATATGTTTTGGGCATAAAACAGACAGGTCATGAAGGGCTGGAAGTAGCTTGTTGTTATCGCCAATAAAATCTTGTATCCGCTGTTTGAAATCCTTGTTTGTTGATTTAAGCTGTACAAGGCCCCAAACGTTCGTATAAAGGAGTATATCGATTATATCAAAAAATACATCATTGTAGACTGTTGATAGCGTTATTACTTCTCCAGGAACACTTACAGCTTTTTTATAAGAAGACATCGTATTTGTAGTTTCCCTCAGCGATATGTGTATAGCTTAGCCTCCCACAAAGGGAGCTCTATTGTTCACTGTTAACAAGTGTTGAATACTCAAGTGAGGACCTTGACCGATTGAATTTGTACTTTTGTGCACATATTTTTGGCTCGTTTAAATTTTGTAACGTTGGAAAGGATACTTGGTGTAATTAATGGCAACACATGAGAATGTAACCTATACTTTTGGTTGTTTTTATATTTAGAGGTGGTCGCTATAGCCGGTTAGGCGTTTAAGTTGTTGGGACTGGCATGACCGGCTAATAAAATAAGAGAAACTCAACCATTTTTTTGCATTTTTTTGCGATACTATGTACCAAAACAGCTAAGATGTCTTTATTGATTGATAATTTTGAACATAATGGTACATTTTATACATATGATGAATATGGATACCTCACAATGATACAAACGTATAAGAACGGGAAGAAAGATGGAAGTCATAAGCTCTTTGAGGGCGATGAGTTTCTCATTTGTGAACAAGAGTTTAAAGAAGATACTTTGGTTCTAAAGAAAGTCTACGAGTTGGACGAATTCTTTCAATCCGTACCTGTAAGTGTGAATAGGCAGAAAGATGGAAAACTTAATGGGAAACAAGAATTTTTTAAGAATGGGCTATTGGCAAAGGAGTGGTATTGTAAGGATGGCGTAGCAGAAGGTTCATGCAAGATGTATATCAAAGGCGAGCTATGTGAGGAAATGACTTATAGAAAGGGCAAGAAACATGGTAGGCTTATCAAGCGTTCAACAAACAGGTATAAGGTGAGAAATTGTAAAAGTTGGATTACTTTTCATGGTTACTACGAACATGACAAGATGGTTGGCTTACAACAATGGCGTCGACAAGACGGACAAATTAAAAAACAAGAAAATCACATAGTGATTAATGGTGATGAAATAGTAGAATTCAAAGAGTTCAATCACTACGGTGAAACCACAATTGAATGTACTTATATAAATGGTAAAATCAATGGAGAGTTTAAATCGTTTGATCAATGGCTCAGACCTCTTGAGTATATAAACTATAAAGACGGAGTAAAGCATGGTGAATATAAAAAGTGGAAAGAAGGCCAACTTGTAGAAGTCGCACAGTACATGTACGGAGAGAAGGTTATCAACAAAAAATAGTAAGAACAAAAACTATTAATTAATAAAACACATGTGATCCGACACATGCTCTAATATAATAATAAGTCACGTGCCAATACAAGAACAGAATTCAAAAAGATATCTATTTAAGGGTAAAAGTGTACAAGGTGACCCACAATAAAACATATAAATCTTGTTAATTCCTGCTCACATTTTTAGTCAAGGTAATTATCGGGTCTTTTTTTCTTTTGTATCTTAACACTCGAAGCTCTATTACATTTAAAAGTAACGTATACATATGCTCATAACAAGAGGTACAAATAATATCTTCCAATACGATCTCCTAAATAAAAAAAACGGCGTTTTGTTTTAATTTGGTTTAATCGTACTTCTGACGCATGTATATACGCTTTAGCGTATTTTCGTAACCTCTTAAACCCAGTTCGCCTTTTTTGTTCTTGGATTTGTTTTAATTGCTTTTCTAGCGCTCGTTACAGCTTTAATCTTAGCTGTAGCTGTTGCTGATATATCACCAGAGGAAGCAACAACCTTATTGAACCTACACAATGCAAAGAGGTACACAATCTCCTAATTGCATTACGCTAGTAACAAAATAGCTCCAAAAACGTCACGAGATCTCGTTTTCTTTTTGACGAAATTCGTCATTTGATTTTGTTCACATGAACATAATAACGCCAGTACACACTCTTAAATGAATTGGTAGTATGTACATATGAAAGAAAAGCAATAGCTATTGTTATACTCACCAAGTATCAAAAACCTGCGCAGTTTTGTTGCTTTGGTTCACAATTCTTTTTTTTTTTTGTGGATATCTTTATTTGAATGTTTGCTTGCTTACAAACACTTTTTCAATCATTGCGCTCTTCATTGAGTCATTTTGAATGTCTCTTAGTTCATTGCATTGTCTCCCTAATCTCTCTTAAACACAGAGCCCAATATTGTCTTCCTCCACTTTCATGGGATCCTATTCTACAACGTGTTGCTCAACTATACTTGAACCAAAATCCAGTATTTGCTCATAATGAGAATCGGCACAAGGATTACAAATTCTTTGGTGGAGAAATAGAATTTGTAGGAGAGAACCTTGCTATTGGTGCTTCAGGTACCCTAATTAATTAACCACATTCAGCATTACAATCTAATAAAACAAACTAGACCTCGACTCAAACACTGATTACTTCAATGGTTGGCTCTCAGAAGAAGGAACGCCATGCAACACAGGTGGTCCACATTATAGGCAAGTAGTGTGGAGATCAACTACATTATTGGGTTGTGGTTCAGTAGTAAGAGAGACTGATGGTGCTTCGATTTTACTCTGTAATTATGCAACTGCTGCGTACGTCAAAATACACAAATCACGTGACTTCTCAAACTGCAATAATACAATTCTGACTTTTCCAAATTTAGCGTTATTGGTGTAATTAACTATTCACCTTTCCCGCTTGCCGGATGCTCTTGCGTATCTGCACCAATACCTCCAACACAATCACCTACTGCTCCACCTCCAGTACCTCCCACAACTTCTGCACCAACGGCGTCTCCAACTGTCCCACCTCCAACAAGGACTCCAGTTACTGCACCTGTGGCGCCATCTATTCAAATAAACGCTGGTTTGAATCAAGGCGATGGTAAGCAACAAACTATCTATTTTTTACAATGACCGGTTCTTGTATTTTTTAACCCCGTTGTAGAATCTTCAAAGAATGGTAGTGGTGGCATCATTGCTGGCGTTGTCGTCGTTATATTGATTATCATAATTGTTAGTGGTCTTGTTGCAATTGGTATATGGCGTTGGAAGAGCGATGCTTGGCCTCTTGAATCAGATGGTGCAGTACGTTCATTGCTCCAACCTAGTGGACCTCAGACGGGTACAATATCCAATGCGCCTCCTCCAACTTCATCTTCTGCTCCACCTCCTGCCGCACGAAGACCTCCTCCTACACCTCCACCAAAGGTTGCTAAACCTCTTCCTGTACCACCTCAAAGAAACTAAAAATAAATACAGAATAAACTGAACTTGCATGTTAAAATCACTAGCACAAAATCACAGTAGCAAGCAAAAGTAAGTTTAAACGTGTTTGTTGTTCATCCATTAAGTCATAGCCACAATTTTATACGCACAAAACTTAATTGTTTGTTAACTTAAAGCAACAATAGAACTCATCAACAATGTCCGAACAGCCACAAAGGAAAGAGACCAGAGCTGAGGCTTGTATAACACATGTTGAAGCAGAGAAAGAAAAACACAAGCGCGTAAAACTTGAACCTAAAACTGTTGTTACTATGTGTAAGAGCTCATCATAGCGTTTTTAACCCTTTGTCGCTAACACGTGCCAAAATAGCACCTATGGAACCAATCGACGATAAATATGGAACCCTACAGTGGCAGTTGGTTAGCTTGTTCAAAAAAGCCATTGAAACCATACAGCCATCAGTGGTATGCAAAAAAAAACGACTTCACTTTCCTCTTTCTCCCTCTAACTTCTTTAGATGCTTCATGGAGATATTAGATTGCGTTTTCAGCCCATTCTAGAAGTGACAGTAACGAATGAGAATAAGGACGCCCAACAGAGGTTTTTTTTTTATGATAGGTGACAGTTTATTTTGTTTATGATTGCGATAGGTACTACAATGAACTGTTTAGGCTCGAGCGGATACGCTCCCAATATATACAGAGGCTAATGAGTATTCAAAACGAACAGGTTCGGTTCCCTGCTCAATATTTCTTTAAGAACGTCTGACTTGCGTCTAGAGCGTTTTTCAACATGTCACGGAAGAGACGAAAGAAAAACTGATTATCTATGTTAACAATCATTTTGTTGAAGCTAAACAAACCTTAAAAGACTATATTACGTCTGCACTAGTATGTTTTATTGTCATTATGTCTACTTGGCTTCTCTTACACTGTTTAGATAGCCCATAGCAAAAAAAACAAAAGGTTTTCATTGACTGCAACAAATACTCTTGAGGCTTGGTTCACTGCCCACATGGCGAACCCATATCCATCAATGGAAGAGAAAACAGACCTAGCAAAAAAGTGTAGCCTCACTCTCAAGCAAGTAAACGTACGAAGATCTGCTTTTGTATTGTTTTTCGCAAGACACGTGATTGTTTTCTAAAACTGTTCTCCAAGAATTGGTTCGGAAACAAGAGAATTAGATACAAAAGCAAAGTACTGCACGAAAAAAAATCGGAATGAGATTAACGATTCCTCACGTGCACTCTCGAGTTTAACTTATATAATAGTAATAAAATCACAAAGACCAAGGCAGTTTAGAGCCAATTTATTTTGGTATTCTAGTCACTACAGAGCCGTCTTTTTGACCAAAAAAAGCTTTTGTTATATTCAAGTTTTCTCCATTCAAAAATAAACCAGTTTCAACAACACCAGGAAGCATACGTATAAGTCTATTAAGTGACTTTGGATCTTCAATCTCACCGAAATCAGCGTCAATTATAAAGTGTCCATTATCTGTTACAACAGGTCCAGCCTTTGATTTAGCCATACTAACAAAACAATCAGTAAACCATTCAACAACTTTAAAAGAAAACAAAAGTTGATGTTCTGTTACCGTAAAGTCGTTGTTTTAGCTCCAAGTGCTTGTAGTCTAGTACATAGAGGTTCATATCCAAGTTGAATCACCTCAATAGGTACACCTTTCCTCCATTGCTGAACAAAACGGGAATTTTCAGTTTCCCGTCAAAAAACAAACGAAAAGTTTTTTTACCGATCAAAAACGGCCGTTGAAGTCGTACCTGACCAAGTTTTGTTGATTCTTTACGATAATCAGCGATTATAACGAGTTGTTTTGCGTAAGTTGCGATTATTTTTTCTTGCGTCTGTGCACCGCCGCCTCCTACGTCAAGACGTTATGTTAGGGGATATCGAACGTATTGCGAACCTTTAATGCAGTTTAAGTCTAAATCAACTTCATCAGCACCATCAATGGCTACATCCATCACAGGATCTTTGTTGTAGGTATTCAAGTCTCCTAGAACCAATCCAGCTTCTCTTATGAGTTTGGTGGATTGAAAAGACGTTGGAATACAAACAATGTTCAGTTTTTCATCTTTTACGCGCTGTTGTAGCCTACAGTGGCGAATGGGTGAGAAAAATTCAACCGCAAGTACAGAAAACGATTACTTCGCTTGTTTCTACTATAAAACCGCGTTGGATAGCATTAACAGGCGGTTAAACAAATGTCACTTTACAGTACAAATAGTAAACAAGTCAAGTACCTTTCTACCGCGTATACGACAGTAGATCCACTCCCTACACCAACCACCTGGTTATCTCGAACATATTCGTCAACAGCAGCATAACCAGCCTTCTTTTTAGCGTCTTCAATGCTCATTGTATATGACCTTATACTTACACGCGGCTTGCTTCGTATTATGTGCCTTGAAGTCAGTTTACAGATGCACAACATTTTACTAAAGTCAGAAGCGTTCAATGCACGGCAGCTTATCTTTCTGAAGAGTAAATGCTTACTACTTCATTGTAAACAACTTTTCGAGCATCAACAGCCTTACTCCTCAAATCACGTGTTCGTTTTGTTCTATGAACTAAGGCAGTTGTTTTCGTATTTCTATTCTTAGCCATAACTTTCACGCGAGTATACTCCCTCCTTGTTTTTGCAATCATTGTTTAGGACCGTATAGTAAAACCTTTGGTTTTTAATGTACAAATACAAATGTTTAGCCAGAACCCATCACGTTCGCGTTGCGTTCTGTCCAGCCTATTTTAAAAAAGCAAATAAGTAAAAACTGTCACGTGTTTGATCTTCGCCACAAACAGCAAAATAAAATAAAACCCACCTGTCGTATGGCTTCAACCCAACTGTTTAAACTCTTTTCATCTGTACATACAACATTGAATACTTTTGTTATGTTGGGCGAGTAGAAAGAGAAGCAGTGTTTTTTAAAGCTATGTTTCTTTGTTTTTAGTCCCATCTCTGTTAGTATAGCAACATGGTATAAAGGTATACATCCAAGAGGCTTTTCAAGGTACTAAAAGAAAACATAATAATCAGCGAAAATATACAAATTAGACGGGTTGATTGTTGGTCTCACGTGTTTGTTTGTCTTTACCTGTGCGTTTTTAAAGTAAAAAACCTTGTCCCCTTTCAACACAAACCATCTTTTTTTCCAATTTCTAATGATATGACCTGGGATAAGATTCGAATATAAGATTTTAAAGCATTCATGATTATGTACAAAGTAGAATTGAGGCGAACGAAGTTGGTTTCAAAAATGCGGAGCCTACCTTGTTTTATTAGATATCCTTCTTTGTCAGGATGCTTCCACATGTCTGGAGAAACCTATTACGATCGTGTAAGAAGCACGTACTGCATGGCAACAAACGTACTCTGATACCATTTACTTTAAGCGTGAAGGAACTCTCAGATGTAGAAGCTACAGTGTTACGGTGTTTTGCCATTTGAACTTTTACAGTTTTACTTATTACGTTTTGTTTAAGGTAACACGTGACTACCAAAGACCGAAATGGCTAATACCCTTAGCACGCAGTCACTATCAGTTATACGACTCACCAACGAGCAAAACTGTTAAAAAACAACCGAATTTCCGTCTAATTATTTGAAAATTATTATTAACCTGATAAGCAAGTGTTAAAAGGGGCCGAACTAAAGCGGCCGCAAAGTGTTACTGTGCAGTTTCTCACGGATTTCACTTGGGAATCGGAACTTCACAAAGAACACTATAACCAATGTCGCGTCAGCACGGAGAATTGAAGTGTCACAAAACACGTTTGCACAAAAGAAACTGAGGTAGCACCTACTGAATTGACACTGATCACGTTGTGTTCAATAACAAGTTATGCTCCTTGCGATCTTTTTTAGTGCATTAGTGAGTTTCGATAATGAAAACGAACTATGTACCAAAACTACATTTGTCAAAGGCCAAACTCCCAAATAAAGGAGTTTGAACGAAGCTACAATTCCTTTCTATAAGCCTAATGTATGCCTATTGTTTTAACAACAAGTATTACTACACTGTGGTTGGAGACGCTACAGTAGGTGCGTTGGTAGGCAATTGTAAACAACGTGCAGTTGTTGGATGCTGTAGTTGTGCATCAAGTGTCAGAGACAAGTATTCCGATCGCTTGTTCAGTATTCTTTCACAATTAGTGATGAAGAACAATGTGACAATGAAGAAATTATCGGATTTAGGTAGCACATCAGGTAACAAGCATTGATAGTAAATCATATGCGAGATGGTGCAATAAGAACAGCTGCTATATTGACTTACAACATCGCTCACAATGTTGTTACAAATACAAACAGAACAGAAGATTACCAATTACTGCCGTTGTACAGTACCAGATATTATTAAAAATGGTACTCGTGAAGCAAACATAAACGTTTATTTGGTTCAATACTACTTGTATAGTTTGTTGCTATGTCTATTTTTGCCGCTCCCTTAGGATGGTGTCACTACGTTCCTTCTGCTAAACAGCACTCAGTGATCTGAATAACTGGACGAGAGACGCACCTTTCTCGCACCTTCTAAAGCTACGTCTATTCTCTCAGCCAGATGCGTAAAGTTTATTGAGGTTGAAGTTTCGAAATCCCGTATTGTATTCCGTAGCAATTCTAAGGACGCCTCTAGTTGCTCGGAAGAAGTTTCATCAACTCCACAAACAGTAGGTTTCTTACAACTAGTAGAAGGATTGTCAATACTGGTTGAAGCCATTGCAAATCTTGCTCAAATGCACGCTACAAAAAAATGTCAATTGCGCCAGTTAAGCGTCTACGCGGTAGCACGTAAACAATTGATGAATTCCACAAAGCCACGCGTTTACGTGCGCGGAGATAATTTTAACAAGAGTGATATGCGTAATTGATTGGTGTATTTTATGGAGACAACAGGTATTTACAATAAGAGGGAGTAAAACGCAAAAAGCGTTGAGTTTTTAGCCAAAGGTGTTTTCTCCGCTGTAGGTAATGTACAAAAAGCCATCCTCGTCTTTATAACTCTCGTAGATAGTAGACATGAGCGCGGCTAGAATTAAAAATTAGTTTAAATCAAAACATTTTGAAATGTTTTATAATTCTATTATTCGTACAAGATGGAGGAAGTACATCATTAACGAACAGGAAAATAGCCTTTTCAGGGTTGAGTTTTGTCATGTGTTTTCTTATTTCGTAAACGAATTTGCCAACGGTGATGTCCTGTGGTACGAGGAACCTAAGGAGAGTTTAATAAAACGAAAAAGGTATTTAGTCGGGTAGAATTTACATACTTCTTCTTATCAATGTCAGGAGCATCGCTCTTTGCTGCTTTTTCGACAATGACCTTCGTTAACGTAAATTCAAAACAACTTACAAGATATCAACGTACAGGGATCCTGTCTGGGTATTTGGACCTTATTTTCTGTGCAACCTCCTTGCGTTTTTCTATCAAGTACCGTGAGTAAACAATTGGGGCAATGCGTAGTTACCCAAAGGATGTTCTTGCTTGAATTGTGACTTGTTGGACATGTTGTTTTATAATTTATGGCGAAGTCGGGTATGTATGCGTTTAAGAGAAGCAGCGCGAATTTTTAAGAGCGTTTTTTGCATTACCTTAACCGGCCCACCCTTTAAGTTTTTTTGGAAAAGTCAAAAATTTCGCCATTCAACCAACAGCAAAAGCTTTTGTATTGGGTTGTTGCGTTTTGACATAAAACAACATCATTCTAGCACTAGACTAGCAGTTGAAAAATGCCAGAGTCACCACAGGGTCGACAGCGTCGTGCAATTGGTCCTGTCAGAACAGTGCGCAGGAAGTACAGGGCCGCACCTTATTCCGCATCCCCACTGAGCCGTAGAAGGTCTCAAGGGCAGTCGCCTAAAAGACCTCAAACACCTGTACGTCCTAAATTACTTTGAAGCTTTCAATTAAATGTTTTAATACTCTACACATTGAAATTTGCTTTGAAAAACGCCTTGTATTGCTTCTTCCATGATTTTTCGAAAAACGCGGTATTTCTAATAACAATTTAGGGAGGCTCCAGTGTATTTGGTTCTATTGCTGGTTGGGTTAGCTCGATCTTCACTGGATCAAACGCTACAATAGAACCAACCTTTCAAACACCACAAAAGGAACCATTTTTTGCTACTGAATTAAACACACCGGTGCGTAAAGCTTTTTATGCCTTTTGGCGGCTAAAAAAAAAATAAAACAAAAACAAATTTATTAACCAAAATGGCTAAAAAATTAATCTTCCGACGTTAGGAACCTTTTCAGGAGCTCCCAAGACAACAGCCAACGTCCCCAACAACTGAAGCGGCGAAACTACCCACCAAAAAAAAACTTAGCCGTATGTACCAACAAACACCTACTTTGCGCTCACCTGTAATAGCACACCCTCGTCAACAAAAAATGAGAGAAGCGAAGATGGTCACCACTCCAAGTCGTAAGCCAATCGTGCTTCGTGGCCCTACACCAGGTGATTCATCAACGTTCATTAACACTGCCTTTGGTGGCATTATGGACAAGAATTCGCGTTTGAAAACAAATCCCCCTCAAACGGAAAAGCCACCTCTGTGTGCGTTTGACGTCAAACTAAATCTATTTGCTGGGCGGGATTTTTTGTTTTAATTTTTGCCTTTTTTGTCTTTACGCGTAGACATGTATTTTTACGCGTTATAATGTTTTGCATCGTTTCGAACCAAATTTAATTTATCGCAAAACCCGCTCTTGCAATTAAAAACGTACTGACATTGATACTAGCTAAACTAAGAGGTTCGGCATTCGGTGGACGTCCAAGTTCTGGATTACAACCATACTACCCAAAACCAGGTGGTATTGGCACACCTATACCAGCGCGCTATGCTCATGGTCAGATTGAACGGGTTGATCGCAATAAACTTTTTGGAACGCCTGTTTCAAGCGAAAGAATTGTTCGTGATATCCCTAGGAGCTATGAAGCTTCACCACGGCCAAATCGTACCCCTAGTAGGCACACTAATACCTATTTGCAATTCGACTCTCCAATGCCACCACTTGGTGATAAACGTAAACGTACACGTGAGATGGAGGGTTTTGAAAATGTGAAGCGTATTAGACAGACTCCTACTGAAGATATGACCGATGAAGAGGAGATTTTGGTACGTATTTTATTGTCGTTTTGTTTTGGAAGTAATTCTGCAATTGGCAGTTTTTTTTTTGTCTGTTTATTTAATTTTTGTTTTAGCGCATATTGGCAAATCCTAGGAAGTCCGCACTCCTTGCTAAGCTACTTTCGGAAATGAGTGGCGTTGATGGCGATAAAGCAGCTGCACGCAAAGAACTAAGGCGTAACCGCGAGAAAATTCGTAGGAGGCGTACACGTGTTAAGCAACAGGATTCTGACTCGGATTCTTCTATGTCTATTGAAGGTAGAACAAAGAGGAGAACGAGAACTAGAATTACAGAGAAAAGCAACGAGAGTACGTCCAGTTCTAAAATTTTTTTCGAGGAATTTTTTTGTTTTATTTTTTCATCACTTCTGACAGTTTGTCTTAAGATTTAGCAAAGAGAAGAATATCTCGCCTTGCAGCTCAAAAGAGGGCTAAGGAAGCCAAAAGAAAAAAAGCAAGAAAAGTGAAAGCAGTTGCATCAGAGGTGGGCGATTCAGACGAAAAGCCGCTTGTGGAACAGACGTCTACACTTGAACGAAAAACGAAGAAGACAAAACCAAAGCCTGTACCAGTATCAATAATGGATCAAGTACCTGAAAAAAAAGAAGAATCAGTCGATGCTAATGCAATGGATATTTCTATGGATAAGAAGGTTGAAAGCAAACCTTACTTGCTTAACTCCACACAGATACCAAAATCTACTCCTACAAGGTCTCTTAAATTCACTAATGACCAAGGATCCCCATGGCCTAAACAACAGGGACCTTCTGATAGCTTTAACGTGACATCAACAGTAAGTCAACAAAAAAAAATTACACTCGATTTTTTTTTATATTTCGGTTTTTTTTTCAGACCTTATAGACTTCTTTGTTACTTTTATTTATTTTTTCTTTAGCCTGATACCTCTTTCTCTAAGCCAGGTGATATAGCACCAAAGTTCAATTGGGGTGGTAAAGAAACAAAGCTACCACCAGCTTCTTTTGATCCTATTAATATGGTCAAAGACGATATCAGCGTTCCATTAACTACTGATGATATGGAAGAAAGCGGAAAGAGTATGGATGTAACTCTAGAGTCCTTTGACAGGAAGAACAATGGTATGGATATCTCAAAGGATGAAAAATCAAGAGACATTCCTATGAAAGTCGTTACTGCGCCTACACCACAAAAGGCGAAGCCTTTCTTGCTCAGTTCTGAAGGCGTCAAAAAACAAGGTTTTGGTAGTACAAATGCTTCTGAAGAAGCTTCAGCAAAGCCTGCTTCAGGGTTCCCAGGGTATCCTGTATTCCCAACTACACAGACACCACCAACGCCCGAGAAGAAGGAGGAGAAGAAAGAGGAACCAAAAGAAGAGAATAACAACGGGTTTAGTGTTGCTGTTGATACTTCAGCTTTTGCTGGTTTTGGAGGTAAACCTGTAGAGAAAGTACAACATGAAAGAGCTGATGAACCAGATGCAAATGATTCGTTTTCTGTTTCTGGGTTTAAAGGATTTCAACTGCCTGCTTCTGTTGCTCCTAAGAAAGAGGAAGAGAAGAAGCCAGAGAAGAAAGAAGAGGCTCCACGTCCTATGGGCTTTGGTTGGGGTATTCCTGATCCTTCCGCTGCTGCAAAGCCTGCTGAAGAGAAGAAACCTGAGACTCCGGCACCTGCTCCTGCTGCTGCTGCTGCGCCTGCGGCTACACCTGCGGCTACGCCTGCTTTCTCTGCGACTAGTGCTTGGGCATCTGGTGGACAAGCTGATCTAAGTGGTCTTAAAGCAACACCACTTCCAACAAGTGGGTTTGGTATGCCTGCTGCTACACCTGCAGCTACGACTGAAGAAAAGAAAGAGGAGCCAAAAGCAGCGTTTTCATTTGGCGCTGCACCTACTTCTGATACGCCTGCACCAAAGGCGAATATCTTTGCTGTACCTGCTGCAACTGGCAAGACAACAGTACGCAGAACTTTTATTTTTGAAATTTTTAATGTATTTTCCTTAACATTGTTTGTAGGATACACCTTTGTCTCGTGCTTCAAGCGCTGGTAGCGATATGGATATGGAAGGTGAAAATCAACCATCAATTGCTCCAGTGGGTTCAACTGCATTTAACTTTGGTGGTAACTCAGCTTCAACATCAACGTTTGGTTCTGGAGCTGCTGCCAGTACAACTGGTACGTTCAGTTTTTTCTCATTATTTATTCTTTTCTCTTGTTGTAACGATAGTGATTTGTCCTGCTATCGTATCTGTTTATTGTTCCTTTGGGAATATGAAAGATAAGCAAGCTCTACGTTTGTTAGTAATCAGGACTATCCCTAACCCGTCACTTAAAAACTACGCCCCTTTTCAATGTGATTTGCTTCTTGAAAGCATCGGCATGTTCGAAACTTGGCTATACCATACGGGCTCCCGGATAATCCGGTGCTTACCGCAAATATTAATGCTTATCGCACCTTGCTACTTCGGGAACATTTTTATTATGAAATTATTTGGTTTTTTTTATCAACTAGCTCCTTTGTTAACGTTCTTTCAAGGTGGTGATGCTAAAGCAGCGTTTTCTTTTGGTGCTCCAGCACCTGCATCTAATACACCGGCACCTGCAGCCAAAACTGAAGCACCAAGCAATAGCGGTGGTAATACCTTTTTCTTTGTACTTTGCGTTTTTTTCTGATCGTTTTTTTTAGTCTTCGTTTTTGGTGGTTCTCCTGCTCCTAGTAATACACCTACGCCAGCTTCTCAATCAACCGGATTTAGTATATCCGCTGGTTCTTTTGGCCAAAGTAGTACGTTTAACGTCGCTAGACTTTTTTCTTCTTCGAACGTTGTTTTTTAATTTTTCAACTTAGGTACTTCACCTGGAACTGGAACTGCATTCACTGGTTTTGATGCGTTCAAGTCAAACAGTGAAAACAACTCATCATCTAACTCTGGAGGCTTTGGGTCCACCGCGAGCACAGGAGCTTTCGGTTCTACAACAAGCAATTCAAGTCCATTTGGTGGAAACAACTCGAGTCCTTTTGGAAATACCTCAAGTCCATTCGATAGTAATAATAACAACACTGGTGGTAATAACAATGGAAGTTCTGGATTTGGTGGCAATAACTCAAGTCCTTTTGGAAATACTGGTGGTAATAACAATGGAACCTCTGCGTTTGGTGGCAATAACTCAAGTCCTTTTGGTAATACTGGTGGTAATAATGCTGGTAATGGTCCATTCGGTGGTGGTAATTCTAGTCCATTTGGCGGTGGTAACAATAATAATGGAAGCTCTGCGTTTGGTGGTAATAACTCAAGTCCTTTTGGTAATACTGGTAATAATAGTTCTGGTGGGTCAAGTCCATTCGGTGGAGGTAATAACAGTGGTAATAATGGAGGATTTTCAGGTATGTTTTTTTTTTTAAAGTAGCGCTTCAAAACGCGTAGCGCTCTTTTGAGAAAAATATGAGTTTGCATGTACAAGTACTAACTTTTTTTAATTAGGCTCGTTTGGATCCTCTTCAAGTCCATTTGGTGGAAGTAATAATAACGGAGGCTCCAACCCATTTGGAGGCGGTAATAATAACAACGGCGGTTTTAGTATGGGTTCAACTGGTGGCAGTAATAATAACGGAGGCTCCAACCCATTTGGCGGCACTGGCTTCAGTGGCGGAAATGGAGGCTTCAACATGGGTGCAGCCCCTTCAAATACAGGCGCTCCAAAACGTCGTATTTTGAAGGCAAGAGGACGTCGTGGTCGCCGCCGAGGGGGTAGGTAGACTGAAAAACGGATTAAGGCTTCAGAAGACTGTTACTTTCACAGACCAGACTGTCAGTTTTCTTGTATATACTGTGGTACGTATTCTATTTATTCTTTCCTTACTCCAGTGCGTAAAAACGATGCCCTAACTTTTTTGTAGAATAAGCATTTGACTTGGTTTGAACTGATCGACAATTTTTTTAATCTTCCCCTTTTTTTTCACCCTTCTCTCCCTACGTGCACCAACGCGCATCACTTTCCAAAAAAAATCAAAATCAAAACTTGGTGCTGGTGAAAAGTCTCCGCACGTCCCTATTTGGGCAAACATCGATGTGTTGTACTTGTAGAACAAAGATGATGGTATTTTACCAAACTACAAAAGTTGTTTAATTAAATTCACCATTTTGCTTCAGACCGTTATGTTATTTGTGACTAATATTATTGTGTAAATTGAGTAAACCATGATGTTAACTAGACAACTCTACTAGTTGTGTAAACATGCAAATCGTAACTTGTGACCGATGATTGTACTGTATACCCTGGAGATACAACCTCATTTGTAGACAATGAGTACGACTTTGATTTATATGTAACTGAAAGTAGCAATAAATTGGTATTGATTGTGACGTCTGCCTTAAAGTCTGTAGCTAAGTTTGACTTTCGCTAAAAAGCACTAAAGTGCTTTGAAGGCTAATAGATAATTTATGAAGAAGATCAAAGTGCTTGTTAACGGTGATGGAGCGGTTGGTATGTGACAATTCTATATTCATTATTTTTACTTTAAATTGCCCCTATTAGGCAAAACATGCTTACTTATAAGCTACACAACCAATTCTTTCCCACTTGAATACAGTAAGATGTTATTTATTCCTCTTTGTGCTAAATTACAATAGTACCCACAGTTTTTAATCCATACAGGTAATTAAGAGAATGGCTTCATCAGACATTAAGATTTTAACTTAAAAACAAAACTAGTTTGACAAACTACTGTTAGAGAAGCAACCTTTATGACGCTTCTACCTTGAGAACATACTTTTACTTTCTAACATTTTTCTGTAGCACAAGTATTTCGGTTTTGGGCAGGCCAATAAATATAGGTCTTGGGCTTTTATACTACCTTTCTTCTCATTGTGCTGACATATTTCTTTTTATAGAACTATGGGATTCAGCTGGTGCTGATGACTATAATAGGTTCAGACCTTTGACTTATTTTGTATGTGAGGACTTACTATTTGCATATGAGATGTGTTTTAAGCCTCACGTGATATTAGGATACAGATGTTTTTGTGATATGTTTCAGTATTGTTTCAAGAGCAAGTTTTGGAAATGTTGCTTCCAAGGTACAACCAGTCACATAGTCACTGCTCCTTTGAACAATTACCTTGTTAGTGGAAACCTGAAGTACAAAAGCACAGCTCTACCACACCAATAATTCTCGCTGGTCTTAAAATGGATCTACGAACAACACTAAGGCAGAATGGAAGTGCATATGAATGTATTACTGAAAAAGAAGCTCAACACATGGCAAAAATGATAGGTGTAAGTTGTACAACAAGCACCTTTTTTTAATGTTCTTTCCTAAGGCACATTCATATGTGGAATGTAGTTCTTTGAGGAGAGGAGATGGTGTTAAATCAGGTATTATCGTACGAGAATGTTTTTTTCAGCATGCTTATACTTGGTAGTATTTGATGAAGCTGTGCTTGCAGCATTAAATAATACTGGCCTAATAGGCTTAAAATCGCATAATAAATATTGTGTTGTCATGTGACAATGATAGCCCCTTTACTGACTCTCATACCAAGCACACTCTATATAAAACAAGAGTAAGTGATATAATGTCTGAGATTCCTGGATCAAAACGTACAGTATTTAATATCGACAAAGAAAAGTGGGAGTTGTTTGTTTGCGAATCAGAAGAGCAGATAACCCAAAATTGTGTCAAGATCAATACTGCTAGGTGTGCTTGTGTAAACCTTTGGCAATGAGATCCCCAACATCCACAAAGAGTGGTCATTCGTTACAACGCAGACAAATATGATTCTACTATAGTAGTGTCTATGAATCACAACCTTGAGCTCTACAACTAAAGCTATAAAACAAACCAAAATTGCCTATAAATCACAGCGAAATCCTATCTAAGAGTAGCACAGGAGAATGCATTACTTCTTTTTAAGTGATTCCATAGAAATAGACAACGTCCGTCCTACACTCCCAGTCACGTTTAAAAGGTGCTATAAACTTAATAACTTTGTTTATAATCTGTTAAAGAGAAAAGTACTCCAGCAACAGTCTTGGGTTCTGTAAAATAAGCCACCAGGGTACAATATACAACAGCAGTGTGCTATTGATGGCCACTAATGCGTTGTCTTTCCTCCCAACAAGCGCGAGTTTGTATAGATCTGGCGCAACAGGTATTCTAAGCCTCGTACACGTTATTAACAACAGATTTTTTATTGTTTTTTAGCTAATAATACAGAGTCTTTACATAGTTTAAGAAATACAATTAGAAGGGAGATATGAATTGAGCGTTAACCGCCTCTTTTTTTGCTTAAATCTCCAATTCTCGCATGAGTTTCAGATCTTCTATAAATCAAAGTAAGTACTTGTCTCTTTTTTTCTTTTTTGTTTTTCGTAGAACATACCTAGATCCTTTTTGGCCAGACACGTTTCACTTCCAATAGCGTGAGATCTACTCCTTGATCGCATTGAACTAAAGTTTAAAAAAATTAGCACGTGACGCATGTAAGAATGGCGCTCTTTGCTCTTTTTTTTTTTTCTTGAATTTTGTTATGATAACTTACACATTGGTTGAGGCGACTCTAGGTGGCTTTTGAATTACCCTATGGAATTAATTGTAAGTATCGGAAGAGACTGCCATAATTAATAAAAACTTCACAGTTTCTGTGTGAAAAGAATTTGTCTTTTTTCCGTCTTTGTTTGCTTATTAGTCTTTCGTACTTTGTAACTCCACTTGGGCTATGTGGTGCGCTTGCATATCTTTTTCTTTTATTCTCTTCAACAATAGTTGCTTTCATCTGTAATTTACAGGTCTCTTGTGTTTCCATACACGTCACCTTGACCCAGTCCTTTTTATCTCTTATTTTAGATATTCGTTTGATGGTTGCCATGTAACGGTTTTTCTGAACAAACATTTAGCACATGAACAATTGAGCGACTAATTAAACTTTTGGATTTTTTTGATGAAAACGACGCTTCGCCACATGTGGGATTTTTTTTTTGTATTGTCGTGTATTATGCGTGAAAACGTGAATAATCGAGGCGAATTTCTTGTTTAATAGTTTATGGTGGCTTGGGGCGTACCTCTGTTTTAAAATAGAGCGTCGCTTGTGTTCGCTTTCTCCATTTGACTCTCCTAAAAATCCAAATAGCTGCCTCGTTCTCAACACACTTTGCTTTATATGTCTTCCCTAGTATAATTTTAAACTCATCATTTGGGTAATAAAAGCAAAAAAATAGTTCTTGTTCCTAAATCACAAAGTCGTGGTGGAGGAAACAACTCGTTTACAGAGATGCATTGCAATGAGATTTATATTTTTTATCTTAAAATGACGACAATGAAGATTTTTTTATTTTCTTTTTTTTTTGCGTCTAGAACAACTTGACGAATAAAGAGATAGTTAAGTAGGTGCACGTACGTTCTGTTAGTAATGACACAGACTTTGTATTAAGATTTATAGACTCTGAAGATGGTAGTGCGTAGTCGCTTATAATTATTTTGTATGTGCTCATATTATTTATGACTTGTTGTTTCGATACAGTACTTCCTCTAGGTTTAAGCTTTTCTTTTTTTGCTTTTTTCTGAATAATACGCGAGACGTTTGTATCACGTGATGCGTAACGCAATGTTATTTTTTTTTTCTAAATCGCCACGGCATTAGAAGGCCAAAATCCGTATTTCGTAAACGTTGTGGCTGTCTCCGGGAAAGAGTTCCGGGTTTGCGCCACCATCGTGTATGCTGATTGCCGTCATATTGAGACAACATAGTTCAGAGCGGTTAAGTGATTCACGGTTTTCTGAACACGCAGTAAACGCAGCAATATACACCGGAGCGTGGGGATGTATTAACATATGTGAGGAAGTCATGGAACCAATTTTTGAAAAATTTTGTAAAGGTTGCAGTGGGTGGAACTTTGTGGTACGTTGCTGCTTACTACAGTTAATTAGAAGCTCTATAAAGTATTTACGACATTAAACGTTTTGCTTGCCTAAATTTGGTCCAAGCTTCTAACGATACAAGGTTACGGAGTTAAGTACTGTGGCATGATTTGAAGAGGATACAATTATTTGAAGTTCTGATAGTAAGAGCATGGGTTTCGATGAAAGTGACGAGGTTCCGTAAATGTCATTCCAAAACAATTTCAAAATCGTTTCACCGGCGAGTGTTTGGCACATGCACAAATTTTATATTATGTTACAACTGTATTTCAGCTACACTTTTACAGTATCATTATTGTGATTAGTTGATACTGCCGCAGAATCATCTATTTCTATAGTATTACGCTTTAAAGAATTGGCACTATACGTAGATGCTGTAGGAGGTCTCATTGCCAAAGGTTTAAACGAGTACACCTTCATAAATAGTTAACAAAAGATTACAACCCGAGATAAACAGATATTGCATACCTGCAAGAATGATAATGCCAATTGAGTTGCGTACAATAATCCCATACTAAGCGAAAGTTTAATGATACCTGTATCTCTATTTGTTGGAGGAATAGCAATGATGACAACACTCAACAGTAAGATTATTATCAGAACCACATTTGCAATCATTCTTATTCGGATCTAAAATACTGGATTACAATACACATAACTCCCTGACTGTCATACCGTATTAACAAGGTCTTTTGATTTATTAAACCCTGCATTTAGTCGTCTTTGTAACTAAGCATTGTATCAGACGGTTGGAAAGTACCTTAAGAAGATATTGCACGTACCTTAATGATAATAATTGTGCTGTAAATCAGTACGAATAAGTTTGCTGAAAAATTAAGTATGTGTGGAAAGTATCTAATCGCAGAGGGTGTTGTACTTGTAGCGAGTCTCCATGACGTAGATAAAAGTTCAACACCAATTAATATGACAAATAGGATACCAAACAATACACGAAAGAGTGTTGACTTGAGGAACTTATGAACTTGAATAGAATGTGTTACTAATGTTTCATGCCTATTGAGAGATTGTTAGAACTTTGTTTGATACATGGTGTTATCGCACCAATACATTGTTATCATGATATTCGTTATTGTGGTAAATGGGGTACTGAACGTCAATAGAAAGTCGTCAACTTGGTGGTGATAGAACTGTCTGGAACCGAACAAATCCAAAATAGCAAAAAACTTGACTAGAATAGAAATTAGAGCTGCGACAAAGGATGTTACTGTACGTGAGTTGGATAAAAGCTCTATACTTATGGCAATGACTGGTAGTGAGAAGGCGCAAGCTTTCACAGCAGAGAACTGAAACAACCTATTCTTCATTAAGACAAAATCTCGTTTGCTTTCTTTTCAATTTTTGTACCTGTACAAGCAAAGAGTGGTAGCAATCATACAAAATGTGATCAACAAGCACTGAAATATTCCATATCCGATACCTTCGAAATACTCGGCACATAAGTTGTCACCTTTCATCGTGTTAAAAAAAAAATGAAATAATCACGTGATGAATGACGTACTTGGACTAATATCGATCATGATGGAAGTATTGTTGTCAAATACTCTTTCAACGTCCTTTGAATCAACTTCCACAACAGGTACATTGATATTTTTTGTGCCCTGTGCTAACATCGAATTAACACAAAATAGTATTCCGCCAAAACGTACAATACACAAAAAACATCGAGCATCCCAAACCGCTGTAACCAGCATACCACGCTATAACCACAAACTTAACTCCAGGTCTCTTAGATACTTCCAAGAGGGTTCCAGGCGTGTAATCATCTTTTCGTATGAGTACAACCTCACCTTACGAAAGTGATTAGATTTATTTTTACGGAGTTTTTTAAAAGTACCAATTTGATCGCTTGAAAAGTCAACCATAGACATGTTCCTATACGTTGAAGCGATCCTTGGACTGTTTCCGTAATATAGAGGAGCAGAACGAATTGTTGAACCACCCAAGTTACCTGTATGAATAGATACATCGCAAAATACAATAGATGTAAACGCAACAAACCAAAATAAAATCATAACGGGCTGTTACTAAATGAGTTGTATTTGGCTAAATAAAGTCAAAATACTTCTAGTATTTGTACAACATTACAAACTGTACGCAACGTACTAAAAACAAGACTGGTGTAGTTTCAGCTATACCGGGAAAAAATTGGTTCCGCTAAGTACATGTGCGACAATCAAAAGTGACTCCTGTGTTAATTAGCCATTTGTAACGAACTCGGTGTTGATAACCACTAGGTTGTTCACAAATTATTTGGTCTCCTCCGTCTCGTATTTTAGTGTAGCAATAACGCGATTCGAACACTGTGTACATTGTATAGCTTGAACAAGTGTTGTTTGGTAAAGTTAGTGACCTGATTGATCACCAATTTTTCTACAGACATGCGTAGTGCTACTTAACTTCGTACGGTTTACATTGTTACTTTCATGATTGGAAAATACGTTCGTGTCAGCCGCTTGTGACTAACTGGGGACTATACAAGCATGGAGCTTCTTCACATACATGTATGTGCACGTGAAGTATTGTAAAAGTGCTACAACAGAGAACATGATTTTTAAGGAACGCACGGCGGGCAAATGCTATGGTGTCATGCAAACCAGTAGTGGTACATAATTCGATTAGTAAGTGTAATACGAGTAATCGGGTATACTATTTGTGACGTGTTTCTGAAGCGCGAAAACTATTCACGTTTTCTAATTAGGCAAACACTTTACATGATTAGAGCATAACATCACTGGTTACGTACGACATTGATAACACAGGTTTTGCTTAGTACTCACATGTACCACTAATGCTCCACAACCCGAAGACACTTTTTCACTGAACTCGCTCCATTAAAGCACCACTACCCCCAATACTTTTGTGTTTCACAATAGGAGTACTTAATCCACTTGTACAATAAATCAACGATAATGCCAACACCACTAGTAACGGCTCTATACATTTGTCTAGTCACTTTCGTATTCTTCTCACATGCAACAACACAAAATACAATAACATCTTTATCAGAACTTTCGTCAGTATACTCAAACTGTGCTGTACTCGACGAAACACTAAATTATCGCCTCTATTGGTCCTTAAATGAAACACATATCAACATTGCTGTTAAAGCCGAAGTATCTGGTTGGATAGCTCTCGGTATAAGCCAGAATGGTCAAATGAACAGGTAAATAGATTTTGACTAAAATGCTTGATTGTGTAGAAATTAGACGCTTCTAATGTTTATCTAGCGGTGGAAGTCCAAGTTTTAGTGATATTATTCTGGGTTGGGTAGACGATAATGGAGATACTCATGTTGGTGATTATTGGGTTGATCGATACCAGAAGCCTACATTAGACGATGAACAAAACATATTCGATATTGGTGGTTTTGAGACTTCAAATTCGCAACCAATTAGTGGCAATACCGACTCTATTACATCGACTGCTATTATGTTTACTCGTCGTTTATCCTCCTCTGATAGTAAAAGAGACGTTAGTATTGATCCAGAGAAACCACTGAAGATAATATGGGCTGTCAACAGCGCCTTCGATGCTACCTCCAAAAACGAAGTATACAGTTTTTTTTGCAGCACGTGATCTTTTACTTATCATTTTGTAGTATTCTCGTCACGATTTTAGAGGTCCGAATGCTCCTGGTATAGATAGGATACTCGCTTCATGGGTATCAGATTGTCCGAAAGAGAAAACAATAGTTTCAACGCGAGGCATTAACGAAACGTAAGTTGCTCCTTTTTTTGGTGTTACCACGTGCTTACGAAAAATAGCGCAATTAGAGAAGCAGTAAGAATGAATAACGGCCTCACCACGTATGTTAACAAAGGTCACTATTGCTTTGCAGTAACTATTTGGTAGACCTGATTGCACTGGATCTACAAGAACACTTTTGTCTGAGACCGACACTTTTGCTTCTGTTAAAGCAACCTATTTAGAAGTGCGATTATTAGATCTTTGCAACTGTTGTTCGCTAACCAGTATGTCTTGAATAGGGTATAGCGTTTGTTAAGAAAGAAGGAAATGCTGTTGAGGTTACTACTGCTAATCCAGAGCACACAGCGATGTCAACAAAGACAAATCAAGAGCTTGATATTGTTATTAGCAATCGTCTGAAGTCTCAGGCTTCTGACCAACTGTTTTCTATATTACCAATTCTACTACTCATGTTTGTCTTACACCCAACGAAGTATGTAAACCTGATGGTTATAGTTATGGCTGTATCTTCGTTCTGCCTATCAAGTCAAGGTATGAAGCTAGGGCAAAAGGTGATTGCTAACTACAACATAGATTGCGTCGTTCTTTCAGTACCTGATTCAGTATGCAAAGTAGCTATCTCAGATATCAATGGTAATAACTCATTTAATGATTCGTTACACAGAGCTGACTTTACATAGGTGAAAGAACATTAGAATTATGTGCGAATAAAGTAGAAGTACATGTTGAATCATCAGCTGATAGCATTGGAACACAAAACATTGTGAAAGGTAGCATGGATAGACTAAGTTCAGAATACTCTATACAGAGTTTAGAAAAGCAAGGCAATCTATGGATCGTATCGCTGTATATAACAAGTACTGAGAAAGATTTAAGGACGGGTACTAACACAACTCATAGGTGAAGACGGAGTAGTTGATTTTGTGAGTAAGTCGCAAACAGGAAACGAGCATTTTATCAGTATGTCCGCAAAATATGTTGTAGTACCTGGACTTGATAAATTCACTGTATCTCAGTGTAATTCTACAGAATACTGTAACGCAAAAGGAGCTTGCAGGTACGCTTCAACTCTTAAAACAAGGTAGGATGTATGACTTATACTTTCTTAGGAACACAAATGATCCTTGTGACTGTGATACAGGATATGTAGGTGATAATTGCCAGTTCTCTTGCCCTGGGCGCTCTTGGGATCCCTGCAGGTCTAACGGAGTTTGCACTGCTGACAACGATAAAGCTGGTAAGTTGATCGTGTTCAATCAAAAATTGTTTAGTTTTTTCACTTTCTATTTTAGTTTGTGTTTGTAAAGACGGGTTTGGAGGAGACAATTGCCAGTTCGAATGTCTAGGTAAAACTGGAAACAGTTATTGCTCAGGTTTGTGATTATCCAAGAACTTTAAAAAAGTGTATGACATACACGTAGGTAACGGTATTTGTGATAAGTCAACCGGACAATGTGTTTGCACGAATCCTTGGGCTGGGAGCGATTGCTCTGCACATTGCCCTGGCTGCCGTATCATCGAGATAACGTAAGCTTAATTCAATAGCTATTAATACACAACTAAAGTGTTACGTTATAGAATGCCTCCTGATGGACCACCAATAGAGAATGGAACGTCTTACTTCTGTCACAATAGTTTTTTTTCACTAAGCGGAAATTTATCGAAACACATTGGTACGGATTAATCCTGTATGTGTTCATTTGTCTTAATGTATATTAGTGCGTATAGAAGCCATCATCGACAATAAGGAATTGGCACACCATTGCGTTGTACTTCGTAGAGGAGGCGGTATTTTTGATTCTATTTTTGGCAAACCTCAATATGATCCTACAAAGCATTACTACAAGTGCTTTGACATGCCAGCTGAAATCTTACTCCCAATATCTGGATGGGCGAGTGGTGCAAATGACGTATCGCTTCCCAGAAATGTTGGTACGAAATCCACAACTACAGTACAACATGCGGCTAACTTTGGAAAAAAATAGGAACAGGCTTTGATATTCTATCAGATAATGATACAGTCGCTGCTATAATTCAGATGCACTATGATAACCCTGGGAACTTACAAGGACAGTACGATCAATCTGGTATCAGGGTATTTATGACAGATGAGCTAAGGTAGCAAGCGAAATAGTTGAGTTTGTTTAACCCTATTTAAGACAATACAATTCTGGTATAATGGCCGCGTCATTTAATTCAAAGCCCGGTCCAGAGGGTATTCTCAGAGTGCCACCTCAATCTACATGGGAATATACTAACTATTGTCCGCCCAGAGACCTTCAGGTACATATAATACCTTCAAATCTCTTTCGTGGTTCTTCAACTTTTTAGTAAGTTAACTGTTACTAGATAATGTACTCTTGGCGAGTTATGATTGAAAGAACAGAAACAGAGAAAGGTATACCTACAACATTCTTAAGTCATAATGGTCACATGCACGAAATTGGAAAGAAATGGAAAAGCACAAAGCAAAAATGCGATTACACAACAGATTTTAGTGTATGTGCAGACGAAGCCAATTGGTAATGAACCACGATTCTACGCTCAAAAGACTAAATAGACGTTAGGGTTGACACAGACATAATTGGAGAAGCTGATCCTTACGACTACAACGACCAAAAAACAGTTTTATTTAATGATGTATGGAACTCAAATGAAAGAATTAAAACACACTTTTTATGGGATGCTGAAGGAAAAGACACGTGGACATTCAACGGACCAGGTACATTCTCTCAATATCATCGCCTTGTTCATACATTTAAATTTATTAGCTTCAACTGACGAGATGGGAAGTGTTGCTTTTAGCTATTATCCAGCCTTTGATTATTTTGTTTGCATGAAAGGTTCTTTGAACTTACTAGGTCAATTCCCTTTTCTTGGTTTCATTTGCGGCACTTACTGCCACGATCCAAGGATAGAGGAAGCACCGTATTTTGGGTACACATTCAGAGATAAAATGGCTGAAATCTTACTTTGATGTTTAGATGGAAGCTCGAAAATCAAGGTTTAGCAGGTGGCTGTATTGCTAGCATTAACGAGACGTGTCCTGGTTGTTATGAAAAAGGTGGAGAAATGATGCACCCTGGTATTACTTGTTTTGATGGTGGCCTAACTTCATTCTTAACTGGTGAACCTGCTGTATTTCCTACAAATCCAAAGAACTAGTCAACAGATTGTGTTTTCTTCAAAATAATAAACAAACAATGTACAACAGATTATTAAGCCAATACCGTTTTTTGCTTCAATGGTTCAAAACTCGTTAAGATGGTTGATGTAAAATGAATATCATAATATGTTGTGGTAGAAATATAGGACGTTTAGTGACAAATATTAAAGTACAACTTACGCATTTTTAGCAATTCTTGATTTTTTCGTCTTTTTAGCAGTCTTCGGAACATCTCCAAGGTACAAATATGCAATGCTTTGAACGATACAGCCCTTCTTTATCAATTGCAAGGTACCAAGAGCTGTAAGGGCACTCAAGAGAGTTCACCGCTTATTCATAATTCAGGAATTATGCCAGAGTGACTCGAAATGAAGGTTCTAAACACACTAGACGAGTATCGTTGCGTATAATGCTACTGGTAATGTACACATTTATAGTACACGTGCGCGATCACTTGTGAACATGCCTGAGAGGTTTATATATTAACAGATTGCGAAAGGTGGAAAATAACATAGCAACTGTTTTACATGATTTAAAGTATTTCGTGAATATGTTTTGAGCTGAGTATTTTTTTCTTGTGCGCTAGTGCACTTAACCACTCACTCAGTTTATAATTATTACACAGCTTCAGTCGTTTAATTATGATTCAAATGTCAGATTGTTTATAATTGGCCTAACCCGTTTTGCAACTTCCTTTTACGGGATTTGACCTGAAATAACGCTATTCTATTTTAACGTTTTGCCTACTTTTTAAAAGGCCACTCCTGATTTGTAGCACGTGTGTGACTTTCTGCTCTTATGGCCATGTTAAGTAATGCGCTTTGCACGTTCACAAACTCGTCTTGACTCGTTTATCGAAATATGAGCATAGCTGCTATCGATCGTTTTTTTCAGCAGTAAATAAAGGCTGTATCCATTACTCTGACTCAATTCCAATGAGTAGCTTGCAGAGTTGCTGGTACCTATGTTCACAAACCGTCCCGAAAAATCAGGCTTAGCGCTAGCACAAATGTAGCGTTATTTAGGTCAAATGCACGAACGTAGTCCTACGCAAAATAAAATACAGAACGTCATTATTTAGGCCTAATTCGTTTTGCAACTTCCTTTTTGGAGGTAACACCTACTGTTTGAAACTCGTATATTAGTGAACAGCGTTTACGCACAAGCGAAGTACTCGAAAGTTAGCTAAATTTAAAGTAAAGCCTAGTCTATTGAGATACCCTACGCATAGAAACAAAGACGAGATGTTTTAGAACGCTGAGGAACTACTTGACTCTTTTTTTTACGAACATGACCGCAAAAACACTGCTGAACAACATAGCCACGAGAAGAGAGGAAAACCGAACTCATTCCGTGAAAAGCACCAGTAGTACCCCAACTGTAATTACTGTGTTCCACAAAAGCTTCAAAAACTGCTGTACATTCCAAGATGACCACACTGCTCTCGTTCGTATTGTTTGGTGTTCTGACAGTGTACTGTATGGCACAAGATTCGTGCAAAGTGAATAGCTCCTTTGAAGATATTAAGAGCACTCTTGCGCAAATAAAGTTCCCACCAGCACGCGTAAACGGTAGTTTACCAGAGTACGAGAAAAAGCTTGCCAATCTCCTCAACAACTCTAAAAATGGCGCATATATGTGGAAAAGCAAGTGTGGGAGCGATTTGGCTTCATTGATTGCGAAGGTTTCACAAGTTGGAAAAAATGTACAATTGTTGGAGAAAATGTTGCAAGACGGTCCATTAAACGAAACTATGACAAAAACTGCTTTGGGATACTTTGAAGACAATATTTCTGACGTCATCAAGGCCTTCATTGCAGATGACCTTGTCGAAAACGTGCAAAAAACTTGCGTGATGACGAGCGAATCTGTCTTGGAATGTGACGATAAACTCAGTTCGGAGGCCATAGTTCAAGAATCAAACTACTGTCAACGCAACATGTCGCTGAAATGGTCAGATTATTGCAATAATCACCCTCTCCCAAACTTCCATTGCCCATGTGCAATTCACGGGGATCCTGATATTGAAGATAGTTGGCATCATCTTTCACAGTTGTTGTTAAAAGTGTACGGATATTTTACCGAGAAAAAGAGTTGCATTAACACTGGGTTGATTAACTTCGTAACACCCCATTGTACAACTGTTCAAGGGACCAAGGGTATAGCATGTATTAAAAGAGCTCTTAAAAGGATCATTCCTAGAGTAGAACAGAACATACAGGTAGCAAAGCTAGCAGAACAATGACGACTTATTGAAAACAATACGCAAAAAACATGTTGTACCTTAAGTTTGTTTACGTAATAAATGTTAAAGTACAACAGAGTAGTTAAATAATTTGACCTATAAGAATCATATTCATTTACAAGAGCGCGGCAAATAGTCAGCGAATGGAACTAAGTTGTTGCAACAAAAGTTTATTAAATGATACATTTGTTGATTGATTGTTTAGTCAACTATTTCAGGTTCGTCTTCAACTTGCTGTGCACTATCTTCCCTTGCAATACGCTCAAATATCATATTTCTTAACCTCTCTTGGCCTTCAATAGCGAGCACCGGTCTACCATGTCTATCTACAAATAAAAAGTCAAAAAAAAGCTCGAGAATTCCTTGATTGAAAAAACGTCTATCACTCAAACTAAAAAACTCTCAAATACGATACCCGGTGTAACACCAACGCTTCCTGCGCCTCCACGCTCTGAACCTCTTCCTTGAGTTGCCAACGCAGTTTCTTTCTAGTAAAGACTAAGCGTTTGTTTAACTACAACATTGTAGGTACTTTTTCTGAGCCGTCGTCAGCGACGTTATAGCTGTCTTCTATTGTAACTTCGTATCCACAAACTCCTTTGTTTCCTCTGTTATTTATTGTGTTCGTTGAGTTTTCTAGCATTCTTTGTTAGCTAGTATAAATGTGTATTGACTTACCATTGTTGTTGGCCATCGTTAGTAGTTGTTGCTTTCGTGTGAATCTATGTAATTTGAAAGTCAATAGGCTTCTGCCAACCGAAAAAAATACAATCCTGGAGTGATTGATTTTGTTACCAACCTCTTTTGCTGAATAAACATCTAGCTTCCAACATGAAAGCCCGATCTGTTGTTCTTTACTGTTGGTGTATTTTTAAGGAGTTAATGGCCTGTATAGGTTCGAGAGGCTTGAAAATGACAATGCAGATAGCTGAATTGTTATTTCTTCAAAAAGTAGAAAATCATCAGATTGCTATTCGTGTAATAATGTCTCGACAGAGTTTGTTGTACTTTTTCCATGACAGCATACAAGTAATGTAACAGTACCAATAAATAAGAGGTTCTCGAATAACAACGACAGAGGCAAGCCAAAAGAATATATTAAAAGAAAAATTACAACTTGTTACAAAAAGCAAGCTCCTCAGCAACGAAAATTGTACTTATAAGGTGTTGGGAGTATTAAATACAGGCACGTAGTATATTATACTGTATTCTCAGGTACAGGGGCGTAAGCAGCGCTGATATTTGCCATAAGAAAACGTTTTGTGCTGTTTTGTTATATATTATTTTATAATCTAGAACAGGTTGATGAGTTTTACTAAGTGGTCTTCACTACTTACCAATATACTACTAAAAATTTGTTCCTCTTTTTCCACCTCTTGAAAGCTCGTTTATCATTGGCTGCAGGACTCGCTGAATCTTTTTTGAAAATCTATACGAAGTTATAAAACAGAAATACTCAAACATTATTTACCTTTGCTGCTGTATGTGAAGTTCCTACAACTCTCCAATCAACTTGATTTAACCACTTGTTCTTCTCTTCCTCGCTTGAACATGCAAAGTGTAATTTAGTGCCATCTTTCGTCTCAATAATGAAGCACAACTCTTTAAACTTTCTACAAAAGAAAGTTAGAAAAAATGGAATTTCGCTTTTTGTTTAATGTACTTTGGGTTTCCTAGATCCTCCATAGCTTCATATACATCATCTATTTCTCCTAGTTCAATCTCAATCTTAGGTTGTTGATCTGATTTCTTCTTTGATACACAAAACCGGAAGTTCGTGAGGGTAGCATGGAATTGTTTAAACTTAGAATTTCCAAGCATTAATAAAATGGAACCACTGTATCCTAACAAGCGACGTTAATTAACAATCACACTGTAAAAGCTTTACACGGGAAACCTATACAAAATTTCACGTTTTAAGGGCCTTAATACACGTATTTGACACGTGACAAAGCGTAAGAAATTGAAAGCTTTACTACAAAAAAAAATTGTGTACCACTTGTAGAGCTGACCATGGCTTTCTTAATAGAGTCGGACACCCAATCATATAAGCAACCCCAAGCAACTTTGTGTTCTTCAGTAAACTAGAAAAACATGACAAAGTCAGAAAACGGTAACAGTTTTTGGTTTTCCATACATCTGCTTTTCCAAGCAGCTTCGTGAATGTCTTCATTAAGCTTGTGTAATGGATTCTAAAATGATCTGGTTTTACACCGTATATCTGATGTCGTGTACCAAGACCTTTTACAATATGTTGGAATTCAAGCGGTTTATTTATAGCCGACACAAGAACACCCAACATGCCTCCAAAAGCACGTGCGATAGACAACTAGCAAATAAAAAATAAGACACAAAAAACAACGAAGTCTGTTTTGGGATTTTTCTTCTTCCCCAGGAGTTAACGTACCAAATCTGAACCAAATAAACGCTTTGATCCAGGCGCTAAACGAAACATTCGTTCATAAACTTGCCTAAAAATACATATTCAGACATATGGAAAAAACAAAAGGTAACTACTGCAAATACGTGACTTCCAAAACAAAACGTACTTAGCCATCTCAGACATGCTTCCTGTTTCGGTATCTGTTATTTTTTTCCACGTATCATTTATTAGATTTCTTTGCATAGGCGTGAAAGGGTACGCGTCCGGAAAAGCTTCTAAAAAAGCACGTGATTAGCAAAAAAAAAGCCACGGATTTTCCAACAAAACCATTTTTGTGAAAAAAAATCACTTGCGGCGCTATCAGCGCTATCCACTACTATTTAAACTCATATACGTACCTTCGCGCATAGAGGCGTTCGAATCTTCAGAGCTTGAGCTTATGAGACTTGTACCTGAAAGTTTTTCTAGCGATTGTTTTGAACGAGATGCACTGCTTCTTGCTGAAACCCTACGGTTCTGCGCTTTACCATTCGAGTGATTTTTCGCTTGTTTAAAGCGTGAAATTAACGCTACTATTTCTCTTTCGTATAATAAGGGAAGGTTCAGTCTCTCCAAGTTTTTAGGTTCTGAGAGTCTACGACACAGATTGTCAGAATACGGCGAAGAAAAAAAAATTCGCGAAAAAACACTAAATAAAAAAAACGAATGATTCCGAAGTTATCACACGCAAATTTAGTTTTGATCACTTAGTATTGTAGTAGGAGATATACTCATATCTCTCATATACTTTTTAATAAAAATCCGTGACGATAAACAAGTCATTATTGCCAATAGGGTCAAAACGAAATTCAAAAATACGCTAGAACGTGCCTACACAAGTGACTAAAGTTCTCAAAACCGTGTTGTAAGAGTGTATCATTTGTCTTTTCAATCAGTTTACTATTTGTAAGGCCTAATTCTTCTGCTATAGCTTGTAGAAGCTCTTCAATACTAGCATGAGTGGAAATCCCTGTTTAAAAGTTACTTTGGGAGCGGACAAGTATTTGGGTTTTTCTCGTTTTAGACGCACTGTTGCTCCTTTTTAGTGATAGGTGAGGACAGCTCATTAAATGTCTTAATATTGGATGGTTTAGAGGAGCTCCCTTGGCTGTGAGTCTTCATGAAATGACGGAATTTACTAGTTTAGTACTAAGTTTGTTCCGAACTACTAAAACGGTCAATCACCAAAGATCCTGTTGGAATTTACAACAGTACATTCTAATAGAACCACGCAACCATTTTTATGGAAGGATACTAAGTAAGAGTGTTTTTGCGTTACCATAACAAAGTGAAGTATTTCCGTTAACTAATACGCGGAAATCCACGGGTAATACGCTTTCACAGTGCCCCTACAGTTGTGTGGAGTCCTTGGAGTTTGGAGGAGTTTTGTTTACCTTTAACACAACACAACAACACACGTTTCATTTTCCTCCTATACCATCCCGGTACATTCAGTGATCTCAGTATAAGATAAAGACGCGAATAGTAATAGTTTAAGACCAAAGCAGTAGAAACGGTATTTCGTTTTCCACTCAGTTTCTTTGATGGTCTAAGGTCCCGTATACAATTTATGCAATATACGCCACTATTCTAACATTTGCTCACTCAATGTATTTTTTTAAGGTCGACTTGATTAATTACTTTTTGTCAACAAAAGTCCTTTTCACCCGTTTTTGGGTTGAGTCTGAATACCAACTTGACACAACGTCGTAAGTTCCCGTATTCTATTTAAGTGTTGGGTAAACTATAGAAGCGCTGTCCCTTTTGTTAAACGAAAAGTACAGAAAATATGCTATCCGCATTACTTCAAGCAGTAGTATTATGTACTGCCCTCTTCTTGGCAAGGTAAGCGACATCGTAATTCGATTTATTTATGACCTACCCAAGTGATGCATTAGCTCCTGAAGTAATACTGAGCGTGCAGGACATAAATTGCTTGAATATAACAACTACGAACGTTCTAGAGTCAAAGGACACAGAGTATCTTCGTATTGGACTTGTTGGTGGTGATACATGGCGATATTGGAAGTTACCAACAACTAACACTTCAATAATGTAAGCGCACTTTGTGTCACAAAATCTAAAACTAAGTTTTTTCTTCTTTTTTGTTTTTTTTTTTTGGGAGCCACCACGTGATTGTTTTTTTTTTTGTAAACTACGACTCTAATTGATTGTTTCTGGAACAGCAACTGGTGTGGCGTTGTTAGACCTACAGGTGAAGTTTACAACTTAGCATTCTGGTTCGCAACACGTGATTTTGGACAGAACGGGCACGTGGTTTTTTAGATTTTGTTTTGCTCTTTTTGTTTGACCTAACCTTGTGTTAGCGACCAAACTTCAGTAGAAGTAACTGCTCCTAAAGGTACGACTTGCAATGTCCATAGAGGCTTTCCTTCGCTTGATTTTCTAAATCAAGAAACAATTCTTTCCTCACTCTTATTTTTAGTTGGCCCACCTAGCACACCTGTGATTAGAGTGATATTCCATACTGTTACACGCTATACTTACCTAGAATTAAATAATCCTGAGACTGATAGCATTTATGATAACTATTGGGAGATTACTTACAAACGCCCAAATGAAGAATTTTGGAAAATCTGGACGTACAAGAGATGGTTTTCTCGAACTGCATCTAATGAAACTATGCACCAATCCACGTTCAACCTGGAGAATGACATTGATTATACCGTACGTGCGAGAGCCTTTAATCTGATAGGGCATAGCCCGTTTAGCAACGAAGTCACTCTGAAATACCAAGGCAAGTGTTGGAGTAAGATTTTATTGGCTAATGTTATCATCACCCAGCGATTACACCGGCCGTCCAAAAGAGTATTGTTGATTCCTTCGGCAAACCCATCGCAAGAGTTTCTCTAAATTATTTACTTTCAGGTGGAGCAAGTTTCACAACAAAAATTAGAGTTCCGGAAGCAACAACGTACTTGGCAGGTTTTCTATAACAAATTCTAACTTTTGTAGATTTGTGAATCAATGGAAACTTTTTGTACAAAGTAAGTCGTTGTGTTCGATAACATTACCTGATAATCACGTGACTTTCTACTTTAAGACGCACAGATGCCCAACAAATTGCTATTACATTCCGGTTCAGAAAATGTTTATCCCAACCTGCCGTTAGTCAAATTCCAAAAAAACGTATTAACTCTGACTTAAATGTAGGACTTTAAAAGCAACTAAATTAAAAGTATTTACTCAATACACATACAACACTGATACTGGTATAAAATCTAGTCCTTTTAGTAATGCAGCCACTTTGACCAACTCGCCTGGTACAACTCCTTTACAAAAGCTTTTTTTTTTTTTCTGATCTTCTAACTATCCGTTTGAAAGATACTATTGCACAACCACGTGTCTCTTTTTCAGTGTTACCCGATAGAATCACAATACGTTGTTCTCCAAACAATTATAATACAGTAAGTGGCAACCGGCAAGTGTATCCAATTAGAGTTTCAAAAGAAGGTTCAACAGACAACGTATTTCAATGTCTAGCAGCTTCCTTTTGTACTTTTTACATGTACGTTTACAGTTGTACCACCTGTGGTCTTACACTTTTTAGAAAGGATAAAACCCCTGACCTAAAGTAAGTATAGCATGTTGAACGGACAAGGTACTTTAGTTATTAACAAAAAAAATAGATACACAGCACGTTGTCGTGCAATCTCGAATTATGGTTCCTCCGTGTGGTCTGAATCTGTCACACAAACAATAAACCCAACCACTACAAAAACAACTGTAGACCCGAATGATACACCGCGATTGTTTGCTCAATATAGTAGCGCTGGAACCAGCTTCAGAGTCACCGTAGCAATCACAGGTCAGTACAATGGAACTGTAGAAATAGAGGTACAAGACGTTTGACTTCAACACTGAAATACACTTACAAGCACCTACTGGCTACTAACAAAACATTTTATAATGCATGTTTGCGCAAAAAAGAAAATGAGACTTAAAGTCACGTGACTAGAAATACCATAGTAACCGTTTCATTTAGAAAGCGTCATTTCCAGAAGCACAATATGATTCCGCCATTCCGACGTGGGCACCTTTTACGAACTTTATTCCGCAAGACAATGCAGATGTAACAGTAAGATTTTATGACACTACTAGAGGTACCATAGAGAACCTTTAAAAGAAACCATAAAACATTTTTCTAACGATTGACCCAAACTAGCAAATTACATTACCCTTTACAGAGCCAGAGTTTCAGGAGGTCCTTGGACGCCATACGAAGTGTCCGTTGATGGATTCGGTACCAAAAGATATTTTTTATCAAAATACCGTTAACGAACATTAGAAAAGGAACTCATTACGCCCATAGTGACTGTAAGTTCCATTAAAATAGACTCAGCTAGTATCAGGTTTTTTATTTTTCAACTAAGCACAACCTTACTCGTTCTTTAGAATAACGCCGTCAAACCCATCAACAGCGCAATACATAATAGAATATGATATTTCGCTTTCGGCATTGGAGGTACGAGAATCTTTTCAATCACGTGACATGTTGGGAACAACATGATACCACTAAGAAAAAACGTGAAATAACGAATCGTTAACACAACTTTCAGTCTGGAAAAGCTACATACCAATCTACTTCAAACACCACTAGTTTTGTTGTTGTTACAAACCTGACTGAAGCTACAAACTACCATGTTCGTGGCCGTACTGTTCACTCTCTACACGGTGATATTACACCTACAAACTGGAGCTACACGTCGTTTACGACACTTGGGAACCGTAAGAGCTATTTCATAGCAGGTAATGCTAACTAAAGCGTAGAACCTTCCAACGAACCAGAAATGCAACCACGGTTGACTCTTGTTGAATCATATCACGACAGGGTCGTGGTTACAGTTAGTGTGACAGGTAACGTAGACGGAGAATGGACGTTAGAGTTGACTGAGGTACGTTGGTCTTGTAGAAAGTCGAAAAAGTTGTGAATTTTTTTTCTTACAGTTACCAAAGGAGCCAACACTTTTTAAACACGACTGGTGGCAACTAGCTTCTGGTGTATCTAATTTCACAACAGCTTATTCCTCTTCTGCCATCATAATTGGGTTAGACGGCAGCTGGACTTACGGTATGTACTGCAATAATTTAATATTAAATTTTAATAAAGACTTTCAGGTATTCGGTTGAATGTTACAAGTTCAAATAAGTACCAAGGGCAAACAACGCTGATCTTCACTACACCCCCAACATGTACGCCACATACTAAAATAAGTTCAAGAGAAAGTCAAGAATGTCAGAAGAAAAAAAAACAATCACGTTTTTTCACTTTAAACGAAAAAAGAAAATAGTGTTACGACTAATGTATTAAAATAGCAAAACCCACACTATCTCCGTTTATATCATTTGCACATAATGAAAGATACCAATGCTATTGTTCCGACTGGAATGTACAGCTTTAGTACGTACAGAAAAACATAAAAAAAAATCGGAATAATTATTTTAACGAACAATATTACACTAGTCAAGGCCTTATGGACTATGTCGTTGAAGTTGAGTACGCCCCTTCCATTGGTAAAACTTATAATACCATCGGGTCATTTAGTATAACCGACAAGACAATGGTTCGTAAACAAAGCTATTTAAAGTTTTGTGAAATGAAAGTTAAAAATCAAGAATATTTTAAAATAATTTTATTAAAATGTGCACTACTAACGTCAACAAAAAATATAAAAGGCATTCAAACCTGAATTGTTACCGGACTTTGGTGTACTCCGAACACGGTATATAGACGAGTATGGTCATAATGGTGAGTCACTTTTTATTGGCTTTTTTTTTTTTCTTGTGAAAAGTAAGAAAAAAAAATGAAATCACGCGGCGAAATGATTCCGTCGTGATCTCAAACGCCGACATTGAGAATTATAAATAGACATGTTTGTTTGTTAAAATACTCTCGTAGGAACATGGCATTTATACGTACTTGATGGCGGTGATTGCACGACATGTAATAGCACAGTATCTGGTGGTATGCAACTAGTCCTTCACTTTACTTCGGGCATTAACGCAACTACAGAGATTTCATACACAGCTCCTGGGTTAGTTATAAGAACAGATGTACGTACTTGCGGTGGCGTAAAAAAACCCCGTAAAGAATTCTACTGTTTCTTCGGACAATGGGTTGCCAATCAATCTGTGGCTGTACAACCTAATGAGAACTTCATTGTCCAAAGCGATGTGATTGTGCAAGGTTAGTTCGCGAACTGCCGAAAACTCGGTCTAAAAATTGCAACGCTCAGTTTTGTTGTTAGGGAACGTTACGCTTGATTCTTTGGCACAACTTACAATCGACTCTACAAAAGCTAGTGTGGAAGTTAGAGATTGCGCTACTCTCGAAGGTATACGCGTAGTACAAGCAACGCTGGCTTTACTAAAACGTATACTACAGGCGAGTTGAAAATAGCGCTGAAAGCATCTGATATAGCTGCGTTGGAGAAGAATCCAGCAGCCACAATCATAGAATCGCTAAAAGATTGCGTTAACGGAAAATTTTCATCGACTACCTTTACAGCAGAAGCATCAGGATGTACAGAGGTCAATTTTAAAGGGCTGAGGTACTGCACAGATAACAAACTAAACAAAACTAAAAAAAAACCGTTAGATACGAACAATCGAAATTGTCATTTCTCGTGCAAATAGCGCCATTAAAGTGTAGTGCAACGCGTCTACACGCATTTTGGGCTCTTGTAGTTGCAGTCTTGTCAATTTTAAAATACATAAAGTTGTAGACTGTATAGTTTGCGCACGTACAGTCCACTAAACAACAAAGGAAGTACTTTTATCTCGTCAATTTGCTACATAATTACTAAACGGTATTTGTCCTTGAGCTGTAAACTGAACGTTTACAAAAACCAAAAATCCGTTCCTTACCTATACTACTATGTATTTGAGAATATAAGGGTAAAGCGTGATCTTTTTAGTTCATTTTTGAACAACGTAGCAGAAGAACAGAAAACTACTACGCACCTGTTTAACCGACCCCATCGCCCTGAACCAAAATGTAGAAACTACTCCTAAAAAAAATCGGTTAACAACTGAAAGCGGAGAAACATTATAACGGCAAACAAGTTCTTTACAACAATTTTTATTACTCGTTTTTGGTTACAATAGGTTATGGCCGATTAAAATTAAGGTGTGTGGGTTTATAAAAAATTGAGAAGACACAGCGTAAAAGCGAGGCCAAACGCCTTCTCGCTGGAAAATTGACTTCTTCTCTGTTCCACGGTGATATATACATTGTGGTGGTGGGTTTTAACGCTTTACTGCGCCAAAACAGCAGCTGCAGGGCAACTTGTGAAAGGCATGATAGTAGTGCGTGGTTGAACAATTTGTACGTCGCAGAAGTCCTGGAAAGAGCTTGTAGGCACGCCCATAGGTGTTTGGAACGATGTTGATAGTCTCTCGTTGAAACTCCAATCGTCGTTTTCTGTTTCGTTATCGCTTGTACTGTGAGATAGCTCTTGGCTTTCGGACATATCGATGTTGTAAGAAGCAGATTCGGACAATGGGGACATAGGGGCTGGTTCGAAGCCACTGTTATGTGCACTACCGGAAATTGGCGGCATAGCACAAGCAACTTGTACCAAAGCCTCCCAAGACGAAGAGGAGTTAAGACTAAGGCGGTCACCTTCATCAGTATCATCTTCATCGTCTACGCGCATGCGCTTTGCTGGGTGCCATCTAAAGGTAATACGTTAACATATGATGCAAACAGGAAAATGGGAAAAGCCACAGAAATTTGAATGTAAAATCGGAACTGCGGCGTAAATTTTTTTCAGTTTTTTGCTAGAAGTGTTACTTACTCTTCATCTTGAACTTCCTCGCTATCAGAAAGCTTGCTAGAACGCAAGTTGCGCGTATTGTATCGGCGCGGAGATGAACTGGAATCGTCATCAATCGATGTTTCGCCATCAACTGATAGAACTTGTCGTTTACGTTTTTTCGCGTTCTTAGATGCAGCGCGTCGGAGCATTGTGTTCCAGATGTTTTTGATGGAGTTGGCGGTTCTATTGAATATGTTAATGGCGCGTAAAAAAATAAACCCCAAAAATTAATAATTTTATTACGAGGAGATTTAGTGCTGAAAAAAAAAGCGGTTGAATACAAAAAAAGTGTAACGTTTAGTTTTTTCCATTCAACACATCCAAAAGGATGGACAACTGAATAGAGTTTGTCATTTTTAATGAATTAACGTTTTTACCCAATGATTATTGTTCGAAAATCTGAAAGCGTACCTTCCAGGTAGGTGTTTTGAGATTTCAGCCCATCGGTTGCCTAGTTTATCATGTAGGCCTCGTAGACGTTCCCACTCACTTGGTGTGAGAGGGTCCTTACGAATACATGGGTCGAGTTGGTTATACCATCTACAAACAACGGTTAACGTCAAGAAAAAATGTGAGAATTGAAGGCCAAAAAGGCACACGCATTCATACCTCTCGCGACACTGTTTAGGGAGTCTACCTCTTAGATGACTGGCGATGAACCTCCAGTTCTTTGTTCCATACTTTGAGACCAATGAACGGAGTTTCTCGTCCTCCTTAGGTATTGTGAGTATGTTTGTAGTGACAAATTCCATTTTGTAAGTACCTCTAGGGTCCAACGGCCCTTGATCTTCAATCTGTCTGGTGAGAGATAAGTGCGCCATCTATGACAGCAATCTGCGTGTGTCTTGTTTGTAAGGAGCTTGGCGATCTTCTTCCAGTTCTTCTCTTTGCAAATAATGACTTGTACGCGAAGAATGTTATCCTAAGGAAAACATCAGAAACGTTAAATAAAATAGGCGGGTAAAGCCTCGGAACGGGGCCGTACCTCTTCTTCAGTCCATGTAACGTTTGTTGGTAAGCCTAACGGCTCTTCAGACTCGTCATCAGTTTTTCTTCGGTTACGAGTTGCTCGACCGCGTTTAGATTTGTTGTGTAGTTGCAAGTGACTTGACATAATATATAGCAAGTGAATTTGAACAGTTAACGAGAGCTGTTGTGTTGTAAAACTGTGAAAGTGAGTTAAGAAATTTGCTAAAATTTCAACTCGAACTAAAGTTAATAGAGCGTTGACTGAGACACGAAAAAGGAATGTGCATGCATTGGACGCATTGTTGTTTACAACGAGTTAAAATGTTATACTCTTGAGAAGAAATATAATCGTTGCACTCACAAATTACTGGAGAAGGTGGAATAACGGAAAAAATAACGGTTTGGGAAAGGTAACAACCCTTTGTACGTTCCCAGTATCCAAGGTAGAATTGAAAAGAACACAAGAAATTCTCGAAGCAAAAAGGGAGCGGAGCAACTTTATTTCGTAACAACGAGACGTACTACGCATAAGGACTGCGGAACAGCCCTTATTACAACCCTTTGTGCTAACTGTTCCCCCATCTTTCCTGAGTTGTGAACAGAGACACTTTTTATGGCATTAACCGTTACTAAACGCATAGAGGCGTTTGTTTAGGTATGATGGCCAACTTACAATATTCTATTCGTCAGAAAATTATTTTACATTTTCCGAAGATCACAAGGTTCTAATGATGGTCGGTAAAAGTGCCCGTACCGTCCCTTTCGAGAAACTATCGATTTATTGGATGTCACCCACTGCCTGCAAACGTTTTTAGATATTACGGAGAAAGCAAGACACCCAAAGTCGTCTGAAAAGTTTGTCAGATTCAAGCAATAATCTGCAAATTTGGGCGGTTGAAAAAAAAAACGTTAGCGTTAACCGATTTACATATCAGGCAGAGATGTCTTATTTTTCGTAAAAAATCTCTTAAACGGTAAAACAACTGTCAACTTTAGCGATGTTACACTACAGTGCGGCAGCGTACAAAAACCAGTACAAAATAAATTGCTGAGAAATTCTGCGGTATAGGATACTTAAAGCGAGATTTGTCACTTCTCTTCGCTGGTATGTGCACGAGTAAAGTTTCACAACTCCACGCAGCACTTTTACGCCCAGTTTTGTTGTACTGATGCGATGACATTACCCGCTATTGTATCAAAGTGGCCAAAGAGATGCACGCTTAAAGTCAGAACCTATTTTTCAAACTGTACTGATTTGTGCTCCGTTTTTTCCATTTTTTGTTCGGTGGATTTTTTTCTCCTTACTTTTTTTTTTACGTTCTTGGTATATTTTTGCCCCTTTTCTCAACCAGCAAAACCAAAACCACTTCAACGGTTAATGTTCACTAGTAGGTCATTAGATGGCGTATGTATTCGTTTAGGCTTTGTTTACCGGATTTGTAAGGTGAGAAGGAAAAGAATTGCAACGCACGAATTACTGAAAACGGCCGTACAAATAACCCGTCGCTTTTTTTTTGTTGTGTGCGAACTTCAAAACAAAGTTGATGTTATTCTTCTTTAAGAAATCAGGAGCAGCAATAGAGGAGATAACAAAGGCACTATTGCAAAGTTAGCGTAACTATAGCGACAACAAACTCGGTTGTGAATTTACCAGAGCTGGTTCTCGGGAATAATAATACCGCGTGTGCAGTGTTAGAGTACGTATTGGCAGTACGTGAAGGGTTCTTTGTTAAAGTTTTTCTTGCGAGCCAGCTACGCAAAGTGAGAAAAGCAACAACAATTGCCGAAAACAAGGTACTTACAGCAATTATTCATGTTTTTAGCGTTGTTTTAAGCGTTCAGAGTGCGAAAAAGGAATAAGCATGAAGAAGCATATGCTATTCACCTGAGGTTCGTTCATCTAGCTATTCCTTTGTGAACACTATTGTATGTACGTTAGTCTCCGAGAAAAACACGGTGCATTTTCATTTTTGTGATTACTAACGTTTACGTTTTTCTCCAAACATCTCCAAGCGCTATAAAAAAAGTGTCCGTGAATAGTAGCTTTTTGTGTTCGTCCGTTAAATTTTTATTTAATGAAACAGCGAAAATGTAGCTGAACGCAGTTTTCTCGAGCGTCCCGTGATTTGGTTCTAAACTGCGTACGTTCTTCACTTTTTGTCGTATTTACTTTAGGCTCAGAAATGTTCGAACGTCCAAGCCAGAAGAGAGGAAGTGTTTGGTGAAGAGACAGAAACAAAGTGTGCGTCGACATCTGACACGAAGATTGTTAACGCTTTAATTTATGAAATGAATACCTTACCCTTACTTTATTGTCGGTATGTCTGTTCTCATTCATGTTACCACACTGTGGTGAGGGTTCTGATAGTAGTGTAGTGTTCCCTAACAAACGTTAAACTCTAATATTAACCATACTGTAGCATGCCTATAGGTGCTACCCAAGAAATGACGGCTCGTCTAAAGAATTTTCCATACTAGAATAATACAACGAACTACGCTTAAAAACCGTGTTGGAATGTGCGTTAGGTTTGTTTGTTGAAGGTGAAGTGTGAAAAAAAGAGAACGTAGCGAGAAAGTTGGGATACAGTTAAGAATTCGTGATGGCATAACACAAGTGTTCACTTTCCGGACTAACTAACAGTTTTAGGTATTAAAATAACGTGCGTAAGAGCATACCAGAATTCTGGAGCGGGGTTATTTGTAGACGCGTAAACAATTACCGGAACATTGTAGAACGTACCCTCACATCATATTACGTAAGTTCATGAGGTAGGACTGTTGAAATACGTCCACTTTTGTTCAACAATAAATTTCAACTAGCGTTTATACCACTGTGCTCATCTATATTTCAATCATTTCCTTGCTCCGTACGGTTGGTTACACACCAGTACTTTTTAAAACGCAATTCTACAAGTTCTGCTCTGTAGCATTATTAGTGATAATTAGGAACATGAGGTTGGTATGCACGAAGAGACACGAATAAAAATGACTTTATAAAAATAACGAGTTTTTGTAGAGTATTTTTAATCCTGTTTGCCATTACAAGCTCTTTGATTTATTCATCCATGAAAGTAACTCTTGACAACGTACCTGATTTTAAAGGACTCTGTAATTTAAGTTTGCAAACCAAGAAATTATCACCTGCAACAACGTTTCAAACTAGATTATTATGTTGGTGTCGATGTCATTCTTATTTGATTCTATGTTTAGAAACATGAGTCCTATCAAAACAGACGTGTATTTTGTTGACTCGACCGCGTGTATGTCTTAATACAACATTCAGTGCCTTTTCGAAGGCGACCATGTGCAGGTAATTGCATTTCAAAAAGGAGTCAAACTGATGGATTATCTCCTTAATCTGATTTCGCTGTGTTTAAGTTGACCCTTTCAGAACGATCTTTGTATTGGTAGTATGGCGTCGTCGTATATCGTCCTTTTAGTGTTTTTGGGCTCTGCGATAACTACATACGCCTTTTCTACTCTATCTTTCATCAGCATATGTCCTTCACAAAACCCTACACTATGCGGCGGCATGTGTATATCTGAGTGCGATTTATTTTTTTTGCCAAAACACGTGATCAAACAAGAAATTATAACTGACCACTAAGGCCAAACGATACGATACCTATAGACGTTACATCTGACGTATTTACAAATGGTTATATACCGGGTATTACTTATAATATAGATATTGATGTTTCTAGTATGCCATGGAGGGTACGGCGCGGAGCGGAGGCTGTGAAGCGTTTTAAAAAAACATTTAAACAAATCTGTTGTCAAGATACTTACATTCCACAAAGGGGTTTATGATGTCTATATATACGCAAGACGGCACTGAGCAAGGCTCATTTGCTACTGCTGATACAAAATTCGATACTAGTGGAGCTGCACTACCAGCCACTTGTAGTCAAACAATAAGACACGCAAATGGTGATCTCGTCGATACTACAAGCTCTTTTCAGTGGACAGCGCCTTCTTCGGGCGTAGGAAACCTTACAGCAACGGTAAGTCGCGTCAGTAAACATTTCCATCGTGTTGTAATGGATGGTAGGCATGGATAATTGTCGCTCAAAATGCTGGTCTTAATTGTGATTGGAAGACTGTTTCTTTTACTTTCGCTGAAGCTCAAGTTGTATCTTGGCCAGAGTTCGCCTCTGATGTATCTAGCGCATGTAGTGATACGATAAATGCTACAAATAGTGTATCTTGGAATGTAGTAGATCCATCAGTGCCTTTAACTCTTCGATTGTTTCGCATTGACACACCTTTTTTGGATTCAACTCGAATCCTTGTGAATGAAACAGAAATAATTACAAACCCAGGTATGAACCTAAACTCAAGAGATACCATTTATTGGATCATATCTTGAAAAACAGAGCATAGAACAATGAGGCTGTCATTATTTCTTTTAGTTTTACGAAACTGTTTTGTTCTTAAAATGTACATTAGATAAGTGGTATTTTTATGGCGAAGTGCTATCAAGTACAATGCCAGAACGATCTACAGCATTTCTTATGGTTGATAAAAATACAACTGAACTATTTGGTGGTATAAATCTATTTGAAGTTCAACTTGTAAGCTTGACAAGTTCAAACATATTCTCTTCTTTGTATACTAATACTACTCCATAGAATGAGTTTGCAATATTAATTACTGGGATGCCAGACAGTGTTGTATACATTGACGAGTTTAATTTCTTCCCTGTACCTAATACAAAGCGAATGCTCGATCAGAACCTTGAACGCACGTGATTACAAAAAGAAAATAACTTTCTATTTATTTGGTTATTTATTGATTCTCACGTTTGCTTTTAGCGGAAGCATTCTGTGGTAATGATCATAACCACGACGAGCATGATTTATTTGGAAAGCGAGGTGTCCCTGGATCAGATCGTGATCATCCTTTTTATGTTGCTAGACTTTCTTTTGATATCACGTCGGAGGTCTTTGCACTTTCCAGACAGAGTCAAGAAGTAATTATTGATTGGATAACTGGTACTGTTGCATGGACAAGTTGGGTGTACGAACGAGATATCGGATTAAAATTAAAAATAGCATCAATATTCGTGTACACCGATCCAGGTATATTTTTTCTTTTCTTTGGAATAAGTAGGACTTGAAACTGTTTTATTTACTTATTTTTTCTTTGTAGCAATCGATCCATATCCGCGTAATATAACGGATGCAAGTATACCCCTTGATATTGTACAAACAGAATACCAGAATAACATGTATGTAGACCATTGTTCAGAACTAGTTTGCCTTAACTTTAGTTTTAGGTTGAAAAGCAGTATCGTTAGAGAATCAGCTGTAGTTATCTTTGGTAGTACAGTCAGCACAAGAAGTTTCGGTAGAGCTATTGTTAATACTTTTTGTGATAATCAGTTTGGATATGCTGCAACTTCGATTGGATGGGCCGCTGCCCTTCTTTCCATGGTAAGTTATCTCAGATAAAATTTGTTTCTTTTATATCATGAAAGCAAGCCTATGAAAATACGTTACCTTGTGACACCACATAAAATACTCTATGATTAATGGAAGAATAATTCCGAAACGATTCTTGGAGAAAACAGTTTTAGAGCAGACCAAACATTCTCATTTTTTTATCCTTTTATTTTATTTTTCAATACTGTTGGATTTTCTTTTGACTTTCGCAGCAAATTATGGCACATGAGATTGGACATAACGCTGGGAGTGCCCATACAAGGTGTTACGGCACTATAACTATAGCTGGATTCGAGGGATTAGGCAATATTGACTTATGTGGTACACAAGAATGTGACCCAGATGGTGAAGTACCAACACAAGGTAAGCAAAATATGACTATACCCTGGCTTCCTAATTCATTTATCTGATAGCTTCGATTATGTCTACAGAATGCAGGTTCAGAACACTTTATTTGGGAAGAGAAGGCTTTTATGGTCTAGCAAGCGAACGTGTACCTATTTTCATGAGACAGACACTACTAATGAATAGTACGATTTTTTATTCTGTTTTTTTAACCACTAACAAATTTTTGAATCAGCTGGTGGATCATGTTTACCTTTAGCATTCAATGGAGATGTTACTGTAAGTTGTAGAGATCTTGGATTTCTTCAAGCTCCTACAGAAACTCCAACTGTAACACCAACTATAACACCTACAGATTCTCCAACTCAAATTCCAACCTTATCCCCTACTGATTCACCAACTGCATCCCCTACAAACGCGCCAACCGAGGCACCAACAGATGCTCCAACTGATGCACCAACAGATGCTCCAACTGACACTCCAACTGATGCACCAACAGAAGCTCCAACTGACGCTCCAACCGATGCACCAACAGACGCACCAACTGACGCGCCTACTGATGCACCAACAGACACTCCAACAGATGCTCCAACTGATGCACCAACAGATACTCCAACAGACGCACCAACAGACACACCAACTGATGCACCAACAGAAACGCCAACAGTTGCTCCAACCGATGCACCCACAGATGCACCAACTGAGTCACCAACAGATGCGCCCACAAACGTACCAACAGAAGTACCTACAGAAACACCAACTCAAGCACCAACGTTGTCTCCTACAGATATACCAACAGAGGCGCCAACAGACGTACCAACCGACTCTCCCACAGCCACCCCTACAGACGCTCCCTCGACTGCACCAACGGAAGCACCAGCCGTGGTACCTACACAATCACCAACTGCCACTCCAACAGCAGCAGAACCAACTGTGCCTGCTGACCAAATTTTTGTATCCGTTGGTGATTTCATTTACAACGATCGTGATGGCACAGGGATACAAGGTATAACCAACATTTTCTTCTTTTTTTCCTCTAACAAAAATGTAAAGGTATCAACTTCCCTCTCAGTGATGACAGGATTCCTTTGGCCCTTTTAAGCGCAGATGGGCTTCAATTACTAGCACAGACAATAACAGACCGCCGTGGCGTATATGCTTTCAACACAACTGACCATGGATTACTTCCAGAAACAGACTATATCATCTGTGTTGACTACCTTACAATGTTTGATGACGTAGTATTATCACCAGCTCTTGTCGGAACAAACCGAGCAATCGATTCTGATGGACAAGAAGCTGTATACACCGCATACAGCGATAGGGTAAGGGAAAAAACGGCCAACTACTTAAGTAACCGAATCGTCTAACTTAAACTGTTTCAGAGTCTGTCTTGCGCAAATATTACTTCACCACCAAATGGTAGACCAGATGTTACAGTTGATTTTGGTTTCATAAGAATTGCGAATACGCAAGCGCCCACTAATGCACCTACAGTGGTACCAACGTTACCTACAGCTCCACCTTTTGTAGTTCCGACAGAGGTTCCAACAGCTGTAGACATTCCAACAGAAGCACCAACTGAAGTGCCAACTGAGATGCCAACTGAGGTGCCAACTGAGGCGCCAATGGTCCCAACAATGGCGCCAGCGGATACTCCAACAGGTGTACCGACAGTTGCGCCAACCGATGCTCCTATTGCTACCCCTACCGCAGTACCTACGGAGGCGCCCACAGACGGCCCTACAATGGTTCCTGTAGATTCTCCTACAGCAGTACCAACAGACCAACCAACTGTTGCACCAAGCGATGTTCCTACAGACGCTCCTGTGGATCCAACAACAGCACCTACAAATACACCTACAAGCGCACCTACAGAAGCTCCAACAGTGACTCCAACAGAGGCACCTACAGCAGCTCCAACAACAAATGCTCCTACGAATCCACCAACTGTAGCTCCTACATTACCACCTACAGAACCTCCTACCAATGCTCCAACATTACCACCCACTAATGCTCCTACACCACCGCCAACAGATCCACCTACGTTACCACCATTTATATCAAGCTCAGCACGTTTGGGAGGAACAATATTTTTAGATGCAGACAATGATGGCGACCAAGGTAATGTTAATTGTATTTTTTCTTCTTTATTTTTCTGATTTTTTTCGTATAAATAGGAGGCGATAGTCCTATTACAACACCTCTTACAGTTGTTCTGTTGAATGAAAATGGTACACAGCTCTTAGGTACACAAACAACAGATATGAATGGAGAGTACTTGTTCCTCCAGCCACCAGTAATGCCTTTCACGAATTATATCATTTGTGTTGATTTTATGCCTTCTTTGCCTGGATACCAAATAAGTCCTGCTTTCTCTGGTAACAATGCCACTGACTCAAACGGAGAACCAGCCATTTATATTGTTTATAGCAACACGGTACATCTCACTACCTATTTTTTTAAAACTCACTCGGTCTAGACTCTATCTTGTGGTTCCGCTTCTTCACAAGCTCAAGGTGATGCTGATTTATCAATCGATTTTGGATTCTTCCTTCCTCCAGAACCTACAGCTCCAGTAGTATGCTCATTCAAAGAGACACTTCCAATGCGATGTGTAACAAGGTAATCTCTAAAACACTTTTTTTCACATCAAATCACATGGTTCAACCATTTTCTTGGATTCTTCTTTCTTCTTCTTTATAGCATGTTGACTGTACTATAGTGAATCAAAGGGTTGCACTCGTGATATGGCGTTTGAAAACGCTTTTGAGAGCGTCACAAGTGAATGTAACAGGTACTCAAGACTATAGCAAACTATAGATTAAGTCGTTCTGTGTAGGTTATGTGTGGACATGGAATTTTGTCCTTACACTTTTGGAAATAGTACAGACGTTTTGCTACCGATGTGTGACCAATCCTATCGTAAAGGATGGAGCTATGCATGTACGCTTTGTATTTAGTTAGGCTTTTTTCTCATAAGCAGTAATGCGCTTGTTTACTCTGTGAAGCTTGGCTCCTTTACTTTATTTTTCAATAAATAACTGTCAGCTGTTTGAAGTTCTTACTTGGTTTTAGGTGGATCCGGGTCTGCTTACACCCAGTGGCACATAAGACTACAGTGCGCATGTCACTGCCAGCAATGTTCTTGCTCTGTATGAAGAGATGAAAAAAAAATCAATAAAGTAAATTAGATAAGCAAAATGTCTGATTATTGGAGCTTTAATATTATTAACACAAGCAGCGTTAGTTTTCTTCGGTACGTGTCACTATGTATGATTTAAGAGGCACTCTTAAGCCTCGGCGATTTTTTTTGTTGCAATAAATGCCAACTCTTTTTTTTTTTTTCACGGGATTTGTGCATAGCGGACACACAAATTTTCAATTGAAATTTTTAATATCGGAATGTTACTCTAGAGCCATTTTACTACCCAATCAAGTTGTTTAGAGTGAAAATGAGCTTGATTGATTAGCTGATTAGGATCTATGCTACCATGGTTTAAAATCAGAAAATAAGAGGATACGCATTGTCTAACTAATAAAATTAGAGACGTAGTCTAACCAATACAATCAGGGGACATGCATATTCTAATTAGTAAATTAGGATGTGGCCCCTTAGTATTATACCGTAACCCTTTTTTCCTCAGCATCACGTGAGAAAAAGACACTGTCTCTAGTGGCAAAACGCGCTCTCGCATGTCTAGAGTAGGCTAGCCAACTGATAACTCAATTGTTGTGAGCACTCGGAAAAAAACCGCTCGTACAAAATATAGCTTCAACTGTACGTTATTTATAGTGCTGAATCACAAGGATAGTACCGAATAAACCGTTTCAAACAACAACTATGCCCAAAAGTGGTTGTGGTTATCACTGGTTTAAACATGTAAGCCATATACCGCGTAAAGACTAAAAGTTATGGTTGCTAAATAAATAATGAATGCTATAAAATAGGCTGGGCATAGTCTCACGCGGGTTTACAAGCGCTGGTGTAAATTGTAAACGTAGGTGACCTTGCTGTCTTGCCGATTGTATTCTATACCGCTGCGGATACGACTGTGCCTTTAATGCTCGTCATAAGTAGGGACATGTTTTCACTAATGAATACGGTAGTTTAGACCAACAGTTAATCCATGGGCAACGATAAGCGTTGCTTTCTGGTGTAGGAAAAATATAAATCCGCAATAGTGAAGTGCAGTGTTTGAGAAAAAGGATTTGTATTTAACTAAAATTGTAGTTGCAAATAGACTTGTATTTGAGAGCAGACGCATACATACATGTAGGTGAGCGACGAAGGATCAATTACTGCAATAGTTATTATTTGTAAAAAGATCAGGATAATGGAACCCATCGTCACTAGTCTCTAGAAGCACAACGAAGTGTAATACAGCAACACACAAACTCGAAGTTTTTTTTATTTTATTTTGTAGAAAAGTACTAGAGTTTTAGTGCACTCGAAATAAACAAATTGCTAGCCCTTTGCCTGTTTCTATTATTTATTGAAATAATCGTTTTGGTTTCTCCTCTACTTGCGGTCCTGGTGTCTTTGGCCTCTAAAACAATTGTTGACCGTAGAACTTTGTTCTTAGTTTTGTTTGTGATAAGATTGTAACGTGGATAAAGCAACGCCTAATAGCGTCATTTATGACCCTATTGTAATTTTCCCAAAACTAAGAAACCAAAACGGGAACGAAGCAAGGCCATTTCGAATCACTGTTGCCTAAAAACAAACTCTCAAAGTCACCATGCACATTCCCAAACAAAAAACAACGCCACGTGTTATTTTATGTTTTTCGTACTGCCAAGTTTTATTTTTTTTAAATCAAATCATATAAAGATGATTACACGTGCGTTCGCACGAATATAAAGTCCCAGAAATAAAAAAAACCCTTTATCTAATGGTGTACACTTGTAAGTTTAACATAGTTTTCTAGCACGGTGGGTACTGCCAACCCAACCGATTGCAAGTGGTTTCCAGAACTGGGATAATCTCAGCCTTAAATTCACCTCCCCATGCTGCCCACGTTATGTATGTTATGAAGTTTGATTGTACAACGGCTAAACAAAAAAACGGTTAGCGAAAAAAAAAAACCGGTACGTGTTTAGTGTAGTTTTGAGCGCAAACGTACAAGTTCCATTGTCCTCTTCAAAATTAACAACTGCTGGGTTACCGACGTCGTAACCGCAGCAATTCTTGTCGTAAACAATGGTAGCCCTTCTGTTGTCAGTGCCGGTCCAAAAGTCTAGTTCATCTCTTATGCTATCATGTACCAAAGTACTGCCATCTAAGTATGAAATAACCCACTTCAGCGTGGATAAATCAAATGTAGCCTTTTTCTCTGGTCCTCCAATAGTAGTTTTAGATCCAAGACCAGTGCCTTCAGCCCACTCTTTGAAATCTATCGAGAAAGATTCATGTGGTGGGTTCATTAAATCTTCCTGGTCTACGTGTCTAAAGTACAGGTAAACTGCCATTATCGGTAGAAGCACGAGCTTTTGTGTTCGTAGAAGTAGTGGCTTAAATGAGATATTATTATTAAATCACATGACTAAAAGCTAAAAACAAAACGTCACAGTTTTTCTCCAAATACCAGAAAAAAGGTGTATGTGAGCAGTATTCAGGTTGGTTAAATATCTAATAAATCCGTTATTTATTCAATAATAAAAACAGTTGAAATGAAGATAAAACCAACGTGTTCTTCACTTTTGAGTAGTCTTTTCTTTTTGGCTCACAGACTTTATTCTACAGTGATATTAGAGAGTATTGTGAACGTGTGGACGCTGTTCTACCGATGTTACGCACTGAGAGACATGAATATCATCGTAATAGATGTGAATGAATTTGTAAATTTATTAGTGATTCAGGTTGTGAGTTAATCCCTATTTGATATGACGAAATATGCAGCGAATGGTTTTATTTAAGCGTCATCAATAATTTTCCGGTTTATTTTTAAAAAGTAACCGTGTACAGGAATGGCAAAAACCGTTTTATTTTTTTCGACGTAAAAAAGCCTGTGCCTTGCTTTGATTTGCGTTAACGTACAAGAAGATCTTTGTATTGGTATACTATGAAATCCAATGATACCTTCGCCCGGTATTTCCTTGCTCTCTTTCTTTGGCCTTTGTTCTTCAAAACACATAATTCAATCTATATGAACAACTACGCAACTATACACTAATGCTGTAGTGTAGAACGAACGTGTAATACTAGTTACCCGACATCTGTGGCCAAGTGATGGTCAACAGACAGGTGCACCTTGCATCGTAAAGAGGCACCATCAACACTCTAACAGATACGAAGATCAATACCAGCTACAGCACCGGCAACAAGTGTGTTTGAGAAGTCACTAGTGAATGTAAGGCTCTAAGTAAACTGGAGAAATCGTTCTATGTAGGGTGTAAGTGGATAAGGAGGTAAATCACACACTGTTTGGAGTGCTTATACACTTACAGTGGTTTGGGTATGGTTGCACCTACATAGATACGATGCGGCTCTATAATTGTTTGAAGCTTTTTCACCGTCACGTGATAAAACCTGTCTCAATTGTCAAAAACGCACCCGCGTATGCCTAGGCTAGGGTCAGACAACTGATACCTTAATTTGTTGTGGGCATGCGGAAAAAAACGGTCTCCAAAAAATACCACTTAAAATCTAATATTTTAAACAACAGAGAGCGGTGGTAATATGTACGTTATTTATAGTCCTGAATCACAAGGTAGTACCGAACAAACCGTTTCAAACAACAACTATGCCCAAAAGTGGTTGTGGGTAATACCTATTTTTAATGCTCGGCCTGCGTATAGCCGGCGTAGTAGACTACAAAAGTGGTTGGAGTTTTTTTTTTCGAACAAATATTGATGGCGGTGCTGTAAATGGGTTGGATAGTATCAAGCAAGCGTTTCCTAGAGCGGCGGCGGACGTACAAACGTAGTGAAGTCTATGTAGCTCGTTGTTGTCTGTGGCATTGTCAGTCTCCTAACAATAGCGGCTACCACTATGGCTGTAGTGTTGGTTATAAGCAGCAAACAGACCGTTAGAACTGAAAGCAAAATACCCTGTCAGCAGTAATTGTTCGAAAAAAAAATCCAACCACTTTTGTAGTAATAACGTTTGTTGTTAAATTGCTTCGTTCGTTGGAGTCCGAAACTGTCTGTTGTGCAGTAATTGATGGAAAAAAGAGTTGTCATTTAACTACTACAAAGACTTGTAATGCGATGGACCACCTACTGCAACAGTAATTATTATAAAAAGATCAGCTTAGCGGACCATCGCTACGAACCATGAAGTCTCGCTGCACAGCAAATTTGAACGTTAACATTCGAAAAGAGCACTAGAGTTTTGGTTCACTCGCTAGAACCAAGCAAACAACTGAACGAACTGCTAGCCTGTCCCTGTATCTATATCTATTTAATGAAATGAATGGTTTTTTTTTTACCATAAGCAGTTTCTCAACTGCCACAACAACGATGCCCTTAGAACCTGTTTTTAGCGTTAACGGTTTACAATTTTCGTTGGGGTAAGATCGTAACATAGTGCCAACGCCCCAATAGCGTCATGTATTTATCCAAAAAATATCCAGAAAATCAAACAAAACGGGAACGAAACGAGGTTGAGCATTTATGAATCACTTTTGTCTAAAAGCAAAAAACAAAATCCTCCGCTAGAAACATGTTCTCAACAAAACACTATCACGTGATATTTTATGTTTTTCATTCTTCTTTTTTTTAATAATAATTACACGCGCGTTCGGGCGAATATAAAGGCGATCGAAACGAAAAAAGCCTTAATATTTCATAGTGTACATCAAGCTTCTAAGTTATAACATATTTTTGTTCTAATTTTCTAGCACGGTGGGTACTGCCAACCCAAGTTATTGCAAGTAATTGGCGGAACTGCGATAATCTCAGCCTTAAATTCACCTCCCCATGCTGCCCAAGTTGTGTATGTTATGAAGTTTGTTTGAACAACGGCTAAACAAAAAAATGGTTAGCAAAAAAAAATGTGAAAAAAATTTATTGTTTGTTTAGTGTAGTTCTGAGGAAACGTACAAGTTCCATCGTCCTCTTCAAAATTAACAACTGCTGGGTTACCGACGCTATAACCGCAGCAATTCTTGTCGTAAACAATGGTAGCCCTTCTGTTGTCAGTGCCGGTCCAAAAATCTAGTTCATCTCTTATGCTATCATGTACCAAAGTAGTACCATCAGTATCTAAGTATGAAATAACCCACTTCAGCGTGGATAAATCAAATGTAGCTTTCTTCTCTGGTCCTCCAATAGTACTTGAAGACCCGAGACCGGTGCCAGTAGCCCACTCTTTGAAATCTATCGAGAAAGACTCATGTGGTGGGTTCATTAAATCTTCCTGGTCTACGTGTTTAAAGAACAGGTAAATGGCCATAATCGGTAGACGCGTGAGCTGTTGTGTAGTTCGTAATTATCGGACTTAATGAGATTTTTGCTAAATCACAAAGTAGATTGTAAGTGTGTAAAGACAGAAAATAGCCAACAAGAAACATACCACGCGATGTAACACGTGCGTTGAGCTAAAAACTTTTTTTTGTAAACCCAAAACCGTCCAAAAGCGAGTCAGTTTTCTACAATTGTCTATGGCCACCTAGAGACTACTGGGGGGGCCTAAAATAGAAACGCCTGCAGTTTTTTTTTACCTTCTTGTTTTGAACACCGTTTCACTCTCAAAAAACTTTGTAGAATTATTGCTTTCACGCTGCTATGGGTACAACGCGAAATACCCGACCATTTATGTATGATTCGCTTTACCCGTCAAATGAGGTATACGCGCTTTTATCAATACCAACATACTCGCAAGGGCTACAGCTAGTACCGGAGCTACTTCCAATCTCTCACATTGGCAAAGGCTCTCTTTGTTAATTAAACAAATCACCAAAACTCCTAGGAGTCGCACTTCTACTTCTAAAAGGACAACACGCACAGTTTGTAAGAGGCAGTTATCTCAGTCACAAGATTTGTAGAAACACCGCCGACCTTTACGTTCTTGCGGTTCGCTAAGAAAGAAAGGTGACGCTGACACTAGGATTGGTACCACGGGATGATTGACTGAGTATCGTGGTGACGTTGTGTTGCAAACTTTATGATTTGGGGATCGGAAGGGATCAAAAATTGTGTTGTAACGCTTGTAGGTAAGACACCCAGCCACCAACAAGTACGAACGTTGTCTTTTAATTGCTGGCGTAATTGTGTTGTGTGTGGAAGCACTCTTCAGGAAGTTCGCTTACAACAAAGCCACTAGTATCGGTGTCATTCAAGGTATCGGACGAGTAACTCTCCACCTCGCGGGGAAATGCCAATAAACAAAATAAGGTTTTCCCAACCGAGCAGAAACCAGAACATGCCTACTAGTTCCACACAATCCCTACATACCATCCTTAGGTGACTTGTACAAAACCCTCCACTGTGGTGCGATTTACTTTTCTCCGTTTAAAGTATTTTGAAAGGAGTGGCGTTCAGCGTAAGCCATTCTACGAGATAGAAAAGAAAACAATATAATATTATATTGTAGTGATGTCAAAAGAAAATACGAATTCGTAGTTAAAGCAAGTAACACCTACCTGGCCATGGTCTAGCATACATACGCGGTCCAGTCTACCCACACGTTGAAAAAACTTTCCATGTGTAATTCGTTGTAGGTCGAATTAGTGTTTGGAAGGTGTCGTACTAAATAAAGAAAGCATTAATCAAGAATGTAATAAATACCTCGATTTCTTTAAGCATTTATTTAGACTGTGAGAGCGCCTGTATCAGCGCCAGAAACAAGCTTTCTGTACTTTCCAAGTACTCCAATTGCTGGTTTTACAACTGGTTTTACGTTATCTAAACGTAGTTTCATTTGTTCATCAGTAAGATTAACATCAATTATCTGTTTTTGTGGATCGATGGTAATAATGTCTGTAATAACGAATGTCAGTCAAAGCTCACCATGTTTTGCTTTTTTTTTAGAAGTACATACCCCCATTTTTCAGTGCGGCTATTGGTCCGCCATCAAAAGCTTCAGGACACACGTGACCAATCATTATACCTCTGAGAGATGTCAGTAAATCTTGGTTTTTTCTTTGTTTTTCTTTCAATACCGAGAAACACCCGAAAATCTTCCGTCTGTGAGTAGAGCTACGTCTTTACCAAGACCTCTTCCGACTATAGCCGCTCCAGGACTTAACATCTCTGGCATACCTACGTAAACGATCAAAAACAGCGGCTTGATAATAATGAACAAACCTGGACTTCCTTTTGGACCTTCATATCTTACTACAACAACATCTCCTTTCTTTACTTTGTCATCCATGACAGCCTAAGTTGCTTAATTCTCTTAAACGAATTATACAAAGACTCATACTTGGTAAGCTTCGTCTTCACTATTGAAAACTACAGCAGGACCTTTAAATACGCCAATGTCTTTACCTCCTTTAAAACTTATTAGTGGAAAAAAAACCCAGTATTGCTTACCAACTTTCAACACTGCGCTTTTCGGAGCTAGATTGCCTTTCATGATTACAATATGGCCTAACGGAGGAGCTATAGGTTTTGATAGAGGAAATACAACATCTTGACTATCTGTTAATACAGGTACCTTAAAACAACTCTTAGACTTCTCACTTGAAAAATTACGAGAAAAAAGCATACGTTTTCTAAGTTTTCCGCTACAGTTTTTCCTGTGCATGTCAAACAATCTCCATGTATCAAACCAGCTTGTAAAAGAGTTTTCATTACGGCAGGTATGCCACCAACTTTATTCAAATCAACCATTCTACGAGGAAGAGTAAGAAGAAAACAAAGTGATGACATTGGCATACCTGTACTTCCCGACAGGCGTTAAGTTACCAATAAGAGGAACCTTTGATGCAATATCATTAAAATCGTATACACTGAGATCTACACCAGCTTCATTTGCCAAAGCGAGCATGTGAAGAACTGCATTCGTTGATCCTAGTGCAAAGGTCAGTAAGATTTTTTTTTGAGAAGAAAACATGCAACGTACCACCTAAAGCATAAACAACAGTGAGCGCATTCTCAAATGCCTTTTTTGTCATTATATCACGTGTTCTAATCTTATTTTTAAGAAGGTTTATCAATGCTGTTACACTCTCTTTGCAAGCTTTTTTCTTTGATTCAAGAATGTTATTATTCTCGTCTACAGCTGGTATAGAAGCGGTGCCTTTAAAAACGCAAGTCAGTCATAGTGTAGAAAATAGAAGAACTACTGAAAACGGAGTACACGTGTCATTTGGCAAGAAAAAGCATACATGTAAAACGACGTGAAAAAAAATTTGTTTACCTGGTAGTGCCATTCCCAATGCCTCGATGGCTGTTGCCATTGTGTTAGCTGTAAACATACCACCACATGAACCTTTAGAAAATGTCTTAGCTTTGTATCTAAGACTCAAGATGTACCAGAACCGGGAAGAGCGCACTTTTCTATTTTGTGTAGCTCTTCAATATCAATCAATCCACCACCGTACTTTCCAATGGCCTCCATTACATCCTTTATACTGTTAACAGTTAACAAAGAGATGTAAAGGATACCATGATATCCATTTCAACTTCACCACATTTTCCTGGGAGAATAGATCCGCCATACAAAGTAATACCTACATGAAGGATTACATATTTTCCAACAAGGCACTTTGAGAAAAAGAGCGGAGGATTGAGTTGTCGCGTGCCTATTAAATTGTGACGAGCTAATGGCATGAGAGCTCCAGGAAGAGTTTTATCACAACCACCTAATGTGATAATACCATCGGCCATGTAACCCTATAACTATGAGTTAAAAAAAAAAGAGAACAGATTTTACAAAAAAACACGAAACTTTGTTTTAACATCTACCTTGTGCATAATTTCTATCGAATCAGCTATCCAATCCCTAGAAACAAGCGAGTATCTCATACCAGATGTACTAGTACGATAAATAAGCGTTTTAGGACCCACAACTTACAAAACAAAAAATCGTGACGAAAAGTTTTTTTCCTATCTCGCTCTCTTTCTCTTCGTTACAAGCCCTCAGCGCGTACCCGTTCGTTACACCGTCTGAAATAACAGGAGTACCTGCTACAAATCCTTTACCACCCAATTCATCGATGTACTGTATGATAATATCGCTAAGATCACGGAATTTGTTGTTACAAGGCAATATGTTACTGTATGGTTGGCCAACCGTTATTACAGGTTTAGACCAATCTCCTTTATCATCTTTCCACCCTGCTGCGCGTAAATGAGACCTTGCGCCTGCTTTCTTCACCCACAGGCCTTGGTCCTTGTCATTGCCTGTCAACTCGTAGCTTTCGTTCTTATAAGCCCTTTCCATAAAGAGAGAACGCTAGTAAGTGGAGACTATCAGCGAACAACGAGTAATACTATTATAACGTTTTTTTGAAACAAAGCAATTAACATACCTGGTGAACACAGTGAAGCTCTACTTAGTACTGTATCTGTAACGTCAGAGTTCCTTTTCGCACGAAGTCGGCTTAGGAGGTCGCGTTTAAGTTTTGACTCGTTGAATTGTAAGCTTTTGTCAAAACAGTGTCATTCTTGTTGTAGAAGCTTACAGAGGCTCTGTTGAGACTATCTCTGCTGTGAGTTTATAAATTGTAGTGATGCTTCTTGGCCTTGGCGCAAAACAATGCGTAGCGCGCCGAGCTACTAGCTATGCATCGTCTGTGCGTGGAGACAATAATGAAACACGACAGGTATTTATTTAGCACAACTAACGTAAATAACCCTTCCTAGTCCTTAAATACAACTAAATTTCGCCGAAAAGGTGTATTATTGAGGTAAACTACATTTTGAGAAATCTATCCAACCTTTTTCACAGCAAAGTGGTTCAATCGCGTTTCTACGCAAAGGAGGCAAACACACTAGAGCAGTTGGGTCCTGGACTTTTTAGACAGAACATCAAAGCATGGAACGACATGGAAAGGGAGTTTGTAAAGAGGTAACGCAACTGGCAACGCTTAAAACCCGATTTTAATCGATTATCTCTTTACAACCCTTTTAACACGCGTAGGCTTCCAGAATCCGACTTGAAACAAATACTTAGCATCACAGGAGGTGATAAAAACTCTTTAAAAGTTTCTAGTATGCTTAAACTCATGACAAGCGTTTCATTCGATCCCAGATACACCTATGAGTGCGTAACATGAACCCTCACACCGTGATGAGTAATGTCACAACAGGTTTACAAAAATGGGCGAAATCGGACCTACTAGTGCTCGACACCCAACGCCACATGAACAAGCGAATCCTGGTATGGGTACAAAAACACCTGTACGTGTTTTTTGCATAAAAGAAAACCCACAAACCGTGTTACACTCGAACAATCATTTATCCCAAAAAAAAAAAAAGAAAAATAATTACGTACTTACTTTGAAACAAATAGCTGGTTTGGTTTGATCGGCCAAGAGATATGCAAAAAGATGCATCTGAATTTCAAGCATGTCTATTCATCATTACACAATATGCACGATACTGGGTAAGCGACAAGGAATTCAATTACACTTTTTTTTTTCTGATTTTTTTTTTCTCTTTTTAGAGGCTTAACCTTGATTCTGGGTTAATGGACTGGCGTGATATTCCACGTAGAATGCCTACATTTGATGTTGTACAAGTAAGTTTAATATAACTAATCAATTGCATCATCACCTTATCCCTCTTCATGATTTCAAAGAGTAACTCTTTTTTTTTCTTGTGAAGGCTATACAATTTCGTCATATGCATGTGTTAATGACTAAGAAAAATGTTGGTTGGTTTAGAAGAAAATACAAATACGGTCTATCATTTGTTGATAAACGTACGTCCAAGACAGTTCACTATTGTGAAGGAACAAAAAACCATCATCATTTAAAGCGATGTTTCACTTAACTTTACAACTCGACGAGGTCGTTTAATTAACTCTTCTTTTATATAGTTGGTAAATTCTATGAAATGAATAAGTGGGGTTCCCAGATTCCTTACAGGAATGCGACTATATGCGCAACAGAAGATAATATCCTTTGTTTCGGACATGACTTAGATAATCCAAATTGCGAGCATCTAGGTATGGCTTACTGGGATTTTGGTGTATGGAGGTAAGTTCGAACAAACGCAACAAGTGCTTTGTGTTAACATTATATATAGACCATTTAGAAGCAGGTGGAGAAAGATTGAACCTAAAGGCGATGTACGTTTTATGCAAATCGCATAAACTTTTTGATTGTTTTTTTTTGGTGTGCTTATGTTTTGCTCTTTTAGATACCACCTATGACAGTTCACCAACCTGTTGTTGCTGTCAGTGAAAACCAAAGACATGTATATGTAAACATTGTACACTGTGGTAATTTTAACACATATGTACTTGACACAAGTACGTCTCATCTCCTGTCCCTTTTTTACATTTAGTTTGTTAATGTTACCTTTCTAGGGGATTGGACATGGACAAGGATTGCTCCTCGTCTTCCTAGACCACCACTAATGCATGGCGCTCGTGCAATAATATGGGATAAGAGATTAATCCTCACTCAAGGTTTGTGTTCAAAGAGAAATTTTTCATGAAGTTAACTTTGAAATAGGAAGACAAGTATCCGGTTCTAATCCAATTGAGAGTAAAAGCCACTTTAGATTCAGAAAAAAAAGTCAAAATGCTCTTCACTTTAAACATAATAATCAGACAGTTATGTCTGGTATGTTAAGCTCTAAATGGGCTGAAACTTATGTACTTGACTTGAGTAAGTACTTTAGTTTTTTCTTTCTTTTCTGACCCTCTTTGTAGCTACAGAAAGATGGGTTATTCCTGAAACTTCTATACAATGCATAGGCGAAGCATTGCCACCAACAGAGTGTATGACTTTCATCCAAACAAAGTGTAAAAGCTAATTTTTTGTTTAGACAAACTGCGCCATTCTCATGGTACTTTGGCTCTTACTGATGATATGACAGTACATCCTGGACTTTATATTGTAGGAGGTATTGATTCTGCTGGTGATGAAGTTAGAGATATCTGGCGTATGGAGCAGACAGACTTAGGACCAATAGAGAGTATGTCAAATAACTTTGTTTTGTTTTGTTTTTAACAACTTTGCTAACTTCGTTTTTTAAAGACCCAGATGAACATCCACCTTTGGGTTTCCCAAGAACAAGGGAGGCGCCGAGTCAGGTACCTCCTGCTTGGGTTGATTTTAAGAGAATGATGGAAGAAAGATTCCCTAAATCCAAGAAATGGCTACCAAGCGATCCTTTGTAAAAAACTAAAATAAAAGAAATCTGCTGACTTAATTGACGATTTATGCTAAGTGATAGCGCACAAATTGTAATAAAAAGTCCGAACTGTCTATCCACCGCCTCATTAGAGGTATTTAACGCTGTTACTAAATTAACTGATTATAAATAAGAATGTCTCGCCCAATTCCAATTGTCTGCGTGACAGGCGCTTCTGGGTGCGTATTAACATCCGTTAAAACCGTTTAAGAATGTAACACTATATTTTACAGTTATATTGGCTCTCATGTCGTAGATCTACTCCTATCTCAAGGCTACAGAGTGCGAGGGACTGTGAGAAGTGTTAAAAACGAAAATAAAGTCAAGCACTTGGCAAAATACACAACATTGGAACTTTTTGAGGCTGATTTACTTCAACAGAAAAGTTTTGCGAAAGCTTTTTCAGGCAAGTGCCTTTTGGGAAATAAGGAAAACCCAAATTTCGCTCTAACACTTTTTGTAGGTTGTACCTACGTCATACATGTTGCTTCACCTTTTCAATTACTTGTCAGTGACCCTCAGAAAGAGCTTGTTGATCCTGCAGTTAACGCACGTGTCATTTGAGTAGAAAAAACAAAAACGCCTCTAAAAAGCCAATGTTTGCTCACCTTAGATTGTTTAGGGAACAGTAAACGTGTTGACAGCAGCTAGAGACGCCGGTGTATCCAGAGTAGTGTTAACATCATCTATCGCTGCAGTCGAAGGCAACAAACTCAATATCTGTATTTTGACAAAACTCACATTGGACTTAGGACTACACGGAAGAATGTCAAAACCTGGTGTTGTGCTTTCAGAGAAAGATTGGAACACAACCTCTTCGCTTACAAAGGACCCTTACGCGTTCAGTAAGTTCAATTAGCTAGATGCTTATCGATTAACAATGGTGTAGGCAAAGTAGAGGCTGAAAAAGCCGCTTGGGCATTTGTAAAAGCAAATCCTAGTCTAGAATTGGCTGTTATCAATCCTGGGTACGTTAGTATTGAGTGTATGCGTTCTTATTTTATTTTTGTAGATTCGTGATTGGACCATCTTTGTCAGCAAGAGAGGACGCAACTAGTATGAAACTTGTTAAAACTTGGGTTGGTGGCATGTTTGCAAAGAGAGGTACCTTTCGTTGCCGGTTTACGCGTGAAACTCACATAGCTTAAAGGTGCTCCCCATGGGTATATACCAAGTGTGGATGTAAGAGATGTGGCGTTGGGTCATATACGGGCAATGATACAGCCAAATGCTAAAGGTGCGCTTAACACTCAACTAGTCTGAGACAGTGGTTGATAACGCAAAATTGTTTGTTTACTGAAGTATTAGATAAACGCTTTCTTTTCACAGCTACGCGCAAACCGTATTCTTTCCTTGAGCTATTCGATATGATTAGTAGCGAGTACCCACAATTTCCATTACCGCGTACATTATCAAAGCGTAAACCAAAACGTAAAACGTACCCACCAATTGCAGATAACTCTAGAGCTACTGATATACTACGTATACATTTTATACCTATAGATGAATCTATACGTGATATGGTGAGAGATATGATACGAAAGAGATTGATTAATCTAAACTCTAACTTGTAATAATAAAACTTAACTACCCATTAAGTTTTACATGAGGTTTTTCTTATTTACAGCCTGGCAGTAAGTACGGTTTTTCTTACTATTTTCTACAAAAACTCTTTTAGCTTATCATTATGTGATGCCATGTACTGCAACAATACCAAGGATACAATAGCGAAAGCCATTACTACGCCTGCGACAATTAAAGCGCATGATTGGCTCACAGCGCCCTAAAGAGTACATTTAGAACCCAAAACAAGAAAATTTAATTTATTTAGCGTACCTCGTTTCTCACATAATTCTGTTTTTTAGCTTTTGCTTTTTCTCTTGCTTGTTTGTTTCTCAATTTTTTCATCTTTTTCCTATTCTTTCGCCTTTAAGGGGTAGATTAGTAATAGGCTCAGTGCACTGCAAAAAAGTAACCAAGGACAAGGAAAAAAAAACAGTTGAAAAAAGAAAAGAAAAACATTTGCATGCCTGAGCCTTGCTGCAGAAACAACAGCCTTATCCTTTTTTTCTTTTGTTGCTTGCGGAGTAGTAGGTGCTTGAGCCTTTTTGACTGTTTTTCCTTGACGCTGACGCAATATACTATAGTCAGTGCTAGTTGTCTAAAAACCAAAGTTCAGTATTAAATGTTGAGTTATGTTACTTTACCTTGCCGCTCACTGTGACAGTATTTGATGAAACTTTCGCCTTTACATCTTGCTGCTTCGGTTTTTGAACAGAAACTTTCTTGACACTCTTTTCTTCTGGTTTTGTTCGTTTAACCAAAGTCCAGCCTTCTTCAACCTGAGGTTGAATTACTTCAGTACTTTGTACTTGTTCTTTAGATACATCATCGGGCTCAACAACACTCTCGTCAGCAGCCGTAGCAACAATTTCGTTTTGATCCTTTGTGGGTTGTGACTCCGACTTTGTTTCCTCTGTTGGCGTTACTTTAGGTGGTTCTATCTTTGGAACAAGCTTCGATTGTGGTTTCGTTTGTTTTTTAACTACTGGCCGTTTTGGTGCTGCAACTACGATAACTGAGCAAGGGTCTTATGAACTTTTACACACCTGTTTTTGCTGGAGTCTTTTTAACAGTTGTAGCCTTTACTGGTTTCTGAGAAATTTGCTTCTTTGTTTTTTGTGTTCTTGCAGCGATTTTACGTCTCTTCTCAGCTGCTGTCAACGGTGACACATTTTTGAAGTCATACACAAATACAGCGTCATTATCGTTAACGCATGCAAGATAAGAATCGTTAGTAGCCAAGAAGACAGTGGAAGATCGTGAGCGTGTTGGTATGGTGTATAAAGTCTTTGATGATTCAAGAGAATAAACTAAAACATCTTGTGAGTTTCACGCTTTGTGTTGGACTAAGTCTATTAATCCTAGTTTATACGCACCAGAAGTACCACCAGATTCTAGACCACATATAGCAAGTAACTCATCAGCATTAACAAGAGATATAAATTCAGATTCAGGTAAGTTTCGGAATTCTTTTGTAATCTTGGCTTTGCCATTAGAATAAAGGAACGTCTTTACAACGCCATCGAAGTTTACAGTGGCAAAGGAAATGTCTCCATCATCCACTTTCTAAGAAGAAAGACGCCTTAGTGTTTGATATACGAAATAAAGCGTACCAGAAGAACGAGGTTATCCATGCGGCAATCTTCTTCTGTGTCCTCAATGTCACAGATGATGTCCTTAGATTTCAAATTCCTTTCCATTTATTAGATTACTGTTCGCCTGATTTTTGAACAAAGCACTAATGCTGTATGTACCAAAATTGAATGAATCCTTCATTATAGCAAGCAATCAATACATTTCCAACAGCGAGTAAATGCATCTCATCAGTTTCATCTCCAGCAAGTTTTCTCTCGCACGTCTTGTCTAGTTTATAGTAGTTAGGATCAACAGTACTAGGAACATAAACTAGTTAACGTACTACGTAGAGAGAAGATATTTATATGTCCATCAGCACTCGAACCTTAGGTTTTCAATGAAAATAGTTTCACAGAAGTAAAACTTGTCGTGTCACTCAAAAAAAACCATGTTCATTTTGACACGTCACGTTTTCATACCACTTGCTAAATATTCATCATTGGTTGCTATTGTATTTATTGGAAAGTCATGAGCACTCGCAAAAGTGTGAAGCGATGCTGCCTTCTCAGTTGAAACGTCAACAATTCTGTAACGGATTTTTAGATTTTTGGGTTGTATTTGATGTTAAACGCAGCTAGCTCCTTTTACCTCATGTTTGATGCGTCATCACCTAACTGCTGTTACATGGTGACGTGTCATTAATAGAAATACCTGTGTATAGCTTGTTATCTGCTACATGAAGTGCTCCGATAGGAGATTGATGGAGGTGAACAGTCTCTGTTTAAATATGCCCTTAGTAGTTGTTTTATGCACTATACGGTACTTACCTGACTCGCTGGTTGTCAAATCGTGAATTAATAGCTTACCGCTAACAAACCCTACGTATAATTTACCTAATGCTATTAGCGATGTCTGTGGTACCTATGGTTTGCGTACCGGAAGCCAATTTGACGGTTGTAACTTCTTCTGAACATTGCTGTTGAAAACCATTCTTGTAGTTACCAAACGTCCAATTATCCATCTTAGACCACTACAACGCAGATTTGTTTACGAAATTTGATGAGTGTCAACTAATAGTGCACGTTAAGATTGAAAAAAAACTACGCTTGTGACGCTAACCTGATCTCAACGCTCTGTTCACCAATTAAGCCTTTGGCAATTAAGCAAGAAGAAAACAAGTCTCAAAGTGCCAACATGGCCGCCAAGACGCAGTATGATTCTGTATCTCTCACATCAGACACTTTTGACGTGGATGAAACTGAAGCACAAACATCTGTAAGAACATTTGCTTAAAAGTGACTGCTTTTAATTTAATTACGTAGGTTATAGTTCCTAAACCCGGTTTTTGGACAGGAAAGAAGAAATTAGTAATCATACTCATTGTAACCATTTTAATTATTCTTGGTGGAGTTTTCGCCGTTATTTTCCTTACAGACGAAGGACCAAGTACATTAACACTGCCTTTACAAAACGATTTACCTTTTATTTGTTTAGGACAACATCGCAATGTCATCTTTTTAGTACCAGATGGCTATGGTCCAGCGTATACTACACTAACAGTACATATGAACGGTGATAAACCACTAGAGATGGATTCATACCTTGTGGGCACTTCACGAACTCGCTCAGCTGATAGGTACACAGCACAAAACGTAACAAGAAAAAATCTCCAAGTGTCACCATTTTCATGAAGTTATTTACTACACCTTTTCTTTTTACGTTTCGTGTAATCTCACTTTTTTAGTCCTGTGACTGATTCAGCTGCTGGCGCAACATCTTGGGCGTGTGGACTACGTACAAACAATCACTATCTAGCTGCGACACCAGAGAATACATCTTGTGGTACGACGTGACGTTAATATAAGATCTAATATTTTACACAAAAATTTCTGATTCCCGTTTTCTTATTAATAAACACAAAAAGGGACTCTTATGGAAGCTGCTATGAATCAGAAGAATATGAAAGCTGGTTTCGTTGTAACGAGCGAAGTAACACATGCAACACCAGCAGCTTTTACTTCACACTCTATAAGCAGGTAAAACAGAACGACACTTATATTAATTGACTTCCGTATCTCATTTTTTTCCTTTCTACAGATACTGGAAAGAGTTCATTGCTGGTCAACAGATTAAGAGTGGACTAGAAGTGATGTTTGGTGGTGGACGTACTGTATTCACACAGGATAATAATACACTATGGAAAGAGGCTGAGTCTAACGGGCTTAATATTATTACAACTGCTGCAGAGCTTAGTGGTAAAAATCTTGGGATTTTTTCATTGTCAACTATTTTACTGACGCTGAGTTCAAGGGGATGTTAAGCTGCCTGTACTCGGGTTATTTGCAGATAAACACTTGGCATTTAGTCTTGATAGGTACATTAATTTTTTCGAACGCGTTTATTGATTGAATGCTTCAGGGAAGTCGATGATGTTGAGCCAAGTCTTGTTCAAATGACAAAAAAAGCACTTGATATTTTAAACAAAGGTATTTTCTCTCGTTCTCTTGCTCTACTTCCCTTCTAATGACATCAATGTATTATTAGATAATAAAGATGGGTTCTTTTTACTTGTTGAAGGTAGTCGTATTGATCACTGTGGTCACATAAACGATCCATGTACGATTTACTACTATGCTTAATTTTTTACTTATTGTACCTAGCATGTGCTTACCATGAAGTAAATGCTTTTGATGAGGCGTTTAAAGCAGTAATTGACTTTGCTAAAGAAGATAAAAACACTTTAGTAGTATCTGTAGCTGATCATGAGACAGGTAACGCCAAATCTCCGCTTTTCTTTTCTTTTTTTGTTCGAAATACCAATAATTACTTATACCTCTTTAGGTGGTTTGGCTCTTGGAGTAGGTGAATATAATTATGGTTTAGACTTCCTTTCACAAGTTAATCACACTTGTGAATGGTTTGTAGCGCAATTGGACGTGCGTAGAGAGGGATTTTCTCCTTTTTTTTTCTTACCTTTTTATTGTATTTTGTTCTCATCGGTTTTTTTAGCTTGCTGCGCTTAACTCTACAGAGAATTTACAAAAGCTTGAAGAAGACATTGGAACATACACCCCAATAGATACACTCACACCTGAAGAGGTATCTCTAATACAGAATGGACTTGCTACTTCACGTACGAGAAAAAGAGAAAAAAAAAACCTTCACAAAAAAAATCAATCCATCCTTATTAATATGTTTTTCTAATAGCGGTTGCTACTGAAGAAGCACTTGCAGCTATATTTTCAGCAAGAGGTGAAATAGGCTGGACATCACATGTACATACTGTACGATACAAGCAAAAAAAAAAAACAAATTATTTCTTGAAATATTAAAAAACTTGTATTACAGGGTGTAGATGTCAATGTATACGCTTATGGACCTGATAGTGATAAATTCGCTGGTCAGCATAAGAATTATGATTTGGGTGTAATTCTTGCAAAAATATTAGGGTTTGATTATGATAAAGCTACACAGGATGTCAAGTACGTCTTTTTGACGTTGCTCTTTTATTATTATTTTTTTTTGTAGTATTCTTATGAATTATTTTTCTTACTTCTTTCTCTTTTTATAGATCGTTTGATCCAACGAATAATTCAAGTATGGATAGTACTAAACGCGATGTTGGTTATCATTCCAATAACATTCTTTGATAATGGGAACTACACCAAAAAAAGTCTTGACTTTTTTTTTTTGGCATTTTGGAGGGGATATCTTTTGCTGTTTACCCAGTTGTATGATTATAAAGTATTACAGTACCCTGATTTTTTGTTTGTGGAATATTGTATGTTGCACTTTTTCCCAGGACTTACCACTTCCTATCACCCAGCACAAAGAGTCAGAAATAAATTTTTGTTACTCCGAAAACTTAACTTGTTACTCACTCAAACACCCACAGCAGTTTTTTGAGGGCTTTTTTGGAAATAGGCGTTGAATGCCATAGAAACATTCACCTATTCAGTAGCATTGCTGTAAATCTAGTCAACTGCCTAGAAGAAGGTAAGGGAGTAGCCTATTTACTAAGCGGCATACTTTTGTTGTGAAGTTTTACCAGTCTGTTTAAAACGATTCCAATCCCAACCATACCCATCGTGTATAAGTGATAATGCTCTAGGCCAATATTTGCGTAACCTTATTCCTCCCACTGCCTGTAAATGCAGAAGTGATACGTGATACCTGCAAATAACGGTAAGATTTTTTGTTGAAAAAACAGTTTAGTGTTCCTTTACCATTCCGTTGGTCTGGTGATGTGTAAAGCCTCTTTGGCCTGTTCTAAGAAACTCTTTTGGTTTTCTTCACACCAATGACGTTGTGCCCCCTTCCAGTCGTATGAAGGATACAGAGCTTTCAAAGCGTTGAAAGCTCCAAAGTGTCTAAAACGGTGTGAAACAAACAGTTAAATGTTCTGGTATTAAAACTATGTAAAGTTTCTATACGGCTTACCTTTTTGCTATAGGACCGTTTTCGCGTACTATTTTGCGTAAATTACCACGTGTGTACCATCCATCTAGTGTCTTTATTTGATATTTTTCTCCGATATCATCAAGAGCCCGTCTTTGGTTTCTAGGATCATCCCAGTAGTATTTAGGCGCTTGGCTATATAAACAAAACGCATTACCCTAAATGTTTACACTAAATGCCTTACGTGAAACACTTCGTATCCCAATTGTACCGTGGATATAATGTCTCAAGACACTTTGAAAGGGAGCAACTGTAAACATTCCTTTACAAAAATCCTGTAAGCGTGAAGTTTCTTTTTTCGAACATACAATAAGCGCGTCGTATTCCTCTCAGAGACGTCTTCGACTCGAATTTTATACCAGTCATCCATTGTCTTTACATCAAGCCTCTCTCCTGAGGTATTCATGACATGTTTATGAATTTCCACAGAGCTCCAATAGCCAGGAGCACGGTAACTAATTTAAAACTTACAGGTTTTTGCATCACAAATCACAACGTACTTGAGCCTTTGAGCATCCCAAGGATGATTCGGGAAGGAGGAGGATAGTGCATCTAGAAGATTACAGCATTTCCTTGTTTTGTTGTCGTACCTGAGCGGGAATTACTAGACTAAGGAGGTACAAATACGTACAAAAAACTTTTAGCACCGCTCTTCATAGCATCTTTGAACGATACCCTGTACCAATCATCAAGTATTTTACAATTTAATCTCCTGCCAACCATATTAACGGCATCCTTTCTATTATCTCTATTATCCCAATGACCACGTGGAGCCTGTCTAAAACAACCTTATCAATAAACTTGCTTTGTTCTGTGTTTTTCCAAAACCACCTGAAACGTTGCTTGTCCCACGTGTATTTATTGTAAACTGAACAAATGCAACTTGAGATAGAACCGTTATAAACCCTAATAAAGTATAAAATGGTAGGCCACCTTAACAACAAGGAGAAAGAAGTGTACGTGTTTAACAATGCTCTGGCTGAAAATGATGACAGTGTTTTTTTCCCTACAGCATACCACTCGTCTAATTGCTTGATTTTTAGGCGTTCACCGACGTTATCAAGCTCTTTTCGCTGATTTAAGATATGGTGTTTTGATTTGCTTCTAACGCTCCATTACTTGTTAAATTATTCAAAAAGCGCGGTAGGTGAATGATACTAACCTTTTCGCAACCACACGCATAATTCAGCGGTGAGTGTATTAGGTTTACACTGAGTAGTGCCTAACGTACTTTGCGTAGTAGTTTACAACGAGGCATACTTGTGTTGACATTTGGTTTATTCTAGAATTGTCTATCATCCTCAAATCACCATGATTCGCATCACGTTAGTTTGTGCTGTTCTACTTTTAGCTGTACAGGCACACAGAGTCTCATTTGAAACTGGTGCTAGAGAAAGCGAGCATTGGGAACGCGGACGTACGTTTATATCACTAAGCAATCCATAACCAGTGTAACAGAACGTGGAAAGCCAACCGAAACGTTGGAGTTTGTTATTGCTCTGAAACAACAGAACGTACAACAACTAGAGGCCATGTTCTGGGATGTCAGCAACCCTAAATCGTCAAATTACGCTAAATACCTTACTTTGGACGAGGTTCACGCTATGCTTGCCCCAAAACCTGAGGCTGTAAGCACAGTAACTACCTGGTACATATTTTGATACTTGAAAGTGAAAACCCAAAACTTGCTTTTATGAGATGATTTTTGTTCAAAACCAATTGTAGCGCTAAAATTTTAGCGCTGCTAACTACACAAAACAATTAGCATTAACGATCGTTTCATTTTACAGAACGCTAACAGCTTTTTTATAGGATCAAAAACGCCGCTAATCTCGTTTCTCTTTCGCTTGAAGGTGAATACATTAAAGTGGAAATGTCTCTAGAATCTGCAGAAAGTGTATTTCAAGTAAAGTTCCATGAGTATACACACAAACGTACTCAAAAGCGTATCATAAGAGCCGTAGATACATACTCTCTACCATCAGAAGTAGCAGGTACTTACTAAAATACCATAAACGCCAAAAAGCGTTATTATAATTTTTATCACTAAAAACGACATTTCAGAGCATGTTGATTTGGTCTTTGGTATCAAGCACTACCCAGGTATTAAGCCACCAACACAAAAGGCTTCAAAAAGAAGCACAGAAGCATTATACGTCACACCTACTGTTATTCGTCAGCAATATAAGATTGGTGATGCTGCTGGTAAAGCTGCTAATAATTCCCAAAACGTTGCTCAATTTATTGGCCAATATTATTCCCCTGGTACGTTGTTTGCCTTTGATTCCTATTCTTCTCCATTCTGACTATTGGAAAGGTGATTTGTCTGAGTTCTTTAGCCTATTCTGGCCTAAATCTACAGGTAACACACCAAAAGTTATCGGCCCAAACAAGTCACCTGCAGGTGTTGAGGTAAACATTAGAACGGAAAAAAACCGGTTAGGCAAAAAACTCATTGAGTTCTTTGGCTTTTTTGGTTTCCACCATTGTTGTGTGAAGTTTTAATTTGTGTGTAGGCAAGTCTAGATATTCAATACATCATGAGCGTTGGCCAGGGTGTACCTACAGTATTCTGGTCTAATGAGGTACAACAAAAATTGCTTTTTTTTTTTCCAAAAAGCTAAAACATTAAAATTAGGGCAGCAACGCTAACCAAGAACCTTTCCTTACTTGGTTGTTGGCTATGGATAAGACAGCAGATGCGCCATTAGTAAATTCAGTAAGGTAAGTATAATTTTCGCACTGTTAGTGAAGTGCTAGCGGGTTTTTGTTTTTTCTCTACATTTCTTTTTTTTAATTTTTACAGTTATGGTGATACAGAGTCTTCGATCACTTCTCAATACGCCGACCGTGTTGAAGTAGAGTTCAAGAAACAAGGTGTCAGAGGTCTTTCAATCTTATTCGCTTCTGGAGATTCTGGAGGTAATTTTTTTTTCTGTCGACTTGCGGACAAGGACAAGTCACGTTTTATTTCTCTTTTACTTATCTTTTGCTTTAGTCGGTGGTTCTACTATTGGATGCTCCAAGTTTGCTCCTGATTGGCCAGCTACTTCTCCTTCCATCACTGCTGTTGGTGGTAGTACACTTGGTCTTTTCTCAGTAAGAAACTTTTTCTCTCTTTCTTTGCCCTTACGGTTTTTTTGTTCTAGAGTGTTGAAACTGCAGCTGGGTTATCAAGCGGTGGATTCTCAAACTACTTTGGCCAACCTCCATATCAATCCAAACAAGTACAGAGCTACCTAAGGTTAGTACTTTCACAACTTTTCGAGCAGTTTTCCCTTTAAATCGATTGTTATCTCACTAATTCATCTAGCGGATCAGGCAGTCTCCCAGCAAGCCACTACTATAATGCAACAGGCCGTGGATTCCCAGATGTCGCTGCGCTTGCTGAAGGCTTCGTCATTGTTTACGATCGTATCACAATGCCAGGCACGTGTTTTGTCCCTTCTGAACACACCATGTGGCTTATACTTGTCTTTAGAGGTCGCTGGAACCAGTTGTGCTTCACCTACATTCGCTGGTGTTATGTCATTGCTTAATGATTTGCGTCTTCAAGCTGGAAAACCATCCCTTGGTTTCTTGAACCCTATTCTCTACCAACTCGCTGAAGATCACCCTGATGCTTTCTTTGATGTTACTTCAGGTAGCAACCCAGGTTGTGGTACTGAAGGATTTGAAGCAAGAAAAGGGTACGACAGAGTAAAATTTTCTTCTTTTAAAATCCAGAACTTTGTCTCTTTCGTTGATGCTTACTTTTCTTAGTTGGGATCCAGTTACTGGTCTTGGTACTCCTGTCTATGAAGCTATGGCTAAATACGTTCTTTCCTTGTAAGACTTTTGTAAGAGTAAAGATCCAACAGCTTCAATACCAATTTGAGTTTACGCTTCGCACCTTGTCACTTGAGTCATATGTTTGGTTATGCTTCTTTGTACAAAATAGCCTATTTGTTCCGATTTTTTGGCTTAACAAAGTCAAAGTGTGCTGTCTGTCAGCGAAACCGTTACGTGGTGAGTGCAGTTGTGGTATAGGTCCACGTTATGGCTATAGGTGGTTTACGTTTTGAAATTCATGGCGAGCAGTGCCATTAGACAGCAATTGAGGAATACTACGCGTCAGAAGACATTATTTGCCGAAAAATCAGCGAGGGAGAGAGAATTGCTCTTAAGAGCTGGAAATGAACCTAAATCGCTTGTTATAAAGGTCAACAAATATAAGGACATAATATAATGCCATTAACAGATGAGTAGGTTGAAAAAACTGTAAATCTACGTTTTCAAGATCAATGGTACGATGTACGGTGGCAAGATATAATATCATGTGGCGGAAAGCAACTTATAAGGTAAACAACGACCGCACAAGGTTATTTGCCATCTCAACTTATAATTTTTTGTTCTAAAGCGAATATGGCCATTCTCTAGCTCGTTTATTAGGTGGAGTATATCCTAGTGTTGCCTGGAAGCCGTGGTGCTTTGGTACACTTTTTTTTTTATTTCACGTGCAATGACATGTGCGCATACTTAGTTTTTTTTCTGTTTTACAGAGGCGTTATTACCTGGCTATTTTGACGATATAAAGACAAGACACTATGTTGCAGATAAGGTACACAATCTTGATATTTCGTATAATTACAGTGGAGGAGCAATTAAAGAATTGCAAGTCAGTTGGCGTTTTTGTTTTTTGATGCCACTGGTTATTGTATATGTTACTCTTTTTACGTTGTGATTGACGTATTTTTTGTAAGATTGCTAGAGAACTTTGTGTTAAGACAGCTTCTGATTGGTATAAACAACACCAAGCCGGTATTGAAAAAGTTGGAGGAACAAAGCTTCTGGCGTGAGTAGTATCATTACTTGAAGATTACTATTTTCGTTTGACATGTTTTTCTTTAGGTATTACGGTGGGAATATGCCAAAAATGCTATCAGATATTTATGACTACCCATGGATTCCTTTCCGATTTGGTTAGTATTTAATCACTACTCTACAACGTATTGACAATATATCAAGAACACCTCAAAGTAGCAAAGGATCATTGGCGAGATAGTCAAAATGTTATAGATTTCATTATAGCAGTGAGTTACCTTTATATTTGTTAGTCTTGTATCAACACATAGAGTCATACTTTCTAGGCTGAGAGAGAATATAATATTAAAGAAATAAAGGATTGGTATGAAATAAAATCAGAGGCTTTTGCAAGAGCAGGTGGCAGAGGAGTAATAACGTAAGTTTTTTATGATTACTAAAATATTTTTTCTCACGTGCGTTCATAGTAATTTTTCTAATTCTATGAAATGCGTTTTATCTCATGTATATCCAGACTTTTTGTGGGTACCTTGGAAATTCAGTACGTAATAACAACTTAACGACCTTTTTTGTTATGAACTAGAAATAGTTTTTTATAAAACAGATTGCTTTTGTTGATGCTGACCATTGACGATTTCTAGATCGTGTTGGAAAATATTTTTGGCATATATCAGATCACAGGTTAATGTATATAATATATGTAAGTTAAGCTTGTTATGTGACACTCTTGCAGCAAAGAATCTTCAATTGAGCTTTTCTTGTTTCGAACACCTTTTTTTTTCTTCAAATTTCCCGTGTTTTGTTAATCTCTTCATTGCAGGTTGAAGACAAACTTGGAATAACTAAACTTGATGATTGGTATAATATTGGATTCAATGTACTCTTTAGTTATGGCGCAGCAGGACTTCTTGAGTACGACTCTTTTTCTTTTTTTCAATTTTTCAGCTTTGTTGGCTATGTTCACCGACTCTATAGCAATTTTGGATTTTCTATCTGTAAAATGTTAGCTTCTGTTTATCCAGAACACCCATGGAATTCTGATAGATTCCGAACAAAACCTGGTACGAACTAATCTTTTGTTAAAATTTTTTGCTTTCTACTTTCTTGCTACTTGTTCTTTTGTTCCTGGTTATCATTCTTTTTCAATAATAGATCGTCCTAGATTATGTTAGAACAAAACCGCGTGGGTACTGGACAAACACTGAAAATGTTAAAAGATTCCTGTTACATGCGAAGAAAGAATTAAACATTAAATCACAAAAAGAATGGGAACGTGTTTCTGTTGATAATCTAAAAGCTCTTGGTGGTAGTAGTATTATTTCTTATTGGCCTGCTTGTTTGACTGTACTATATCCTGGTAAAAAAGAGAAGCAAACAACAATTCTTGAAAATAGATCCGAAGGTGCTGAAAAGCGTGCCAACCAAAGGTACTTTTTTCTGGCTATACCTTTTCGAAAAAATCGACTGAGTGTTACTTTCGTAACAATCCTTATCACGTTTTTCATTGTATTCTATTTTGTTCGTTTTGTTTTCTCGTTTTATTCTTAAACCCACTTACACAAAAATCACAAGGTGGTTGCTTAGTTGTATTAAAAAACTGTTTCCTTCATACGATGTATTTGAAGAGTATGCTCCAGGCCTTGACCATGTTACTTCTGCTAAAGTTACAATGGATATATTCATACCTCAAATAAAGATTGCTTTTGAATATCAAGGAGAGCAGCACTATGGAGATATACCTCAGCGATTTGGACCAGCAACCATACAAATAGCATGTGACGCGGAGAAAGTATTAAAATGCCGAAGTCATGGTAATCTATGAAACGACTTTATAAATTTGTTTTTCCTTTGTTTGTGAACAATAGGGATAGTACTTAATCTCTTTAGGAATAACACTTATTCCTGTACCATATTGGTGGGTACTTGGCGATGTAGATAGTTTAGCAGCTACTATTATGCACTACAGGTATTTCTTCTTTTACAAAACATCAAAGTATTGAAATGAAGAGAAGTAATCTTTGTGGTTCAGTGTTGACTATGATTTTAGGCCTGATATCTACTTTGATATTCCTGAGGGTGTTTTACCTCTTATAAATGATAAAGAGAGGGATATGATACATGATAATAGTTTAGTAAGTACATACTTACAAAGTAGAAAAATCTGAGAATTTTCTTTTTCGTTTCAAAAGCTTTCTTATTCTCCATTAGATAACAACTGAAAACCTAATGGAACCTGTAAAGGCTCTAAAGTCAGCTGCTGTTAATGTGTAAATAAAAACTGTTGGCTGTAGAAAGAATAAAGTAGGCGCCAGCTCGCTGCCTTATTCTTCCAAAACAATTCCTGGCAGCTCCTGAAACTCACTACTCTTTTCATGTGGAAAAATTGGACATACTCAACACGGTTTTTTTTATCTGTGAGCTTAACTCTACGCTTCTGTATGGTTGTCAAGATAGTACTTGATCACTTGGTCAACTGAAACGCCAATAAACTCAAATTTGTTAGCACAGTTGTTAGAACGTTGGTTTCATTGAACCACTCAAGCCATTATTTAGATTTGACGTTAATAGCGCTTCTGCCTGCATTTCATGCAACCAAACTACGGAAATCCGTACCCAGGACAGCATGCACCACCTTATAATGCTGTTCCAGGCGGTATGAAGACGAACTCGATTTTGTTTGTACTAATTTTTTTTAAAAGTGCCAAATGCAGCTCCCGTGCCATCACGTACGCATAAAACAGTGAAAAGTTAATTTTAAAAGTTGAATTAGCTTACGTAAGTAAAATATACGCCATTGTCCACCCTTATCATGATACGCACCAGCCAATGCCTTCAACTCACGAAAAAACTGAAGCCGTGTGAATTTACTTACCTAGGGGCATAATCCGTTACCTGCGTACCCTCCACAGCAATCAGCAATAGTACGTTCAATATGTTATAACTGATAGCGCAAACAATCGCTAACAGAATGTAGCCTCCCGTACAATACGCGCCACCAACACAACTCATGTCCAACCTATCTATAAACCCAAGTACACCCGCATTAACGTATTTTTTCCTTCCCAATTAACTCCAAAAATAAGATGCGGCTTATCCGCCTGGTCCCTACCCAACTCCAGGTCCTGTAGGACCTTTACCACCTCAACACACAGCGTCATACACGCCTGCGTACCCTCCAGCGCCAACGCATAGCTACACTGCTCCCAATCCTGCGCCTATTCCCCATACACCTAGCTATGGTCCACCACCAACCCACACTTCTCCGTATCCACCTCCTGCCTATGGGGCACCACCTGTAGGACCAGGATACGGCGCTCCACCTCCTCATGCTGTACCTGGACCTGTTCATGCCCCGCCACATCACGCAGCCCCAGGACCTGGGTATGGGGCGCCACCAGTGTCAATACCAAGAGGGCCACTACCAGGAGCGCATCCAGGTCACCATGCTCCACCTCAGTATCCTCATACACCTCAACAAGGTAATATCTTTTCTTAATTTCCTTGTTTGTCTTAATCATTCCTTAGGTGCTTCTTATCAAGCTTATTACAATTATTATGCGAACGTACCAATACAACAAGCATTCGCTCCTATTAGAGGAAAGAAAAGAGCGTTACTGATTGGATGTAATTACGAAAAAGATGCAAAGAGCAAACTTCGGTGAGTTTTATTTGCTTTAACTTTATTTCAAAATACTCATCTTATTTATTTTAGAGGATGTGTTAATGATGTTAAAATGATACATGAGTTGCTTATCTCGAAGTTTCAGTATGCTCCGTACGTTATAAAGGCACTTTAAGTCATAAACTTTAAGGTTTCTTCATTTTTGTAATAGTCTCAGTTGACCTTCCTGTTAGTGCTGATGTGCATTGTATGACTGATAAATCTGGTACTGGCGAGTTTTATCCTACAAAAAGGAAGATAATGAAGCAATTTCGATGGCTTGTTTCCGGTGCTAGACCTGGTGATAGTCTTTTCTTTTTATTTTCTGGTCATGGTTCGCAAGTTCGTGGTACGTATTTGTAAAGTCTTGTTTTCTTTATATTGTATGTGTACGTAACTGTGTATTTGTAGATCTTGATGGTGACGAGTTGGACGGTATGGATGAAGGTATTAGTAATAAAATTCTTTCGTTCCTTTCTAATTTTTTTATACAGCGATACTTCCGTTGGACTACCGTACAAAGGGGAAGATTATTGATGATATCATTCATGGTACATTGAAGTCGAGGGTTTTTATGTTAAGTTGTTTGTAGATGAACTTGTGAAACCTTTACCTGAAGGTGTAAGGATGACTGCAGTTATGGATTGTTGTCATTCAGGCACAGGAATGGATTTGCCCTATGAGCATAAAGGTTTGTTCACAATGTTCTATTGTACACTTTATTTATGTCCTTTTTCAGAGCCTGAAGATATAGAAAGGGAGAATAGGATAAAACGAAGAAAAGAGAGACAGAACCGCAGACATAGGAAGAAGCATAGAGTTCGTATAATGGGTTCGTTCAGTTTTTTTTCAGTTTTTTGGCTTTTCTAAAGTTTCCTTAGGAGACTTTCATATTATGATTGCTGAAGCAGCTCCATCCTCTAGTATGTCTCCTAATATGAGTAAAGCGAAGAGGTACGTAAAAAAGAAAAATCAAAACAGTCACGTCGTTGTAAAGTCTTTTTTTTCTCAACCATATTTTAGGGAACAAATCTACAGAAAAAATATGGCTAAAATATCAAGAGCTGATGTTGTCCTTTTCAGTGGGTGTGCTGACGACCAAACAAGTTCAGATACTTCTGCTTTAACAGGAAGACATGGAGGTGCTATGTGTTATGCATTCACACATGCATTAGAGACTCCAGGTTTGACATATCGTCAACTTCTTAGAAAAATGAGAGATATCCTTAAAGGTCAAAATTCATCGGGAAGAAAGTTCTCTCAAATACCTCAAGTATCTACTGGACGTCCTTTTAACCTTGACCAACCTTTCGGAATGTAATAAATAAACTTAAAAATACTGTTACCCTAACTTCAGATGAAGACTAAATGCGCATTATTTTTTTGTTTTTCGCAACGTGATCTTAAACTAGGCCTGTCATAGATGGGCGTAACGTTACAGTACCGAAAAACTTAATTTTTTTCAGAGCCGTAATGGTGTAGTGGCAGTATGATAGTAATAAGTTCAGGATGATATCAGTGAATGTTACTATTTCAATGAACACAAACACATCGGAAAAATAAGTTGTTTTTACCGGAGCGCTTTAATTTCCCTGTTAGTCTATGTATCACCCAAATAAGAACAAACCAATGTACTACGTGGGTATTTGCGTACCAGAGAATTTTGTAAAAAAGTAGCAGTTCCACAGCTCTAAAAATGTCAAGTTTTCATTTTATCTCAATACACTTGCCTGTTACAACAAACTAATCCAAATGGACTTTATCACAAATACTATTGCCAATCGTCATGAAATACCTTGGGCTATCCCAGCTACTGTAGGTGTTACAGCTATCTTGACCTTCTTTACGAACCGCTATGCGCCGAATAAGCTTACGAGATGCATTGCAGCGAGTATAATATCCGTGCCGCTCTTATTATACCCTATCGGTGGTACTATTGGCACCGCCACTGTGATGATGGCTTCTAGCGTTACTTTTATGGTTGCCGGCCGCATTTTGGCACATGCCATTCTTACAAACCCAGACGAAACACAACAAGATAAAAAGGATGACACAACAAAAAAACGACCTTCGTTTGTTTCTGATTTTCTGTTGTGGATTGGAAGCTTTGCTTTTTATTTTCTCTCCTTACGACAAACAGAAATGGCCAAGAGAATCCCAGAACGCAAAGATAGACAATGGAAACCGATCATCTACGCATCCTTAACCGAGTTGGCTTCAGCACTATGTAAGTCGCTCACTCTCCCGTTTATTGAACGCGCTCTATTCTACTTGACTACAACAGGACGTCAGGCAGCGGATTTGGCCCTAACAACAACACTTGCCAACAACGCTAACAGCGTAGCCTATCCTCTGTTCTTCTTATCAGCATACACATCCAGGTATCTTCACTCATGCTCAGAGACTTTTCTTTTTGCTACAATCGTCGCTGGATGTGCTGTTCCTTTCTTTGATGTAGTAAACGCTGTACTGCGTCTGTTGAGCAAAGGAGAGTACGAGATTATGCCTTTTCATAGCTGGGTATACTCTTCCAAGAGTTTAAGGGATCTCTGGGGCAAAAGGTACAATCGCATTGTCAATTACTGGCTAAGACAAACACTCTTTGATCCATTGAGATTCGATTATAAAATGTCAAATGCTGTTGTTGGTAATATATGCTTTGGAGTAAGTGCTATTCTTCACGTGTATGTAACTGCATTCACTTTTGGTGGAGGTGTACAAAAAGCTTTAAGGTCTTTATCTTTTTTTGTACTTCATGGATTTCTATGCACATATGAGCGATCTCTTATTAAAGGATTTAAGAAAATAATGGGATATGAAGATAATGGAATAACTGGTCGTGTATGGACTTATACTGTCATGTTCCTTTCGTTGCCTATTTACCTTGGTCACTTTACTGAAAGGTATCCTGAATGGGGTGTGACAAATCCTCTAACAGCTCCTGATTGGGCTCATTCTTTATGCGATTATTTGCTACCTTCTGCTTCTCAATACTCTTTAAAGAGCATCACAGAATCGTTTCCATCAAAGTAGTAATGTAAAAAAAATAAAATAATTTGCATACACTGTTATTTAAGACCTTTATTACCAACACGTGAAATTGATTTCTGGGTCGTTAACAAAAAAGGGAGCAGTTCTCAGGCTATTTTCAAAATAATGTTAACATTACCACCATACTACTTCTGTTATTACGTTAGAACCTTTGAGTGCTTTGATACCTTTGTCTGTTACTGAAGTACCACCAAGTGAAATAGTATGAACACCTTTTAATCTCTTGATACCTTTATCCCCAACCTGTGTACAAAGAGTAAGGCAAATAGTATGAACTCCTCGCAAGGCTTTGACTCCTTTATCTGTGACATAAGTGTTTCTAAGGTTAATGGTATGAACACCTTTAAGTAATTTGATACTTCCGTCTCTGATATCCTGACAATTCGTGAGATCAATAGAATGTACATTTCCAGAAATCGCTTCCAAATCAGTGTCACTGATATCACGCCTTCTGGAAGCATCAATATTACGGCATCCCTTCAATAGCGAAAATAATGTATTGGTGCCAGTCAATGTAATCACAGTATTATTCTTTACGCCGTTGTACTGTTTGATCTTTAAAATATCTTCAACTGAAGAAACATAAACCTTTTCATATCCAACAATATCATGAATGATATCAGCCATCATACGGCATGACTGAGCCACAGCAAATCTGGACTTTGCACATGTTTTATTTAGAATACTTGAGATCACTTCTACTGGAAAATCAAGAATAGATTGTTGTTCTTTTTTGTCCACGTGCGTTCTGGTTTTTTTTATGATTAGGTAAGCTGTCGGACTTGTTCATTTTCTGAGAATATTTTGTTTTATAAACTAGCGGGAACGCGAAAAATTTGTTGACGTACTCCCTTGCATGGTTGCGTTTTGAAGCTTCAACAGTAACTGGAACGGCGTTGTTGTCTGTCTGTTTGATAAGGATTTGGTCTATTTGTTGTATGAGACGCGTATTTGAGAGATTTAAAACGCTTTCGACTTGTTTTACGACTGTTTTAGTATTTTCATCTGTAAGTTTACTAAACGCTTCTGTATGGTTCTCACGATAATATCTGATCACTTGGTCAACTGAAACGGTTAATGAAGTCATGATTAGTTGTCTGTGGGGTATGTAATTACCTTTTTTAAGCGAGATTTGCTGCTAAGCCAAAAATAGTTTATGAGTTTTATTACCAAGGCATCTTGGTAGTTGCCTGACGTACTATAATGATATTCAAACATGTACAACCGAAGGCTACATCGTATGTTCGAAAAAGTCATAGCATTCAGAATCTTCAAACTGTTGTCTATGCGCTGGAATTGACCCATTCTTAGCAAGCCTTCCTGTTGGGGCTTACTAAGGGTTGACATTTGGAGCTGCACCAAAAACAATATGTACTTTTAATGTTAAAGGTTTTATTTACACTCTTGAAGAGTAACTAGCAAAAAATTATACCTCTTTGACAATTGTCAACACTTGCACATACCAGTGCAACCTCTATCACATGCTTCAACTTTATGAACTCCTACTAAAGCCTTTATACCATCACGTGTCACTTTTGTATAACGAACATCAATTGTATGTACTCCAGTAAGTGCTTTAATACCCTCGTTTGTCACCTTTGTGTTGTATAAATTTATTGTATGAACACCAGCCAGTGCCTCAATTCCCATATCTGTTATCTGACAACAAGACAAGTCAATGGTATGAACTCCTTTCAATGCCTTAATACCTTCATCCGTTACATCGGTATAACTTAAAATAATTGAATGAACCCCTGCCAATGCCTTAACTCCCTTGTCTGTCACACTTTTGGCACGTTTTAAGCATATTGTATGAACTCCTGCAAGTGCTTTGATGCCATCATCTGTTACAAAATAACAATTTTCTAAATCAATGGAATGAACTCCAGCCAAAGCTCTTATACCTACATCTGTCACCCGTGTGTAGTTTAACTTGATTGTATGAACTCCAGCCAATGTTGTAATGCCTTTGTCAGTTACTTTTCGGTTGCCGTATAAACTTATTGTGTGAGCTCCAGCCAAATACTTTATTCCCTTATCTGTTATTTGATGACAACCACATAAATCAATGGTATGAACTCCAGCCAATGCCTTGATACCCTTATCTGTTACTTTTGTACCCCAAAGGTTAATTGTATGAACACCTGCCAATCTTGTAACACTTCTATCACTGACATCTGTGTTACTTATATCTATGGTATGAACTCCTGCTAATGCTGTTATACCTTCATCTGTCACCATTGTTTGGTTTACTAAGATAGTATGAACTCCAGCCAATGCCTTTATACCTTCATCTGTTATTTGCTGACAACCACTTAAAACAATCCTGTGTATGCCAGCAAGTTGTTTAATATGATCATCTGTCACTTTGAAACAATTTCTGAGGTCAATACTGTTAACAATCTTCAAGCGTTTAAAATCAACTTTAACAATGTCCGATACTACAAGGCTATGCACTCCTTTAAGGTACTTCAAGTGCTTTTCCCGGAGAGGGAAAAGAACAGTAATAGTGCCTGTTTTGATAAGATGTTTGGCTTTTTTGTGCAGGTTTTTCAGTTCTTTTTCAGTTTTGATGATGACATCTATTCCGGAGTACCTAAGGTGCTTTATAGCGATGCTTGCGAGTAGTTTAGATGTATGTGCCACTGAGTGTAGAGAAAACGCCGAAACGAACTGGAGAATATGTACAATAACTTCAACAGGTATCTCATCAAAGAACGCACTGTGTTTATTCATTTGCTCTTGTGTTTTCTATTAATAGAAATATTACACGTGTAATAGAAGAAATAACCTGACCGTTGTTTAAGCTTATTTCTTATTATTCGTACATAAAATGATGATGTTGCTTCTATCATAGGTCCTAAACTTAATAATCTATTACAGAAAGTCCGACAAAAAGACACCATGAGATAACTTCAGTAGGGGTTTTTTTTTTATTTTTTTATGTAGTGTTAACACAAAACTAATCTTCTATGCTTAGCTCCTTAAATAATGCCCTTGCTCCTTTTTTAACATGCTTATTAGAAGACTCACTTAGATGTTCTAGTATAGGTAATACAACACCATCTTTGTACTTTTGAAAATTAGTGGTGTAAGCGTCTAAAAAAAGAAATAAGTTAGAAATAGCCCTTACAATAAAGTAAACTCTTTAGCCATATCTGAACCTTTAGGACAAAACTAAAGCTTCAAAACAGACGTGAAGAGGGAAATAAATAAGCTTTATTAACAAAATTAACGTATTGTCATACTCAAAACACATGCCATTCACTTGTTTCACGACGAACTTTTGAAAGAAAAAAAGAAGAAAAGAAAGGAAGAGAAAAGCGAGTTTTTTCGTACCGTTAGCACTGCACATGTAGAAAGTTATACCAACACAGTTGTATTGTATATTATCAAACCCTTCATCTCTATATATCTCTTCCAGTAAATCGACAATAGCACTAATAAGCCCAGCTCTTTCGAAAACCTCTTGATTTTTTTCTAGAGAGTAATTAACAAAGGGTGTAACTTGGTTTCTCTAGTTTTCTGTACCATGATTTCTGATTAAATCTAATATTGCCTCAGATACACGTATTAGAAGGTTCTCACTGGCATCTTTACAGCTCAACTTGCGTATTTATTAGCAATGAGAACATAACACCTAAAACGTACTAAATCGAGAAGTAGCTGTATGACTTCTGTATTTGTAAAGAGACTTTGCATTGTCCCTACAAGCGTTGTTAAAATTAAGTTGGTCCCCAAACATTAACTAAAACCCGTACCATCTCTACTCACTAGAGAATCTATAGAATACGCCGCCACAGTAGCAACTGATTCCTGAATCACAAGTTAAACAACTTTTTTAAAACATAACATCTCAGATGATTCTTCTGCGCTCATACCTCATCCTTCAACATGTTTATCAATACGTCAATAACGCCTTTATCTGCAACCACAAGTCTACTTTCTCCTACATGTTGTTAAAACGATAGAAGAAAAAAACATGACACTTACTGTCTTCAACACACATTTCTGCCAACGCCAGGGCAGCCTGTACAAAATAATAAGAACCCACGAAACATAGTATATTTCAAACGAAGTCTTATGCGTTTATGGGGTTTTTTGGTAGCTGGTAAGGAAAGAAATTTAAAGTGTTGAACAGTTCGAACTTTGTGAGAAAAAAAAATAAAACATTGACACGTGCATATTTCATCAACTCTCCGCCGTTTTGATTTTTTAATACTTCCACTACCTATTTCAATTTAAATATATTACTCACAGAGTAAGTCAATAATACTCACTTCCAATAAGATTTGCTTCTCCCTCATTCTTCGCTTCACATTCGCTAAAAAAGTAAAAAGTAAGAATCAAAAAAAAAAAATAAAGCTTGTACAGTTTCCTGAACACAACGCCACTATTAATCGACATGTCTAGATAAAGTTAACTCAAATACGTCTGCACATTACTTTTTGAAAACAAACGGTGTATGTGATTGTCAAGTTTACCTTTGTTTGTACATCGATGGGGGAATTTGAAGTGATTAATGTATATATTGTATCAACGATACCCTGATCATAGCATAATTCTTGTATTGACATTTTAGCATATGCTTGTTTATATAAGATATCTAGCGCTTGTATTTGAACGTCTGGGTATCCACATCCAATAGCACTAGAGGAAACACGCGTCAAAAATGGGTAGGTCAATTTCTTTTTTAAAGTTACCAAACAAACGCTTCTATGATATGTTCCTCTGCTTGTATAGGTTTCTCATCTAACCAAAAAAGCACCTACATACGCATCTTGAGATAATAAATGACATTTTTGACTTGCTAGCGTACCTCTTGTGCGAGATTCGCGGCAATTGCTTTTACTGATGCAGAAGAAAGTGAAATTCCTTTAAATACACCAAGTAATCCATTTTTATTGTCTTCATCGAGCAACAACGTACGCAGCTTTTCTTTCACGTGTTAGTATTATTAAAAGGGAAGTTTATATCAAAAAACATTGTAAAAAAGGAATTAAAAGATATTGTACCGCTTGACGGTGATACACGAGATAAAAGAGTCCATGCAGCTTCAGCAATCAATTCATGTTCACTTAGCAAAAAAGGTAATATTTTCGGTAGTGCTGGCTCTATATTTGCTCCTATTTTCTTTTTTAGTGTACTAGCGCTCGTAGTGTACGTATTTATAACTAACCTCTCTTTGCTAGAGTCATGACACGTGATAGTAGAGGTGTAAGTGTTGAACCTTTTGCCTTTTGAAGAAGTTCTAAGATTTTATTGAGCTCTTTTGTTTTACTGCCGTTTGTGTCTCCCCTAAAAACGTTTTTATTTTATTAAAGTGTTCGAGCACTTTCTAGATATAATGAAGTGTAATGATCGTTATAAAAAAGCAATAACATACTGTGTTAGGTAAATATACACTTCAGAGATGTTGACTTTTTTCTGCGCTTGTTTTTCCATTACAATCTTTTGCTCTCTTAGCCGAAACTAGCGGTCACGTGAGTTACCAAATAGAGCACGTGCGCGTAAAAATGAATTTCGGTTATCGATCATAATATGACATTTTTATAATAATAAACATTATTAACCCATAAAACGTGATAGTTGTTACTTAATCACGTGTATTTTTGGCAAAAAAAAAAAAAAGCGTTTGAGTTTAAAAAAAAGCTAACCTCTAAATCAATTGTCTTGCGACGAATACGCTCCTCCCTAGCATGAGATTCTGATCGCTTCAAGGGCTTACGGGCAGGTGCGGGGTTTGATTCGGGAGCTTGCGAAAAATCATTAGTAAACGAGTGTAGGTAAGCCTTTTGCTTCTTTGTTTAAATATGGGTTGAGACTTTATTTACAATTCAATACTAAAAGCTCTCTCTGTTCTATTATAAAAGTAATATATCCTACCTTCACTCATAGCTCTTATACCCAAGCTGATCTCGTCTTAATATCGACAAATGTCGTACTTGTCAACCAAAATCAAATGGACCGCTAAAACAAAAAACTCCATGGATTAACAAAAACAACGTATTCTTTGTTCCGGGTTTGTTACGTTTATTCCTTTTTGAATTAACTCACAGTACTAAAATACAAGATGGAGGCGTATATAGCGTAAATCTAACGCTATGTTTGCATACTATTCAGTTTTTTTTGTATATCCACAAACGAAGGCCTTAGAAATCACGTGTCAACGAGAGGAATGGGAAAGAAAAAAATCGAAAAGAAAAAAAAAAGGTTATTTTTACCTTGCTTTGGGTCGCTTGTCCCAACAAGCCTTCACTAACTCCACCATAGGTTCTAAACTTTATAAATAACGTCACCATAATTATAAAACATACTTGGTACGTTCTTTGGTAACGTAGGACGTTGATTTAGTTCGCAAACGACATGCTGGAGTTCCGTTAGTTTTAGTGGATTTTTATTTACAAAGAAAGAATTCTAACCTGTAGTTGCTCGAGCAGCTCAATGTCCGGGAAGGGATCCTCTCCAATTAACATCTCGGCTAATAGCATAGCGAAAGAGTATGCATCGGCTCTTTTGCTATGCTTTGCATGCTTCTTTGCACCAATAAGTACCTCAGGAGCCTCCCTTGTTAAAGAGTTACTCAATACGGAAGAATAAAGATAAAAAAGCACCAACCATTTTGGAGTTCCTGCTAACTTTGTCATTGTTGGATTAGCAACTAATGCTTTACTTAAACCAAAGTCGCCTACTTTAGCTACACCACTACTAAGCTAAGACAATCATAAGTCTCAAAAGAAGAAAAAAAGGTTACTTACCAAAATATTCTCTGCTTTTAAATCTCTATGAACCTGATAACAATACGTTACGGACAACATTTACCACTTAGAAAGAGTCTGCTAACGTACGATGTTAAGAGAGTGTAGATACACTAGAGCATCAGAAACATCGATAGCATATCTCACTGTATCTTTAAAGTCAAGACAACCTTTACTGGTTATCATCATTTTGAGATTTCCTTGTTCCATTAACTCGTGCACTAACACGAATGTAGAAGGCTCATCGAGTTTTAGCTCGACTACAGCTCCCTTTTTTAAATGTTAGTGTATCATTTACGCTTTATTAGAGAAGGACGTACCAAGAATTGTACAATGTTAGGATGAGAAATCATGCTCTGAACTGCAATTTCTGTATAAAATTGCTCCAGAGAAAACGACATAGCGTATTCATCAAACTCTTTTATGGCCACCCTGCGACGTTTGTATGTCCCAGAATAAACCTACATATACTTAACAACGATAGTAGGCAAACGCGGTCACAACATACCACAGCATAAGCGCCTCGACCCAATTGTCTTCCTTTTTGTACTTCTTGTCGCTACGAACTATTAAAAAAACAACGCAATGCAAACACTCACTCGAATTTCTTTAGCTATTTGAAGTCTCCCACTCTTTGCTAGCCTTATTAACTCTGGAACAACACCTTCCTTCTTTAAAATCTCTTCACGACACATCTAAAACAAGAGTGTAAATAAAACTAAAAAAAGGACTAAGCAATACCTCGTAGTTTCCAAAAGCTACCAGAGCTCTAGCAGCACCACAAACAATCTCACGCGCGATAGTGCATCCTTCTAACTTTATAGTACCAAGAACTATAGAAGATAATGTTTCAACAAGCCTCGGAGATGCTCTGAGAATATTTCCAACAAGTTGCCTCTTATCTGTGTCCAAATGAAGCAAACCGGTAACAAAACTCGCCACTTCCCTTTTGAGAAGCCAAGATGTGTCTGGCTTGTCGTGGTATCCCACAATCATAGCCAAGGGAGATGGAAAGTCTCTAGTTTCTTTCAACAAGGCAGCACGTGTATCTCGATCTACAAAGCACAATTGTTAACTTCGATAAAAAATAACAAACACCGAGGTACCTAATCCGTCACCACATGTGACTAGTGTTGATAATACACTGAGTGCTGCTGCCTTTAGCGAAGATGCTTGACGTGTCAAATCTGATAATAATACTGGATTGAATAAATACAGTAGCTGTCTTTGAGCATCTCTACGAACAGACGGGTCCCATTCTCGAATTTGACTGTGAGTTATATTATACAAAGCCTTCGCAAGTGCAGTAAACAACTGAGATTGACCGAAAGCCGCTAATGGTATACAAGGTGATATATGACCTGTGGATAGCATAGAATTAAGCATCTTATCATCTAACAAGGTTAGTCGAGAAGAAGAAAGGCAACCAAAAGAATGTGTTGTAACTTACTCAAAGAGAAGAACCAAGATGCTTTGACTAAGCTCTTTTTGCCTGTGTTAGGTAAAGGTGTAACTGTAACACCGTCTCTATCTTCAGAATTTAGAATAGGGCTAGGCGGAGGTATATCAGCTTCTGTAGCGTCTAGTGGATTCTTCTCATTATCAACAAGATTAAGAATATCTCTCTTAGAAGGAGAATTCCTCAAAACATAGAATAAAGAGTTTAAATCTCTGGAATCATCCTCTTCAGGTTCTACACCAAAGAAGCCACTAACCCAACTTGTCGCCAGTTTACTTGCTCCTAGTAGTGACCACATACTCCCAGCTCTAGCATGACCTTGGCTCTTGCCTTGAGGACGAAGAGTCTGCGATTTACGGTCAGGTTCTGGTGAAATTGCAACAACGTCATCTCCGTAGTTATCTACAGTCGACTGTACAGATTTTGGTGTTTCAGTATCCGCAGAACCTGCTGTATTTATGAAAACATCGTCTTCTTCTGTATCGGGATCAATAACATCTTTAAGTAAAACAATAGATTTTCCTTCAGTTACACTTCTTCTCAGACTCCTGGCAACGCCTTTATGGAATTGTTAGTACAAATGGCCTTCCCTAAGTTTGGTTAAACAAGTGAATACACATACCTCTTGTATTCACGTGATCAGTTTGTATAAGACCCAAAATATGGGTTGCCAAAGATACACCTTTGCGTACAACTGAACGACACATTCGTTTATACGTGGAGTCTTCTCTTGAACAACCTCTTAATCCGGCAGCAATACCACTAATAGCACATCGAGCATGGAGTGATAGATAATTAGACTCAGCTATTAATGCCAGTTTCCTTGCTGCTGATCTTTTTCTATCGTTTTTGATCGCTTGTATTATTTTTAAAGAGCGAGCTCTTGCACGTTTAAACTTGCTCTTAACGTTTGCCATTTGAAACCAACGCAAGTGTAATTTTGCTGATACATATCTTTCGTGTGTTGTTGTTACACGTGTACGTTGTAGGTACTGTATTGTTTGAAGAAGCATATGAAGACCTTGCCATCGGAATTCTTTTAAAAGTTTCACAAGTAAATCTATTTTTAAAGTTAATTTGTTGATCTTACATAGAACATGGTTGGTTCAGTAGATTTGTGTTAACGTACCAACATCTTTACAAAGTGACGGACATTTCTTTATAATGTACATAATTTTCTTCAATCCAAAGTCGTTCGCATGGATAGTAGTCAATTTCATCCATCTAATGTTTTCTTTCAGAAAAAATTTAAAAAAAATTAACTCACCTAATGATGTCATTTTCAGTAGCCTTTTTAGCATTATACGCATGCAATAAATGATACAAGAATTTAGTGTGACACAATACAGCATGATGCAAAGGAATCTTGAGGTTACAGTTAAAGAGAAAAATCGTTTTCAAACAATTTGAGCAACGCATACAATAATTCATGAAAAAAAAAGGATACAATGTGAGCGTGATGAAGTGAAGGTACAGCTAAAACTACACCAGTACCACGCACACACCAATACTTCTCAAAAAAAGAGAATAACTGTTCACGACATTTTGGATTTGAAGCCAGCTCTACAGCCATTTGTGGATGATCATTCATGTACTCATTAGTCCAAACACCAAAAGGAGGAACCCATGTTGGTTGCATTAAATCAGACCACTCTGAGAACATGCGTATAGTATCCTATTATTTCAAAGAATCCATCAGTAACCCTACAATTGGGAAGGGAGCATAACAAAGACAAAAAAAGTTGATTTTTTAAACGGGAAATTAGTTTTAATAAACGTGCAGTTGTATAATCTTCCATTCTTGTTTTAGTCATAGATTCATTACCATACGGATGAGTAACGCGTACTGCAAGCCCACGGTGCCACCATTCTGTGTGTACAGATTTTTTCTGCGCTTGTGTTAATACTAGACTGGATGTACCCACGTACTTTACGTATTTTCACTGTTCCTTTGCCGTGTGGTTGATTATTTTGCCATTTACCATTGTAATACCAAATTATCTCGTTATCAGCAGTATTTCGCTCGATTAACTGCCCGGAGCCCTAAAAAAGTGTCAAATGGCGTAAAGAGAAGGTGTACTAACATGGCGGGTTGCGCCATCATCAATTAGCGCTCCTTTGTACGATAAACCGTTACCGTAATCTACATCGTGAACGCTACGTAAAGTCCGTTCGAAATTTTGCTTTCCTTTTTGATTTTGAGCTACCTTTGCGTCTTTAGATTTAAATCCGCGCGGGCTCTTCATTTCTTGCAATCATAGAACTGATAGCCGAAAACTAAATCACGATGCTTGAAAACTTAACGAGGACAGAAAACAGTAACGATTTTGCGCTTGCAATTCCTACTATTCGCGCTTGTATAGTAAACACAAAGAAGTTTTAATGGTAGATCAAAAATTCGCTTTGCTTTCCCATTTGCGTTTATATTCAGCAACATGTCTCATTGAGCAATTCAATAATAATGCCAGCATACGTTATTCTTCAAGGCTCAATGGAAATACTTAGTTTACATTTTTGTAAATGAGTTTGCCCTAAAATCGCCGTAAGTTTTTCACAGGCAAAATTGCCTATTCTGGGTAATTTCCACCCATTTTACATTTTCTTTGAGTCTGTAAAGAACCGCAACACCTTACAAGATACAATGTCTGATTACTACAGTAGAAAGAGAAAATCATACGGCGACAGCGACGGCTACGACTCTAAAAGGCGTAGAACAGACCATGGCAGTTCCCGTGGTTACAGAGATGAGTCTGGTGGTGACGGCGTACGTTCGAAGTCCTGAATATTTCCCCACAAACGCCCGCGCAAGAGAGTAGCAAGGGTTCTTTCCAGAGAGTAGCTATAGGTGGGCAGAGGTTTATTCCGTTCTAATTTGATCGACTCCCACGCCGTGCAGTTGTAAGGACTTACAGCAAACTAAGGGGTCTCATATATGAATCGGACTTGCCGCAGCGAGCTAACGCGTAAAACGAACCTCAAAACGAAGGTTTTAACCGCTCTGCCACGCCTATAACAGCCACATAACGGAACCAGTTACCACGCGGAACGAGGGTGGGAAAAATATTGAGGGCGCTTTATTTGGCGTTTATAAACCTAAAAAATCTCAAACCTCGAAAATACTTCGTATAACACCTTCGTCGTTCATATTACGACTCGAAAACACCATTTTGTTTTTGACTGACGGACCTGGTTGAGAGTTTGTTGTTTCTTGTTGTCAAGACGTACGCGATGGGTTTCCCACGTTGGTTTTGTTTTTGAGAAACGCGCAATGCTCATTCAGTTCTTTAATTTTACTTTTTGAGGTTTTTCCTACACAACGTCTCTATTTTAGTCCCTAAATTAACACCACAATAGGCAGGACCTGAAGAGGTTGATGTATTCGCTTCAAAGCCATCTGGTGCGTATTTTGTAGAATTCTACCTTTTTTCTACCTCCGTTTCTATTTTTTCAAAGCGCTAACGTTTTATAGGCATTGACTTTGACCGTTATGAAAAGATTGACGTAAAAGTCGACGGTAAAGAAATTCCACCACCAAATGAGACTTTCCAAGCAATGAAATTGAATGATACACTCATCAAGAACATTGAATACGCAAAGTACACTAAACCAACACCAATTCAAAAATTCGGTGTCTCATACTCCTTGGATGGACAGGATATTATGGCAGCTGCCCAAACAGGTGTGTACATCAACAAACGGCAACTTTCTTTACGTGTTTTCCACACATTTTATCAATTTTTTTTTGTTCCTCTCTTTTTTGGGCGAAACAAAGTCCTTTTTTCCTCCGTTTTTTTTTGGTTTATTGTGCTGTGTTCTCATTTTTTTTCTTCAACAGGTTCCGGTAAGACAGCAGCATTTTTACTTCCTGTTCTCCACTCTTTGTTGGAAGACTTGCCACCTGCATCTGATCGTCGCATGGCTACACCAACATGCCTCATCCTTGCACCAACAAGAGAACTCGCTCAACAAATTCGTTCTGAAGCTCTTAAGGTATGTACAATTGGCGAAAACTATTTTTTATTTTCGATGTATTTTTATTGACTCCTTTTCTTTAGTTTGCTTACCACAGTCCTATCATTGTCCGTTGTTGTTACGGTGGTGAGAAGAGACATATTCAATTGAAACGTCTAGACCGTGGTTGTCATATCCTTGTCGCTACACCTGGTCGTCTTCTCGATTTCTTGGACAGCGCTCGTATCGGTCTTCGTCGTGCAAAATTTTTGATTCTCGATGAAGCTGATCGTATGTTGGACATGGGATTCGCTCCTGATATTCACAAGGTTATTGAACAATACGATATGCCTCACAAAGAGGAGAGACAAACACTTATGTTCTCTGCTACTTTCCCAAAAGAAATTCAGCAACTCGCACGCGTACGTTATCGTTTTAAAGCCTTTTTGTTTCTTTTTTTTTCGAAATGCATAATTTTCTGTATTGGTCGTCATTCTGATCTGTTGCTTTAGGAATTTTTGCGTCGTGGACACACCTTTATCGAAGTCGGTATGGTCGGTGCTGCAGCTGAATTGGTAGAACAAAAAATCCTTCGGTTAGAAGATACACAAGCAAAGCGTGAGAAGCTCATTGAATTGCTCGATGAAGTCCCTGGACAAACACTAAGTACGTACATGAATTTAACACTGTTTTCTCTAAAAAAGCAAAAAAGCGTTCTTAACATTTGTACTTACTCGTCTTTTTTAGTTTTCGTTGAGAGAAAAGTCGATTGTGACGCTCTCGGTAGATGGCTTTCATACTATTACAAAAATGGCCGTGCTGGTTTCATTCACGGTGACAAGGACCAACGTCAACGTAATGCCGCTCTTAGAGAATTCAAAGACGGGCGTGTACGTATTCTTGTCGCTACATCTGTTGCTGCACGTGGTCTTGATATCCAAAACGTAACACATGTTGTCAACTTCGATTTACCTTCAAACATTGATGACTACATTCATCGTATCGGCCGTACTGGACGTGCTGGTAACAGAGGTTTGGCTACAGGATTCTACAGCACAAAGGATCGTAACCTCGCCAAAAAACTTGTCGCTGCTTTCGATGATGCCGGCAAGGAAGTCCCAGACTGGCTCAGAAAAGAAGGACAAATGAGATCATCCGGTGGTCGCAGAAATGGTCGTTACGGCGGTCGTCGTGGTGGTCGCCGCGGTGGCGGTGGTTACGGCGGTGGTCGCAGCGGCGGTTACGGTGGCGGTTACGGCGGTGGCTATGGTGGCGGTCGCGGTGGCGGCGGTGGCTACGGTGGTGGTTATGGTGGTCGCGGTGGTGGCGGCGGCTATGGCGGTAAGTACTAAAAAAGCTTTGCTACTGTTTACTTGTACGTCACATGGCTATACTTTATTTTATTATTGCATCTTAATTTTACTTAATGGCCATGCGTGTACAAACGATCCTCCTTGTCCTTTCTTTTTTTTTTTTCCTTCTTTTCCTTTTTTTCATCTTTTTTTTTCATCTTTTCGTTTTCTTTTGTTTTTGTTGGATGTGAGTACTGATTTATTTTTTCAGGTGGTTATGGCGGTAGTTACGGTGGAGGTGGTTACGGTGGTGGATACAGTTCTACCCCTGGACCAAGTGCACCTTCTAGTTATAACCCAAGTTACAGTTCTGGATCGCGTCAACAATATGGCGCTTCTCAGTCAGCATATAATCCATTGAAGCCTACTAAATAATATGTGTTGTGTGGTATTCATGCTCGCTATTTGATGTATTCACGCTCTGGCGTCTTCATTTTGAAGCGTTGGATTTTTTGTAACCGTGACGAGACTATTTTTTTTTTAAATCTTGGCTTCGTCGTTTTGTATGTAAAAAGTGGAATAAAGTACTAATGTTCTCTATAAACTTGCAAGCATGTTGTTTATAATTTTAATTGTAATGTCCGTTATCTAAATCTTCAATGCAGTAAGCTAGTTTATTGACATTTTTTTTTGGACGTTGATTTTTTTATTTTGTCTGCTGACGCGTCGTTTTTGTTGTGTGGGTTATACAGGAGTGTTTGTTCTTTAATCCTTCACCTAATTTTATCAGCTGTTGATAAATATAGTTTTACTCGTTTATCACGTCACGTGATAATTATTTTTACGCCTTTTTGGCGCATTTTATTAGGCATTAGCATGGTCTCTTAGTTCCTGAAAATAACTCAGACCGAACTAGCGTCAACACTGTCTACAGTGCTAGCTGCGCCTTTTACTGTCAAGATGGGATATTGTCCAGTCGCAAGTCGTAACTCTCGTGGTGAAGGCGTGCTTTTGAAGATTCAACAAAGAATAAACTTGATTTTTTTCACAACTGTAAAAACAACGTGGAGATTAAATGAAACACGGCGCTCTTAAAATAACAGGTTGCTCCATTGGTTTACTTTTGATTGGTTATTAACTCGTTTTGTTCTTTATTTAGTTGTACAAGGCATGAGCCTCACTGTAAAGGGTACAGTTGGTAGTAGCGATCCGTATGTGATACTCAGAGTTGGAAACAAAAAGGCTAGAACAAAAAAGGCTACCACTATCGTACGGGTCTAGTTCCTTTATTATACGTATACTCATACATCATAGAATCCAGTATGGAAACAAACATTTATTTTCAAGTACGTTGGAAGAAGCAGTAAAAGTAGTTTTTAAATTTTTTATTAGCTAACTTTTTTTTTTGTAAAAAGTAAGATTACACCACGTGTTCGCGTATCTTGTGAGTGTTGGGATAAACATAGGATATTCGATAGATTTTTAGGTAAATTCACAATCCCTGTGGAGGATATGGAATTCGCTACGGCTGTGTTAGTTGATAAGTACGCATGAGGCTTTGCTTCTTTAACAATCTCCAAAAACTCCTCACAAAAATATTGTTTTGTTCAGGTGGTTTTTTTCGTCTTATCACGTGTAGGCGTTATAAATTATCTGGATATAAAGCAAAAGATCGTGTTGGTGGGGAGATACAATTACAAATAGTTTTTGCGAGTGCAAAGGCGAATGGAACAGATGATGATGGAACGCCATTGGCGGCGGATATAATAGAAAAAGAAGAAACAGAGACATCTCAAGGACATTCTGATTCTTTCAGTGCAGCAACTCCAGTGAATGCACCATCTCCTAGAGCTTCTAATACAATAGAAGATGAACCTACAGATAACCCTACACGTCCGCTACTTAATGTGTCCATGTTTAAGTAAGTTTTTTGTAATTGTACTGTTTTTTTTGTTGAGAATTCAAGTTGTAATTATTGTAAATGTACACGTTTTCTTTTAAGCTTTCTCGATTTATTTGATCAACTTAACAAAAGGGCTTGATTTTGATTTGTAAGGGGAAAGCAAGCTGAGCTTCATCACCTTAAAAACATATCTAACTTACATGTGTACCACTGGCTCAGCTTTGATTGATTATGCAAGTTCAATTACAGTTATCTTAACCCCATAGCTAGTCAAATTTCACTGGTACATATTGAAAAGATACAACATGGTGTTCGATTCTTAACACATGAACATGCGTATGTCCTATAGACCACCATGAAATCGATTTTATTCATTGCTACTACATGTTGTAAGTTTATGAAGCGAGTGACAATCTATCATTAGCACCAAAGCCTGTTGATACTTTAATCATTTCATTCGGGTGTTTTCGATCAATCAACAACTTACACAGTCAAAGCAGTTAAAACATCCAGAACTCGCCACGAAATATATCAACCATGACTTCATTAAGCGTTTCAGTTGACCAAGTGATCAGATATTATCGTGAGAACCATACAGAAGCGTTTGGAAAACTTACAAATGAAAATAAAAAAACAGTTGTAAAACAAGTCGAAAGCGTTTTAAATCTCTCAAATACGCATCTCATACAACAAATAGACCAAATCCTTATCAAACAAACAGATACTATCGCTTGCCCAACCAGTGACTGTCCAGGTACCGTTAATACTATGGAATACAAACAAACAACTGAGTACGTTAAGAATTATCAACACTTAACACGTTGACCAACCGACACAGAGAGAAAGCGGAACGCAAAAGCCAGCGAAATATTCTTGATTTTCCAGTAGAAGTGATCTCAAGTATTCTAAACAAAACATGCGCAAAGTCCAGATTCGCTGTGGCTCAGTCATGCCGTATGATGGCTGATATCATTCATGATATTGTTGGATATGAAAAGGTTTATGTTTCTTCAGTTGAAGATATTTTAAAGATCAGACAGTACAACGGCGTAAAGAATAATACTGTGATTGCATTGACTGGCACCAATACATTATTTTCATTATCGAAGGGATGTCGTAATATTGATGCTTCCAGAAGGTATGCTATAAATGACGCTGATTTGAAAGCGATTTCTGGTAGTATCCATTCTATCAACCTCAGTAATTGTCAGGATATCAGTACTGAAGGTGTTAGAGCGCTAGCAGGTGTTCATACAGTTAACTTTACCAATTGTAGACAAGTGTTAAATGAAGGCATCAAAGCGTTGAAAGGTGTTCATAATATTAATCTTATTGGCACTCGTGTTACAGATGAAGGGCTCAAGGCATTAGCAGGTGTTCACACCATTCTTCTTGATAATAGTTCAGTTACAGACAAAGGTTTAAAAGCATTGGTAGGTGTTCATACCATATTTCTAGATAGTACTCAAATTACAGATGAAGGTGTCAAAGCGTTAGCAGGTGTTCACACTATTTCACTACGCAGAACTTCAGTGACAGATAAAGGTGTCAAGGCATTAAAAGGCGTTCATACCATTTATCTTAACAGAACAAGTGTCACTGATGAAGGAATCATAGCATTAGCAGGTGTTCACACTATTCATCTTGATGGTACTTCAGTTACAGACAAAGGTATAACAGCATTGGCAGGAGTTCATGCTATATCCCTTGACAATACTGCAGTTACAGATGATGGTATCAAAGCGCTTAAAGGTGTTCATACTTTAAGCATATATGCGTGTCCACATGTGACTTGCAAAGGTATAATAACACTGAAAGATGCTCATACTATTTATCTCAGTAGTAATACAGATACAAATGAAATTATAAAATCATTACCAGGTGTTAGAATATGGCACCTTGAATAAGTATGTGGTTTATGTTTTGAGTTTATTACACTGAACGTTGTTTGCTGGTTTTGGCTGTATCTCTGGTGACCTTACAGTAAGATGGATACCAAGACAAGAAAAAGTCAGTTATAGTGTTGATGTTGAAAACCATGAAAAATAAAGAAAACAGCTGTGAAAACACGTTTTCATGACAACTTTTTCTAGAGTAGCTGAACAACAAAAAATTAGGTGATTCAATTTTTATCACGTGAAAAAAGGCAATCACATCGAATTTCATTCACGAAGGTCAAACAAAGTACTAGAGCTACAATTTTAAGCTCAAATGGATAGACACACAGCGTTCTTTAATGAAATACCTGTCGAACTAATCGTTCTTGTTTTACAGTTTGTTTCTTCGCTATCTATGAAATCTATAGTGCGTACGTCCAAATTATTATCTAAAATAGCAGTAATACACCTTGGATACGAGAACAAAAGAGATGTAGTCATTAAAACGACAAAACGGCTTATTGCGATATTCAACAACGCTCCTAACCTTATTATCAACAATAAGATAATTATTAAATGCCCTTTCAAACAAAAACACTTAAAGTACTTGAAAGGAGTAGTTGACTTAACATTTGAGGATATTAAGATAGCATCAGCTATTGACTTTACAAAGCTGAAGACAAGTCTTAAAAGTATTAGATTTATTGATTGTTACTATGTTAATGACAAGCATCTAAAGCAACTCTCAGGTGTACATACAATTAGTGTGGCCACTACGTCATTTGAAGTGTTAAAAGTGACAAGTAAAGGGATCAAAGCATTGGCTGGTTCTCATACGATTGACTTAAGTGGGTGTAATGTACTTTCAGACAACGACCTTGAGGCATTGGCTGGTGTTCATACTATTAATCTCAACGATACACAAGTGACTGATGAAGGTATTAAACTACTTGCTGGAGTTCATTCGATTAGCCTTAATCGTACAATTGTTGCAGACAAAGGTGTCAAGGCATTGGCTGGCGTACATACTATAAGCTTAGTTCAGTGTAGACAAATCACAGATGAGGGCATTAAAGCATTGGTTGGTGTTCACACAATCTATCTGGCTTGTACTGTTGTGACTGACAATGCACTTAAACACCTCACCGGTGTGCATAAGATAGATTTAACAGGATGTGAAAGAATTACAGATAGCGGCATAAAAGTGTTGGCTGGTGTCCACAAGATTGATTTGTCCTATACATCTGTAACAGATGAAGGTATTAAGGCATTGGCTGGTGTTCATACTATTGATCTTTCACATACGAAAGTGACTGACAAAGGTGTAAAAGCGCTGGTTGGTGTGAAGAAGATAAGTTTGAGTTATACAGATGTTACAGATGAAGGTGTTAAGGCTCTGACCGGTGTTCATACTATTTTTGTGTCTGGATGTGCTCACGTGACAAATGAAGGTTTTAAAGCATTGGACGGTGTGAACACTATAAGCATAAAAAAAAGCGGTGTTACTATATATGTGATCCAGGCTCTTGAAAGTATAGAAAATGTTGTTGTTTATGATGCTATAGTGGCAACAGCAATAGAAAAACTATTTCCGCACATTAGAAGTATCAAGCCATTTATGTTGATGTCAGAGGAGAACCCAAAGAGATTCCCTCCCAAATTGAGCCCTGTGAACTGACACAGCAACGCAATAAATTACTTTTAGATCGATGCTATTTGTGTTAATCTGTTCTACTTTACGCCAAGTCTACAAATTTGTATGTATTGTAGCATGGTATAAAAACTATTTTCAGTAACTAAAACACGCCAGATGTCATCGTATAGGTGGCTCTTCTTGTTCCCTGATTTGTTGCAACAACTATCACACTTTTTGATTCAAGCATTGGTATCTCACATGAAAAGATGTACAATTTTTGTAGTGATCTCTGAGGAGTACAATGATTGGTATGTTGACGTACTATCAACAAACACAAACCAAAACTGTCCTTTTGCTAAAATCGAAAAGCAATTTGTGTCGATGTTTTCACATGATAAAAATAACAGTGTTTATAAAGTTGTAAAGTAAGAAACTGAAGCTCGTTATTTATTCGAGGTTCCTAACCTACAGCAGAAACGCTTTGGTTTGTATTATCCCCTTGTGATGACATTGGTTCTGTAGCGGTTGTTTGGGTTGATGCCTGTCCTATCATCTTGTTTACAAACGCCTCTACAGCAAAAAACCCCGTTAGTTTGAATATTTCACCGTTGAAAATAGGCTATCACGTGATAGAGAAAAACAACTACAAACAAACACGTACGTCGCATGTTGCTTTGTTGACTCTTATGGTCATGTAATAAATAAAATAAAGTAATAAGCATAACTAGAACTATAATACCAATAACAAGACATAGCAATAAAATCCATACCTAAAAAAAACTATTAGAAAAAAAGCAACACACCTCCGAGAAAGCAAACAGTAACATCTGGACAATCCCAAAAGTGTGAAGCCAATTATGGATTTTTTCAGTATCTCTGGAGAAAGGAAACTCGTACTTTTGATTGGGGTGGGTTTTCTTTGTCTGTTCCTATTATTAGATTGTACTTATCGATTAGTACGTCACATGATTCTAACGTAGGTGTGTATGCCACAGCATCAACCCAAACCTGTTTCATACATACGGTGAGCGTTGCTTTAAATGGAATTTTTTTTGCGTCGTACAACATTACAAGTATCAGTTGTATTAACAATAAACTGCTGACTTATTTGTGGTGAACAAGATTCAACATTTACCTCTCCTTATTAGATTATGGATGTGCTATTAAATGACTTACTATCGCAATAATACTTATGCTACCGTTGCAAGAAATAGATAGAGACCCTGTCAGTTCGAATGGTATTGTTACATTGGGCACGTTAACTAAATTTGTAAGTATTTGTTTCAAAAAAGTGTAACCTCATTACTTTCGCAGTGAATTTGCTTGCTGATTGTTTCGATAAGATAGTAAGAACCTCCAAAAGTTACTCTACAGTCGTTATCTTCTGTTGAATCGACAGATTCTGTATTTCTTTTATATTGTATCGCGCCATCAGCTTTTAAAAAAAACAAACAAAACACGAATAAAATTAATATCCTAAAACCTCCCTTGTTACATAATAGTTTATCACGTGAGATAGAACGTACCCTTTTTTCGTTAAATAATTTATAGATCTACTTTTTGGGCTGTAGCCGATTTTAAACGTCATACCCGTAATTACAAGTTGTTTACAGTATTCTCCAAACTGCGGAATAATTGAATTTGTGTTTAACTTAACAAGTCCGCTTTAAGGCGACATAGAAACCAAAACTTTCCATAATATGATATTTAATCACGTGTTTCTAAAAGTGTCAAGACCGACACTCAACACAACAACTTAAATCGTGCTAACAATTTGCCCGCTCTGTCAAAAAAATAACTTAAAAAAAAAAAGCTCTCGAAAATTACTGCGACTTTGTGAACCGAGACCAAATCGAAGTAAACTCTAACCTCTCCAATGCGTAAAAGTAACAACTGTGCTTACTAGTAATCATTGTGGCGTACTCATTGTCGAAAAAAAAGATCGACAATTTTCATTTCTTTTGAGCGCATTAAAAAACAACTTTTGTGGATACCACAGACGGGCTAGGTCGCATGTTAAGGACCAAAATGCGAAACAGCTCTCCTGTGAATGTCTGTACGCTCATCATTACTCAGCAGGCATGCATGAAATAAAGTATTTATTGTTTTTTCTTATTGGTTTTCGATTAGCATCTGTACCCAAGTGATGACCTTCAAACAATGACTACACAATGTTTATAGCTGAGGCTTGCTAAAGAGCATACAATCAGAAGGTATAAAGACTAAGAGTTTATGGAAAAGTACGTACTTGATTGTTTTGTTTCCATCCCTTTTTGCAAGCTGGTAAGTTGACTTGCACGTATCCCATAACACCAACAACAAGTGTATTCTTTGCTGTATCGTATGTAATGTCAATTGCATCAGGTCCAACTCCATTATTTAAAAGAATCTTGTTTACGCAATCAGTTGGGTCTTGTATGTTTGGAAATGAGAGTGTGGTAGTCGAAGGGTCGTATTTTATCTAATTTCCTTGTTAGTCATCTAGTTTACTGTACTATGCTGTAATATGGTGTTTTATGCGTTCTAAAATGTTATAAAGTGCATTGCGTACTGGTTCGTGTTTACAAGCTACTTTCGCTGAGAAAACTGAAGCGTTTAGGCTCATAAAAGCGCCATGTACTACAGTTAAACGAACGCTGGCTATTCCTGCCAAAGAACCACAATAAGAACCATGTGGCACAGCTGCAAATAGCGCACAAGCTATGAACATCGATAAAACGATAAAAATACGCATAGTAGTTGCTTGTAGGTATGAGAAAAATGAAAAAACTTGGCGAGTTTGCAATACCAGAAAAAGTTAGAGACATTTCAACTTCTTTCCTAAAACAGGTTTCCTTAAGGATTTTATCCTTAAACATTGCGTAAAACAGTAACCCACAGTCTTTATTACCTTCATACAGAGTATTTCGAAAGGAATTGGCGCAACCAAAGCCAAGAAATTTAAAACGAGGAGTTTGTTCGCTTTCAAAAAGTTTGATTTTTTTTTATTCTTACCAAGGAGATTGAGTACTTGTTATTGGACACCATCGTTCCCATGAGAGTTTTTGAGTATCTGTACATTCTGTTGGTAACTTAAACTTTTCTGAGACCAAGTTTAGAACTTTTTTAATCACGTGGTCGTTGTTAGTTTTGAGAAGTATTTCAAAAGCGTAAGCAGCAGTGTATCTGTTTTTATCATTCAACGCATTCATTATCGCCTCTGACTTTTCTACCAGTTTTAATACACGTTCTCCATTTTCGCATAATTGCAGTATTGAATAGCAAGCACAAGTACGTAATGTATCATCAGGTTGACTTGAAAGAAGACTTTCCAAAAAACCAAAACTTTCTTCTAAAATACTACCTCCAAAGTAGCCCAGTCCTTCAACGGCAACAGTGCGAATAGAAAGGGTATGATTTCCAGCTGCTACTTGTAGAAACATGTGCGCACATTTTACGCAAGCATCCATAGGCAGTGTACTTGGGCTAACAAGCGTGCAAGCTAGCAAAGCGCAGAACAAGCCCTCAGAAGGTGTACCACGTACTTTAGAAAGTTCATGATCAAAGTCATCTTCTGTACATGGAGAAGCGCAAAAACGAGTTTTATCATCGCTTGGGACGAAGCACTCGTGCTCTGTTATAAACGAAAGCATATTGTTGAGTGTTTTTTCGGAAATACTAGAAATTGATCCATTCCCATCATCTAAGGAGCATGCCAAAGCAAGACCTAAAAAAGGATTATTCACGAATAAGAGGTAGCAGAGACTTTCTTGTAACTCACCGTATAGAGTTGTTCTGCGATACTTTGTACTGGTAGTCTTCAGAGACGCTAGAAGAGACGCATGTGCTTCTTCAGATTCCATTGAACCTAGAGTGCAAGAGGCATAAAGCCTCTCGTTCTCGTTTGCGCTGTTAAGTTTGCTGCTTAATCCGGAAATATCTTCTTGAATAGGAACTGCAGGTCCTCGTTTCCCAAGCATCCAACACCACATCGCCTTTAATATAGTTGCCCTGTCTCTAATAAACTGGTCTTTAAATGCTTTTAAAGCACCATCATTAATAATAGATTGACACCTGATACAAGGTAAGTTATTTGTGGCCAAACCAAAAAAATAAAAACTTTAAACGTACTTTGATTTCAGAGCTTGTTTGAGTTCCTTAATACATGTCAAGTTATCTGTGTTTATAGGTTTCATTGCAGATTTAAGAAGATATCCTACGAGTCTGTTTGAATGTGATGCATTTCTTAAGTCATAATCATTGTCTTTAACCCCTCGGATAAGTAATTCTGAATCAACACTATCAACAGCATCCGAAATAATTTTCTTTTCGTTTTCAGGAAGTTCTTCCAAAACAGGCGGTTTAGGGACTTTCTGGAAAGGCCTTAACCCTTTCATCCAATCAAAGGTATCTCCAAAGTTCGATTGATTCTCTGGACACCATATATCGCTTCCAGAATGGTTCCACGAAGGTATAGACGAAGGTGCTTCAGTTCGGAAAAATTGAAATTTGAACATCCAACGAACTTGATTCTTCGTCTTGTTCGTATTTGCACGGTGCCATATATCGTAATGTATAATCACAACAGTCCCTGCTTTACAATTTAGAGCTACTTCAGAAGTACACCAATGAGAATGAACGCTCCTAGTCTTCTTGTTCTTCCTAAACGAAAAACTTAAAACAACATCACTTGTTTAAGGCATACACATCACCAGGCTCTTTATAGTCTCCTCTAAAGTACTGAGTACCAGGAAGTAACGCTGTAGGACCCATTTGAAGAGTTGTATCTTGAGGATAGTACCTACAAATCGTAAAAAATAGATAGTTTCAAACCGCCATGCTTTTTGATAAAATTATACGAAAAAAAGCGTACATTGCCATCAACCACCATGGACGGTGTAAACATCTGTATTGTCTTCCTTTATACGTGTCCTTGTGCCAATGTTGAGTCTACAAATTGTGTTAGTTTTCTGTTAATGTTCTGGTTTGCGAAGTGACGTTACAAACTTACCTTTCGCCCAGGTAATGCTTCGTGAGCTCGTCTGTGTGCGTGTAGCATATAATTTTTGCCTTTTTTAAACTTAGCTTGTCAAATAACGATCAAACGCGAGCTGTTACCTAGAAGGGACTCTAAGGCACCATGAACTTCGGGAGATTTGTATATTTGGTCTAGTCCAGCGACACTTGGGTATATATTGTTTCCAGGGTCTCCATGTTCTTTAAAAAGCGTATTTGACGCGTCGAATATAGCTTTATGCGTTTCTGCTGGTATTTTAGGTTGTATTACCAGATAACCGTTAATAAGGAATTTCTGGATATCTTCATCGCTTAGGAGGTGCGTTTCCATAGTTTTAAACTGTTTCTCTTCATCAAAACGTCAGTCAAACAATTTAACTTTAAAGGAACGGTTCTGAAAGCAGAGAGACGTTTACTGTCTTTAAATGTCCACACAAACGCCTGAATATTGCTAATAAGGATGCAGTTACTATTATTATAGAACCAAGATTCCCACGTGACAGCTAGTAACTGAACACGGTGAGTTTATAGTCAAACTATTTCTTCATTATCTCATTTTGTCATTCACTCACATGTCGACACCCTCTCTAACAAATCTTGGCTTTGATATAGCATATATAATTGCTAGTATATGTGATGTAGAAACAATGCTGATAATTAGTCAAGTATCATCGTTATTTTGCTCTTGCGTATCAAAAAGAAGAAAAACAGTGTTAGAAGCAGTTTCTAGTTATGTTAATATTGAGCTTTATGAATTTGATTCATTCAGATCTGCTGCATGGCATGATTGGATATTGTTGCGTGGTGATAGGACATTCAAATATCAACACAGAAATGTGGCTCCTGGAAGACATATCTGTGTATATGCAACAGGAACATGGACAATTGTTGAAGCTGGTACAGGATTTATGATTGAACTTGATGGTGCACAAAGATCTAGAGTGTTCATAATTGAATACACAAATCGTAGTAACAACATTAAACCACAAGATATGTCCCGAGTAGAAAGGTTCCATAAAAAAGTGACACTAACAAAATTAAAGTATTATCAGCCTCTTTCAAAAAATTGCCGTTTTGAGTTTGAAGATGTACCAATTGTATAATAAATACACAGTAGTAGAGTGTTTCATAACATAGCGCACTTGTACAACCAAATACTAAGCAGGTAGACTATGTTATGGGGAATGTTCATACAAAATCGGAGGTGCTACTGTTTTTGAAGCTAGAAAACAAGAGTAACAGTATACGTACAGTCTCTACTAAGGAGTGAGCATTACAAGAACGGTGATATGCTTAGTACTATTCGAACTGTAAAGACACAGCTTGCATTATTCGCGGATGAACATCGCAACAACTTAACAGATCGCATAATCTTGTATTGTTTGACAATCGCAAAGGTTAATCACAGTGAGTGATTTGATACCACTGAACCCGTTATTTTTCTTAGCGGGATAGTCGGTCCCGATAACTAAATGGCTACCTCCAAGGGAGTTGGCCCACCGCTAGTTGTGTTCCAAATAGACGTCAATGAGCTTCTTGTGGCTAATAGATTTGACACAATGGCAACAACAAGTTTGACACGTGCTCCTTTTCTTATCTTACTGTCACTGTATTGCGTTTATGTACAAGCAGGTGAATAAATGACTATCGGCTAAACCACAATCCGAAAAAAAATACAGCTTATTTTTACTTAGCGCAAAAACCGCACGTGGTTTACTTTCTTGTTGATGATTTGGGCCACTATAACACTGAAATAACTAATCCCGTTGTAAAAACACCACATATCGCTAAGATGGCTTCTGAAGGTATTCTACTGGACCGTTTCTACGTATACAAGGTACAGACTATAAAAATATTGCTCGTTCAAAAACTTTCACTATGTTAATTCACAAATCTCTAGTACTGTTCTCCTTCACGAAGTGCTTTATTGTCTGGACGCTTACCTATCCACGTTAACGAGCAGGTACGCTACCGCAGTTTTTTATGTTGTGTAACACCCATTTCTAACAATTCATATTAGAACTTGGATAATACATTCCCTTACGCTGGGATACCAACAGAAATGACTACTTTACCGGCCAAGTTAAAAAAGGCAGGGTACACTAGCTACGCAGTAGGTAAATGGCACTTGGGGACATCAGAGCTTTCAAGACTTCCAATAGGACGAGGGTGCATCTCCGTTAAACAACACGTGTTTTTATCCTAAAGTCTCTAGATTTGATGAACATCTGGGTTACCTTGGAGGAGCGGTTGATCATTACACTGAGAAAACTGCAGGAGGAAAATGTGGTAACCATCCTGACTTGTGGAAGGTAGCGAATTTTACTGCGAAACGTACTGAGACTATTCACATTTTTCTTTTGCAGAATACTACTCCTGGTGTTGGATTAAACAATACTGGATACGCCGGGTACTTATACAATAAGAAGGTACAAGTAGAATAACTTCAGAAGCCATCTTAGCGATATGTGGTGTTTTTATAACGGGATTGCATTTGTGATCTCAATGACACAAAACAACCGTCCTGCTTGTTTATTGCTTTTCTTCTTCTCTAAGGCTCTGTTTAGGCTATGGACTTAATATCTTCACACGATGAATCTACTCCAATGTTCTTTTATATGGCGTTTCAGAATTGTCATAGTAAGTTCAAAATCACGTGATAGTGTTGTATCATCTTATTTATTGTCCAAAGGACCATATCAAGTACCGGAAAAATATCAGAATATGTACCCTGGATTTGACAATAAAGACAGACAGATATACTACGGAATGTCAAGCTTTGTTGATGAAGCTATCAATAATATTACAACATTACTAAAGCAGAAAGGAATGTGGGATAATACATTAGTCATATTCTCTACTGAGTACGCTATTCCAAACAATCAGAACAGCACACTAAGAGTTATATTTCTTGCAGCAATGGTGGACCTACTTATGAGAATGCGGCGGGAAATAACCATCCGTTAAGAGGTAGTAAGTGGTCTGACTGGGAAGGCGGTATAAGAGGTCTTGCATTTGTTTCTGGTGGATTGATACCAACCGAATCTAAAGGAACGACTGTTGTGCGTACCTCGTCATTTTATTCTACAATATTAACATCACATCACTCGTAGGATGGTTACATACACATTTGCGATTGGTACACAACAATATGTAACCTTGCTGGCGTTGATCACAGAGATGACGTACCAGGGCTTCCTGGCGTTGATGGTATGGATGTTTGGTCTCTTATAACTGGCGTAAATAAAACATCACCAAGAACTGAAATTGCGTTGTCCAGTTTCCCTCAACTAGATCAACAACCAAGTGCTATTGATCTTATCAAAGGTACATCTACAGTCAAGTGTAGTGTCGTTTTAACACCGTTGTTTTAGGCAACTACAAATTACTTCAAGGAATACAATGGTGCTCCGGATGGACTGGAATGAGTTACCCTAACGCTACAACGGTTAAAGATAAGGCTTGGGTAGGCACGTGTTTTTTTTGTTGAGGCACATTATTGTTTTAACTGTAATACAAATAGGTGTAAAAGAAACACATGATTGCACTTCAGGTTGCCTTTTCGATATAATAAATGACCCTACTGAACACCACGACATTTCATCTGATCATCCAGAGATTGTGAAAGAGCTACAGAGTCGTGCAGCTGAAATATTCAAGACTGTTTACAATCCAAATAGAGGTAAAAATGTTCGTTCATTCTATCTTTTAAACCTTGCCAGGAACTTCTTCACCTGAAGCTTGTACAGTTATCAACACCAAATGGTCCGGATTTTGGGGTCCTTGGCTTGACAATAAATAAACAAGTGAGACAGCCTGACATTGTTAAAGAACTGATAATAAAGACAAATTTCTGGTCTACCTGGTAGTCACCCCTTAGTTTCATCTCTGCAATAATTCCTTTGAACTCTGTTGCCAAAATGCTGTTTTGATCTTGATCGCCATTATTTTGCTCTAGATATTACTTTGAGTGCAGAAGTAACAGTGCGCAATTGCTTAAGTTTACATTTTTTTTTATTTTACATTTATGGTACAAGTCAACATTGATAAGTTCGTATAATCTGTGTAGCGCGTGCGCGGCATATAGGACATCCTATTAAGATGATTAACAGCAGGAAAAAAAAAAAAATGATAGCTTACTCGCGAACTTCACAGAGAATGCGCATTCGCTACACATACAACAGTGTCCACAAGGTACGACTACGGTATTAATCTTCCCATCAAAGCAAACCTAAATGTGGTTTATTAGACAAACGATATGAACATCACTTAAAAAAACCCGCAGTCGCTGGGTAAGTGCTATATAACGCACTTTGCAAATATTCGTTGGTTGTACGGGCACGCTGAACTGCTTGTTGTTCTTCTTTTGTGGCGTTCGTGGCGCGTTTTCTTTATCTTCATCTGATGATATCAAATCAATAAAAATAGGCGTTCCTAGCGTAGAGTTACATCATGGTCTGTGTAGAGACTTGAAGATTGACTTTACAAAAAAGAGCGGTTGCTTACGTGTTTGGCGGTTCCTCGGTGGTGATGCTATGGGTGCCATTAGTTGTTAGTTGGAAATAGAAGTGGTTGAGTACCAGCACGTGGAAGTTCCGGCTGTGCTTGCTGTGTTGCAGGTAAAATGTTTCTTATGATGCAATCCAACTTCTTGATGCGTTTTACGCCATCTTCTAGCTGCACAAAGTGCATCATGTTTGTTGACCGTTCAATAGGACCGTTCATGCCCCTGTACTTACCACTAAAAATATACGCGTGTTGTGCTTCCATTGCACTCTAAAATTGACGTTCAATCATTTACGGCAAAAAAAGTCAACTTGAAGTAAATTGTTTATGGTTTACATTGCCTAATAGTAGCATATACGTTAGTCACAATCCTCTGGGCGTAATTAAACAGTAAATGACATATTTTTTTGTAAATGGCAGCCATAAGCATTCGTACATGGGCTCGACGCGATGTTGACGTCCACACTTATGATTTAGAGCGTATTGCTCGCAAATTAAGCATTTACCGCTTTGATGAATGGTATAAAGTAAAACCAGACGTTCTGCGTACTTCAGGAATATCGCTCATAACAGCAAAGTACGTAATAAATCACTTAGAGCCAATTTTAGTCACTAAAAAACGATTCAAAAGATACAATGGCTCAATTTCTCGATGCCTTCAAACTATATACCCTCATCACAAATGGGAGGAATGGCGTTTCAAGTACGCTATCTTATTCACAGTGACAATCACGTGATTTTAACGCCTGATACCAGACAATCACCAAAAAATTATCGAAGTGATTTAGATAATCAAAGAAAAGCATTTGATTCGTTTGGGGAGGAACTAGGTTTTAAGGATTTGAGTGATTGGTACAACACTACTTACAGCGCTATATGTGATATATCAGGTGGCGGCATACTTAAATTGTACTCATTTACAAGCTCATGACGCGTGTCATTGACATCTTTTGTTGCAAGGTATGGTGGTTCATTATCGCGTTGTTTAAAATCAGTTTATCCTACCTTTGCTTGGTCAGATTATGCTTTCACGTAAGTACATGTTCTTTAAATAAGGTGTTTTGAGGTTTATTTAGGCACTCTCCAAAAGGACAGTTGAAACGTTATAATCATGCGGAAGCATTCGACCATGTTTCTAAACAGCTTGGGTTTAAGCATCTTGATGATTGGCAACATGTTTGCCATGAAGAGCTCAGTAAAATGCCCTTATATCACATCATTAAAAAACAGTATGCAACTCACATAAGATACAATTTACACAGCGTCTAACTTTATTTTAATAGCTACGGAGGGTCAATATTTGAGTGCTTGCGAACAGTGTTTCCGAACCACACTTGGCAAAGAAAGTACGTCGATTCAAAAAAAACCTTAACATTCACTTAAGTTGCGCAGGCAAGCCTCTAAGTATGCGTGGCGTGATCGTTTTTATATTAAACACGTTCTTGATGACGCAGCAAAGTGTTTAAATATCAAAACATTGAATGATTGGAAGACTATAAATGTCAATCGTGTTACAACGTATTCCAAAGCACGAACTATTTTGTACGAAGATTGTTTTTTTTTTGAAATTCGAACAAGTATTTTATTTGAATGCTGACTTCTTATTCGATGTATCTAGAAAATGTTATGACTATTCGCTGGCTGACTGTTTATTATTTGTATACCCAGGTCATGCCTGGTTACCTTGGAAGCAACCTCAGAAAATGTCGTGGACCTTACAGAATAGTAAAGATTTTTTATCCAAAATCCAGAATACACTTGGCATAAAAAACCCTGAAATGTGGTACAATCTCTCATTAATGAGCTTAAAAATCTCTTATCCTAAATATCCAAGGTATCGTGTATCATTTAGCCAACTTTCAGAGTATGGAGGTTCAGGCTTACGACGTTACTGGCCAAGAGTGCTACAAGTGTTGGAACCTAATTTTTCTTGGCATTGGAACAGATTTTCTCTTACAGAGAAACAATCGAAGCAACGGTACGCAAACAAAAAGTTACTATTACAATAGCACGTTGGTTACCCTCATATTAACAACTGGTTGTTGCTAAATCAGCGGAGGATTAAAACCGGATTTACAAACAAAACACTAATTACTTAAATAGAGCCCTGTATCAGTGTCTTAAGCTTTTGTTCCCAACACAAACACTACTTGAAGAAGCTCAAATCGAAGTTCGTTATACGGGCGTAACAAACCTCACAGTAGATGTATATATGCCAAAATACAACCTAGCTTTCGAGTACCAAGGTGAGACTTTTTTTTTTGAAGTTTTTGTTCCCTCGTTTGTCAAAACCTGTATTGATTAGACAAATCAGGTGAACAGCATTATTCTGATATATTCCCTTGGCATCCTTCAGATATACAAAAAATAAGAGATTTGGAGAAACTACAACAATGCAACGATGCAGGTATGATAAAATTCAAAAAATTCTGTTTTCTTTCTGTTTTTTCAGTATATTCTTTTCTCTTTTTTTTTGGAGTCTGCTATGCTACTCTTATACAACAATATCGTAATCTGTACACTGTAGGTATAACACTCGTTCCAATACCTTACTGGTGGAAGTCGGACATTTACTCTTTGTCGTCTACCATTAAACATTACGCACCTCATGTATTTATATCATCAAGGCATATTAATAGTGATGTACCTCCTCTTTTGCGTACACCATCTAGTAAGCAACATAACATTCTAATGGCTCCTAATGCATTCGATACTGTTGTAATGTAACAAAATTAAATCAAAAGAAAAAAAAATTAGTAGTTAGTTATTCTTGCAAAGCACGTGACTTGGAGATGATGTTCGGAATGTTTTTCGTGTAGAATAGTAGGCTGTATGTAAGTTCGAACTCTGATTCGACGAACAAGCGGCCATCCAGAGTCAACAGCAAGTCATAACGCTACGCATCAAATGGCAGCTAAACGTAGCGATGTACACAAGAAACAAGTTCTACTTCAGGAGTTGCCCAGAGACGCTAACTTATATTTTGAGCTATTTTACAAAAAAACAGCGCATTATCAACACTAGAGTCTCCCACCTCTTTAATGACATCATTCGCAATAATGTTGGTTTTGTACAGCTAGAATTGATAAAACCATCAGATTGCCACTATCTTCAAGGCAGTCCTCTGCTTAGAAACACTGTAATATGCACTAACCGTTTAATGACACTGTACAACTCAGATCTCCCTAAACTTTGTGGCGTTCACACGATAGATCTATCAAATGCATGTATTACAGATGCAGGTATTCTGTCGTTGGTAAATGGAGGAGAAAAACGTGCAATCCATAAAATCACTTTGGATAATACAGAAATAACAGATATTTCTCTTCAAGCTCTTAAAGACGTCCATGCAATCAGTATTAGAGGTTGTGATAACATTTCAGTTGAAGGTATAAAAGCACTTAAAGATGTTCATACAATTGCAATAAGTAAATCACCAAAAGAATGGTTCAAGCATCTTTGTAATGTACATACTGTTTATGTTATCAGTTCAATAATTACAGGTGAAGGTATTAGATTATTGACAAATGTAAAGTATCTTGGTTTGTATGCTTGTTGTGATATTACAGATGATAGCTTAAAGCATATGTGTAATCTTGAACGCCTTGATATTGTTGGTTCTTCAAAGATTACAAAAACATGTTTTGAATACTTGAAGTCTCTTAAATTTCTTAAAGTTCGTAACCCTTTTGAGGAAAGACCACAATTCAAACAAGAAGATGTAGAGTCGTTTGGTATAACTTTACTACAATAATGTAAGTTCGTACTAATAAAGTGCAACCTACCTCTGGTAATGAATTCCTAGTGCAAAACGGATCAATTTAGCTTCTAATGTTGAAGGTCTTAACATTAACAACACGAGACTAATAAATCACCTTTCGCCAGATGTTCATGTTATGACTACAAACTTACTTGTTTTTCAGTCATTGCAAAATAAAGCTTGACATTGCCACAAAGCATGAACAAACAAAGCAATCACAAGCTGATGTAGCCTCACTACAAAGATACAGATCTGAAATTTGAAGTAGGCAATTTGTGCCACTCTCCGTGTTGCCTTAATGATAACGTATATCTTGGCTCTTAGCCTTTGGTTTTGGTTATCCGTTCTAACGTTTCTTCAGGCTACTTGATATTCAGCACTTGTTTGATGCTCAGATGTTAGGAAAAACGTCTCTTTTGTAGTAGGTGGTGCAAACCACGTGTGTTAATTGGATATACCTAGCGGATCGGAATGAAAACGCAATCGAGCTTTGTCAGACTGTAATTTTCGCATACAATACTGTGATTGTTATAGTAAAAATACAAGCACGTAGTACAGTTGTGCGATATCATGAGCTGTCACCTTCTCTAATATACGGTGTCACCAATGTACATTGCGGAGAGTACAGGCAACGCTCTACCGCAATTTCGGCTTCTCCTCACGACACAAGTATTTTAGTTATTTTCGCACATGAAAAAGTTTAGCTTGCCTCAGCACGTGGCTTTTCTTTATGTTTAACGCACTAACACCGGAAATTTAGGCGTATGACAACATATCATTGAACGTGTGAATCAGAATAAAACTGAGCGATAAAAACACGTGCCCATATTTCTCGTGTCCCTAGCTCATGGACGTAGCGCAATACCAGCAAAATACAAGACCGAGACCGAAACCGAAGTATACAGAACCAAACGACCGAAAACCGACTACAGAACCGAAGTGATCCCGTAATACTCAGGTTTATGATTGCTTTAAATGTATAGGAATACTTATGAATTCGTTGCCAAGCGTGTGATTTGTATCACAAAGCGCTTGTGTGAAACTGAGAAAGTTATTGATTTGTTAAGAAGGGTGTTTATTAAGTACCATGGCCTTCACACGTGGCGTTCAGGAAACCTTTCCTATTGTAATCCACTGATCTTAAAAAAGCAAGATTAAGTGAACTTTGAACCTGCTGTGGCCATTTCATCGCCAAACACTCCACAATAACAACAACAAGTAACATCATGACAACCTTCTTTCATAGGCCATCAATAGTAGGTGTACGATGCACCAGGGAAAAAGCCGCATCGCTATTTAGAACACTAAAGTATGTATTTGGCTTACCGGCCATGTGGGACTATGATAGTTACGCTGGAATTGGCTTCGAAGCTGGTTTAGTGTTTTTTGGCAATGTTAATATCCAAGCTACGTATTTAGCTGATGACAGCCCTTTGAATCCAACGCCAGGTAAGAATTCTCACTTTGTGTAACACAATACCAGAAAACTTTCGATACTGTAACTTTCACACGTTCACAATCGCTAGGTACTCAACATCTCGGTACTAAATACTGGCACGTGGTAAATGCGATCAACTCTGATGCCATTTCTGCTGAAAGCGATACAGACGCTGGTGAAGGTGTAGTTATCAAGAAGATGTCTCCGTTTATGGCAAAAGAGAGAACAGAGATTTGGGCAAAGGAAAAAACGTGCGCAAGCTGTTTTTGCTTTTTTCTAGAACTTTCTCTTCTCTTCTTTCTTCCAACACTAATTATCTCTTAGTAACTGGGTTTATCCTTCAGATTACGATGGTAAAGCATGGGATCATACGCCTGTCCTAGGTGTTGAAGGACCAGCAAGCGGTCAAGGTGTTTTTGCTGTAAAGTACACACACGATGTGAAAAAAGTGTGGGCAGAGCATTCAAAGCAGCTTGCTGACAATAATGGCGGTACTCTTGGAGTCATTGGCGTTAAAGAGCTTGTTTACAAAGTATCAGATATTGAAAAGGCAACCAAACAATGGGAGAAACTTACTGCGAACACTGCAGTTAAGGAAGGATCAGATGCTATTGTTAAGTTTACTAGTGATGGTGCTACTGATAGTCCACCTTCTATTCGCTTAGTGAAGAGTGATGCAAGTAGCTTCGACTATGTACTTGTTCAAGTGAAGTCTCTTGAAGTCTCACAGGCATTCTTGAAGCGAAACTACCCTGGTAATGATTTTCAAGTACAAAACGGTCGAATCAATTTGGCTCCTGCTGTAGGAGGTTTTAACATTTACATAACGCAAGACTAATAAATCGCCATTTTCTTCACATTGTTTTTTTATTAGCACCTTCACGCTACTTGATTATCGGCCATTGAGTGGCAACAAAGCACAGAAAAAAAAAAATAATCACGTGTTGGTTTAGCATTACTGAAGAACAAGAAAAAAAGCAAAGAGATTATGCATGACATGAAAATGTGACAAAAGTAAATCACAACTTTGAACGAAACAAAAAAAAGAGAAAGAAGAAAAAAAAAAAACAAGAATAACGGAGAAGACAATGTAAGGGTTGGAGTTGTTTTTTTTATTGGTTAACCGTAGTTTCAGTTTTTGGCAAGAGTGTCACCAGTACCACCGCTACCGCTGATTATGTTACAGTGGTCCATGTAGAACAAGTTGCAGACAGAGTTGTAGTTGCTACTAAAGTAATGACATCTGGAATCGGCAGTACAAAGAGCCTCACATTCGGCTTTTGTTACTGAAGTGTCTCTAGGGAAAGTACACTCACCAGCACCACCAGTCCAGTCGCAGTGTGTTACTGTCGAACCAGCGTAGTAACCAGTACAGTAGATGAAGCGACCAGAATGCATATCTCTACGACATCCTTGGCATGTTTGTTGTGAGCTTGCGAGAAGTGTTGTATAAGTTGTAGGTGGGATAGTAGGCGCAGCAGTAGTTGGAGGAGCTGTTGTAGGCGCTGCGGTTGTTGGAGCTGCGGTGGTTGGAGGAGCCGTAGTTGGAGCGGCGGTTGTAGGAGCGGCGGTTGTTGGAGCGGCTGTTGTAGGTACTGGATCTTTTTCGAATGTGTTTCCTGGAACACCACCGTGAACGAGTTGGCAGCTGTCCATGTAAAACATGTTACAGACGGAGTTGTAGTAGCTAGTGAAATAATGACATCTCTCGTCATCTGTACACAATTGTTGGCATTGTTCTTGAGTGACTGATGTATCACGAGGGAAAGTACATTCACCTGGACCACCTACCCAATTGCAAGAGGTGATAGTAGATCCGGCATAGTAACCTGTACAGTAAACGAATTGACCCATGTGCATATCTCTACGACATCCAGAGCAAGTAAGTGTGGAAGCAGCGGCAACGGAAGTGTAGGTTGTTGGTGGAGCGGTTGGAGCATCGGTTGGTGGAGCTGTTGTTGGAGCGGCTGTCGTTGGAGCTGCGGTTGTTGGAGGCGCTGTAGTTGGGGCATCTGTTGTAGGGGACACTGTTGTAGGTGCAGGAATGACTTTTTCGAGTGTATCGCCTGTGGCACCGCCGCTGATGAGATTACAGTGGTCCATGTAGAACAAGTTGCAGATGGAGTTGTAGTAACTTGTGTAGAAACCGCAACGAGAATCGTCATCGCAAAGTTGTTGGCATTCGGCTTTTGTTACTGAAGTGTCTCTAGGGAAAGTACACTCGCCAGCACCACCAGTCCAGTCGCAGTGTGTTACTGTCGAACCAGCGTAGTACCCAGTACAGTAGATGAAGCGACCAGAATGCATGTCTTTACGACATCCTTGGCATGTTTGTTGTGAGCCGGTTGCAAGTACGTTGTATTGGTACGCAGTTGATAGAGCGAGAAGAGAAAGGAGTACGAGGCAAAGTTTCATTGTTGATATAGCAAGCCTTATTGTGGAGGGGATGCGTTGCTAACTTGGTTTGGTTTGATAACTTTTGTGCTTTGAGGTAGTCCTGATTTAGAATTGGAGAATAAAGTTAATAAAAACTGAAGAAAAAATAGTTACGAGAGGTACTTCATTATAAAAAAGCTGTAAACTATACTTTCTACGAGGATGGAAGCGAAAAAAACTACGTCTAAAATTCGCTAGATTTTGGCGCGATCACGTCATTTAATTTTGCTTAGATTCACTTTGTTGTATCTCAAGGCGCTTGGAGTCGTACCAGTTCAAACTATAGCCTCATAATCCGAACCGATTGATAGTTGTCAAAAAAGGAAGAAAAAAAACACAAAAAATTTGTATTTTTCAAAACCGCTTTTAATCTTACTGACAAAGGTCTATATCGTTACTTTTTGATGATTTGAGAGTTATCTGGGTAAACTTAATTTGTTTCGGTTTTCTCGGGTTTAGAATATGACCTATTTAGTTCAAACCTTCTACATCGCTCGTATACGATGTTATATACCTTTACATGAGTTATCCTTGAGATTAAAGACTTTCTGTGAACGTTTGTCAGGCTAATTCAGAAAACGAACTCAACACCCGAGAAATCTGACATTTTTTACTTTTCTTTCTTTCTTCTTCTTGCGTAGCACTGGAGTCCTTTTGGCGCATTACTAACTAAATGTATAAATACCAAGAATCAAAATTGTGTATTTCATTCATTGACAAAAAAATTTACCGGTTTTCGTTTGGTTTTCGATTTTTGGGAGTTTTCTTGAGATCGAACCGAACCTCGTTTCCTTCAACTGAACTTACGTTGAAGACATGGTAATATTATTGTTCAAGAGGGTTATATACACGACAAAAACGTCAAAAGCTGCCGACAAATTAAGAAAAGAACTCTTAAAAAAGGTTTTTTTTAATACAGTGCAACAAAGCGAAACACATTTTCTACAATGAGGCTTTTACTTCTGGCTATTTAGATGTTCTTCAATTTTTTCCATCACGTCTATGGCTGCTTTTGTGATTTGGGTACCTTATTTTAAAGTATTAGCAAGAAGACAAGAACAAAGAGTCTCATCGTAAAAAGTTCTGTAAAAAAGGGTTTTTTTTTGTTGTGTTCCGACCAACAAGTTGAGGTTTTCGTTAAGACGAAGCGTACCTGGTCCGAAAATACAATGAACGCCTGCTTCTCTTAAGAAATCATAATCACTAGCAGGTATAACACCACCACATACAACAACCATCCCACCAGCATCTAGTAAACAACGATTAAAGACGTCGTAAACTTTACAAAAAATGTTTACCTTGATCTTTTAACTCTTTAATTAGTTTTGGCATTAGCGTCTTGTGTGCTGCAGCTTGGGTACTGATACCAACCTATGAACCGTATAAGTAAAGCATTAATAAGGTTCTCCAGAACTAAACGTACACAGTGGACATCAGCATCAACTGCTTGACGCACAACTTCAGTCGGTGTTTGGAAAAGTGGGCCTATCGAAAAAGTTAATCGTACGTGCATAGACATGTAATTATAACGCGTACCAATGTCCACATCAAATCCTAAATCAGAGAACCCACTAGCAATGACCTTAGCACCGCGATCGTGCCTACAAGCAAAAAGGTTAATGTTGTCGTAATTGTTTTTCTGTTGTCTCGAAACAACTTTTCCTTTAGTTTAGTTTCTTACCCGTCCTGACCCATTTTGGCAACCTAATTGTCAATATTAAGCTGGTGAATACAGTGGTATGGATATTTGAATACTAATCAAAAGAAATTAAACGTACTAGAATACGTGGTCGTCTTCCATGTCTGGATTTAAATCCATCAATTTTCTTAGAAACCTCATCAATCTCGTCCTTGCCACCATGTGCGTTTACCTTGACATCAAGATGAGTAACAATCATTAAGCATATTAAATCGTACGTAGGCTCCGGATACTAGACTGCTCTTTGGTTGGTAACGACCCCAAGCCTAACAGAAAATCAACAACTGATTCGGATATCAATAAGTCAGAAGAAAAAAGACGCAAACCTTTTCTAAAGCTCCAGAAATCTCTCCGACTGTACATCTTTCTCTAGAAGCTTTGATGGAAAGATCAAGTAGATTTCCAGTATCATTACGGGCACTTTCTTCTAATGCTTTTAGAGCTTCAGCGACCTAATAATGATGAGAAAAAATGACGTTTTTTGTTCCAAACATAATAATAAAAAGGTTACCTTAGTGGCGTCTCTTGTTTCTTTAATTTTGTTGAGCCTGTCGACTTGGCTCTTCCTTACTGATTCATTGTCAATTGTACGAGCAGGTGGTTCTTCTTCTCCTTCAGGTTGGAACTTGTTGACGCCAACAATAACTTCCTAAACAAAATACATTACGAAACGAAAACTGATCAAAAAACAACCAAGCTTACCTCTCCGGAATCAATCTTCGCTTGTCTTTGAGCAGCTGCTTCTTCAATCCTTTCTTTAGGCATACCAGACTCCTACAATATGAACGTAAGCTTGAAGACTCATAAAATATACAATCCAAGATAATACGTACAATAGCTTGTGTCATGCCACCTAAGCCTTCAACCTCGTCAATAATCTTCATAGCTTGGTTGTATAGATCTTCTGTTAACGATTCCATAAGGTAAGATCCAGCCCAAGGATCAACAGATGCTGTGATATGTGCTTCATCCTATAACTTGTTAAAACCGGGATAATATACTGCAGCAACTACTTACTCTAAGCACTAGCTGTGTGTTTCTAGCAATTCTAGCTGAGAATTTTGTTGGTAGACCAATAGCTTCATCCAATGCATTGGTATGTAAACTTTGTGTACCACCTTGGATTGCAGCCATAGCCTCAACTGTTGTACGTACAACATTATTGTAAGCATCCTAGCAATGATTAATCTAATTCTTGGCTGCAAAATAGACTATGGAGAGCTGACAACTTACCTGTACAGTAAGGGACCAACCAGATGTTTGACAATGAGTTCTTGATTGTTATAGTCAGTAAACGGATTAACTTGGTAATAGTTGAAGCGTAGAAGAGAAAAAAAGTACCTCAAAAGAGCTGACTTGGCATTCTTTGGGTTGAAATGCTTAGTAACAAGTGTAGCCCATAATTTACGAGCAGCACGTAGTTTTGCGATTTCTTCATAATAATTCATACCAATACCAAAAAAGAACGAGAATCGAGGAGCAATATCATCAACAGTAACACCTTAAACAAACCAAGTAAGCGACACAAATCACAATACCCAAAAAAAGCTAAACTTTGGACGTACCAGCACGTGTACCGCAACGAATGTATTCTAAACCGTCAGCGATAGTAAAAGCAAGTTCAAGAGCTGGGTTAGCGCCTATATTTAAAGTTAAACCAAATACTATGCAAATAAAATGAGACTAACCTGCTTCTTGCATGTGGTATCCAGAAATAGAAATGGAATTATATTTTGGCATGTGTTTTGATGTGTAAGCCATAATATCACGAACAACATTCATAGAAGGTGATGGTGGGTATATGTATGTATTTCTGACCATGAATTCCTTTATAGGATAAGTTATAAACACATCACCTCAAAAACAAACTTGGTACCTTCAAAATATCGTTTTGAATTGTACCACGTAATTTCTCTTGTGGTACACCTTGTTCTTCAGCAGCAACAACGTACATAGCTATAATAGGTAGTACTGCACCATTCATAGTCATAGAAACTGATACTTTATCCAAGGGAATAGCTACAGAACGAAAAATAAAGTCAGTTTTTTCTTCCTAAAAAGTAGGCCTTGTTTCGTACAATCAAAAAGAATTTTCATATCCTCAACTGAATCAATAGCAACGCCAGCCATACCAACATCACCAGTTACTCTTGGGTGATCGCTATCGTATCCTCTGTGCGTTGCAAGATCAAAAGCAACTGAAAGACCTAAATCGCGTTGAGCTTTTGCCTAAAATGATGCGGAGAAAAGGAGCGGTTTAACGTTTAAAAGCTTATTCTAACGGTAAACGAGCGATTACGTACCTGTTTGTCCCATTTTGAGATTGTTTTTATAAAATTTGTTACTTTCCTCCGCTGTACTGAATCCTTACGTTAAAGAGTTAACTTGAGCGAGAATGTAAAGGAGTTTTTAAAATAATATCTTCCTGGCTTACCAGCGTATTGCCTAACGGTCCACGGGCGCGATGTGTACATCGTGGAGTATGGTCCACGCGTGTAAGGGTACTGCCCAGGTAGCTCCTCTTCAATGCCTCTAAAATTGAATTTAGACGTATAATATCTATCTAGCCATACTTTGGAAGGTCTGCTTTGGTGTAAAGGGGTTTTATATTCACTCCCTCCGAATTTGTTTTATAAATTAATGAACTTGGGTCACCGCCTTTTAACTCCTTAGAAGCAGCGTCTGCCCATACTTTTGGAAAACTTTTCTTAGCGCAATAACGCCTCTTCACTTGGATCTTTTTCGAGTGCTTTGACGCGGTTCGAGCGAGTTGCGCACACCGTAGCATTGTTGTAGATCAAGAAAATGTTAGTTGACGTTTAACTGCTTAATATCAAAGTCAAAGCAAGTCTATGGCAGTAATCGAGTTTACTCCTAGTCTTGCTCTCACGTGATTGTAAAAAACTTTGTTATTTGACAGTTACTATAGTTACATGCTGGTTCTATGCGTTGACCAGGTGGTGAGTTGCAAAAGGTGTCTTCAACACTTGCAACCACCGCTACTAGACTTCTTCTTTTCTATTTGTTTGTCTGCTTTGTCTCTGTCTACTGAAAGCTCGATTGTATCTCTTCGTCTCTTCTTTGGAACTGTAATACCATCTTGTCTCGCTGTTATACAATCAGTACTACGTAAATTTAAAGGGGTGTACCTGTGTCTTGCAATGTGGCAACGTATTGTACGACTACTTTAAAGAGTCCATCCAAATCTTCTTTTTTAGTGCCATCAACTTCTTTAAAATGTAAATCATTTCTGTCAGCAAAATCTTGTGCCTCCTGCACCGTAACTTCCCTAACAACAATTAAATAAATGGTAATTCCACCTCCGTCCTAATCACGTGACATACCTTTCGCCTGGCTTTATATTACCAACAAGAAAAACGATTATGTTATCCTCAGCCTTAAAGTATATATCCTCTTTTATCCCATTAACAACGGAGTTCATACCAATATTATTAACGTACGCAGCCATAAATTACATTGATCAAAAGTATCCTTATTCGTAATATCATAAATAATTATAGCACTCTCTTTATAACGTATCATAGAGTTAAGCATTGCGTGTGGTGAATTTTGTCCTTATTTAACACGTGAGAAATAAAATACACCTTTTAAACATTTACCTGGAGTATCGTATACGTTTAACTTAACGGTTTTACCTTCTAAAGTAACAATAGTCTGATCACGTGGTTAGTATTTTTTTGTTAAAGCAAATTTAACCTAAAATACCAACACGTTCGTGCCTGTCCAAAGTGAACCACTTGTCCTGCACGTGCTTCGTTTGTAGACGTGCCATTTGTTAAGAATGTTGTTTTACCAACTCCTTGGCTACCAATAAGCATAACGGAGTAGAACTCTTCTTCTGTTGCCATCATTTGCGTTAAAATCCAATGCTACTTTAACGGAAGTACAGAAATTCAAGTCTTTTCTCTTGAGTTTGATGTTTACCATTTACACTTCCCAACATTGCACTTGGTCTTTAATCCGTTATCTTTGAGATTGTGAAAACGAATTCATCTTTATCTGAACATAATGACGATTGCATGAACTTGAAAAGCACCGACACATTGCAACGAAAACAGTTTCAATTCATTACGCATACCAATGTCAATTTCATTCGACGCTTCTATACAACTAAAAGATCGAAAACTGCAATGTGTTTCGCTTGTATTTATATGCAACCATTGTTTAAAACATTGTAGGCCTTACGTAGTGCTTGTTATCTTATTTTATTCGTAATTACAATTCTTCTTTATCTTCATCGTCCCATTCTGAAGAGAAGATGAACAATTTTCAAACAGAAATGTTAACGCACCTCCCCAATCTCCACCGCCCATGAATCCTCCTACGAACTCCTCCACGTCTTCATCTTCGTCTGGCATTTGTAGTACAGACAATGGATTTATGGCAAGTCCTTGTTTTACCTTTTTTAATACATGAGATCTTTTTATCAACACGTTACTATTAATTCTGTAGCGTACATCATCTGTTGTCTTCTTGAACGCTTTATCTGCCTCTTTTCTAACCTACAACGCTAATAAATACGAAAATAGCGCCAAAACTCTTAAAAAAAAACCGTTCATTAACCACACATGATAAAAAATGTCTCTCTACGCGATAAGTACAAAATAAAAAAAAAAGCTTAGATTCCATACCTTCTTCGCAATGTTATCATATCCCTTCTTTACGCTATCATAAGCCTTTTGAAAGAAGCTTTTCTTCTTCTTTGCTTCTGCATTTAGTACCAATACACCCACAAGCAACAACACGACTACTATAAACCTCATTACGTGGCAGTTAAAACACGTGTACAACAAATTAAGGACAGAGATTAAGTTGTTTTTCGGAACGCTTTAAGCCGTTACGGAGCGTGGTAATTGAGTACAACAGTAGATGACTAACATACAAACACTTACAGCTAGCCGTACGCTGTATAAATACATCATTAGGCGAGGTTGTATGTCATTTATAGTTTGTAGAGAAGATAGACGTGTTACTTTCGCGAGGATTAAAGTGGATTCGCGTAGAATTCGTTGATAATAACGGTTTAATTAAAACAAAGGTAAATCAGAATGAATCAGTGATATTACGCTATAACACGCGTTAAATACGTGAGTTAACACGTTTTACAAGGCTTTTAGAGTTTCGAAACAATCTGGTTTAGATCTTGTAGAAAATGGTCCAGGGTTCGTTTCGTGCGTACACATCCTCGCTGTAAGATCAATAATACACTCAATACGACCCTTATAATGCTAGTACAACAATAGTATACCTCCTAATAATGGCACAGAAAACGCCAAAGGCGAAGTTAGGCATGACTATTTTTTATTCAGGATTTTCTTGGTAACTTTATAAACAGGTTAGTGCCTTGTTGGGATACCCTCAGAGCTCTTCCATGGAACCTTAAATGGGGATCTGTATTCGGCCAATTCCGTAGTTTCGGAGATGATGGTATATCTGGTCCTTGGGCATCGTGTAGCAGAACGTACTTGCATCGAATGGCAAAGATATTAAACTACAAAGTGAAAAGTAAGCTTCCAAAAAAATCAGTTAGTAAAGCACGTGGTTACACGTGTCAACTAAAAATACTGCACCTTTAGTTGGTATTGAGTATGAGTTTACGCTATGGAAAATGGAGAACGGCAAGTAAGTTTGTTGACCGAACTTCAGTTCATAGTGTCTTGGCTAAAAATGAGCTTACAATTTGCTCTTAAGGAGGAAAAGAGCCTTCACAAGTCATTTTGCGGGAGCACACGCACTTGAAGAGTATGTTATTTGTTACTTTTGCTTGGTTTGTTGTTAATAAAAATAGAGTTGGTCCATTCATTGAAGATCTAGCAGATGCTCTTGAAAAACAAAATATACTTGTTGAATTGGTACACGCAGAAGGAGGTCCAGGTGCTCTTGAGGTACCCGTGAATATATTAACATTAAATTCTTAAATGTAATTCAGGTAGTTATAAGATATGATGACTTGCTTAAAATGGCAGATAATCATGTACATGCGCCTTTGGGCACTCCCAACAAAAGTCAGCAAAAATTTGTTAACGTTTTTTTTAGACAATCTTCAGAGAAACACTTCGAGTCATTGCTACAAAACATAACTACCAGGTATTACGCAGTGTTATTATAAACGTCAAATAACATTGCAGGCTTGTGTTTTACCTAAAGTATCACCAACAGAATCAGGATCAGGATTACACATACACATGTCACTATGGAATGAAGAAAACATAAACCTTCCATTTAACCACCCAGACGTTCAATGTACTCGTCCTTCATCAATTATCTGAAACTGACATGCTTAGCGTTTATTTCTGGAATATTACATCATTTAAGAGCTATATCAGCTGTAACATGTCCATCTGTTAGCTCTTACAACAGACTTAGCCCAAACACTTGGTCAGGTACTTAACCTACTTTTCGTCTTATTGAAAAAGCAATAAACAGCTTTCCTCTAGTAACACTGGTTGTTATGGTAACTAAGTAACTAAAATATCAAAGGTGCTTATGCTGTTTGGGGATTTGATAACAAGGAATGTGCTGTGCGTGTACCGATAAATCATAATGGAGGAGAATCACTTCATTGGGAGTTAAAAACATCAGATTGTACACAAAATATATACTTGGGTCTTGGTGTTATTTTAGCAGCAGGAATGGATGGTATAAAAGAGGAAATGAAGATGCCTAAAGAATGTACTGGAAACCCACATGATATTAAGGATGAAGCGTACGCACAAGTTACTTTTTTTTAAATTTCTTCAAATTTGTTCTATTGGAGAAGTTTGATTATAAACTGCCTTATTTAGAGGGATAGTACATCTACCTAAGTCTCTAGAAGAGGCCATTAAAGCGTTTAAAGATGATAAAGTAATATCTGGGTCCATGCCTGAGGTACACATCCGATTAGAATGATCTGAAACACAGTTTCTGCTTGTGTTTTAATCAGTTTTATCATTCGGTGTATTCATTAGTTATCTTTACTTATCAATGTAAAAGGAACTGCGTACATCATTTGTTGCTACACGAGAACATGAATGGAACATGTGGCATGATAAGGACCAAACTGATACTTACTTTCAGATGTATTAAAAAAACTTCAGGTTGTTATACGAATAAAACATACCTTCTACAATACTCCAACATTGCCTCCGACCACTCTACTCACCAGCTCAAGCACCGCCTAATACAGCGCCTCCCCAACGACTGCGTATAACAACAGCATCACAAGTGCATTCAATTACATTAACAACCTGGAACCAACCAATCAACAAGCCAATTTGTACAAATAAAAATTGTATCTTCCACCAAAAAAAAATCTGTGAAGAATTATCTTGATTTATCCTTCTTAGCCGCAAAAGTACAAATAAACGACACACCATCGTACATGTGCGTACCACTTTCCTAAAAACCGTTTTTTAAGTTATACATCACTAAAGGTTAACCTCAAACGTTTCTTGGCTTGCTGCTTTATTTGCAAGTATAGCCATTGCTATTTCTCTTGGTTTTGATTGTTCTTCTTCAGATAACCTCATTCTTAAAGGTCTTAATCCTCTATGTAAAAGGTAAGCAGTGATCACGTGATTTTTAAGCATTTTTCGCTCAATTTATTCTAAAACGAAGAGAGAATAGCCGTTTAGAGCTTCCTCAACCAAATTTTATTCTATAGTCTACCAACCCCTTCTACACTACTCAAATGTACCCAAAATATGCATCGCTTGTAGTGGAGAACCCCGTGAGTTTAACGAAAAACTTTTCCAACAGATTTTTCTGCTTTATGTTTTTCTTTTGAGGGCAAGCTTCAGCTTGTTCCTTTGTTATTGTAAAGATCTTTTTTCTTCAAGTTTATTATCTAGATAATAAATTTAATTCATGTCAGCAACGGAAATAGAAAGTGGTGCCCGTACGCAAATGGTACATCTGCTTACGAAGACTTTCCTCACCAAGCTTGGTATTTCGGACAAGTTATTAAAGGACTCGCTTCCGCTCCACCAGAGTGCCTCAATACAAGCGTAGTACAATCGACTCTCGACATAATGAATGAACACATGGCTGACCCCAAACAGGATGGATTTATGAACATTTGGTGCGCAAGGCAATAGACCAATAGCTCCTAGCTACCATTCAATTTTTTCTGATATTGTTGAAAAAAAAAAGTTGTAAAGGTTCGTTAGGACTGTGTTTCAGGCACAATACTATGATACTCCACGTAAGCCTGGTGCACGTATTGAATCAGCGTATACGCTTGGTATGAAGTGCTGGGGATTTGCGTACTTGGAACAGAAAGCAAATCCTGCGCCAATTGTTTCACACTTGAAATCTGCTGGAGCAAAAGGTAACTTGACTGCGCTCGTAGCAAGCTACAACATTGCAGCGCCAACAACCATGGCTTTATGTGATAAAGTACGTAATAATTGCTTCGTAAATGCAACATATGATCCAAGTAGAAAAGGAACTTGTCCAGGCGAGGTAAGAAATCAACCTGCTGTTTTCTCATAAAAATCTTTGAACTAAAATTCTTGTGTAGCTATTGTACTTCCACACAGGATTCCTTAAGGAAAATCTACTGGTCGAAGAGATTAAATACCCATGGTAGATAAGACATAACAAAAAAAGAACGTGTAAAAGACTCGAGTCTTGTCAGAAAAATAAACAAACACCAAAAGTTTGCCCAAGCTCAGAATTCACTGAAAGTAAAACAGACAAAAAAACAACCACCGTAACTTTTTCATAACTACAGAATATGGTACATAAAACCTCCATTATTTTACTATTAGAATTATTGAAAGGCACCAATACCATTGCCTTCTCAACATATCAGCACATTAAAAAGAAACGAAGCTTTGGTTTTTTTTTGTACAAAACTATTTTTTCTTTTATTGGTTTGAATCAGCAGTATCTTTTGTTGCTACTTCCTTTCTTACCTTCCTTTTAGACTTACGTCTCTGTGATTTTGTACTTTTAGCATCTCTAGCACTCTTTGGAGGCTCAAGATCAGAGCTAGCTTCCTCTTTTCCTTCTTTTTTAGTTGACTTCTTTTTGCTGCTGCCATCCTCCGTATCAACTAGTGTGACGTCGTTCTTGCTCTTTTTACGCTTCTTAGCAGGCATTGTCAAAGGTACATCAACTTCATCCATAACTGTCTCAGTCATAAACGTATAGAACCTATCAGCATAGTAGCTAGGTTCAACAACTGAAATATCTTCACCATTGCCTCCAATACTTCTTAAAAAGTGTTCAAGTTGTTTTCGTTTTCCGTAACGTCCAAGGATATCAATGATACCGAGCTTAACATACTCGTATCTTTCTTCATCTTTGTTCCATGTACGTATACCTAAAGCGCAATTCTTTAGTACACGATAAAAGGTAACTATATAAAACAAAGCTCTTACATCCATCACAAAGTGTGAACAAACTGTCTTTGAAAATAGCATTCTTTTCGCCTCGAGGAACGTCTTTTCTGTTAGCTTTATCTACACGTGCTTTAATGACTGCTTTGTTTTCTTCTGTCACGTAATGAACCTAAAAAAATCTATTAGAAACCAAGTACAAAAGGCGAAAAACGAAGAAACTTTGAGGCAACAAAAAGGTCAAGATAGACTTACACCAACAAGAAGACTGTAGTCCATAAGCCTATTATCAGCAAGGAACTGAGAGTCTAATTTTAATTGCTGTTGGAGAGACGCCCAGAGCTCCTTAGGGATGTAAACCTTCCTCTTATTTTCAACAATATCCAAATCTTTCCATGTGGATACTTTAGCTTTTTTATGTTCTGGAACATACCGTCCTAAATACAACTCTCTTAACATCTTAAACGTATAAATATTAAAACTTACCATATGTGGAACCCTTTAAATCATATTTTTCAATTGGATCGTGGTAAACATCACTAAATAATCGTTAACAAAAGGTATTCGGTGAAAAAATTAGCTAACAAAAAACTTGACGCAGCACCAGGTAGTACTGTTGTTGTAATATTCCTTACCTGTTAAATACGTTATTCATAATAAAGAATCGAATAACACCACCAACACCAGAATGTTTCATTGAGTACAACCCGTAGATTCTAGGTAATAAAGTGTTTGGATTCTTTCTCAAATACTGATAATAAATCGGCAAGAAACTCCACAAGAAATCTCTTTCATCCTATAAAAAAACAATAAATACAAACAAATCAAACAACTACATTAAGAACACTATTGAAAATATTCAAAAAAATAACTACATTAACAAATAGACGAACAGTGTTCACAAAATTCAAAAAAAAAGAGCGAAAAAACATTCAACAAATCTCTGTTTTTTCACGTACCCCAGTAGCTGTTTTTAGTACAAATCGAGAATCTTTTGATATTATCATGAAAGCACCACTCTTACCTTCTCCCTAACAGATCATCAGTAAAGATGACGACCGTACAAAATAAAAATAAATTTCCGCGATAAAAATAGTATGTACCTTTACAGCAAACACGTTATCTGCGCGGAAAGAATGAAGTACATCTTGTTCAGTTATTTCTGAAAGCTTACGTATTTTATGAAAGACGCGAGGCGCAAAATCTTTAAATTTCAAAATATCTCCTTTAGGACCAACTGTACGCTCTTGTATAGTCTGATAAGAGTAACTAAAATAAGATAATGTTAACTAGCATACATACAACGTAAACAAACAAGCAGCAAACGAGAAATTCGCAAAAATAGTTGAAAAAAGAAGAAAAAAAAACAATGAACTCTTTGTTATGCTCTCTTGCCTGTAATCTTTCTTTTCTAGCTCTACATCAGTGATAAACTTCTTGTCAAGCACAAAACGAAGTCCCATGCGGATATCAACAATCCAGTTTGGATCAAATGCTGTTTTCTTTTGTTTCTCTTTATCAGGTTTATCAGACGAGCTCTTTTTCGATGATCCTGTATTTGTTGCGCTATCTGATTTTGTAGGTTCGATTAACGTTGAACTCTCACTTTGTGAACCCGCCGTTGGGTCATTTTTATCTATTAAATCAGTTAGGAACGTTTTAAACGCATGTTAGGAGTATAAAGTAGTATTTGTGTACCTCCTCTTGTAAAGTCGTCTTCTTCATCAAATTCATACAGGTTCTTTTGAATCTATGCATTTTTAGTAAGAAGGAGTAGAAAGGAGGCTAGTTGAAGGGAAATTTAACTACAAGAAAGGCAATCGTACCAGTACTACCCCCTCGAGTGCTTTTAGGTCCTCCTTGAGCTCTTCGTTCTGTTCCTTCAATTTGTGCACCTTCATGCGTTGTTATAGTTTTAAGTTTGAACTAACGTACTCTAGCCCTTAGTTTGCGGGTTTCATCGCTTTTGTTGTGATACTTCTTTTCTAGCTTCTCGTACTCTTGCTTCAATTTACTGTACGACCACTTTAGTGACGCTCCTTTTGGTTTCTACGACCGTTGTTATTGACACGGCTAAACCTAAACATACCTTCTTTCCACCACTGACGGGTTTATTTTGCTCCTCTTCAGCCGTTGGACTGGTTTTCTCGCTCATCGTTGCGACTACACTATTTTTGACTCGTAATTTTTGGCTTATTCAGTGCAAACGTTAAGTTCGCGAATTAAATGCTTTGCGCAGTTTGATTAGCAATCAACTATGGGCAATACTACAGCAACACAAAATACAGTTCCCACGAACCCAATTCAGCTACGAACAAAGGCTGCTGAAGTACTCAAGGAGTTATTTACAGGTCAGTAAAAATAAACACAGTTACACTTTTCGTGCTCAAAAGTATATAGAAGGCAAAGGTGATGCGAGAGCGCTAGCAGTATCTTATTTGCTGAAATTGGGAGACGAAGAACGTAGTATCATCATAGGAGAAGCTCAAGCGCATCTAAAAAGCATATCAGAATGGCTTGAAGAATTTAAAGATCATAAAGTAGAGGATCATGGAAAACAGGGTGCAATATGCGATGTAACCCTCCACAAGCGCGACGCAGAACTGCCTACGGAGTCTGGCTTCAAAACGGTAACTTTTAACAGAAATAACAATTATTAATCTCAATAGCTTGAAAACGACCAACTGTGGCCTGAGACAGAAGCAATGGATCCAACAAGAGACGTTTTTGGTTTCTACATTGTACCACAATTAAGACCACGTGAGCGGCAAGTCAAAATACAATTTTTTCTGCAAACTAATATTTTTTATTCAGTATGAAGCTTTGTTGCTTGTCTAAACGCTGGTACGACCTTATGAGCCAAGAATGGCTTTGGCGTCCTTATGTTGAAAAGTACTATGATTGCAAAAAACTCAAGCTGCCACTATACAACTTCACACCAAGTAATATGTGGAAACGTGTTTGGAATGAAGTTGGGTCATGGCCTCCTCTAGGATCTATAGTACACGTGACTTTAAAAAAGAGAAAGTTTAATGGTTATGTTGTATTTAAACTTGACCAAAACAGATTCTTGTTGTACACAAAACAAACAGACAACATATATGCTGCTAGAACTCCAAAGTTCTACTGGTTCGATAGAAAGCAAGACAGCTATAATATAAGGCCTTTGAGTACGTAGAAGTCTTTGTTTTTTTTGTCCTTGGGTTGGCTTTGCTTATGTTCTTACTAAGGAGAAAATGAGGTTATTGCAAATCAAGACGTTAAAAAGAAGTACGTGGAGATGCAAAAGATTGTAAGAAACCGCTTGTCACAACCACTATCCTATTGGCCAAGCGACCATGCATTATCGATGTATACAAGTTCAGCAGGTCATAATTCATTATGTATTTATATCCCACGTGCGTAGTATTTCCCATCATAAAACCCTTGAAACGAGAAGACGCATGGTAGTTACTAACCCTGTATCCGTTAAGGTGAAAAATTGGAATACATGACAAAAACGTTCCTCACTATTCGAGTACTACCAACAAAAAAGTTCATCATGATAAAGCCATTTGTTGGCGGATTAGTAGAGTGTGTGGACACTGTTAAAAAGTGGTATTCGTGTACGTTATATATTTTTTTATGTATATCATTGTTGTCTTTTGTAATAACAGAGATGGTAGCAACTATCGTTGAGATTAAAGATAAAACCAAAGTGAAAATACATTACGAAGGATGGACTGACAAGTGGGATGAATTCATTGATTACAAGGAAAACTCAGAACGTTTCAGACCATACGATCCTAGCAGGTACTAGATTTATTATAGTTTTCTTGTTTTATTTATGAATTATAAAGGGCTGTACAAGGTAAGAGTACCTATTCAGATGCATTTCATAAGAAGAACCTGGTACCATTTAAAAACGTGACACCTTTTGAATTTTGGACAGACAAACCTCTTGACCAGGATGTATAAAACAATAAACGAAATAGTATTTGGTGTTTCAGTAGTAACAATAATACCTGCCAAAATATTTGGGACCGAAGAAATATTTGATCATCGTCAGTTGAAAGGAACTAATATGTGACCTTTTGTTGACTTTTTTTTTTTCTGATTGAAAATGTGGTTGGTTTCTTGAATTGTAAAACTGCCTCGTCAGCAATACAAAATGTACAATACTCGCAGGGCTAACGATATTAACTGGAAAGCAGCCTTTAACACGCATGACCTCACTCCACAATTACAAAATCATCTTACAGCGGTTTATGCTACATTAACAGCTTTGCTGTTCTCTGCCTCTGTTGGGGCTGTAGCTCATCTGTATTTGAATATCGGAGGAATATTGGCAATGATTGCCACATTCGCGATGCTAGCTTGGCTAACTTTAATGCCAGCTACACCAGAAAACGCTCAAAAGCGTTTGGGCATTGCAGTCGGTTTTGGATTCTTTCAAGGTGCTGTTGTTGGTACACTACTTGAAGTAGTTCTTGGACTAGAAGGAGGAGCTGGGTTCGTTAATTTTGTACAAATTACGTTTGGCATTGTGACTAACTTCAAACCTCAAACAGAATTATTCTTACAGCGTTCGCTGCATCAACAGTGATGTTCGCATGTTTCAGCGCAGCTGCACTCTTGGCCAAACGACGCAGCTATTTGTACTTGGGAGCATTCCTATTTAACGCCTTGTGGTTTATGGTACGTTATTAAAGCGATTTGCGTTTGTTGGTTAAACTGACAGTTTTTTTTCTCTTAGAGCTTGTTGAGTTTCGTAAGCTTATTCATCCCAATGCCATTCTTCATGGGTATCAAGATCTACGCTGGTCTCGTAATGTTTTGTGGATTTGTCATCTTCGATACTCAACTTATTGTTGAAAAAGCAGCTCTTGGTGATGGTGACTACGTCAACCACGCCATCCACTTATTTGTTGGTACGTGTCAAAAATGTTGACACTTTTTACGTTTCTTCTTGGCTCATTTTGTTGTTTAGACTTTGTCGCAATATTCGTGCGTGTTGTTATTCTTCTCTCAAAGAACAAGAAGCGTAGAAAGGATTAAATCAAAAAAGTCGGATCTTTTTTTGCTGCATCCTAATAAAGTTGTAAAAACGTAAAACTGTGTTGATTGTTGTGAAAAGACGTATATTTCGTTGTAGCTAAGAGTTTGGTAAGCTTAAAGCTGCTTAACGCTCATTCACGTTTATCTGTGTCTAAAGACGCGTACACGATGTCGGACAGGCCGAACATACGACAGTCATCATCCTCAGCTTTAGTAAAAACAGTCAATCGTATACGATTTCTGATAATGTACTAGAGCGATCTAAAAGAAACCGAGGAGCGTATTAAACAGCTCAATATTGAATTGGATCGGAAATTGGCTGAGCTTGCCAATGCAAAGGTACGACGCGCTGTGGTTCGTTCCTGACAACGCATAGGTCGCTAGGTCTCCCTTCAAGGTAGTATTTTCGATAGTAACCCGTTAATTTTCTAACCAACTCAAGCAATTAACGTCGTTATGGCAGACCAAGGTAGTGGTTGCATTAATACGCAATACTAACGTTATTTTAGACTCAACGAAAACAAAACGCCGAGATGTCTATCAAACTGCATAACATTGGTACTCATCCACACAAACAAACATACGCCAACTAAACAATGACAGAAATTTCGCAAAAAATGCCCGCCTTCTCCTCAGCCCATACAGTTGCGTATACATGCTATGTAGGTGCGTGAAACAACGTAGAAATATGCTATAAATATATGACGTTCACAAACGTCAAAAAAAGCGAAAACGATTCTCAACCGTTTTTTTTTTAGATGGATGGAGGTGTCTCGTTAAGGAATACAAACAAACATCAAAAGACTCTACTGCAAATTCTAAGGCTCTATCAGAGATAACAATGCTAGAGAATCTTCCATTCAATAGCAACATTGTGAGGTATGCTGTTGTACTATCACGTGCTATGTTCATAAATGCAACAGAACAAAATCTGAGATTACTTTTTTCACAAATCTTTTTGCTCCCATTCCAATGAATGAAGTGCATGCAACTCTTTAACACTGCCTCTTATAACTGCGTAGATATTTTTTCCATGATCAAAGAGGGTCTACTATACGTGTGTACACAGCCATGTACGATACAAATCTCACATGCTACTTGGCAGAGCGTAAAGTACACTTTTTATTTATTTAAGTTTTTGCTCATACTTTGCTCAATGCATATCTCTTACCATTTCTTCAGAAACAAGACAATCCATTGACATTAGAAGAACTTCAAAACTTTATGAGAGATATCCTACGTGGTTTAGAGGTTCGCCTTAGACGAAAGACTATGACATTCTAATACTTCGACAGTTTCTTCATGGATATTGTATTATACATCGAGAGCTTACCACAGATAGCATATTTGTTATGTATGACGAAAGAAGAAGCGTTAGGAAGCTTGCTATTGCAAACTTGGACAATGCAAAGATAATATCAGGCAAATCAGCAGCCAAGACGCTTATAGGATCTGCTGGTATGCAACATATCAAACATTTTATACCTAGAAGAGACTGATTCTTGCGTAGCTTTTACAGCACCAGAAGTATTTGTAGCAAAGAGAACAGGAGTTTCATATTCTTTTGGCGCAGATGTTTACTCTTTTGGCATGGTAAGTACCTGTTGAGTTTAAGAGACTGTTACTTAAGGCTCTTACTAGATTGTGTATACACTGCTATATCTACAAGCACCTTACAAAGATGTCTCAGCTGCTATGCTCCCAGGAAAGATAGCTAAGGGTGTACTTCCTTCATTTCCACCTATAGATGACCCTTCTCTGCAAAATGTTGTTGCTATAGTGAAAGAGTGTATTCGCACAGATGCAAAGGTATCTCGCAAAGGTTTGCCAATAGTTACTTATATTTAAAGCTACGACCGACAGTACCAGAGCTACGGGAAGCTATATTCACTAGTAAGCCTATTACTGATATTGTGGCAGCAAAGCAATACAATGTTGGTGTACGTGTATCTGTTTATAGTCGTCAACTTATTTAAACTTATAGAACACAAAAATGGCAAAGAGTCCACCACGTCATTTTTATGAACACTTTTTCTTTATTGGGCTTAATGGCGAAAAACCGAAGTCACGAACGCCTGAGATTCTTTATCAATATCCAGGATCAAAGTAAGATATCACGTGATCATCAAATAGTTTATTACGAGTGGATCGCGCTGTAAACAGCTGTCAATTTTTTTTTTTTTTTGCGACAACAGTTAACAGGCGATTTAACTCGATGCACATTATCACGTGGGTTTTTAATTAATTAGTTTTTAAAGAGTATCATATGCTGATGTTTTGACAATGTATTGCTTTCCGACACCACCAACTGTTGTTGAAGTATCAAAGTCACAATCAATGTCATTTGTTTACGAAAAAATATTCTCTTCTGTAAGAGAATGTGAGAAATCTGAAAACTCTTTTGTATTCACTATTAACACTGATGATTGTATGTTATATGGTGTATGTGTTTATGTCGAAGGACAAGCAACAGTACGTTAATCAATGAGAAAAAAATGAGAACCGGTTTTTTCTTTCTTCTTGTGTTTTGTTTTTGTTTGCTGGTATTCAACTTGTTACTCATGTTTTATAGAAAATGCCTGATTTTGCCACTACCAAAAAAGGAGGAACTCATGATAATAAAAAAACGACACCACCAAAGCTTAAGAAAGCAAAGGATGATACAATAGGATTTACACAACGATGTTATTGTCTTGTAACTAAAGTACCTTGTTTCGCCTTACACTTTAAAGTATTATGGTCTCTAATAGGTACACATATAATCACCTCCCATTTGTACAAGTGAGACTAACAGGTTCACCTCTAGTCCAAGAAAGGCAGCTAGAGTTTGCTAGTCAACATAATAATAGCTCAAAGTTTGAAAGCAAAATCATACCTATGATAAAAGCTTACAGAAAAAAAGCGCTTAGAGGTATTGGTCTAAAGTTTACTATACACTTGGTTGGAGCTTTTGATAAGATAAATATAAAAACAAAGGTACAAAATAATTTTGAAAAAACACTAAGCTGTCTTGAACAGTTTTTCTCCGAAAGAAATGTAAATAATCAACTTTCTTAATTTTCTCTTTCAATGAAATCTATTGTTCATTGTTGTTTGCTTTGATTGTTTTTTTGTCTTATATTATTTAGCGATTAGCGCATGATGGTCATTTAGCGGAGTGGTGTGTTCCTTGCTTATGTAGAACAATATCAAACTCGTCAATCATAAAACTGTTCCTACATGCTCTTTTAGAGCATCATATTATACTCACGTCGAAAAATCTTGGTGTTATGACAGCTATAGTACTTTCTATTGTTCCCCTATTACGACCGTTCATATGGCAAGGTCCTCTATTAACAGTTGTAAGTATCAAAACTCTGGTGTATGAGTATCGATGGAAGTGTACTTAATCTATTTTGTTTAGCTGCCAGCAAATATGGCCGATTTGGTGGATGCGCCTGTTGCTTATATTCTTGGCGTGACATCTCCTAAAGAAAAATATGATGACCATATACTTGTATTCGATATTGATGAAGATAAGTGGCATATACCTGATTCTTTATCTCTTCCGCGATATCCTCACTTTAAGAGCTTGTATCCGAACTATTTTTTCTTTTTTTTTTTCGAGTACTTTTTTTGTTGTTTGCTTTGACTCTTTGTCAGAAAATCTAATCTGTCTGAATCTTCAGCGCCTATACGTGACTCGGAATATGATATAAACGTATGTGTTACGAAAATGGGAGAACAGACACATGTAAACACAGTACTTGCTGCGTTCAAGGAATTCAAATCAAAGATTGTAAATGACATTGCAAAAGTAAGTTTTTGTTTTCGGACACTCCACCAACACACGTTATTGACTAAACACCATTACTAGGCTATGGAAGATCAAACAAGTTCTGATTTTGATATATCTAGTCCTTCTGGAACAGAATACGTATTGAGTAAATTACAAGCAAGATACCGTGATTTTTTCTCTTCTTTACTAAAAACACAAATGTTCGAAATGTATACTTCACAATTCACACAATCTGTTATCGCTTGGAGAAAACAAAGTGAGAACCAAGAGCTTATAGATAGACTTGTATCTTCACTACATAAAGATGACGATGTAAAATAAATGATAACGTTTGAAGGAAGACACTCGCACTTTTTTTTAAAATTGTTCCGGATTTTTTGCTTTTTCTGGACATCCAGTATGCACTATTCTATTGCTCTGTCTCTTTATATTCGCTGCTTGTTCTTTTAGCACAAACCTAGGCAACAGGTATATTCGCAGATTCATGACTCTGTTATATTTAATAACAGCCCAAACGAAACAGCTTTCCTCAACGGAACTTGGTTAATTGAAAACGAATTCGATACTATTCAATGGTTGTGTTTTATTGCAAAGTATGTTTTTATGTTATATTTCTTCCAGGGAATGTAGTTGTTCATCTGATATTAGTACTGATATTTCTTCATCGTCTTCTTCTTGCCCTTCTTTATCGGTATCTGGGTCGTCTATTTCAGCAAGCTGATACGTTTCTCCTTCGTCTTTTTTGATTTTCTTGCTTTCTTTAAAGTATGTCCCCATTCTGCCAACCCAAATTAGAAGTATGAGAGTAACAATTGCTACAAAGTTGATAATAAAAAGCAGCCAAGGGAATGAACTGTATCCTTGAACAAGCAGTCAGTACAAAACTTTGATTCTGCTTCCTTGTTTTTATTTTACCTAGTTTTGTGAAGAGTGTTGCGGTCAGCATCGGTATAGTTATCCCCCCAAAGCAACCACCAACTACAAATATACTAGAAGTAGTCCCAGTAACACGGATATATTTCGTAGCTAAGGTGATAGCTGTTGCAAACTACGGCCATATTGAGACCAAAAAAAAAAGGAATAAACAGTACACTTGAAGCCATTCCCAATCCATACAGTATGACGCTCACCCAAAGCCATACAGAAGAGTGTTGTTGCCAAACCATCAAAACAGTAGAAATAACACATATGGTAAGGTTACCTACAAGGTGTCACGTGCCAAGAAAAAAATGAGAAAATAAAAAGCAACCTACCTATCAACATTTGTTTAGCTGTGATATACACAGAAATCGGAATAGCTAGTAGTCTCCCTTGCAACAAAGCGTTATTAATATCAAAACATTGTATGTTTCTAGCTTATAATCATACCAACAGTCAGGGATCCCCAGAACCCAGCGTTTATGTAGAAGGCTTGGGTTTCTCCTGTAATATTCGTCTTTACAGCATACGTGTACAAAAATCCACCGGCACTAACTTCAGCACCTACATAAATACACAAGAATAGTGCCGTACAAGCAATAACAAGATATTCTGTTCGTCTAGTTCCTATATGCTTTTCTTCTCGCTTTGATTCTATTTCTTTTGCTTTTCTCGAGCGAAGGAATATAAGGCTTAATATAGCAGGTGCAAACATTGAAGCCATAACCCACCAAGCAATATTAAGCCCTTGATTTGTACTGTACTCACACTTGGCCCCTGGTTCGACATTTGGATGTGCAAGCTATCAACACGTGATAAGCTTTTTCAGTCAATGTGTTATATATAGTGTGACGTACAGTATGTTCCACCTTGTGGTATTTTGACATGAGCCCACCAACAAGCAGAGGCGAGAAAAAAGCTCCTAGACCAAAACTGAAATGAAGTGCTTGCATGTAGGGGTCAACGTTTGTATGAGCATAAAGCCAAATAAGCGTTGTGTTGGCAGCTAAATCAGTACGTGAACTAGCTCTAGATGAATACAAGCTGTACCTGAGTCAAAGAATCCCGTGCTAGCTCCATTGAAAACAAAGACAGCAGCAATAAGATACACATTCTTTATAAATGGAAATGTTGAAGTTGACAGCAATGACACAGTTAGGCTAAGTGCCATCAGCCTATTCCCTGGCACTTTATCTACAATTGGCCCACTTATGACTAATCACGTGAATTCAATGCCACAAACTGAACTTGACTTACTAGCGCCTAACAAGTAACCAATGGATCTGGCAATGAAAATAAAACCAAGTATTTGCATTGTCGACTGTAGTTGGGCACATACTACCAAAAGAACGGGTCAGATAAGCTAATGTAAGTACAATCATACGTTGTAGGAGAGCTAGGCCAAGACTTGCCGCTAGAAACCCTAGAACGAGATAAGCGAAGCAATATGTTGCACAAATCGCTGTAGATTCAGTACTAAAACGCGTCAGGCCGAATTGTAGTTGTATGTGTTAAGATAAAACGCACAAGACAAGGCTCTTGAGCGATAACCATCGCGATTTTGAAGGTTTTTTGTCGATTTCTACAGCTTGAATGTCCATTGCAACAGTTGTTGAGTCACCTATTTCTAAAAAGTTGAAAACCGCTAAGGATCGACTTGTGGCAGGGTACTTTCACAGTCACGTGTTTTTGAAAACTTACCACTCAGTTAACAGTAATTTAAACTCAAAACAGCCATAGATCCTAACCAGTGAAGGCTTTTCGTGCCTAATTACTGTTACAATAATGCCGAGAGATTTGGCCCTCTTACTAACAGAGGTTTGTCTGAGAATTGAACGCCTTAACGTAGAACAGAACTTAATGAAACGAGTTATTACTTTAAATGATGAGAGCAAAACGTACTAATACATCGATAAAACGAATACCCCGTCCTCAATGTATACCGCCAGAGACATTAACACAAATTCTACGGTATTTAGACAAAACCCAGCGTATTACTTCTTCTGCAGTTTCTCACATGTTCAATAACATCATTCGGCATAATATTGGCTTTGATAGCGTAAGAGTACGGGAGTCCTCTGATTGTAGTATTCTGAAAGGAAGTCCATTGCTTAAAAACACTACAATACGATGTGTTTGTCTTGAACTATCGGCTGGTGACATGGCTTGTTTTGTTGGTGTTCACACAATAGACTTCTCACATTCAGCAATAACAGATGATGGTATCCTTGCAATGGTACAAGGGGGACATAACATTTCCTCAATTAACTTGCAGTATACAAAGATAACAGATGTTTCATTGAAGGCTCTCAAAGGAGTTCATAAAATCAACATTTGTGGTTGTAAGAGTATCACTGTTGAAGGAATAAAGGCATTGGAAGGATTAAAACGTATTGAACTTAGCTATCCTCGAAATGAATGGCTTGAATACCTTTCTAATGTACACACAGTTCGTATTTATTATGGAAGATCAATCACAGATGATGGAATCAAATCTTTGATTAATGTGAAATATCTTCATCTTTCACAGTGCGAAAATATATCAGATGAAGGTCTCAAGCACTTGGTAAACCTAGAGCACCTCTTTGTTTGTGATGAAAAGATTACAGATGGTTGTTTGAAATACTTGAAGTCTCTTAAAAGAGTCAAAATAGGTGGTGGTAGCAAGATTACAAAAGAGGCTGTACAGGCATTAGGTGTAGCTTGGCTTCCTTAGGTATTTTACAATGGGTCTCACTACGGCGTATGGTCTTAGGATTACCTTGTACGAGCAAGAACTATGGTTTTGCTGACATGCATAGCGTTAACGTCAGAGAACAAAGGACGCTAGCAACTACTCGACTAAGTCACAATTCAAAAACTGTAAAGGACAAATATATATTGGTTTTATAGTGCTTCGGTTTTTACTTAGCCCACGTATTGCATTTGCTTTGAGAGGTTGTAATCTATTTGTTCACCATTATCAACTTGCTACAGGAAAAACGTGATGGGTGCTTGAAACAGCATGAAGTTGTAGCTGTCCAAATAATTGTGATCCAAGATACACAAAATCACCAAAGCCTCCAGTTGACAAAGCAAGCAAACTAAACAAAGTACATTATTTGGTTATTTTGAACTTCGCCAAATTAATCGAATTTTCGGACAGAAATGTGTGGACTAGATTAGTCGAGCTGATTAGGCCTTCTATGCAAAGCATAATATCTCAGTTTCTCCTAGAAAACGGGATGTACGATAATATCCCGTTTGATGAGTTTAAATCATTTTTTGATAAGAAGAACAGGTATAGCGCTCTACTAGCGTAGTTATGCCTAATAAAGATAGAGAACAAGATATTGTAGTAGAATTGTATAACGACTACATTAACCAACGCGATGAGTTGAGAGAACGAGTAAAACAGAATATAATAGCGAAATTTGGTAGTTTAAAGAAAGAAGAAGTGAGATTTTTGAATGTTTTGATTGCTTTGAATTTACAGTTACCGTAGGTTACTGAAGAAGATATACCAAGGATTAAAAGGACCATTAGAGAGTTAACCGCCAAAATAAAATACGAAAAAAAACTTTGCGAGGAGCAAAAAAGCGAACTAGAACGATTTGACCGTAAACTAGATGAATACATACCAAAAACGCGTAATAGACTACCAAACACAAAGTTTGACTTTAAAACCGCCAAAAAGCTCCAAGCTGCATTACAACAATGATCAAATCGCGTTTGCAGTATAAAAAAACTAAAAGCAAGCGTTTAATTGGAACAATCAATGGAAGCAAACATGCAACTACGGATTACTGTAAAGCAGTGCTGGAACGTATTTTTTAGGCAACCCTCATAAATGTACATAGTAATAAAAGAGTGTAAATAGCAAAACATTGACTGGCACAGATTTCTTGTTGTGAGTTTTACTAAAGCCCAAACAGTCTTTGGACATGGGCCATTCTCATTCTGCGTAAACAGCATTATTTTGGATTTAGGGCTTCACGTGCTTTATTTTTCTTGAGAATTAGCTCGAAGGAGTAGTTTTGTGGACATGTGGGAACACTGCCGTCTGCTATGTATAACTTTTGGTATTTTAATAAATTTGTTTTTTGTTATTTTACTTATATTGGTTCTAATAGGAACCCTAACGAGTCATGAGTTTCAAGTATAATTACGTATTATATAGTATTACCTCTCTGCTTGAACGTGCTAGTAATGGCCTCCTATCCTCTTTTCTTTTTCGATTTTTTTCTTTCGTCTAATTTTTTTTCTGTTAGTGTTTTCTAACAAAATGAAGGCTACAAACGAAGGCTATGTAGTAGTGTTTTCCATATTACGTACCTCAGCAATATCTCCTTTATACGCCCTTCTTTCCATGTCAATATATTTACCCCACTCAGCATTCATGCTTTCATACCTGTACGTAACGAGGTTAGCTAACTTAAAAGAAACTTCGATGACAACAATGCGTATGTATGTTTATAACCTAAATGTTGCACTGTTTGATGTGCTAGAGTGTATACTTTCTACATAGCGACATGCCAGTTCAATTCAATTAAAAGTAGGAAACTTTGAAACAAAGTGGAGTTATGCACAATTGAGCTTTAGCTTACCTTCTTTGTCTTATATATGTGCGACATTTACAGCACAAATATATGCCTAATACTGTAAACACAAATAGAAAGAATACGCCAACACTCATAAAAATCGCTACAGTCATCCATAATGCCGATACTAAACAAGTTTTAATGTTGAAAACACAATAAGTAAGAAAAAAATAAGAAAAACATACTATCACAGTATCTCCAAAAAAAGTCAGCATGCGAAACACTTATATGTGTTATATCATTGTTTTTATGAGTAACACCAAAAATATTACCAGAATAACATGTAGGTACACTAATTGATTCTCCAGACTACGAAAAAAATGGTTAAAAGAAACGGAATTTTTTTCTTAAAGTTTTAGGTTGTACCACTTGTTTTAACTTCTTTATCCAAACACAATTCCACTGCTTTGTGCAAGCACCACATGTTGTAATATTGATACAATCGACAACAGCTTGAGGAAATTGTTTTACAACTGGCTAAGAACGAAGCAAATTATTTAGTCGGTTGTACGGATTTCGGGTTTTAAATCTCACCGCTAGTATTGTTGGCGCAGCTGTGGGTCCTACTGGTTCACTTGGTGGTTGTGTGCTATTACTAGGCACCGTAGGCGCTATTGTAGTATTTCCCGGAGCTGTAGGCTCTTCCGTATTGTTTCCTGGAGCTATTGGAGCGTCTGGTGGGTTTGAGGGCACTGTTGGCGATTCTGGTGATTGTGCTGTAGCCTAACAGTTTGTAAGTTTGTAAAACATCGAACAAACTACGTTACATCGTTAACCAATAGCGTAAGGGCAATAACTACGAGCCAGAATTAATATTTAAACAAAGTTTTTGTAAACTGTACCAAATAAGCTAAGAATAAGCGGAATATGCGTTTCTACGTTAAATTAATTGATACCATACTGTTTTAACGAACGTACTAGTTATCATAGCGTATTAACGCCTAAATGTCGTTTCGAATATTCACAGCAACGTCCCTTGTTACACAGTTACCGAATATACGCTTGCTAGAAAACAACGAAAAAGTGTGACACTTTTCTGACTTTACTTTTTTGACCTTTGCCTCCATCTTGCGCTTAACAGCATGTACTCGCTTATTTGAGTTGCATACAGTACACAAAAATGGATTTCAAAAATTGATAACACCAACTCCACAATTACAATTCAAATGGAATCATAAATAAAACTTTTATTTCTACATCGAAATCAAATAGCCAAATACTCTGCTCTTTGTTGCTTTTTTCTTACAATAAGAAAACACACAGTAACTATAAGAGGTAATAAGCGACAAGATTGTAAAGAAAGTACATACGTGACACCATTAACACAGACATGAGGCCAACGCTCACACCAACTATAAGCCACATTTTAGATGTGCCTTGATCGCATACGGGAGAACCTATTTCTGATGACATGAGGTCACCACATTTGAAGCATTCTTTTCCAAAAGGGGAGTATTCTCCAGCTTGACACTAAAAAAACAAAAACACTTTTAATGACATCATTTATCACGTGATCCACAAAAACCAAAGAACTAAAATCATGGATTATAGTACGTACTGGAATGCATTCGTATCGATCTTTTTCAGAGTAATAACCAGGCTTGCATTTTGTACATTCAGGAGAACCTGAAGTAGATGCTTCTCCAATACCACAGTCTATGCATTTGTCTCCAGACGCATATGTACCATTTGGACAAATAGAACATACAGTTTGTTCTGTATTTATAATACTACCAGAGTCACATGCAAAACATCTTGGTAGACTTCCTGGATTGTATTCATCTTTAGGACATTCTTCACAAGCGAAAAGAAACTCATAAGATACATTACCAAGGCTACAGTTGGCTGCAAAACAAAGTGTTAGCTTAGCAAAGGATATTCGCTTGGTGTACTTACGCTTTGACCCTATCAACGTGTTGTATTGTATATCAAACTCCCAGGGATCATTTTCAGGTAATGTAATAGGTGGCATTAACTAGGACGATAACGGTAAGGCTAGAAATACATGTGATAATTTCGTACCGTTGGTCCAAAAGTATTGTTTAGTATTGATACGTTGTGTAAACCACCTACACCTAAATGTATGGAAAAATATGTTGTGTTTCCATGAAAAATATTTTGTTCAACCAAAAGTACAACAGAGCCTTGTGATGGAGAGTCTACTTTTATGCAATTCTCCTAAGTATTTATTAGCCATATTTCCTAAAGGAAACAAAAAAATGCGATCATTACCGGCGTTTGATTGCAATTGAATGAATTTCTTTGTATTCTGACTGTAAGCAAATCATCAGTTATCGATAAACACTCCTTAAGAAAATCTTAGTTAGTCCAGAAAGAAGAAGTGATTGAACAAAAGTTATCGGGTATCTACCTCATTTGAATTGCAATCGATTTTTGATTCTACAAGTGTCAGATTTCCAAAGCTCTCGAATACCCCATTAATTACACTAACATAGCTCCTATCTATCACAATAATTTTCGCTATTTCAGGCAATCAGTAAAACGCCAGTTGGCTAAAGAAAAAAAAAACAAGTGAAAGAGCTAACATACGGTGTAACTTTTCCCAACTATCCACGTAAATATTTGAAGTAGTATAGTTTACTGACGCTTTCGTATTAACGCTTTGATATACATCTGATTTTTCTAAAATAAAGCGACTGTCATCAACTGCTCCATAAACTAGAAACTCGTCAGGTTCCAATCCAATAAAAAAGTCATAAACTTATGCAAAGGTCATTCCATTTTTGACACTGTACACGTGCGAATGTTAATTTGTACTACGTACTCAAACCAATATTTCCTTTAGGTAATTCGCATTCAATAAAATATGCTATTACATGAAGCATAAAGGTAGCACCAGATTTGAAGCCAGTTAATCGAAATTCAAAGTTTTGATAAATACTCTCCTTGAAATGCTACAAAAACAATTATACCTCACGAAAATATAATATGAAATCCAACGGTGTTATTACCACGTTGTTTTGAGAGGATTTCAGAAAAAAAAAACAAGAGGCGTACAAAACAGGAAGAGTTTGCACATGTAGGCTTGGTGCGCTCTACGCCATCCCAATCATACCATATTATGTTTAAGACTGCTCGTGTATCCCAAGATAATTGTGTGGTATTTACTTTCGGATATTCGCCTCCTATACAACTATGTGAGCGAAAATAATGCGTTTCGCATGTTAACTATTGGTTTCAAGTGTACCTTGATAGCAAACTGTACAAATTCGCCTCCCATCGATAATTGTGCATGTTAAACTCCTTTCTTTAGTAATTGGCGTTACTGTTAGGAATGGCGCTGATTTTGTTCCATTTCCCTAGCAGAATTTTACTAATGCGTTTCACTGCAAGATAGTAGTGGCCATACGTTGTCGCTACCATTAGTTGCTACATAAAAATCGCATGTATCGTTAAAAGCGTAGCCAAACGCTATAAATACAACCAACAATACCAAAATTAGCCTTCCAAACATACTAGAGAATAATTAGTACGCTTGTGGGTTCTGTTTTCTGACAGTATTTTTCTGTTTTCCAACATTCCGAAATAGGCCTTACTTAACTGCTTGTGCTTTAGATTTTCTTACTTCTTTTGGTGTAAGAATAGACATGTATGGTTCTTTAATGACGTAACATACGGCAAGGTGCACATGCGCTGTAATTAATTTGGTAAGTTTATTGTACACACTGAGTACACTGGTTTGTGGTCACTTTGGAGTGCTTGATGGCAAGCATTGTACTCGTATATTTTGACGATACTCTTAGTATCTTTCCACAACACTCTGTCACACCATGCTGGTATACGTTTCTTCTTAGAACTATCATAAGTTTGTGTACCAACATCAAACTTGAATGAAGGCTTAAAAGTTATTTCTGCTTCATTAAAAGGTGAAAAAGATTCCAACTCTTTCTTGGCTTTTTTTAACTGATCATGATCAAGTAAAGATTTCCATGTATCACTCTTTACAATATCAAGTGTTTGGTCTCTACTAACTGTATCTAATCTGAAATTCAAGTCTCCAAAGAAGAATATAATGCTAAAAGAACGTAAACTCACCAGCAGGGAAGTAAAATTGAGAAATTTGTTTGTTCAAAGAAATCAATGTCATTGACGTACTCATGCATAACCACTGATTTACCGTTTGAAAAGCAATGTCCTAGTATAGCACTAACATCTGCACAACGTTGAGAGTATCTTTTGGTATGTGTATCAGCAGTAAGATGGGCACCAACATAGCAAATGCTCAAATCACCAAGCCTACAAGTAATAAATATATCAGATTTAGGATCCCAAAGAGTTCGTACTCCAGGCTGCACAAAGCCGCTCCCTTGCGTGTAGTAAAGGTTTCTGATTCTCCGTGTTGACATCTAGACTCCTCCTTAGTGCTGATTCTCTTTGCAATGTCGTCTGTAGTAAGGATGATCAATTGAGTACCAGCCAGTCGGATGCTGGACAGGAGTTGTATCTAGAAGCTTGATTTAGTTCAAACCACGCGTAGATTATTGTTAGCTACCTTGTCCGCTCCACGGGAGGTATTTATGCAGGCGAGTAAGGTCGTAGTCCATAATTGGTAACGGTCGCTTTTAGGTTCTACCTCTATGTTTCTAAGCGTGTTAAACGGCGTATGGCGTAAATTGGAGTTGTTACTTGTAACTAATCACCTCTTGCAGCGCAAAAGCAAAGAAACTACACTGTTTACGCTCTGACACCTAGGAAACGTTAAAACTTTCGATATTCAAAACAAAAAAAGGGTACAGCGTACAGAAATCCACTGTTCTACGCAAGAAACGTTTGGTACAATATTGTTGACATTCCAGGTGGCAATGAACTGCCTGCGAAGCTCGGCCATTTTGACCTTTTTTGAAAATCCGTGATGCCTTTTGATTTTTTCATTAAATTAAAGCTACTCAGAGTTGAAAGCGCTCAATGAGCCTTCGTATCGCGTCGTGGAACGTCCACGAATGGACAGACACCAACGGACAGTACAATGACGTTGCTTTGGTTTCAACACTGAAACCGTTGAACCTAGATATCATAGGCCTACAAGAGGTGAGTTTTATGGCGTTTTAACGTATTTGGTGTAAGAAAACATAGGTTACGGATAAACATTACGAACAAGACTCTCCTACACCTGACAGCTTTGGTATACGCGTTTTCAACGCAATTATGGCTAATATAACGTAGCTGCTGCTATGGGTAGCCCATACAAAGCTTATTTTGGTGAAGCGTTTTCAGAGAGGTGGGGAAATGCTGCTATTGTCAAAGGAGACATAATTTCAGATGTTGAGAATCTGCTACTAAAGGTGACTCAGTCACGTTTTTTTTTCGAGTGTCAGGTGATTTATTTTTGTACTAGTTAGATCAAAAGGAGACAAGAGGAGCTATTTTCTTGAAGCATAGTTTAGGAGATATTGTTGTAACACATTTATGCCACATAGATGAACGAGACAGGATTTCTCAGATGAATAAAATATTAGATAGAAACCCAGCAATAATTTTGGGAGACTTGAATTCATTACGTCGTGATGATTACTCTGATAGGTATGAATATTTAATGAACAACCTCTCAAAGCGTCATCACTTTATGTTCATCACACGTGGTTTGGAATAAGCTATATTATTGCGGCTTGAAAAAAATCTTATTTTCTTTATAGGTTTTGGCAAAGGAATATTGTGAAGCCCAGGGCTATGTCCAGTACGTTCTTACAGTTAAACGTTATTATTGTAAGCTAATGTGCGAAGATTGGGAGCAACCGAAGACTGATTTGACTTCATTGTTAATTGAGAAAGGATATGTTGATTGTTGGAAAAAATTAAACAACAAGAAGCTAGACTTTGAAGCAAAGACAAATCATTTTAATACAAGAATCGATTATGTTTGGATACACCATTCTCTGGCTAAAAGCGTAGATTGGAGCAAAAGTAGTTCGAAACATATAGATGCTGGCACCATAACAGACCACAACCTTGTATTTGTAGAGCTTAAAATGAAGAAATAAAATAAAATAGCATTGTATAATGAGCTTACTGTTTACTCTCTACCCTCAACACAAACTTATATACTTCGCGTACTACACAAGTTGGCGCGATATACCAAGTTAAATTTTCAAGCGTGTAGGAAGGCAGCTAAGGTACAACTCCTCATGTTACAAAAACCTTAGCCGTTGAAAGGTTAACATACTTTTGGCTGTTTTACCCTATTCATATTTCGCTCTGAAGTAACATTCGGTACTACGGCACAACGTTCTATTACACTCCTTTTAACGTACTTCTTTTTTTTTTGGACTAAGTAAACGTCTAAGTTTGGGGTGATACAACCAAAAATGAAACTACAAACTACAAAGAAATGGCTAAGTCAAATTGTGAATGGGTTGAAAATGTAGCATCGTCATAAATACCCTGAATGAAGATAGTTCCGCACAGTTTCTATTCTACACAATTACAACCATAGTCCGAGATATTAACTGATTCTTTTTTTCGCCGTATTTCGTTTTCTTGTCAGAGTTGACTGACAATCTTTTGGTAGTGCACTTTCCTCTACGCGTGTGAGACACATTCCGAGACAAGACATAAAGAATGAACTATTAAAAGTGAATAATATAGTTATGTGATTTTATTTAACACGTGAGAAAATATTTCAGGTTTGTAAACAAGCTCATTGGATAGGACGTTATCAAATAAGTGTAAATATTAAACGAGGGTTTCAAAGGCGATCAAACTCTGTCTTCACCATACTGATAAAAACACAATAATGTCTGTTTTTTTAACTGAAATTGCCATCGCTCGCAGTGCCTTTTTTCGCCTAAAATCTTTATCAAAATTATTTCCATGAAAAACCAGTCAAGCTACCAATATTCCTCTTCGCTGGTGCTTAAATGATACTTGTATTCGATGTTATCTTTCCAAAAAAATTATTATAATTTGGGTACTACCAAGCACAACAAACAGAAAAATGTGAGATTTCGTCTTTTTTTGGTTTTTCGTAGCATAACAATTGACAAACATTGCCACTTCTACAAAGCAACCTTACGTCAAGCAATGGCTAAAGTAAACCCAGCTAACAAACTTACAAATATTACGGTCCATACTGCAAGTGGTCTACCTAAGGGTGACTATTATGTAGAAACAACCATCACCTCGTCATTGGTATCATTGCTCCGTTTGAATTGGCTTTTCATGCTAACGTTATTTCTTCAGGGCGTTAAAACTATCAAGTCGAAGCTTGTTAAAAAGGACAGTAGCCCAAAGTTCAACCATACTGCGCCCCACAAGGGTCAAGTATCCATGTTTGATATCGCTATCAAAAACAAGGATGGTACGTTCCCTACACCTGTAGCAGTACTGAAAGTGCTTCGCGCTTTAACTTGCAGTATCACTTCATTAAAAGTGTCTCAGACGCTTCTCTTACTTATCAATAGGTTCTACTGTGGCGTCAGTAAAGATTGATCCTACAAAATCAACATGGCCTGTACTCAAGCAAGCATTCAATCTATCACTTTCAGGTGGTACGTAACCTTTCCTGTCTTTCTCCCTTTGTCAATATTTCTAGTTCTAACATAGATCTCTAGCTACGGTTGTAGTATCATATGGATGGATAACAGACTATGATGGTTTTCTCAAGTACGTCAACTACTGCGCATTGTTCAAGTCTAACCAATGGTGTTAGGTTGAACATTCCTGGTGCTCTTTGTATTCCTGACAAAAAGTTGTTTTTTGCCAAAATAGCATGTCCGACCTACCCTGGTTTAGTTTGCATGATTAAGTGGCAAGATGATAACAGAGTAGATCTTCATATCCTTGAGACTGTTGCTTCTCACCACCAATGTACGTACTGAACGTAGTGGTTACTAGCTTTGATTAAACAAACTTTGCTATTCGCTACCCTTCTTAAAAACTTGCCCTTACTTGTTATTTAGCGAGGATGCTTGAAGTTTACATTGACAACGGTAAAGGAAATAAGATCCAGTATTCTGTAAGACGCCAAACGTTCCTTAAACCGACCAAGATTGGAGCATACATGTGCTGGGCTGAGAACAAGCTCGATGATTTGCCTGTATGGACAAGATTCGATCGCATATGCCTCACCGTATCAAGTACGCTAGTATTGCTATAAACATCATAGCGTAAAACCATCATCAGCTTCTAATTTTAAAACTAGCCGTTCGTTCAACATGGAAAGGATCGATGCAACAAATCACCGCAACATTCGGATGGAAGGTAGCGTTTACCAAGGATCACGTGATATATTAGTTTACTTTGAACAATAGGGAAGTCTTAAGTATGAACAAGCCAAGGCTATGCTCAAAGGAAAGATGGTTCAAGACGACAAGAGCAAAACTATTCATTTTCTTATGAACCAATTCTGCCTAAGCAATGACTGGGACACCAAAGATGCGGATTTATCCGTCAGTGCTTACAAGCCACCCTACAAACAGGGTATCAGTACGTATTTTGACGGTAAGATAGTTGACGTACTAACACTTGAAATTAGTCGTTGATATTAGTCACGTGAGCAGACCTAAGCGTGTCATTAAGTACTACGTACCTGGCAAAGAACCTAAGATTGGAGGACATGAAATCTCTGCAAAGACAAGTGTCGATGATTTACCAACGCCTGTGTATCACAAGGATATTCTCGTAAATGTTATGCAACAGTCAAACAAGTCTGTACGTATCCGTTTTCCTTGAAGTGCTTGAATCTTCGCTAATGCTCAACTAGTCGTTCTGGCTCTTCCAAGCTGGAGTACCTTTCTATGGATACTGAGTAAAGCATGATGACAGTACAGTTTAATCCATCAAACATCTATGTCTAGCGTGTACTGATGCAACACTAAATAAATAAGTCCATTTTCTTTGTCCGGTTCTATTTTGTATGTTTGTTCGACCATTTTTTGTGTGATTGAGTAGAAAGTCACATGCTTGCTACCGATCAGGTTTCCTTCTAAAAAGTAGTGGGAAGTGTTAAATCGTAAGCAAAAAGTAATAGATTGTGGTCAATAAAGGACGCTATTTTGGGTTTTAGCTTACAACCAATGGCAGCTTTTTTGCCGAAATTTGTGTAATGAAATGTTAATACTCTCACACTTGGTGGAACATCAGTTACAAAAGCAGGAACTAAACATCCATCTACCATGGTGCTTGATTCACTATCAGCTTATTGATTAAAACGGCTGTTTTAAAGCAGCTAAGCATTGTGCGGTGATACGTCAATAAAATGGTGGACTTTTTTCTTGCTAAAGTCCAAAATAGTGGGCTTCCATGTGTCAATAACAAACTCTATGTGGGTGTGTAAAATATATAGAATTTAAGGACAGCATTTGGTGGTTCAGTGACAAGCAAACTTTCTTTCTTAGACCAGGTTGCTTTTCAGCTCTAAAATCACTTAGAACTGATTTGCCTTTTAGTCACATTACAATACATCTACGCTGATTGTGTTTTACTGGGTTGTAAGGTTGGAGTGGCTTAATTCTACGAATTTCTCTTATAAGTTCATAAAACTGTTCTTCAACATTGACACGTGTTTTAGCAGATGCTTCAAAAAATAAACATCCATTCTTTTGTGCAAGTTCCTTTCCTTCTTCTGTTGTTACTTGTCTGTCTTTTTCCAAGTCTACTTTATTTCCCACAAGTACACTTGGCTTGTTTTTTGTGTCACTGAACCTATAAACAAGTACTCAGTCCTTGCGAATGTCAAAATAGATCATGAATGATCAGAATATGTGGTTTTGAGACTATTGTTGTTACCAATAAACAGCGTCAAAGAACTCCTGTATTTCTTCAAATGATTGTCTGTCTGTTATGCTGTACATCAAAATAAAGCCGTGACGATGGTTAACGTGCTGTAACCTGATGTTGGATTGGAGCCTCTTAAATGTTATTTACTTACTTGTCTAGTAACAATACCATCCAAATTACAATACTCTTGACGTGCCCCTGTATCAAGAATTTCAAGCATGATATTTTCGTCATCTATGGTGACTTGCTTACGATACCTTATTGCGTGAGCGTTTAGAGTTGTTTTAAACTCAAAACGTTAAAAGTGCTTTAAATAAAACTCCGTACGAGTCTTCTATGGTTGGGTCGAATTCTTCTACAAATAAGTTTTTAACGAATCGTATTGTTGTTATTGATTTTCCAACTCCTACAGCGCCAAATACGACGAGCTTGCACTCCTTTATTCCAGGTTATACTTGAGTGTTTGTTTTAATTTTGCTGTTGTACAGCGTCGTATTTTTGCGTACGAGAAGCTCCATGTGAAGTGTAACAACGCCTCTTTGAGTTATTATTGTGGGTTCAATGAAATCTATTTTAAGAAAGGTAAAGTACTGCGTTTTGTTTGAGAAGAGCCGACTGGAGAAATTACATGTAAAAATCCTCGCGAAAAATAAAAGAAAAGGTGCAAGTCCACTGCTTATTAAGCGTATTTATTATCTAGTAAGTCGAAAAAGTGGATAGTTATGGTTCCTGAATATAGAGTTTGTGGAATGAGACTGGACAACTTGACATATACAGTACATGATGGCAAACAGAATAGTGAACCTACAGTGGTATTAGAATGGTTAACTTGAAGCACAAAGTATGTGGTTGATAGTAAAAGATATGGCAAACTAAAAGGTGGTATGAAAATGAAGAACATATGCGAGTATTAAAAGTCTTTAAATTTGTTGAACAGTGCTTCACAGTTTCTATTTGCAAACATAATTACATCCACAATACAATAGATTAACTGACTGATGCTCTTTTTTGCCGTTTTTCGTAAATGTAATAGTTGGTTGAATACTTTCTTTCGCCAAAAAAACTTCATTCGTTGAAGATGTAATATCAGAAAAATATGAGATTTCACCTTTTTTTCACGTTTTGGTCAACACAATTTTATAAACGCCGATAACAATGGCTAAATACGTAGTAGACCCAGCTAACAAACTTACAAATATTGCGGTGCATACTGCAAGTGGTCTGCCTAAGGGTGACTATTATGTAGAAACAGCCATCACCTCGTCATTGGTATCATTGTTCCGTTTGAATTGGCTTTTCATGCTAACGTTATTTCTTCAGGGTGTTAAAACGATCAAGTCGAAGCTTGCTAAAACAGATAACAACCCAAATTTCGGACATACTGTGTGCCATAAGGGTCAAGTATCTTTATTTGACATTGTTATTAAAAATAACGAAGGTACATGATACTTAAGACTTGTATAACATTATAGAAGCCTTTTTCTTGACTTTTAATAAAGTTAAACAGTGTACCAGTTCTAATTGAACGAAAACACTTCATAAATACTTTTTACACTTTAAATACCAGTTATAGACCATCAAAGAGCAAATCCTTGGCTACACGTGCTATTTTTAGCTTGAAACATTTTATACACTGTTTTGACCCTTTTTGAGTTATTCTTTAAGGCCTATTGCTGCTATACAGTCTAAAGCGTATATATGACCGTTCAGATAGAGTTACAGTATAGCATTACTTCCTTAAACTTGCTCACCCTATTTTCTAATAGATTCTACTGTGGCATCAGTAAGATTGATCCAACAAAATCAACATGGCCTGTGCTCAAGCAAGCATTCAATCTATCACTTTCAGGTGGTACGTATCCTTTCCTGTCTTTCTCCCTTTGTCAATATTTCTAGTTCTAATAGAGATCTCTAGCTACGGTTGTAGTATCATATGGATGGATAACAGACTATGATGGTTTTCTCAAGCACGTCAACTACTACGCACATGTTCAAGTTCTAACCATGGTGTTAGGTTTGAACTTCCTAAGGCTAGTAGAATTCCTGACAAGAAGGTGTTTTTTGCTAAAGTAGAATGTCCAAACTGCCGTGGTTTATATTGCATGATTACGTGGAAAGACAATAACCGAGTGGATGTCCACATGCTCGAAACAAGCGCATACCATCTTCAATGTACATCTGAACTCGTTTCCAACATGTCTTCCCTTCCAAACTGTTTTTATTGACAACCTTTGCTTACACTTGTCAGCAAAGATGCTTGAAATTTCGATCGACAATGGTAAAGGCAAAAGGATCCAGTACTCTGTAAGACGTGAAACATACGCAGAACCAATCAAAATTGGACCATACACGTGCTGGGCAAAGACCATGCTTGATGACTTGCCTATATGGACAAGATTCGATCGCATACGCGTCACTGTATCAAGTACGCCACTGGCACTGTACCATCCAGATATCATCTCATTCTAAATGTACAACTAGTCGTGCGTTTAGTAGGCGGTGATGGGATGTCACAAATCACTGCAAGATGCGGATGGAAGGTATTGTTTAGCATACGTCAGTATCACGTGATTTATCAGTTTACCTTTTGAACGATAGGGAAGTCCTACATACGAACAAGCAAGCTCTATGCTCAAATATACTATTAAAGATCACAAGACCAAGACTATTCATTTCCCAAAGGATCAATACTGTCTAAGTCTTGAATGGGATACAAAGGATGGTATATCCGTTGGCGCTTACTGCCATCATTACAAGGATATCAGTACGAGCTTTGAAAAATAGCAAGAAGGTTGAAGCACTTACAGGCAGCTTAGTTGTTGATATTACGCACACCAGCTGCCCTAAGCGTGTTATTACATACTACGTACCCAGCAAACTGCCTACAGTAGGAAAATATCAAATCTCTGCCAGAACCAGACTATGTGATTTACCTGGAAGTTTGGATAAACTAACACCTTTTAATCAGAAAAGCATTAATGTTAGAGTTCTTGAACAATCAAATAAGTTTGTACGTATTTTTTCGTTGCATGCGACTGTAGTAACGCTTTTTTAGTCTGTCTGGTTATTCGAGGCTGGTGTACCTTTCTATGGCAACTAGACATATGCAAAGGCCTAATGTTAATTGGTTCAAACACAGCAATGAGTTGAATCAATGCAACTCTAAATACACAAAGTTCAATTCTGTTTTGCTCAGGGAACACGTAATGCTCGCATTTTGCTTTATATTTCTGATCATCAATCATACAAGCGTATCAAAGTTTATCTTGAAGAACAACCTACACGTAACCACAGCAGCAGAGTGAAGATTTTTTCTTTATTCTGTTTTAGTTTTCTTTCTTAGATTTAACAGATAAACCCTTCTTTAATACATTGTGCTGTACATTACCTACTTGTGGTACTTCACCTGATGGCGTTACTAAACCATTCGCAGCCTCAAAAAGATTTATAGGTAATTTTCCGTCTGTAATGAGCATGCTCTTAAGTCCGAGACCGTTAAGTAACTTTTGTTGTAGATCAGGACCAGCCTTTGCAATATTAATAATTGTATCTGATCCTAAGGCTTTAACAAGGCCATCTGTCATTGTTACTTTAATTGAAGCCATAGCGCTTTCATGCTATAACACGTGAGCAAAAGTCAAGGAAAAATTAATCGGGAAGTTCAGTGCTCTATTTCGAGCCTCCAACGGGTTTAATATTTGTAGACGTACTGATTGTTTTAGAGCATTCATTTGTCTTTCCTCTTCGAGTTTCTGAGATAGTCTTTTCCTTGCAAGTTCAATTTCTTGAACAACTTTACCTAGCTCATTCTTTTGCTTTGCAAGTGTTACTTTCTTTTCATGTTCAAACCGTTCTTCCTCAAGTTGAAGCTTTTCACGTTGTCTAATACGCTCCATCTCACGTTGTCTTTGCTCTAACTTTTCCTCACGTTCAATTGCTTTCTCCTTAGAGATGCTAATCGCAGTTTGTTCCCTGTGTTCAGCTTCTCTCTTTGCGGCTGCTTCGTTTCTCTTCATTATGAGCTCCATTGCTGCCCGAGTATCTTGTGTAACACCATGAACCTCTTTAATTGTAATACGTTCGATTTCCATGCCGTTAGCTTCTATGACGTAAGCTGGAGCAACAGGATCATCAGGGTTGCTTGATTTTTTGGCTACAACAATCCGTAAGAAGAAATGTTAAACTACAAGGTCTCCACAACTTACGTCTTAATTCTACTGAAGACACATTCTTGTAGAAATCCCTTAATGTCATGGTTGCAATTTTACTTGTCACTAAATCTTTGAAGACATTCTCAAGCTCCTATTAAAGAAAGATATTAACGATAAATTCTGCTTGACGCAACGACGAAAATCATACTGTTGTGATGAATGGACGGCTGAATAACTTGAATAGGTTTTCTTGGTCCACCTTGAAACTCCATGTAACCATAGCATTAATGGTTAGTTGGTGGTTATCAACAGTTGTTGCTTTTCCGGAAAAATTAAACTGAGATGGTCCCAAGGGAAGGTTGTTTGATTCGAAACCTTGGAAATGAACTTTCACTGGTTCTTCGAAAGGTTTGGTTATGACCTTTGAAGGCCCAAACTCGACTCTCGAAGTATTAGCTCCTTTATCAAATAACATCATTGCTTCGTTTGGCTTTAGATCATATGATACAGCCATTGCAGATTCAGGATTGCTTGCTTCTTGTTGATCTCTGTTTTTTGAAAAAACACACGTGTTAGCATCAAAACATAGAAATGATGATGGATGATAGGTTTCGTACTTTTTAGACCATAATTCCTCGTCAACATCTGGTATAAACGAACAACTTCCTTCTATTAACTTGATATCGCCAGTTGTTTTATTTCTTACGTAGATGCCGTTTTCAACCTAATTTTTTGGTAAGAATAAACGGAGAAAATAAAGTGTCTTCAAGTACCAGTATGCTCTTATGCGTTTCCTCAACACCAACGTTGACTTCCGGGATATATCTCGCTGGGCCTAAAAGAAGTTTTGGTAAGGTAAAAAATAAGTTGTATTTTTTTTTGTAAAATTGTTACCTCTTATCATCCATCTTTCTCCTGCTTTTCTCTCGACTTTGTTATCTACACAGTCCCGTTTAGCGACTAGCGTAAGAGCTTCATCACTGGCTATAGTATACACAACCATTTTACGTTCTTCAGCAAGAGATTCATGAGGTTGTAAAAAAAAGCTACAAGGTCCTTCCATAACTTTTGTCTTTGAAATATCATTTGTGCGTTTCTCCATGTCTCTAACATTTTGGATAATACAATACTGATTTCTATTTACGTTTATCTTTTCTACAACGTTAACAATCTCTTCATGGACATCTTCAATATGGGACGCTGACTCTGAATATGAAGCAGTTAGTTCAAAGTGTATACTCAGAAAAAATAAGTTGTGTACCATTAAAAGTCACCAACCACTCTTCTCCTTCCTGTCTTTCATTACCGTACACATCCACAAATTCTTTCTTTGCTCTCAAATGAAGTGCAGTGTTCTCACGTAAAATCTAAAGTAAAGATAAGTAATTCACTCTTGGCTATCAACTTGTTGTTTGCGTACTATCGCTTTGACAACTTTTATTACTTGTTCATAAGGTTCAGGAATAAATGATCCTTTACCAGCTCGCATATACATATCTCCAGCAGCGTGGGTGCGCACCTCGTCTAAAAAAAATGTTAAGAATAAAACAAGAACGTAAGTAGCTTTATCACTTACTTCCTTCTTCATCAGTAGTGAGTACATCATGCAACGTTCGTAGCAAAACAGCTTCGTGTTCGCCAACAATAATAGCTGTTTTCTTTCCTGTTATTGCTTCCTCAACACGTGGCATATACGTCCCTGGGCCCTATTGACAAGGTATTAATGGGAGAGATGTTACTGCAAAAAAAAATATAAATAACGTACTCTGAATAGTCGTTCGTCGCCAGCTTTTGTAGAATCAAAGTTTACTTCAGCCCTTATTTGCAACGCTTCGTTAGGCCCAATAGTTATCAATTTAAAGATTTTATCGTCTACTATGACTTCTCCCGGGTACAGAGGAAATGGATCTTGAGTGTGTCTAATTTCACGCTCACCATGCCTTATTGCAACTTGTTTCTTGTCATCTGAATCCTATTAACAAAACTCATGACAATAGACACTAGCTTACCGAAAAGAATATCACCTTTCTCATTTCTGCAAACAGGGTTCTCGATGATACAATAGTGTTGTGGAGGTACAACTATCATCGGATGTGGACCATCAACAATGTCAAGTAGATTGTTTCTAAATATTTCTATCAGATTTTTGCACTCACAGTTTCCATTCGCACGTGATATTAATTGTTTTGGGTCCTATTTCTACTGTTGTAACAAGAGAATCGTTGTTGACCACATGCACGTATCTAAAAGAACATATTACACTTCATAGCTTCTGCGAATGAAAAAAAAAAAAACGTACTCGTAAGGTCGAAGATTGATGTGCGTGTTTGTAACTTTGGAGAGCGCTCGCTTCCCTGAAAGATTTCTAGAGTTTAGATCTTGAACCAGTCGTGTAAGCTGATTGTTTGAAGATCTTCCAGTGGCCTCTTGACTAGATGAAGTTGCAGAAACAACATTTGTAGCTTCTTTTGAATCTACTTTTGCTGGAGTATCTGAGGGCGTGCTTGAGCTCTCTTTAGAGAGTTTTTCAAGTTCCTTGAGAAGCTTTACTTTGCTGCCTGTTCTAGCGAGGCCATATTTTGAACACACGTCCTTCAATTGCTAGAAAAGGATCTTTGGTAAGTGTGACAAAATACAACCATTTTAACGCACTGGAATGGTCATTTTCTTTAGATCTGTCATGGTATGCGACATAAACCTATACGTCACACGTGTGGTATCAAAGTTCTGTAAAATAGTGTCAACTCAAAAAATTTACAATTGAGAAGCAGTGTCAGGAAGACTTTCAAGTTGGTACCTTTACGTTTTGTATTGATGTAGCAGATAGCGTTGATCTAGCAACACGGCGTTGCGAAGAGGCTTGAGTTCGTCTAGTTCCGTACTTTAAAGCTCGAACAAGCATGTTTCTTATGTACGTGAGTTTACAGTTTTCAAATATCAACGAATTGAACTCAACGATTAAGTTGTGTAACATACCTTAAAGGCTCGGGATAACAATCATTGAATCAAACCAGAAGTGCTTCCCCATCCAAAAGTAGATTTTGGGATATTTATCACGTTAGTGATACCCAAAGGGGTATGTTTACGACCTTAATTAAGCTTTTTACGGCAGGTGTTAAGTTACGAGCTCAAAGATGCATCATGCATTGAAACGTAGTTCTTAGTATGTGTGAGGAAGCCATGATCATCTACTTTAAGAGGGTGGAGTGGTTACTTTGGTCGAACCTACAGCGGCCTTTTTTTTGGTAATGGTGATATAATTAAATAAGTTGTTTTTATTTTTTTTCTTCTTTTTTCAAAAAATACTTAATTAACGTCATTTCAACAAAAGATTTTACTCCTGGATCATCTCCCATATTATAAGAAACGAGTACGTTCTTCTTTATACGTTTACCTAGTAATAATATATCATGAGAAGCCGTAAAAAGAGAGAAAAAAAAGCAAAATTTTATCTCATTTTGACACATTGCATACCGACACGTCTTGACAGTTGCTCTCCTAAACCACCTCTTTTACCCATAAGTGTTGATGTATCAGCTGTAGAAGATAAAGCACCAAGCGTAAGAGCTATGTTTCCAAAAGAACCTTCTTCCGTTCCAACCCACACAAAATACGATGCATCAAGGGAATAGACCATAAAAAAAACGTTCTAACTGGTTTTAAGCAACATACAGTCTTTGCGTACTAAATGTTTACCTGCTGTTCAAACGACGCTCTAGGGTACTAATAAGCAGCGAATTTAACCGTTTAGGCGTACTTCCAATGTTCAACAGTGTTTTTGCTTGGTAACAATTCTACTGGAGTCGTAGATGCGTTTTTGGCTTCTGGTTTATCTACAAAACGATTACGCAACGTATAACTGTAATAAATCGTAACTTGGTTCCATTGTACTCTTGAGCGTTTCCAACTGAATGCCGTTCTTGGTCAACTTAATGCAAAAAAAAACATCACTGCTTTTTTCAACTAATTTCCGTGTTGCAAGGCACAAAGAAATTATGTCACGTGATTATAAAAACACTTTGTTGTTAACTTTAAAGGTCTTCAATAAGCATATCCTTACAGATTCGCACACGAATCATTTATGCTTGTTTTTTATTTACTGTACAACTTTGTTTAATAAACGAACCCAAAAAAGAAACTTCTTTTTCTGTTCTTTGTTTTTCGTCATTACTCTTCTTAGGCCACTGGTAACTCAGGTTTAGGGCGTTTACCAGCACCAACAACTCGTTTTGTCTTTGGTTGGGGTGATTTCGCATGAACAATAGGAGAACCAAGACCAACAATTTTTTCCAAAGGAACTTTTTGAAACATAGTGTGAATAGCCTTGCGATGTTTCCTACGCATAGGATAACTATCCATAATCCTAAAAGCCTCTACTAGATTCTCTGGATCACTGAATAACTCCGAATTATGAATTCTAAGCCTATCAAAGAAACCATCAATAACCACAAAAACAACAACTTGATCCAAAAAAAAAAAAAATCGAAAATCAAATAAGTCATCCACGTTTTCTCAAATCAAATTGGTGACGTGTTTGTAATATTTTGGAATAAAAAATAATCACGTGCTTTTCCAAGTTAGGCATCGCTTCCTTATCCGCTGTAACACCATTGCAAAGATTACGCAAAGTATAAAATAACTCTTCCTTTGGAGATGATTTAGGATCAACATCTTTATCAATAGCTGCTGTGCGTTTTTGTGTAGGTAATGTATTTTTAACACTCGGTAGTTGCCAAAATTTTATATCAGACAGACTAGGAGGTAAAGCAACCTTCGTATTTAAATCACTTGGACACTCCCACCTTTAAAAAAATCATTAAAAAAAGACATCAAGCATACCGAAGGCTAAGTCCTTTTATACGTATTTAAACTTACCCTTTGTCTTTAAGGAATGAACGACCTTTCTTATGGCCAGCAAATAACGAAATCGCGTAATACCCAGTTCTACAAAGTGGACATGAACAAAACAACACTTGATTTTTTAGATGTAAAGTTAGGCTTTTTTTGTAAACCAAAAAATTGCTACGCACCCTCGCAATGAGAGGCTCTTTCCTTTTGTTGCAGTGCTCATGATTGGAGATAATGCATTACCCGCTTGTAGAAGTGCAAATCCGGTAGCTGAAGAACCAATATGACCCTTCAAGTTGTCAGCAAGGGAGAGGAAGAAAAAACGATGGTTATGCCGCGTGACGGAAGAACAAAAAATATCAACATACAAGTGCCCAAACAATTGACCGTTTCTTCAATCGTGATGCTTTCTTTGACTTCAAGGACTTAAGGAACTTTGCAATAACATTAGCTGATTTTATAGCTTCACAACCCTCGTTTGTTTTCGCCAACTCGCCTTCAAAAAAAGTTAGTCTCAAAACAAATATCTCAATATAAAAAAAAAGACTTCATGTGTACCAAACAAGTGTGGAGGCAAATACAAGTCTGAATCATTAAATCTACATATATGTGTTAAAGGCGCGGATATTATACAGTTGTACTGAAGATACTCAAAAAGGGTGTTGGTCCACAAATGTAAAAATATTTTGGACCCAATAACATTTCTTTTTAATATAGTACCTTGATTCTCGTCTCATAGATTTACCACCAGTATTATAAGCACGTCCAAGAGCTTTCCATAACTCAGCCTATAAAGAAAAACTTAAAAACTAGCCACAAACACCAGAAGACAACAAAAACGATAAAATAAGTCACGCAAAATAAAGAAAAAAAATTACCTCCAAGTTTTTGGTATACGTCTCATTCTTTTGTTTAATCCACAACTCAATTTGAGTAGTAATAAACTTTTCCTGCTCTAGAATCTTAAACCCAGTAGTACATGATAAGAAACGCATAGTAAGCCTTAAACCGTCTTCATTAAGCTTATCAAGGTCAGGTTTTTGACCAACAATCATTTCAAGGCAAGAAGGATAATCAGCAGCCTCATCCAAAATGGATAATGCCAAGTTACGAATCTTGCTCTCAGAATCGTTTAACTTTGAACATAAAGCAATAATACCCCACTCTCTAAAGCTGTATACATTCGTACGAAGTAGTACACGTAAGTGTCTGACTGCTAGGTAACGAACAACAGCGGATTTAGAATCAACAACAGTCGATAAAATAGCACGTGAGTCTTCGGCTCTAAACAGGTTGTAAATACGACCAAGTGTCAAGAGAATGATCTAGAAAGGGTTCCTTACTTGTTGTTGTAATCTAAGCAAGTAAGAATTAATGAAGTGAGATCATTTCTATCCTCCTTGCTAGAAAGTTCTTTAAGGTTTTTAAACATTGAATTTTTACGAAGAATCTCAATGCCTTCCTCATAACGAGACAGTACACCAAGAATTGTAAAATACTCCTTTGCCATTGTCTTTAGAACCTATGTAAACGTATAAACAAAAAATAAAGTACATCAAGTAGAAGAGAGTGAAGATTTTGTCTATGAATACGTACACTTTCAGGAGAGAAGATGCCTTCCTTTTGTTTTCTATTCGATTTATGACGTTCTTTGGTTTCATGTGATACCATACTTGCCAGTTCCCCAATAATACCACTTCCGGCGAGGAATACACGACCTTCAGAGTGCTGACAAAGAACTTCCATAACCTACACAACAAAAAGTAAGATGCTGACCGATACAATAATAAAAAAAATACAAGAAACACTTCAATTAATGTACACATACCTGACATGCAACACGAACATATATAAGATTATCATGACTCCAAGATATAGAACAGAATAGTTTCTACCACAAATAAGGTAAGATACATGAAGAAAGATATAAGGTTCCAACAAAACAAAACAAAACTGCAGTTATGTACCTTGCTTGGTTTCAAGAAATTAATTAGTTTCTTGAAGAACCCGGTTGACAAAGAATATGTCAAATGAACAGGATTTCTCATAGGACCAGCTAATATCTCTGATACTAATTCCCAATCCCACTTTTGGTATTCTTTTGTTTGAGTCACTTGCGTCTCTCTTAGTTTATTCGCAAAAGTTTCTTGATTAATATTCCATTCCATTTTTTGTCTTACAACTGATATTCTATCCGCATGGCTATCAACATCTTGTAGAAGTAATGACATATGAAACCCAATCCCAGAGTTTCTAAAAAAATTATAAGAACAGAATAATACGCCAGAGTTAAAGAGAAAAGAAGCAATGCAAACCAAAAAAAAAGACAAGTTCTTTTTTTGTACAAAAGAATGTACACATTCGTACCGTAGGCTGACGTTGCATTTGTTTGTGTACTGATGAAGCTGTGATACCATTAATGCTGCTTGAGACCGAGCAAGCGCTGAACCATGAAATAAAGTCGCTTTGGCTACAAGAGAAGGAAGTTGTTGAACATTACCACTTGTAACAGAAGGTAGTAATTTACTACTTAAAAACAACAACTCTCCCAATAGAACAGTAATCTAAAAAACACATGAGAATCATCAAAACACCAAAGGAAGCGATTTAGGCTCATCAGAGTTCCAAAGATGAAGAAAAAATCGAGATTGTAAAAACGAGTTCAACAGCAAATGGATGAGAATCATTACCCGTTCTCGGAGTGCAGGTGCTTCTATAGCATCAAGTTCATCTTGATCACCACTAGAAAGTGAGTTCCCGCAGTTTACAAGTTGCTATACAATAAATAAGATGAAACGAAAACTTGCTGTTAAAAAGAGCGTACGGCAAACAGTCCTGCCTCAATGAATGTCTGTAATAGTACTGCAAGGTAGTTATGTGTTAAACTATGTTGATTCTGCCTTGTTTTCGAAGGGATATCATACTCTAAGTCAATGCTACTAGACAATAAGAACAAGCAATCGGACGAGAAATGGTACACTATTTCCGACGAATCACAACATACCTAAGTGTACTAAGATCACTAGGCGGAATCTCATATTCCACAGCGAATGGATCTACCCCAACTTTAGGTTCAATCAATCCGAATATCTCAAACAACATCTGTACAACATAACCCTAAAACCAGTCGTAAGTAAAAAGAAAAAAAAAACAACTTGAAGTTTGGAAACTGTTGCTCACCTTTAGTTGATTATCAGGCGTATCTAAGGCACTGACAATGCCCTTGAAACCTGTAGAACTACTTGCAAAATGATAAATTCCAGCCCAAGTACGTAAGAGCATAGATACAGCGGAAGTAGACATTTTCCATTTTCTAACAACTGAGCTGCACTCTTTAGCGCGACCCTTCGCCTTGAGAGCCATACAATACCCTGAATCCATTATAGGATTCATAACATACTAAACCAAAATATTAAATAAAAAATAATTAAATCACGTGACTAGACATACCTGTAAGTCAAAATTTGGATTAACATGTGATCTTGAATCTACATCATCCAAAACATGAGCCAAAGCAATTACGATTGTCTCCTGAAGAAACCGAGCTCTATCATCCAAAAGTGTTTCAAGAAGTAGGTCTGTAGTTGCTGATGACCTACAGATAGAAGGAGCAATAATAACTTAAGAAAGGAGTAAGCCACAGCCACGCCAAAAAAGAACGGGAAAAAAATAAATGGTGAGAAAAAAATAATGATTACCAAGCTCAATGATCATGTGTAGTGCTGCCCATCTCAAAGGTTCTTTTTCATCATCTCTTGCGATAGCAATAAGAGTAAATACCCAAATACGAGGAACATCATTAGGACATGAAAGCGCTGCTTCACGAATTACTTTTAAAGTCTCTATACTCTCCACTTTCGTTACGTTCTTTCGTTCTAGGCACCTAAATAGCAACAATAGGTTGTTAATAATGAAGCCAATACAATTAGAACCTAAGAAACACAAAAAGGCAAGTGTGAGCCGAAAAACAAGGAATGTCTTTTCAAATGAGCCGAAAAGTGTTTTCTGTTTACATTTATATTATCGAGTGATGCTCGTACGTACCGAGATACAAAGAAATGGATGTTGTAGTGTTTGACAATTTCAATAGACGCTGTTTTTTTTATGAAATACCTCAATACGCGTAGGGCTGTTGTTCGTAGCGTCGTGGACTTATGTACGAGGTAATTTGCTATACTGTGACACGTTAATTTGTAAATGCTTGTTTCTCGTGCCTTTCAGCTACTAGATCCCTTGTGCGATTGCCCGGTGTATCGAAGGGGTTATCGGTGTCCCGCAAGTGTGTGCACAAGCTGTTGAGTGAGTCAAGCTTCTCCGTTAGAGACTTTGTTTGTGAAGATAGTACAGCGAACGTGCGCTCGATTTTACCTATAGGAGATATTAACGGGATTATAACACTGCAAAATAAAATAGCGCCTAATTTATACTGCGGACTACAGTGTGGTGCGTTTAATAGGTTAAAAAAGTGCCTTACTTGGTCCAACAAAAGAACCATCTACTGCTCGCCCTCTTTCAAGGTGAGGTGGTATTGTAGACATTTCTACACTAAGCGATCAAGCCATTTTAGCCATCCTTTAGCTATAAAGGCAACTATTTAGTCAATTCACTTCAGTAATTTATTCAAGTACACAGTAACTAGCAACGGTTTACTAGCAATAGGTGTAGTTCCGTTATATTTTGCAGGCGGTACGATGGAGGATGAATCAAAGAAATTAGAAAGTATTCTTGGGCAATCTATAGCAGATGACGAGGAAGAGAGCGCGTTGGATCAGTCTGTGGAGATAAGGGAAAGCAATGATATTTCGATGGAAAAGAGTTACAGGGACTCTAAATCACCGAAACCTGTGACAAATTCGAAAAGTGAGCCACGTAGAGCACGCTCAGAGTCACCTAGGCGAACCAGGTCAAGTGAACGAAGATCTGATACAAAGCGTCGTGAGACGAAAATAAGCCCAGAGCGAGGTCACAGAAGCAAGAAGGAGCGCTATTTTGTAATGAAGAGCTATAATCTAGAGAATTTAGTCCATTCTATTAACCATGGCATCTGGGCAACCCAACAACACAACGAAAAAAAGCTTTGTGACGCCTTCAGAGTATGCATACAATAACCATCATTATTGCACTTCATAATATTTCAAAAAACTCAACGCATTTTTAATGGTAGACATCAAAAGAGGTGATTCTGGTTTTTTCAGTTAACAACAGCCGTCACTTCCAAGGCTATGGGAAAATGATGTCGACAATAACAAGAAAAAGAGACAGGGGATGGGAGGTATCAGAGTCTGGAAAGGCACCTTGGGGACACACATTTAAGCTCCAATGGCTTCGCTTGTATCTTTTTTTTTTTTTTTTCAACTTTTTTTTTTACAACTTCGGTTCAAAACAACCTTAACTCTCCAAAGATATGAGCTACCCTTCCAAGAGACGATGCATTTACATAATCCACTTAATGAGAACAAACCTGTCAAGAGATCCCGTGATGGTCAGGAACTGACTGCTGAAGTTGCTCTTGCGCTTTGTAAATTAATAGATGAGGGCGCTAAGAGGGACGAAAAGAAGAAAAAGTACGTGTAAAGCAAGTAGTTGGCCGTTCACTGAAACTGAAAGCTCTGCATAGTTTTTTTTTTTCTTTTTTGCCGCGTGGCGTTCTAACATAACTCACAGGAAATACTCTATTCCTAAGAAGCCTGTGACGCCACCAAGGGATGATAGTGACAGAAGAAAGCCAGTTAAGCGACCACGACGGGAAGAAGATCAAAGACGTCCTAGACGTGATGAAAGACCTCGCACACCGCCTAGAAAACGTGAACCAAGACCTCGGTCGCCAGCGAGAAGTAAAAGGTAAGATATTATATCGTTTCATTCCTAAGGCTAACTTTTCTTGTAGAGCTTCCTATCCTCCTTCTTCTCGGAGTGATAGGCATAAGCAAGATGGTGGACGCAGTTGGCCAGATGCAAGACGCAGAGATTCGAGGGATTCGAGGGATTCAAGGGATACAAGGGATTCGAGGGATTCAAGGGATTCAAGGGATTCAAGGGATTCGAGGGATTCGAGAGATGCGAGAGATGCAAGAGATAGAGATATGAGGCAACAGATGCCGGTAAGAATTTATTGTTATTTATATTCGTCCTTTTCATTTCTTCTTTTTTTAACTTGTATCAGCCATATGAAGCTGATTATCGCTATGCTCGCGATCCTTGGTCAATGTCATATGACCCTGCTATGCTGTCAGCTTGGTATGGATATTATACTCCAGATTTCTATGGCGCTGCTCCTCCACCTCCAAGGGATCGTTACAGACCTCCAGATGGCCGTGATTACAGAGATTATGGCAGGCCTAGTCGTGATTATAATAGAGATGGTCATAGAGATAGACCAAGGGAGAGAAGACGATACAATTAACGAAGGAAGAAAAGAAAAGAACACGAGATTTTTTTTTGATGTTTTTTTTTTTGAAAAATTTGTTTTGAATGGACACTTCTCTTCTCCTCTCTTCTTTGCAAAAGTACATTGCGTGGAGTATAATATTGGCTATTATTGCATATTTGTATACAACAACATGAATGTCAAAAATAATGAAGCAGAGATTTAAAAAAAAGAAACTTGTGATTTGATAATCGAGGCTGACAAAAGGGAGAAAAAAAGATAATATGGGGATAATTTTTTTTTAATTTTTAAAGGTTGCTTACTCTCTACATGCCTCTCACCTTTTGGTTGGATGTAATTATGATCATATATATACATATATAAACTATTAATCAGGGCAGGGCTGCGTTTCTAGTAAATATTGGTCTACAAGAACACTTCCAAAAAAAAAAAAAGACTTCGTAAAAAAAAAAAAGAAAAAAAAAGAGTTGTTGTCGTTTTTTAACCATCTAGGATAGGTTGAAACCCAAAAAGTCCACCACATATAGATGAAAACTAGAGGTACATAATACTGATATTAGCTTAGGGTTATGTGGGGTTTTTTTATTGATACTTCATTAAACGTGATTTTTTTTTCATTCTTTTATTTTTTTCTTTGTACAATTTAGGTGTGTCAATAAAGAATCAACACTGCTCATTTTGTTCCTTGTTTCAATCTATAAAGATATTTGGATAAAATACAATACCTTCAAAAGAATCATCCCTACACAATAATCCAGCTCTTTCAGCGGCCTGTTAAACATTAGTACGAGTAGGGAATAAAACAAAAAACGCTTTACCTCACAAATTTCCATTGCGATTACCAGTGGCATTGATAATTTCTCAGCAATGGAAAAAGCTGTAGCTGGTCCATTATCTTTTAGGTCATTTGCAACATTAACACAAGCCTCCTCTTCATCATAATTGCCTTTTGAATTGTCAAAAAAAACAAGTAAATTTTTTTTGGTTTTTGGTTTCTGCAGCGACTGCCCTTATAAAAAAAACCCTACGTACGTGATTGAATAGCCATAACACCTGAAGAAAATCTCTTGAATTGCATAGGTAAGTCAAGTTTTTCGAATAACCGAGCAGCAGACAATAAATCATTTGGTGAAATTTGCTCTAAAAAAAAACCATTTTAGCCAAAAGTAAACTATGAGTACTCATGTTTTTACATGTGTTGAGTCTTGTTGTTTGCTAGATCCGAAAAAAAAATACTATATTTCATTGTATACCTGTTCCTCTTGCTCTGTTATAAATGCAATATACATCAGTGAGTGACATAATGCCAGAACCGTTCTTCATTTTTCTCATCAAAACATCACAAAGTTGCCTTGCTACCTCTTCATGAAACGCACTTCCAGCAGATTTCCTATATGCTTTCGTAAGTTCAACATAGTTTGCTAATTATCAATAACTCATAGCGTCAAAAAACTAAAAACAAAACACAAACATCAGAAACAACATTCAACCCAACAAAATTCCTATTTTTTTCTTACTTTGTTACTGGCGATGCAATACCAATATCCTCCAGCATTTCTTGCATCTGTCCATCACCAGCCCATCTGTTAGCTATACCAACAAGTTCTTTAGCATTTGCCATCAAAGCGTCTATATCTGTAAAAGCTTCTTTGACAGCAGTAGCAACAGCTTCTTTGTTTTCTTCAGCCCTTCTAGTCAAACCGGCTTTATTTTTGTCAGTATCGCTTAGAATCGCCCGAAAACATATGTCGTACATAGACCAGCCTTCGCTGTATCGAATTCTTGTACAGCAACCTTGTTTGGTTTCTTTTGTACCTATTTGGGTTTGTAAACGGTTTTTTTTTATTAATTGAGTGTATACCCATGACCTTGCTTTCACGACGCCCTCAAGGCACTCTATAAATTGTTCACGGTCATTCTTCGTGAATTTAACCTCTATTACCTTAGAAACGCCTATAATCGCTATAAGTACTCTTGGCGGTGCGCAAACGCTTACCTCGTAGATAAATCAACAACGATATTGGTTTTGACCAAAAACTTGCTCTCTTGGCTTCAAATTTGTCTATTCTCTTCAAATCTAAACCGTACAACTGCGAGGCAGAGTTTTCTTCATAAAGTAAACGATGTGTGGTTAGACGCAAAGTTCCCGGTCCTGGTTTCATTAAAACATCATTGCTGGGCTGTTGTACCATTTTGCCCCTCAAAATGAACACCACGAGATATCAATACTTCAATTTCATCAGCATGCAGTTTAGGTCTACCAGAGGAGCTACGCGGCACCGATTTCATCGTCAGGTACAGAAAATGAGTCGCAGTGCGTCAAAATGTCGAAAAACGTCAATTTTGAAAACAAAACTTTGATATTCTTGTAACACGTGATCAGCATAAGTCGTTTTGCAGTACAGGGTCGGATCTAGTGTTTAAAGTATTAAAGGTGAGTATTGACAAATAGAATCTGTCATTGAGAACAACAAAACGTTCGATAGTCAACATAAACACGAGACAATCTTAACTAAAAGGAGAATTTATTGTTTATTCGTTACCACTTGCCCATGCCTGACTACTACCGATTGATATTAATCTACTGCGCCCGGATCCAACAGCTAAAACTTGTGTATAGTGGTCTCCTGATCCAATATGCCAATTACCAATCAATCCATTACCATTATTTCCACTTACATAAGTCCACCGGTTTTTCACTAACTTCATCGTTTGCGAATGACCGTTATGATTAATAGCCACAACAGAATCAGTAGGTGAAGATGAAGAAACATCAAAGTCGCCAGCAAGGAAGCGATCGCTAGCCTGAATGTGCCACGAACCGATAAGTCCTCCAAGTCCTCCTTCAGCATAAACAAACGATTTGGTGATTCCATCAAATCTCATTGTATGATGCAATCCGTTTGGGTTTATAGCTAAGAGATCCTCAGCAGGAGCACCATAGAAGCTTCCTACAACGTAGTGGTCGTTTGAATTGATCGCCCAGTAGTGTATTTGTCCTGTTCTTGTACTGGATAGGATATCCCAGTTATTTGTATTTCTGTTGTATTTCATCACGCGACACCCATTGGATTTAATGAGAGCGACGTATGTTGAAGGATTAGGGTTGATTACTTCAAACATACCCGAAATAAGCTTATCTGAAGAAGAAATGTCGCCGTTCGATGCGTATTGGATTTGTGTCCAAGTGAAACCATCAACATTGTATTGAGGGTTGTATTCAAGCTTTAGAGTTGCGTATCTACCGTCAGGGTTGGCTGCGAGTAGAGATTTACGTCCTGCACTGTCGAAGTATCCAGAGACATATTTGTCGCTCCACCTTGTTGTCCAAGACCCGATTGCCATTCCTCCGGTTTCTGCAGCTCTCCACTCCTTTGTAGCATCGTCGATGTACGCTAACATCCACTTTTTACCAGGCTTTATAAATAGAGTGAAAGCACCGTGGTTGAGAGAAGAGAGGTATTCCATTGGAATGAATTTATCTCCTGATGCAACATTCCATGTAATAGTTGTATAAGGTCCGCTCGGGTGAAAATACCTTTGGTATCTCTTTGCGACGATCTGGTTACCAGAGGCGTGTGTTTGCCAATAGCCGTAGACTCTTGTAGTAGCACTTAAGAGAACTAGTAGGAGTATACAGACGTGTTGTTTCATTTGTCTTGAGCCTTTTTATTTTGTGTTCTTGCTGTTTTTGAACATGTGATTTTTCAATTTTAGCTCACAATCAGTGATTGCTTCACGTGAACCATTTCTCGAGAAAAAACGTGTTATTTGCTGTTGGGAAAACCTTGTGAGTGTTTCAAACCAAAAAAGCCGTATCTGTCAAGGTAAATGAGGAAGACTTTAGACAAGTGGGAAATTTCCATGCTTGTATTTTTGCGAAATGCATTGTTCTTAGATTTATCGGGGTTTTTTGAATGCGTACTCGGTCTACAAATCCAAAAAAGAACTGGTTAACGATACTTCGATCAGGAAGGTGGCTGTCTACAATAGACATTCCAGGTGGCAGAAATTAGCTATAAATTAGTTCACAGATTCAAAGAAAAAAGAAAAACGTGGAAGCAAAAGTCAGTATGCTTTGTTCAGAACAGAGAACTTTTTACTAAGTATACTAGATGTATACTACGTCTAGAACACGATAGTAAACTTAGAGTATACAATAATTGCACCTAGCCGCGATATTAATAATTCAAGAACTTTCTTGACATTTTTGCGTGAAAAAACTGTAAAAATATACTGTTCGTGAACCACTACCACTTGTTTACTCTTGCAGGTCACTGTAGTACTAAATAGGTTGTAATGGATTTAATGTGAGTATTTGAGCACTGTGGATACGATTAACTGGAATAAACGAGGTAAGTTCTTCTTGTTGTTCTTTTCTACGCATATAATAGCTTGTCCTAAAGTTTGGTGTTCATACCAACCTACCAAAAATGTTTTTTTGTTAAAAATACGATTTTGAAATGAAATAATTACAAGATGTCGAGAATCTTTTAGAGGTTTTTTATTCACCCAGAACCATCTTACAGTTCAGTTGCTATTTTGAACATGTGTCCATGATGCTGTACTTATAGGGGCAAAGTATATTTTGCGATTCGTTTATGCTGTACCAAGGAAAAGTACCGACAGTCAAAGCAATATTTTTCAAAACACACTTTTTCTTCAATTTTGGAATTTCTGAAACTGTTTCAAAAGCGCTGCTGCCCAGACTATCTGGAAATCGCTAGGCGATCTTTTTCTGACTTTAGTCAAAGTTCATACCACCTCGACCTAGGTTTTTTTTGTCTCTTACGCGATGGTTTACTACGCGCAACAAGCAAGCTGCATTCTATTATTTTTTCCAAAAACCGAAATTTCTAGCATTATCCCAGTAGTATGAAACTTGACGCAAGACATGGTTATAACCACATTACACAATGCAGCGGTTGATTTTAGGACATTTTAACAAACAATGACGTGATACGACACTAATCAAAAAAGTAGACTTGTTTAAAACCCTATTTGCTTTTAATAAGCGTAATACAAGGAAATAATAAAACTTTGTAGAATAGGATTTGATAGTCAAAGCCTTACGTTGAAATGTCTCCTAAATTGTGCATTTTTTATTTCATCACTACAAATCAGGACAACGTCTTAAACACAATTTCCAATCATGATATCAGCAACTATAGCACTCATACAATCATTTTTCGTGTATGAAAGCGTTGTAGAGCATGATAATCATACGGAAAGTTCAAAACAACTACAAACTATCACAAACACCCAATTAACGCTCATTGACACGAAAACACAAAAAACCAGTTTAAGAACGAGTCAGGAAAGAGATGATGGCCGTAACAACCTTAAACATACATTACGACCATTCGGAAACCTATTTGAACCACTCAAAACGCCCTCAACGCAAAATACGGAAAAAAAAAGCAGAATTCTGATAAATGACCTAAAATCCGCCTACACAACATCTACACCACCACATCCCACCCTTAACAGCCAAAAACAATTGCCAACGCAATTAACTAGTCAGAGGCGCAAGTCAGACGAAAATCAAAACAACAAAGAGAAAAACGGTTGGGAACTTATTCCAGACAAAGCAGTACACTTTAATATTCTATTAAACCTTGCTTTGGCTGAATATATTGTTTTGGACGGGAAAGAAAGTACTCGTTTTGGAAAAAACTTGAAAAAAGAAACTTTCGAGAAAGTCTGCAAAACGATCGAATCTTGTCCATTCCCTCCAACAAATTTTTTCCCTAAACAATCACAATCAGCATATGACTTGTATTTTCTTGAGTTGACTTTGTAAATTTAAGCCATATTTCTAATCATAATTTATTACGTGTACAGTAAACAAAAAAAAAAATAGTATCCACAAAATAAAAACTCTATTATTTATTATCAACCCCTTTGCTTGTTTGGTCACTCAGTACTTCTTTAAATAAAGAATTTACACGATGGTATAAGAACACTCACCTACGAACATTTGGAACACCTGCCAATATCTTCATTACACCTTCATTTGTTATTGAAAAACATCCTACCAACACGATTGTATGTGCACCAACCAACGCCTTCAATCCTTCATCTGTTATTGATTCGCATTCTCTCAGCTTGATTGTATGTGCACCAACTAATGCCTTCAAATGTTCATCTGTCACATGTGTGTAGCTTAAATCAATGGTATGAACACCAGCGAGAGCTTTAATACCTTCATCTGTTATGTTCCTACAATAACTAAGATCAATTGTATGAACTCCATGCAACGCCTTTATACCAATGTCTGTAATACAATTACAATCATACAAGCAGATTGTGTGAACACCAGTCAAAGCCTTTAATCCTAAATCAGTCACATTAGTAGATGCTAAGTCTATTTCATGAACACCAGCCAACGATTTTAAACCTTCATCTGTAATTCTTGTAGCAGCTAAACCAATGACATGCACACCAGCTAACATCTTTACCCCTTCATTAGTTACCTTATTACAATAATTTAACCTGATTTTATGTACACCGGCCAATAATTTCAAGGCTTTATCAGTAACTTCTGTTGATGATAAATTAATTTCATAAACACCAGCTAATACTGAAATACCTTCATCAGTTATTTGTGCACAAAAACCCAAGTTAATTGTATGGACACCAACAAACACCTTAACACCTTCATCAGTTATTAGGCTACAACAACTCAAGTTGATTGTATGTACACCGGCCAATGATTTCAAGGCTTTATCAGTAACTTCTGTAGCTGATAAATTAATTTCATGAACGCCAGCCAATACTGAAATACCTTCATCAGTTATATTGTAACAATCATTTAACTTGATTGTGTGAGCACCAGCTATCCATTTCAGAGCTTCATCATTCACACCTGTTTGAGATAAATCAATTCTATGCACTCCAGCTAAGTGCCTTATACCTTTTTCTGTTATTTTCTTGCAACCATTCAAGACGATATCTCGAACACCAGAAAGTAATTTTAAATGACTGTCTGTAACACGTGCTTTAAAATTGAAAGTAGAATGTTTGTAAAGAGCAATTCTTGTATTTTGAAGTAAAGCGGTCCCAACAAGTAAGTTTAGCGAGGCTTCACTTGAAACATTAATACATCCGTATCCCACATGTTTATGGACGATATCATGCATTAAATGGCATGTTTGCGCTGTCTGAAGTGTAAACGTTCCACTCTTCAGAATTTGAACAATTATTTCAACGGGTAGTTCTGTGATGCTTACAGCGTCTTCTTTTGAGGTACATTGAGTTGTTATACCAGCATTGTAATCTTTTTCATCATTATTTTGTTCCATTCTGTAGCACACGACGGCCTGGGCTTTTGGGTTATTCGATGTAATAGAAAAAAGATGTATCCTAAGCAAAATAATTAATCTTCACTGTGGTACTTAAATGAAGATGTGCCTGAGATAAGAAGGCAGGATGTAACGTTTTAGTTCCGATTAATAGAACTTAATTACAATGCACTCCCAACTAATATTGTCAACTCATGTCAAGTTAACACTGTAGGTATTTTTAGTTTTCTCAAAAAGGAATCCCAGCAACAGCTTTGTCCGTTTTCATTTTTTCTTGAAAATAGTAAAGCGCTGTAGTCTCATTGCACATGTTTTTTTTTCAGTTTTTTTTATTGAGTATGAAACAATTACAAATTTATGTCAAACTCTGGTACAAGAACGCTGTTTAGAGCAGTTTGCATGACGCCTTTCCACGTGCGTGTGTAAGTTTGAAAATAGAAAATTTGGTAAGGCGTTTTACATTCAAAACTAGCCTGGCACAACAACTCATAAGGTTGTAGCAAAGGTAATCGAGGTATATCACACTACTAAAGTAGAATGAATTCGTCATCATAGGAAATACATCACGGGCATAGAATAAACAAACGATAGTTGAGGAAGTACTAAATATGTATGAAAATTTACTGGCACAAACCTGTTTGAAATGATTCTAAAACAACCTCTGCATTTACACTTACCTAATGACTCCTTCACGAAGTCACTCGGAGATCTCGTTGTGAGCACGTTAGATTTGATCATTCAATTAACGAATATAAAGAGCACATAGTACTAAAAGCGTAGGTATAGCAATGTACCTGTACAGTTGTGGGCTAACAGCACCATGTGATATCACGTGATTCACTCCAAACATTCATTGAACCATGTTAAATCTCGAACCTTCTCATCGCGCTGCAGTATTTAAAACTCCGCACAGGTGCACATTTTTCTATTCTTTATCTTGTATTGTTTACCAACACACTATGCACCTCACATCAATACTATCAATACTCGCTTGTCTGATATTACTTACAAGTGGCGTTGTCAGTAAGTCATTTTATTAAGCTATACCTGTAACCTCAATACTGATGTTCGGAGGCCGTTACTTCTGTAACGAAAAACTAAACAAAACGTGATTTCTTCTTACTTTCAGTGCTTGTTAATGAACTGTTAGGGGTTGGAGATAGAGGCTCGTGCCAATTCATTAACCTTAAAACCAATAGAGATCTATTTGCAATAAATCATCCAGGGTTTATTTCAAATACAGGACCGGAGTATCCACTATTTGCTGTGTCTGATATTGATACACCTGCGGTTGAGTACACATACTTGATTACTATTCCTAATGGCCCTGGAGGATTACTGATGACTGTTGATATTGATTCTACACAACTTGAAATCAATATTAGTTTTCAAAGTGCTATAATTCCCACGAGACTTGTTTGTACTTTTGATAGTGCAATTATTGAAGGTAAACACTGTTTGCAACAAAATACAACTGCTTTGAAAACTAATTGGATCTAGGTTCAACGATCGCATCATCATCTATTGATATTTCAGTAAATTTCCCTAATCCAAACACAATAGAGTACGCTGTTGAACATAAAAACATCATATTTCTTATCTTTTTCTTAAGGATACCATTGCCTGCATTTGACCCGCTTCCTGTTCCAGATTTTAACGCTGTCATTTCCTTTCCACCTTCTATTCCAGATACTCCTCCATCAATACGTCCATGCCTCCCTGTCAAACGCCGTAGGTCAATGTTTGCCTAATAAATCTAGAACTAAATAAAACGTCAACTCGAAAGTTGAATTGACAGTGCCAAGGCCGTTCCCTATATTTGGTGGTACTATTTGAAAAATCTTTTCTACAGAACTAGGTGCAAGCAAGCAAGCAAACATACCAAAATGTATACAATACTTGAGCTACATTTGGCTACCAACGTTTGTGTTGGTTTTCAACGTCTGTTTGGTTGGTGTATTTGACTTAAGCAAGTTTAAATAGTAGCGATCCGCGTTAAGGGACAGTGGCTGTGGCTTAGTTGGTATATTAGTCATTTGTAAAGCTGTGGTATCCAGGTTCAAACCCCGGGTTAGCAACGGGTTAGCAATAAATCTATTTCCACCCTCAGGCTAGCCATTGCTACACCCTTACTGGTGATCCATTGCCATTCTCCAGGCAAGGGCCTGGATCTCACGGGCGTGGTATAAATGTACCTTGTCGTGTAATTGGCGACCTTGACTGAGTCAAAGCACAGCGACCTTATCTGCGTCCCGCTAGATGTAAAAATTGATAGTCAATGTAAGATAATAAACATTAAACAAACAAACAAACATCCGCGTTACAACACAAGCTCCATCGAGCTTGGAAAGCCCTTGGTTTTCAACGTCTACGTTATCTAATTGCTTCAAACCCTTTCAACGACTTGAAGTTTTCTTTCATATTGTTAATTAAGCACTGCGATTGTATCAAGTTTTCCTAATCCAAACACTACAGAGTGCGTTTGAAAAGGATTTTTAATTTTTTCTCTTATCATTCACGAAGGATACCGCTACCAAGGTTACCTATTGGCCCAGATGTTAATATTGTAATTTCCTTTGTATAAGAAGAATTCTTGTGCCTACAGACGCTTCAGGCGTAGGTCAACATTTGCTACATAAGTCTTGGCTCAGAAATAAACAACATTGCATCTTCTATTTCATAAGGCAAATTACACTTCCCAAGCTATTCCTGCACGTGGAAATAGCGCTACAACACCAAAAAAAACAAAAATATTTTTGAATTTCTTTCTTTCTTTATTCTTACACGTGCTTTTTTTTTTACAAAATTCCCTATTTTCTTACTCTTCATCATTATCAAAACAAGGTAAAAAACCTGGTTTTATCCGCTTAGCAGGCGGTCGTTGTATTTTACCATCTAAATTATCTACTTCTTTTCCTAAGTTTGTCTCATCCTTATCATCATCTGTACGTTTCCTCTTCTTAGTATAAACATGCTTCATACTACACTTAGAACCAAGAGGGCAGTAACCCTTAATATTAAAGTCGGGGCAAACTTTTGCGTTTGGACCGAGATTGACGTGTAAATAAGGACACTCGAGGTTCGTACAAACACCACGCAAAAAGTGATAACAAATAGGCATTTTCTCCTTATCCACCTCATGTAAAAGCTTGCAAGAAGAGTTTGTACACTTGCCTTGCAAAAAAGACCTGCATATAGCAACTTTCTTTGCGTCATGTATGTAAGGACACTCCTGAGCTAACTTACATTCGCCTAAGAGGAAAAGAAACTAAGTTCAAGCGAGAAGAAACGTACACGTAAAACCACAAACAACTACGCACCAAATTTCGTGTAGTATACGCAGAGTTCTGTTTTTTTCTTCTTTTTCTTCTTTGGACGTCTCCTAAAAATCATGATAAGCATGTTATTTAGATAGAAGACAAGCCTTTGTAGTGATTTGTTGTTGTGAGTTTTTTTTGTTCCGTTCTTTGCTTGAAACGCTAATGGCTATCATTTTTTACAGAGGTAAACCGTGTTGACAACGGCATAGTGCGGGGAGAGTATTTTTTTGGGTTTGTGTCTGTCGCGAAACGACGATGTTATGCCGCTTTGTATAACGGCTTTTTACCTTTGTTTCACGAACTTGAGAAGTTGTTTCCCGACCTACCCAAAGCAAGACGTACCTTTCGCTGCCTTGAAATCATTCACTCGTTTCTTGTGAGTATTAATGACACCTGCGATACTAGCTATCTGTCTATAAATCTCATTTTCCTCTGCAGTTGATTTTTTCTGTTTCGTTTCACTCACGGTTGTAGGATTCTTATTCACAAATGTCTTGTTCTTGTGGCGAACCACCCGCTTAGGTTTTACGGGTTTAGCTGTAATTTCTGGCTGCGACCCAGTCTGTTGTTGCTTTACTTTGTTTATTTGGCCTGCCAACCGAGCTATCTGCCCTAATAAACGCTTTTCAGCGCTTTTTTTGGCCTGCTCATTATGCTTCTTAATTTGAAGCGTTAATGAGGCTATTTCTTTTTGTAAAGCCGCTTCGTTCATTGTGCTGTGAATTATTTTCAACTCAAGACAAGAAATTACAGTCAACACTTTTACTTTTAAATTTCGAACAGAAAAACCACGAATTCTCTCTGAATGAGATTTAGTATTCTGGTATTCCCTTTTGCTCAGTATACTCAAAAGATATTTTTCTATTTTCACCTCTTTTAGGCGGTATTTAACGAACATGTAGCATAAATATTTATGATGGGAAGTGATAACTTTTTTTTTACAAATTTTACGTGGTTTACATTATTGAGCAAGGTCCTGAAGTCTTTACCTTCTTTGATTTGAGAAGGTAGCTTATTTGTTTCTGGTTAAAAGCACCCTTGCGTTTATTTCTGATTATTTCTATTGCTTTAACTGCAGAAACGTTAGACTGAATTAATGCCAACGCAACCTACGGTAATAGTATTAGACAGAGTGCATTTATAAAAATGGGTAAAGCGAGCACAAAACAAAAAACTCCGTTGACAGGTACCAGTGCTGGAGCGCGGCCTAAGCCAGCGACACAATGTAATGCGATTGTTTTTGGTTTAGCGGATTTTTTATCTCCTTTTTCATTGTTGTAAACTTCGGAAAGTACTCGCATCCACTGCAATTTAATAGCTTTAGGTGGACCGTCACCGTCTGGAAAGTTCATATCCTATTTTATGTTAACTGTGAGCAAAAAGGTCGATCGTACGTGTACTGTTATTCCGTTCTTCTCCAGGTATTCTACAGGGTATGTAGGGGCACATGCACGAATAACCACCGTTGTATTGTAACTTTTAAGCAATTTTACGTAATCTTTGACGCTGTCCTTGTCAGGACCTTTGGTAATGAGAAAACTCAATCCGTCGTGTTTAATATGAGACTCTTCAAAAAACATTGTAATTTTTAGCGCATAGATTTCTTAGCCTGGATCGTCTGTTGTTGTTTGTAGTCCAAATGTCGAGAAGAATACGTCCATTAAATAATTGAGGTACTTTTTGTGAAAGAGCCTCAACGCAAGGTGCGACAAGAGAGTGTAATGAGAAAATTCATAAAACGAAAAGTTGGGCGCAAGAAAATCGCGCATGTTTTTCAGAACATTCAACATTGGTCTGTAGATTAGGTAGTTTCGCTACAGATTGTTACAAAATGCAAGTGGAACCGTTTTCCTTCGAACAGAGAACCAATGCGGTAATGTACGCTAAACGATTATTTCTATTTGGTTTCTCAAATTTCTAACGCTCATTTCTGTATAGTTCTTGTCCGCTATGTGGCGCAAAAGTACGTAAAACAAATTTACACTTCAACAGTAGTTAACATTGACACAGACGAACCCAAATGCGTTAAATATGTGCGTACAATGTATACGTACGCAAGTAGACATCACTGAGGGCATACCAAAACAGTGTACACTTCAATGGTGTAAGGGTTGCGGAAGGTAACTGAAAGCAGCAAAAAAACGCCGTGGGTAACCTTGAATGTAGGTACCTTGTCCCTCCTGATCGTTGGGCCTTTGCCAACTTAGAATCCCCACAATTGCTTCATGTATGCTTAAAACGGTACGTAATGGCATAGGAAACGTCAAAAGAGGCATCAGATACCTTATTAACCGACTTTAAAACAAACCCGCTAATTTTGCCGCAATTCCACTTAAAAACGCGCAATAACTTACTTTGGAGTAGTCTAAGAGGACTTAATAAAGTCACAATGAAGGATGCTAGTTTCATTTGGACTGAGCCTCACTCTAAACGTATCAAAGTAAAATTGCGAGTCAGAAAAGAGGTACATTTTTGTTTCTGTTTCCTTTCGTAGTAGGCCCTTTTATGTCTTTGTTTTCGAATTTTAGTTCCGAAAGTCCATTTACAGTACGTCTTGTGCAACTATTTAATGCTTAATTAAGGTCTTTGGTGCTGCTGTATTGGAACAAACATTCGTTGTTGAATATGTTGTCGCAAACTTTTTCTGCCCAGATTGTCATCGTGCTGAAGCTAAAGAACAATGGAAAGCAGTTTGTCAAGTGAGACAAAAGGTGCGTTAACATTTTTTTTTACGCATTTAATACAACCGAAAACTGAAAACATTCGCGTGCGCTTTGCACAAGAATAAGAAAAAAAAACCAAGAAAAATAATTGAACCAAAAACCAACCGTTCGCTAACTAAGCTACCTACAATAGGTCAGTCATAAACGTACATTCTTATGGCTCGAACAAGTAATCTTAAAACACAGAGCTCATGCAAATGCATCGAATATCAAGACAGAGAAGGACGGAGTAGACTTTTACTTTCCACTTCAACAACATCAACTAAAATTCCTCGACTTTCTCCAAGCAGTTTCACCTATCCGATGGAAACACGCGAAACAGCTCGTATCTCATGATGCAAAGAGTAACATAGCTAATTTCAAATTCGCTTGTTCTATCGAAATTGTTCCTATCTGTAGGGCACGTGAAAATCACGTGTGAGAATTTTTTTTCTTCTAACTTTTTTTTTCAGGAAGATTTGGTTGTATTACCAAAACGTTTGGCTCACTCTTTGGGTCATATCTTCCCATTGAGTCTTTGTTGGAAGGTTTCAAATATTATTCATTTTATTGATCCTTTTACATTACAAGCAGCTGAGTTGACGTCAGACGCATACTGGGCTACTCCTTTTGCTTCAATTGCAAATAGAGGAGGTTTAACACCTTTTGTTGTTCTTGATATTGAACCTCTTGGTGTTGTTAATGGAAAGGTAAAGTAGATATTTCGTTTATGAAAAACAACGCTAAATCTCACGCTTCAGTTTCTTTGTCTAATACCTTTTTTTAGTTCATTTTGGCTGAGGCTACTGTTGCTCGTAGTAAGGATCTTGGTGTTAATGATACTGTGTTTATAACAAGAACACATTTGGGAAGGTCATTAAAGGCAGGAGATAATTGTTTAGCGTATGTTTGAAGCAAACAAATCAAATTAACTGTTCTCACTTTGTCCTATAGATATGATTTAACTACACTTAATCTTGGCATAGACACACTCATGCCTAACACAGAGGTTCCTGAAATTGTACGTCCATACTTGCCATAAAATTTGAGACGTTCTCAGTTTTTTTTGTTTCTTTCTTTGCTTCCTGATTGTTTACTGGTTCCCTCATAGATTTTGGTCAAGAAATACTATCCTATTCGCCGACGTAAAATCAAACGCCGTCATTGGGACATCAAAACACTCGTTAAGGATGAAGCAGAGAATATGACAAAAGCTGACATGAACAAAGAAGAGTACGTTTTGGATTTTATTGCAAAAGGAGGATTTTCGACCAAACCACTTTCAAAAATCTCTCCTTCTCTAATGGATACGGCCATACAACCATGAAAACTCCGTGTCTCTTTCCGAACCGCGAAGATAAGCATGGTATGGCCCTGCCAGTACTTGGGTCCGTGAGGACCAGGGAACGTAGGGTGCTGTATTCATTTTGCTTTTTTTTTGTTTTGCCTTTCCACTTGCTGTGTTTGTCTTATTTATAATTTGAATAGAGCGGACAGAGAACGCCTAATGCGAGATATTGAGGAAGATCCAGATTTCAGAGAACAATTTGATTTAATTAAAGGTACGTGGCATGACGCCTTTGTTTTATCAATTCCTGTTTTTTTCTTCGTTTTCTCCTTATTAGACTTTGCGTTACTGACCCATTTATTAGTTGCTGGTGCTGAAGAAATATTTAAAAATAATCAAAAAATCATCAATGATCCAAACTCTATGCTAGACGAAGAAGTAGAGACAGACTTCCCAGAAATTCGTATGTGTTTTTTTTTGCAATTTTTGAATGACTTGTTGGTCCCTTATGTTCTTTTAGAAATGGACGAACTCGCTGATGATTTGCAAAAAATGACAATCAATAAACCTGTATTGGATCACTTATCTGATAACGAGGATATGGATATGGATGAATAAAGCTCTATTCATTCAGGCAAAATATTGCCTCCTGAATTTTTTTGCTTTACTGAGGGACTCGTTTTAACAGTAAGCCTTTTGGGAGGAAATAAGCAAGAATTTGAATTCGAGATGCCCATCGTAGTATCAAATTGAAAGGGACAAATGTAGCGGATTCAGCATGTCAAGGTTTGTACTAATTGACATCAATTCATTTATAAATAAAAATAAGAAAAAAATACAAGTGTCTATGTTTTCCACAGTGATGCAAATGGTATTAATTAATGCTTTTCGAAGTTGTACCAACCATATTTCTCTATGTTATAGAGGGTATAGTTTCATATGCGAACTCTTCCTTCTCTTATGCTGGTAGTTCAATTGTAGTACTGCTGTTACGTTTGCACCACTTGATGTTTGTGAGCACGTTAGATTTGATCATTCAATTAAAGAATATAAAGAGCAGTATATTCTAACAGTATACAAAGTTGGTATTGCAATGTACCTGTACAGTTGTGGCTAACAGCACCATGTGATGTCACGTGATTCACTCTAATGATTCATTGAACCATGTTAAATCTCGAACCTTCTCATAGCGCTGCAGTATTTAAAACTCCGTACAGCTCATAATTGCACATTTTTATCATTGTTAGTTTATATATTGTTTACCAACAATACACTATGCGCCTCACATCTATATTATCAATACTCTTCTGTCTGATTGCCATCAAATGGGTTTGTTAGTACGTGTAGTTTTTATTGCTTTGTTCGCAGGTTAAGAAAGATACTTAACTGTTTATCAGAAGAAGCAGAAACAGTAGCGAAATGGCTTGTACCCAGAATTCGTAAAGCATCATACCGTAAGTATTGGTTGTAATGTTTACGTGATAAATTTTCTTTTTTGAGTATTTTCTGACCAGTTTTTAGATGCTAGTAGAAGTATTATATTCTTAGGTGCTTGGGGTGTTGAATGGAGATTTGCTTCTAGGTACTATTCAAACAGAGATATTATAATTAAATGGGAAGAATCCAAAAAAAATCAGAAACCGCTCAGCAATAAAACTTGATTGTCAACCAAAACACGTGACTTAATACTCGCTATATTTTAAACAAACAGTTTTGTTATTTCAAAAAATTAATATGTGTGATAACTGAGACGTTTTGAGGGCTGAGATATTTGATTATTTATTTGTTATTGTATTTCAAAAAAAGTATGCTTGACTATTTGTTTCTTATGATGTACCACGATCAAGTGTCCATACATTCCACAAGTGAGCGTTATTTCCAGGAGCTCTTGGTCTGCATCCGTTACAACAACTTTGCTTTCTTACACACCAACATTTAACAGCCATTTGGTCTCCGTATGTGAGCCATGTTAAGTCTTGAGTGAAGATTTCATCAGAACATTCTGAATCTCTTGAAGCGGCAGCTGCACATTCTCCAGCGAAATGCCATTGATTCCAGTCGGCCATACGTCCTCTAATGAGTACTTGTTTATGGCATCTGTCTTCAGCACCGTTGTTGCATGTGTGGTGTCTTACGCCACCTCCAAGGTTGACCCAGTATCCGTAGAAACCGTCACAGAACATGCCAGCTTGTTTGAGGATGAGTTGAGGTGGATTAAATGGAGGTGTATCAGTCTTTGGTTCCAAGTCGCAGTTTCTACAGTCGTTTGTCATTGGCCATTTAGGAATACGTGTGATGTTTTTGTTAAGGTTCACAGCATCACAAGAAATGCACTCGTCTCCGTGTCTCCATGGGATATCTTGATGTTGAGGTGGGATTTCAAAGTCGGCAAATAGACGTCCTGATCCCTTCAAATAACATGTCGAGTGGTAGGCTGGATCTCCGGCATGTACGACTTCTGTTGGACCGAAGGTTTCGGAAGCCAAACGAGCACGGACAGTAAAGCAAACGTCAGATGTTTGCCAGTCAGCGCCGATGTTGATTACGACATCTTTGCATAGTTGAGGAAGGAGATCAGCTTGCCAGTTGTATTGGTTTGCTTCAGGGAATCGAGGCATAACAATGTATCCTTGACATCCACCTTGTCTGTTTTGACATTGTCTAGCACAAACACTAGCGTCATTGTAAATTCTGTGACAATCTAAATGAGTATGTTAGTAAGAATTACATACAACGCAGGTACTAAGGAAAAAAAAACTTACCAAAAACGTCACGGCGATCAGGGAAATAACAGTGATCAACACGACTAAAAATCAAGTTATTACATGTAATAAATAAGTGTAAAAAAAAAAATTGGCACGTGAGAAAACACGTGTGAAGAGAAAAAAACAAGAAAAAGTGAACGTACGTGAAACCACCATCAGGGTTTGGCAGACCATAGATATCTTGTACTTGTCTGTTGACGTAGTCAAGGTCAATACAATCTCTGTATCCTCTCCATAGCCATTGTACAACATAAGCACCAAACTCAGATCCGGCAGGAACACGAAGTCTGACCATGTCGGCATCTTGAGGTCTGTGTGCGTGATGTTCAAACTTGAATATAGCTCTAACAAAAGGCATCTTGCTGTTTGTGTATTCGCAGTAGTTATTTACTTCTAGGCTGTCCTTGTATCCGAATAACGTAGCATCATCTGCCCAAACACCGAAGGCTTCTGGCCTTGGGATGAAATTTGGAGAGGTTTCAGGGATCTCTCCGCTGTAGTATTGTAAGAAAGCATCAAAACCAGCATCACGAGCTCTGAATTGTCTGTGGTATACAGGCAAGTTTTGGCAGTCTCCATTTGATGCTTCGTTGAGGTACGTCTCCATGGAGTCGAAAGAAACTTCTCTGAGTCTTGGTTCATCTTCTGCTTTGACGATAACGTAGTATGAAGGTTGTGTATGACCAACAGACCACTCAACTTCAAAACGTTGTCCTGGACCGACTTGAACGTGAGGAGAAGCTTGTCTTCTTGATGGACATGGTGTTTGGGTACTAGCAATATCTGCGCTTCTACCAATTCCAAATTGCCAGTTGTGAGCTTGAGTGGTAGGGAAGGATACTAAAGCGATGAGGAAGAGAGCCAAGACAACTGAAGTTGTCATTTTTCCAGAAGAACGCATCGTCAAACCGAGGACAGCGAGAGCCATGAACAAGAAAGATGTTGTCGATTTTGTGGCAGGTGAAGTTGCACCTCTTGCGGCAATAACAGTATTACCTGGGTTTGCAGGAGGAAGAGTGTTTGCAAGACATTTGCACATACGAAGTCTAACAAAGAAGGTAAGTTCAAAGAAACCCGAAGTTAAAAAAAAAAGCAAAACAGTTTGACTTTGACTTTAGCATACCCGATTCTTGTATCACCGCTTCTGGAGTCACAGGTAACTCTTCCTGTATTACGTCCTTGTGCTGCACATCTTGTATCATCAAAATAGCAAAGGCCATCAGTACCCATTGTAGCTCCTTTGTTGCTACATCCGCTGACATATGGAAGTTTGCAAGGGAAACTTTGTGGAATAATGAGCTGTTCGATTCTCGTTGGGCTGTTAACACGCTCCATATGGACGACATCACATTGGAGATTCTCTTCAGCACATCTATCAGTACAAGATTGACCTCTCTAAGAAGAAACATTAGTGAGGGAACAATAGTAAAAAAGAAAAATATTCAGAAAAACGCTTACGTTGGATTGAAACCATGTTTGACGTGGTTTACCGCTTCTTGATTCTGTGAGTTTGAGCGGACCTGTGCCACCGTTGTTTGGCCAATAAAAGGCGCCAGTATTGGCATCACCTTGCTTAATCAAACAGTGAAAAGTTACTGCTCCTGTTCCTTTTGCAGGAGCCTTCCACTTCCATGTTGACTTGAGAGGCTTGAGTTCAGCGCTGTTGTGTGTTATACTTTGACGGCACACATGTGTATTAGGCCAAGGCAATTGAAAGAATGCTACAAAAGAGTTAAAACATGATCAGATGGAGAAAAGAAAGCAAATGAACAAAGTCAGAAAATATAGTGATTCGAGTCATTGAATTGAATCACTTAGTTGTTCCGAAAATGTTAAGACAGTTTTTTAGAACACTTACGATTCGTTTCATCTGGTAAGAGCCATTCACCGACTCTGTTACCGTCCTCGTCTTGAGCATAGATGAGAATACCGCGGTATTTGAAAGCGTAGTTGTTGACACGAATACTTATGTCCATGACCATTTCAGGAACGTATTCGGTCTTTTTATCGTCTTCGTTACCAGCCCAAGTGCTGTAGGCATTGCTGCGAACTACTTTTGTGGCCCAAGACATACGAGGCTCTGGTTCCTTTCTACAAGTGAGTCTGTCGACTCTACCGTTTCCGAATACTCTGTAATCAGCAGGAGGGCATCCCCAGTCAGGAGAAGAAGCATCGCAGTTAGGTACGGACTCAGTAGGCCTTGAGGCACCGTTTACCATGGCTACCATAACCAAGAGCGCGCAAAGTACTAAACAAGGGCGCATTCTAAAAAGAAACAAATTAGTGACGTTTTTAGTATCACGTGATCAGAAAAAACACAAGGTGGTAAAAAACATCCAAAAAACAAGCTTGGACGTAGTTTAAATTGACGTACTTAAAAGATTTGCAAGTGAAGAGCTGCTGCGAATGCTTTTTGTGCTGAATGAAAATAAATTTCTTTAAATAGGAAGAGAGCTAGCGAACTGTGTACTTCTTTGTTCGCTAGCAAAAGTGTTCTGTAGCGCTAGAAAATGCTAAACAAGTAGTTTTGGGTGTATCAGTGTTTGAAACCCTTTTGTTGACACAGTGATACAAAACCAATAAATAGCGCTAGAAAACCCGCAAGTCGTTTTCCTTTATGTGTCGATGGTTGTACTTCGCTTAAGTGGCACCAACAACGGCCTGGTAATGTCCCGAACCATAAATCTTTTCATATCACCGCTTCAACACTCTCTCATACGTTCAGTCGATTGCACGTTGACAAGGCACAATACAGCTGCTTTAAGAACGACTCACTTACCCGTACACATATGCGAACATACGCTTTATGACATGCGGAACAGCATACGCAAACAAAAGACTATGAAGACCACGAGAATGAAAAAGTCACTATTTTGTTTTAATCAAAAAAGAAATACTTTACCCGCAAAAAGCGGACGGCCAGTTTTGCGTTTCTTATGACATACTATGGTGTTCATGCGAAAAATACCTCTAAAAACTTAAAACGGGTAAACACATGTGAACAACGATAATTGATTGGAAGCCTTCGGTTTTTTTAACCCACGTGATACTTTGTACCGGAAAAACAACGATTTTTTTTTGAAATACCACCTGAAAGGATATTTAAAGTCAAACATAAAACCCAAATTCACGTGCTTAAAGAACATTGTTTAGGTGGTGTTCTTGAAACTAAAGATGCTCTTGAAAAAATGATCAATGGTACCAAAGCCTGTTACTCCAACAACTTCTAAGATTGCTTGCCACTAGTGCTGAGTCTGATACTTTCCAAGCCTGCACTTAAATATGAAGAAGCTTCTTTCAAGTTAGATAACAAAAAGTTTGAACCTCTTTGGAAGACTAAAGCAACTCTCATAACAAAAAGTGACAAGGTTACAGAAAGGTTTTGGTTCAATAGCACCCTAGCATCAAATAATAGAAGGCCCGCGGTCTATATGTTAAAGGTTTGAACTGTCGGAATAGTGGGCTAACAGTGTCCCTTACCATAAATCATTTCATAGTGCGACCTTTTTTAAAGGGATGCCTATGCTCGCGATCAATACAAACAGACAAGCTACAGCTTGTTACAACCATATATCCTTTCACAGATATGAACACATTCGCGTTCCAGCCTAGCGTACTCGTTGAGCCAAAACTAAGGTGCTAACCAACGTCCAAACTTCGGTGTATACTCACAATTCACGTGATACAGCGAAAAAAAAAAGGTGAATACAAGTGTGGTCCAATAGTTCATATACTGACGAAAGCAAACAACACTCGCATTAAGATTTGTATAGTTCTGTGGCATCAACTTGTATTGTATTGATATTCCATAGTGGACCACAGTCTGATAACCAACGCATGATGCAAAAATATTACTGCTACTTTCATGCTGTATTGACGCCGTTTGGTAATAAAAAGAATCTATCTAGTGATTGGTTTAAAGTGTTTAGTAACCAATTAAAGGAAGGCTCTCAGTTATGAATTGTACTTGTGTACAATAAGTACACACAACAAGATATTTTAGAAGCAGGTACGAAAGAAACCTCTTACCATGCCATTCGATTCTTATCCTATTGAGATGTTGTGATTGTTTCCCAACCTTTTTTGCGTAACCCAAGATACATAAATGTTGGCATGACAATCGTTGCAAAGTGTATAGCAACAAAGATACCATTAGTGAAGAAAAGAGCCAGAATGCTCACTAATCGTCAACGTGCAATTAGACCAAGAAAACTAAGTGATATGAGGAAGGTAAGTGCAAAAAAAAACTACTAAGGGAATCTAAAACGAGCGATTCACGTGATTTAAATAAAGCAAATGATCGAGCGCTTAAGAAAGAGGCTCATTTTTATATTGAAGAGTTGTGTTCATTTGACGGAAGATCAAGATGGGCAACCAATGAAAAACCTTTCCCGAACTGGTACAGTAATAGGACATTAGTTCTTGTTTTTTTCTTATGGTTTTGGCCACAACTATCTTATACACTTTTTTAAAGGCTTACACTTAAGGGCGTGATGAGATTCATCAGGATCAAATCTAGCAACCCCCAGTTTGAAATGTACACAGATTACCAAAAAACACATGAACAAGCATACAGTAAGTCCGTCTTATTCTTTTTGTGCTTGTAATAGCGAATTTTAGTTGGGTTATTGCTGATAAACTATTTCTAACCTTTACTGGTAAGAAAACAATTCGTTGCTTTCAGATTTGTACTTACCAGAGACTCTATAGGAACAGTTCAAAACGCCAACGCGATACCTGATGAACTAGTGCGAAATCAGGGGATGTAGAAACACTTTTTGAAACGCTATTACTTTGTCAAGCAGCTAATAAAACTGTTGTACAAAGGGTAGGTTCAAGGATTTGGTTATACTACTTTCGATTCCATAACAACGTATCTGGTGACTTGAACTTGGCATAATTATTGGTCTTTCAGAAGTCAGGAAACGTAATCTGCAGAAACACAGCATCTCTGCAGCAAAAATGCGATGGAGCGAGAGTTAAATGTGCACTTACTTCTTATGTCTGTAATTATAGTGTCCATGTAATGTTTATGTAGTGTGTACAAGTAGTATACTCCGGCAGTATGTATCACAAAAAAGATGATTATTGCTAATCTTTAACAGTGAGCATCAAGTGGTGTTCTTGTTCAAACAAGAAGATTAAAATGGCAATACTAAATACTATTTCTTGGCTGTTTGTGATGCATATTTGTACGACTAGAGACAAAATATAGGAAAAATCAATTTACAATCCCGGAATTTATAACAATTGATTGTTTAAACAAAGGCTTTGTATCATCTCATGCAGTTTACGAGTGTACAACGGAAGGTTGTCAACAATCAATATCAGTAAACCTTTCATATGATGATCTTGTATACCTCAGAAGGGATGTAGGAGGCTCCGCTACTGAACTAGTACGACAGTCTCTAGACCATCAGATGGCAGTGAGAATTTTCAGGTTTTTTGAAGCCGTATAGTCCATGATATTGTGTAGAATCTCAACTGGAAGGCGTAATTGATGTCTTTCATCAGATTCTACAACAAAACTCTCTTTGCTGGCTGTTAGGTTTGTAATTTTACTCTGAAAAGTGTGTGATAGCCTTTATGTTGCACTGTATGTTGTTGAGAGACAAGGCTGGCGAACTTCTTGGTATGTTTGAAACCTAAAAATAGAACAATTACACAGAATTCAGACAGTTAAATGAGATTAAGAGAACACGTATTAATACGATGATTGTGACCGGGGTTAAATAATAAGAATACACAACCAGTGTTATACACTTTTTGAAGAAATGTAATGGTCCTTTGTTTATGACTCCATCGAACTACACGAGTTACTTTGTGGAGTAAATGTACAACATGAATTGGGGTTAAGTCACCAATGTTGCTAATAGAATAAACCTTTTTTCTATTACATCGAATAACCCAAAAGCCCAGGCCCTCGTGGTAAAGAATGGAACAAAATAATGATGAAAAAGATTACAATGCTGGTATAACAACTCAATGTAACTCAAAAGAAGACGCTGTAAGCATCACAGAACTACCCGTTGAAATAATTGTTCAAATTCTGAAGAGTGGAACGTTTACACTTCAGACAGCACAAACATGCCATTTAATGCATGATATCGTCCACAACCACGTGGGATACGGCTGTATTAATGTTTCAAGTGAAGCCTCGCTAAACTTACTTGTTGGGACCGCTTTACTTCAAAATACAAGAATTTCTCTTTCGAAAATTAAAGCACGTATTACAGACAGTCATTTAAAATTACTTTCTGGTGTTAAAGATATCGTCTTGAGTGGTTGCAAGAAAATAACGGAAAAAGGTATAAGGCACTTAGCTGGAGTGCATAGAATTGATTTATCTCGAACAAGTGTGAATGATGAAGCTTTGAAATGGATAGCTGATGTTCATACAATCAACTTGGATTTATGTAAAAGTATTACTGACGAGGGTATCAACGCATTGACAGCTGTACACAGTATATCATTGGCATTCACAAATATCAAAGATACATGTATTGCAGGATTAGCAGGCGCGCACACAATCAACCTTGCTGGTTTCCAGTGTAAAAGTGGAGAAATTACAAAGTTATCAGGTGTTCATAAAATTGATTTGTCGTACACCAGAGTAACAGACGAGCACTTGAAGGCGTTCGTTGGTGTACACGAAATCAAGCTAGATGGTTGTATCAATATAACTAATGACAGTATACGATTATTTGCTGGTGTCCACACTATTCACTTAGGCTATACTGATGTATCTGATGAGTCTGTTAGTGTATTGGCTGGTGTTCATGAAATTGATTTATCTTCTACAAACGTTACTGATAAAGCCTTGAAATCATTGGCCGGTGTACATACAATCAAGTTGGGGAGTTGTAGGCATGTAACTGATGAAGGGATAAAGATGTTAGCCGGTGTACATACAATCAAGTTGGGGAGTTGTAAGAATGTAACTGATGAAGGGATAAAGATGTTAGCTGGTGTGCATATAATTGGCTTATCATCTACAGAAATCACAGATGAGGGTTTGAAAGCATTGGCCGGTGTTCATACAATTGATCTGTCATATACTAAAATTACGGATGAAGGTTTGAAAGCATTGGCTGGTGTTCACAGAATTACGTTGAAGGGTTGCGATTGTATTACAGACATTGGTGTAAAGGCACTAGCTGGAGTTCATACAATTGATTTAACTGGCATACAGAGTGTGACTGATGAATGCTTGAAGGCTTTGGTTGGTGCACATACAATCGTGTTGGTATCTTGTTTGTTTATAACAAACGAAGGTGTAAAGGTATTGGCAGGTGTTCCAAATGTTGTTCTAGATAGGTATTAAAGGTGTTTGTTTGTTTTTTTACAAAAAAAATCGATTTCAGAACTGAATGAAAGGCAATTGGAAAAATGATGAACAATTTTCATTTTTGTCTATTTTTGAGCTTTTGAAAGGCTTCATGGTTTTACATCTCTACTTTAGATTATATCACCATAAGTTAAGAAACCTGTTTGAGGATTTTTAGCGTTTTTGTATTTTATACACCACGTGCATTCAAACGTCAAAGAGAAACTATCTCGCTGTACATGAAAAAACAAGGCAAATCATGTCATAGCAATGGACTTTATTTTCTTATCAACATTTCTAGTTCATCAAGGACTCTATATCTTCTTCAAACGTACTATAATCAGGTCGCCGTGTGTCAGTTGTCCTGAAAGCAACACCTGTATTTCTTTTAGAAACGTGCTCTTGTAAAAGGAACCGAAATACTTTTTAATGACTTATGAGTAGTTACTTACTATTATGTGTGCTTCCTGTAGGATAAGACCAAGATAATAATCGGTTATGCATGTTCAATGTGCATGCACATTTACCATGGCTATAAGCAAACACGAATGCGTTCACAACACCAAACAAGGTATGAGGAGCAGACTCAAGAAGTAACACAGCAAATGGCTAACACAATTCTTAGTAATCCAAGTACTACCTTTCTGTATACGTACCACATTCCTTGGAGTCAGTAAGAACGCATAATATACAAGAACTGGACACCATAGAATCAGAAAAGCGATTGGATACCAAACAAGTTTACAAACAAGCGGTTTTAGAGTTGTTCTTGATCCCATTGCATCCCTCGCTTTTGATATGAATCTTACCTTTATAATAGAAGCTATGTTAAGTATTATAACTACTACAAAGCTTAAAATGAAAGGAGCCAATAGAGCAATGAAATAAAACCTGAAAGAAGAAGGATGTCAGTACTTAAAAACGGTTAAAATGTCTACCATTTATCCGTTGTTTCAACGTCCTTCATGAAGCACCTAGGCCGTAACATTCGCTATTATTCTTATGGTGTATAGCATGGAGTACCTTCCATCTTGTTGTCTACCGTAGGACTTTGTAATAAGCGGAAGAGCAGCAGTACAAATAGGAAGAAGGATGAGGAAATATGTCAAATATCTTTCGGCAAAACTAGCATCTGTACTATTCGTTTTGGTTAGTTAGAGTACTACGGTTATATGTACAAACGCACCCGTTCTTTACAAGCCAATATAAATTGAATGAAATAATGAAAACTACACAGAAAACTGACACGTGCGAGAATGAAGCAAAGAATGCAGAAAACACGCACAAAACCTCTATGAAAAAACGATTATCCAAACAGAAATAACAAAACCAAAAAAACGATTTTTTATATAGCTCGTTACTACCACGTGGTCCAAACCACGTGATTTGATCTTTTCCCTACGCACCATTATCCTTAAAGGTAGCAATACTAACGAGAATCTCGCTAATAGCAGCCAATAGGTCATACACGCCCAAATATATCAATATACGCATAGAAAATACACGGTAGCCTTTCTTTAATAAAAGAACAATTATCATCCATACTGATGCCACTAGAGATAATAGACCGCCTGTAGAGACCAAAATAGAAAGCGTACGCTCTTGTTCATAGTTGGTCACATGCATTTGAGCGTTCAGTATAACACCTTTGTTTAAGGGCGGTTTTATCATTAAGGTATAGTATCCGGAAGTGTTTCAGGTGTCTCGCTAGAGAGCCTCAAGTGCTCAACAAAATTCATGGGAGCTGCAAGAAAGTAGGTTGGTCTTATCGAATTTCCTAAGTCGTATCAGTTAAGCAGGTGGATAAAAACTGTTATGCAGTTACGCCAGAGCACTATTGCAGCAACGAAGAACAATTTAAAAAAATGCAGCACAGGCAAAAATTTAGTGCAATGTGAAGTAGAGTATGGAATGCTTTCACGCTAAGACAAGGTGTAATTATTAGTATTTCCACCGGAACCTTAAGCTTATAGCAACGTAATTTCTTATCGCAAGACAAACAGACTTCCCTCTAGTACAGATAAATCAATTGTAAGTTACTATCTTAATAAACTAAACGTGGCGTTCACTACTGCTACTCCACAAGACCGAAGGAAGAAATCTACCATTCCAGAGGTCATGGAATCGCAGACACAATTGTTAAGAGGACCGAGAAGATATAGACGATCAGTAACTAATGAACAATCATTTGATCTCAAATCTCTTGCACCGTTTCCACATCCTACCAACATCTGTAATATAACATAGTCCAGTAATATCAATCTTCTCAACTCCTGCGAGACACTTCAATCCCTTGTCTGTAATTTTTTCGCAATCCTTCAAGTTAACAACACGTGCTCCTGCACACCTTCATCGGTTATTTTATAACACTTTCTGAGGTAATTTCTTGCACCTTCAAGCGCTTGGACAGACTGGTCAGTAATCTTCTAACAATCATTGAGATTGACTCTGTACGCTCCACTCAAAGCTACAACGCCTTCATCAGTGACTGAGTTGCATCCACTTAATTCTATATTATGAACACGCTAGGTGTTTAATACCTTCGCCAGTGACGCCCAGACAATAGTTCAATATTATTTCTTTTACACCTTTGAGGAACTTAATTCCTTTAGATGTCATGAATTCAAAAAAACCGCAAAGCCCTTTTTTGGCAAACACTATTTAAGCTGAGAGGAAAACCTATGTTATCGCTATCGACGAAAGGTAAAAATCAAGATATCTGTAACGCTTGGTACTTAACATGTTCTTTAATAAATAGTTTAGTATCGTTACATCCAACCTTCGTACCCTTACAAGAGTTTTGTGTTTATCAAACGCTAAGTCAGGCAAGCGAGGTTTTAAGTAACTGAAAATTCCAATTGCCACCCTTTTCTTAGTGTATGATACGTTATCTAAGTCTCATTGTTTTTACGATTGTAAGCGCAACACTCGCAAATCAATTCTACATTGATTGCTCAAATATTCATTGTACTATCCCTAATAACCTATAGCCGTTACTGACTATGTTATTTAGTTAAGGACAGCAACCATACATACAATATATCAAAACTATGCGTAAGTTTTTACTCTTTGATCGAACTACGATGCTAATATCTATGGTAGAAGTATAATATCGAACAAGGTGCTGTAAATACGAGTATTTACTATCAGTTCTTTATTGGTGGAGTGAATGGGATTGGTTGTGACCAAGGAGACCAACAAAACAGTAAGTTTCGCCTATTTTTATCAAAATCACGTGTTTTTTTGTTTGTTTCTGGAACTAAACGTTTTTTCTCAGTTTGTGCTGTTTGTGCATCACCCGATAGTAAGTTTCAGAATAGAACCCTTAATCATTGTCGAGGAAAATATTCCGGCGCTACTTCTCAGGTTTCAGAAATGAAGAATAAAAATGGAGTTTCCTTTCAATTTGATGGTACGCTCCAAAAAAGTCTGCGTTCCAGTCATGTTAATTTTACATAGCTGGCTACAATCAAAGTTACACAACTATATATGCTATATGTGATGAAGACTACAAAGGTAACAATTAGATGCTAAACTAGTCAAATCGTTCAAATTCTTCTATTTTTTTTTTCCCACCACAGAACTCTTTGCGTTTTATTTCGCTTATAAAAACAGTATTTTCAAGGGAAAAAGTAATACGATTTGAATGCATAGAAGTGTATACTAAATAAGGTTTACCTAGGTTATGAAAACACAACTGTTGATAATACTCATCTAAATAGTCCAACGGTAAAGTATTTTTTCTTACATTTTTTTTGGGTACTATTGCTAACACTGTTGCAAGATTACAATTTACACTGAAGATGCGTGCCGTAAACCGCTAGAACCTATAAATGATGCGTCAGTGTTGAATGGCTGAACACTCTAAAATATCACGTGTACATGCATTGTAAAAAAAGCAATACGCCGACAAGATTTTAACGTAAAGTTAGTACTATTTATTGTTTCTTATTTATGCCAATGCCCGCAAAACATCAATGTGCAATCAGTACTAAATTTCCTTGACTTCTCTAGGTACATTGTACAAAAGTCAGCATGGCGTCGTGAAGACTATACACGACCGTATTGTCACCTTTTTAGAAAGCCCTTCATACCATGAAACAAGCTACAATCATCTTTTTACTCAGCTTATTCGCTACTTTATGTGTTTGTTCTTGGTACATACTATCACGTGACCAATTTAACGCTTACTTAGGTCAAATAAAACGCTTTTCACCTTTGCGTCTGGTACTTCCTTCTCTGCGTATACAAGCACATCAGAGAGCGTATTTCTTACTTGGGTACGTTAGACAGCTTTGTTTACAGTATTTCGTTTCGTTCTTGGTTAAACTGTCAATGTTTGTGAACACAGTTCTTCGTTTCGCAACTGTTGTCATTTTCTTATATTTATCGGAACTTACGGAAACTTCCAAGGTGAATTGGGAAAGACCTGACGGCTTGACTTTTGGTGGTAGGATAAACGCTTTGCAAAGCAGTGATGGCTCTATATTATGGACAGGGGAATACATTTATGGCACGTGATATGAGAATTTTCTAAATCAGGAAGGAACGATTGTTTATAAGCTTGTTACTTTAGGTTACATTCGTGATGCCATTTGGTCTGAACCTCAAGACGTAGTGTACCTTAGCGTCTTTGAAGAGCAGTTATACACTAGTACCTATAAGCCTACTGTATTTGCTATTGATGCGAAGACTGGACATCATAAGTGGAACTTTACCGCTTTGAATTTAATTCATGGTCCATCCGTTCCACAACCAACGAATATGCAAGAATCTTTCAATGGACATCTTGCGTTTTTAGGTGGTTCTGTACTCTTGAGTTTGGACCAATTCACAGGTAAAATCGTGGCTATAGATGTTATGAATACGCCAAACATTCTAGATTTCAGCGTCGACGATTCACGTGGTACCTCGTTCTCTTTGGATACGTAGAACCTAACTATCTTACTAGATGATTCTTACTTTATATACGCTGGAGAGCAATCATATACTCTTTCGAACAATCAAGTAAGTGCTATTACTTTCTTTGTGTTCGAGCTTATGTTTTCGCTTAGTTACTGGGTATTGGCTTGGAGAAGAACCTTTCTATTGTTTTATCTGGGTATAACAACACCTATTATGGGTGTAAATATTCTAAGAAGCTACATGAAGTTGATAGTATTTTCAAGGTGCGAAGAGCTTTCACTTATAAACGTTGTGTCTTCCTTACTTACCTCGAGTTTAGTTTAGATTTGGTTACATGAACTCCATAATTAAAGAGTGGTCAATAAACCTCCAGTTTGTTACCACCACCAACCCTGAGCTGGGTGCGTTACAACGTCAAACAAACTGATGTTTTGTTCTTCAAAAATTTTTTATTTGCTTAAAAGATGTTTGTTCGTTACACTGATGGATGTGTAGTGAGTCACGTGGTAAATAATAAGAACCAAGATATCCTAATTGTTCACGACTTGACTACAACAATGGGTATTGACGAGAATAAGAAACCGATATGGACAGTAAAACAAGCAAAAGAACCAAGTATAAATGTTTATGGAAATAGCTTTCTTTTATATGGAATCAACTCTGATACTATATACGTATATGATGCTATTACTGGAAAACAAAGAGCAAAGGAGAACCTAATGAACATCACAAACAAGCAATATGCAATGACAATATCGTGTGAAATGAGTACGAAACAGCTTGACTGTTCAACCAAAAACCGAGATCTTACATATTCTTTTTATAGGTGGAACAAACACAGTTTTCTGTTGTAGAGGCTATGCTGACGAAGTTAACTTTCCTCACTACTTATGTGAGTCCATAGATTTTGTTGGTTGATTAAAACATATTCTGAACCCAAAGAGTTGTAAATTTCTTAGCAAACGCACGTGTACTTCAACACTTTTCCCTAAAAATGGACGTAAACCTCTGTCTACTAAAGTGCTCTTATACTCGTGCTTCTAAAAGTTTCCCGTACATAAACAACAACATTCGCTAACTTGATTGATACGTGTACGGAAAGTTCCTCCGTCAAGAAATTCACTATGGTTGTACATTAGGTTACACGATAAACTAAAGGTATAATAATAGACGTTTATACACGTCATTCCAAAAAAAGCTTTCCTTCTAACACGTGCTATACTCGTTTCTTGCCCTTACCAATGTGAAAAGCTGTTGTTCAATGTAAAAGACATACTTAGTGTGAAATTTTAATTCTCTTAATCAAACTCCAATTGAACTTGCATAAAAGACTTTGACTTTATCCAAGCTAAGAAGCTACATTTGGTGTTAACCAGTAGGTAACAAAAAACGCTACTACCGAAACAAATGTTTTTTTATGGTTGACAGATTCTTCACCGAACAGAATGTCAACTTGACCGGTTGACCTGGGATTACTGGTTAGTTCTAGATGACAAGAAACGTAAAGGTACAATCTAAAAATATAATAAGCCACGTGGCTAACCAAATAATAGCAGATAAATGCCCATAACTCAGAATGTCACCATCTGTTGTCCCTTCCTTTGGAGATACAGCTTGATATCATGGACATGGAAGCTGACAACTTTTTTAGCCGTACAAACTGGCCACTGCTCTGTAAACATACAGCAACTACAACAAAGTTTGATTTTGACTTTAACACATGGAAAGTGGGTCAAGGAGAGCTTAGCCTTACATATGAGCTCCTTTATTAGAATAAAGACTCTATGCTGTTATGTACACGGTAGAAAGGAAGGGGTGCACAAGATATGGCATGACAATCGTCTGATTTTCCATTGTGATTATGCTAAAAAACATGGAGATTTTAGTAGATGGCACGAGAATGGTCAAATGTCTGAGCACACGAATTGTCAATGATAAAAAGGAAGGATTATTTACAAGCTGGTACAGGAATGGTCAAATGATTGAACAGTGCTATTACATTGCTGACAATAAGGTTGGAGAGTACAAAAAATGGAGTGAAACTGGTGAATTAGTGGAAAGCACGACTTTGGTTTAAGGAAGAGTTTGAAACCCAAAAAAAAACTTGCCGAAAAAGTTTCCATGAATGCCATGAGTATAGTTAACAATGCTTGATTATTTCGTTGGAAACACGGGCACAAATACCAAGATAATTATGTGCTTTTAATTATACCACGGTATGTAAATTAATAGCTTTATTGTACAGTGGGTGTTTGGGGTTTTCAAAAATTTTTTGTGATGAATACAAAGTTTTTTTATGAAGGTATTGAGTCTAACCGTGCAATGATTGTTTCAAAATTAGGTCGTTTTTCAGGATCAATAGTGGTACAATGCTTCATTAATTCTATTACCTCGTGAATACCTTTATTCTAAAAGAAAAAAAACGTTAGCTAAAGAAGCTGACTTAGCTCTTTTGTTTACCAGAGGATAAAACTTAAGTATGTCCTTTGTTTTCGCTTCAAGGTCCCATATTTTAGGTAAAGCTTTTTGCTTCGTTAAGACTTCATAAATAACAAGCCCTTGAAATAATTAATTTAGCTTAAAACAATATCAAGAAGATAGAAAAGTGAAGTCAATATTCTTATTGTTCGTACCATACATATACACATCTGACTTTTTAGTGAAATTGCTACGGTCTTCCTGTACCTCTGTGGGAGTTTGAGTGGATTTAATAATAAATATAAGTATGCCAATTACCTGGAGGCATTACACGCTGGTAAAGCTTTTTACTGTGACTTTGATAGCCTCCAACAATATCGCTTACACCAAAATCTAATAACAAAAATTATCAGTAACAATTGCGTTTGAGGGACAGCTGTACCTGCAACACAGCATTCTCCGGCTCCTTTTACTAGTATATTATTGGAATGAAGATCACGATGTAAAATTGGTGGTTTTCGTGAATGAAGCCATGCCTAAAAAACAAGAAGATTAAAATACAACTTTTAAAAAAAAAAACCTGATAACAACTTCTTTGCTGAACAAAAAATGACTTACCATGCCTCTGGCTGTTGTTTTCAGACATTTAATAAGTATATGATAAGCAAGTGGGCCATCGTTACTTCTACAGAATTTCCACAAGGACCCTACAATAACGGTTTAGGCCAAAGAGTTAAAGGGAAGTCTAACCTCCAGGCATAAACTCTGTTACTACAAGAAAAGATGGAGGTTTCGTTACAGCACCCAAGAATCGTAAGACATTAGGGTGACTAATATCACTGGTAAAATATGAGTTATATGAATCGATTCATACGTAAATAAAGACGAGCAGTACCTCATAACTCCAATTTCAAATCGGAGATTTTCAACAGCTCGGCTGGTTTGAAGAGGACTTGACTCAGCTGCAAGTTCAGCACCCATGTTCAACTCCTTTACAGCAACAGGTGTACAATGTAAACTACCCTATACGTTATGCATTAATAAAAGTGAACCAATTTAAGTAATAAACGCACAAGGTAAACAATGCTGAAACTTCCTTTTCCTAATTTTTTATCTGGAAATAAAAGTTTAAGTAAGGCGGTTTCCATGTTGCTTGTATCTATTCTTACCTCTATAGATATCGATATCCTGTTCATCTATTTCCCATTTCCAATATTTGGAACTTGGTGCAAAATCCTACAGGCAAAGTAAGAAGAAAATGGATTAAGTAAAAACATCGTTTTTAAAACAATGACAAACACAAGTGCACTCACCTCAAGTAGTTTCCTTATTCTTGGATTCTCACACATATCATGTGCTGTTTTACCATTCATATTAGTTATCCTATTGCAGTGCATTAATAAAACAACAACACGTGCTTTTTTCAACACACCTGTGATCAATATTTGCTTTTGTTAGCAGAAACTCAACAGCGGCCTCAGAGTTAGAGCGAACACTCTTGTGTAAATAAATTAGATGTGGAAGGATAAAGGATGTTGGGAAAGACTTGAGTAAATGTTTGTGCTTTGTACCATATGAAGAGCAGTCTCTCCGCGGTTATCTCTCTTCCTGACATCAGCCATATGATCTATGAAAAGTTTCATCATCTTTAAGTTACCCTGAGAACACACAAGCAAGAAAGGACTGATTCCTTCTATAGTTGATATATTTACATCAGCTCCACGTTGAAGAAGAGCTAGAATTCTCCTGGGACGAATATTGTGTTGATGAACAACAGCTACAAAAAAACCATCAGTATTCTACTAAAGAGAATATATTATTGGCATTCAAGCGCATACCAAGATACAACGCTGTAGCTCCTTGTCTGTCTCTAGCATTCACAGCAATATCTCGATGTTTGATAACTAAATCAAACAAATGACCAAAGATTTTTCTTCTAAACAAAGCATTTAGCTCAGTTAAAAAAGAAGCTTGTGCTTTCAAAAAAAATTTAGCGCAAACTTTGCTGTTGCTGGTACGTACTGTAAAATACAATAGTGTAAAATTGTTCGCTCATGAGAGTCTAATAACGTAAGTATGTACATAACACATAATACTGACTGACCTTTTATATTTATGTCAGCTCCTGCACGTATCAGAATTTCAGCAATGCCCACTTTAGACTAAAGAAAAAATCATTAACTTCAACTTTGTATACAATTTTCCATACAGATTCCAAAGCAACAGCTAGAGGTTGTAGTCCACTTGATGATCTCAACTGTAATACTGCAGGTTCTTCTCTTATTTTACCAGCAACAACCTAATATTGTAAATATAAGTAACTTATCTTCGACTTACACATAATTTTCCTTCTTTAACATCATGATGAATTGATCCTTCTTCGAAATCAGGACGCTTTTGCTCTCTTGTAACTAATGTTAGATCTTAATATACTATTGAATTAACCTACTCTGGTGTTGCTCTCTTAGAGCGTCTTCTAGGTGTACCAGAAGATGACCTAACAAGGCGATCCAAGTCCAAACCATAGGAATCCTTTTAAAAAGTCAGAAAAACGGTTAAGCTTGTGCTTTCTTACCTCTCTTGAGTCTTGATCAGATTGATTGAGTGTATGTGAGAATGGGAAACTATTACTACTATGAAATTCAGACGATCCTGATGTATTAATAGGTAGCTCAATGCTCTCTCTTGAATATTTCATATCATTTTTTTTTTTCTTTGTTCTTTCCTTCTGCAAGTGCTTTATTTTAGCTGCACTTTCTCTGTGTGATCCTGATTTCATTTGTCGTATATTATGCTTCAATTTCTTGATCTTTTGTTGATTTCGTCTATATACAGTAAGCATAAAACACAACTGTCTGATAAAATTATAATTTTATATTAAACTCACTCAAGCTGTCTTTTCATCGATGATGTCCGCTTTACATCACATTCAAGCTCATCAGAAAGATCCTCACTATTATCACCATCTTCGTCTACAACAAAATTTATATAAGCATATTAAATATCTAAACAAAGCACGTGAAGCGAACAGTTACTGTACACATCGATCCAAAAAAAACCTCGGAAAATATTTTCGCATACCTGAGTGTACTTCATGTGCTCGAGCACTCCATACATCATTTACAGTCTTAGCAATAGCATCAGAACTCATTCCAAGCACTGACACCCATTTTATATCCAAAACTTCAAAATCAGCAACGGTAAGTTCGTTTAATTGCCATTTATGGTATAACCTCCAAAACCCGCATAGAGTAGTAGATGCCATAATACGTCCAGCGTCTTGTCTGTTACTCATTCTTTTTATATGTACATCAGTTGATACTAGTGCTTCAAGACCTTCTTTGAATGCAACATGATTTTTTTTAAACTCGCTAAACTTGACAATGTTGAAAAGAATGGCGAATGTTACTGTAGGTGATCTTGGCATTATATGATAAAATTCACTGTTGTGTATAGTGTTATATACTAGCTTAACAGCACAAGTTTGAATACGAAAAAGGTCATCAGCGTCAGTACTTTCACCAGCAATACCTTGACAAAAAGTCAAAAAAAGAAAAAAAAACAACTTCAACAAAATCATGTTTTTATCAGTTGACGCGATATCATCTGTTCCCAAGTTTCTTGAACAACGTACCTAGTATTGCAAGGGTTACAGGGATATCACTTTTCACATCAGCAAGATGAAGAGCCTTGTAACAATGCTTTTCGCGGAGTTTCTTTGTATTTTGTCCACCATCAAAAACTTTGACTCTGTCAAACAAAATGTTGCACTAAGAAATCGTTAATTTTTTCTGATTCTGTAATATTCAGATACTCTCATGTGGTTTTTCCAATTTATTTCTGAGAAGAAATGGCGGAAATTTCGTGAAAATTCGTTGTGAAACAAAAATCATTATTCCTATTTTAAACTTGTTTTTTGGGTATTCGACGCGTCGTTGTGTTTGTTGCGTTGTAATTGGAGTATTTTTAATTTTGTTCAGAGGATAAAAGGTGTCAAATTACAGTACCTTCTCCATACCAAGTTTTGCAACGCTAGCAGCCCATTTTTGAGTATTTTCTGTTTTAGAAAGCACCTTGATGCCTTCTTTCCAAAGGGACAGTTCATCGCCGTCAACCGACGCTGAAACAACGTGTTGAGGCACAACAATATTACCAACATCTTTAGCAGGTCCCTGACAAACACCCAGGTAAATAACAAGCTCCGGCATCCAGTCCCTGTAGAGATTGAGACCTATTATTATTTAATCAAATGTAATTTCTGTCAATCGTACTAGCAGCTGATCTGTTTACTTCGGCCACCAAAATTAGCCATGACGTTCGTAGAGGTTTATTATAAAACGTTAAAACAGAACCGTCGGCAGTCTCCCACGTTTTGCCTTTTTTAAACGCTACTAGCTCCCTCGCTAGCAACTAAATGATGTTACACAAAGCTAATCGCGTGATGAACAAATATTGAGCGTACAGCTCTGTAGTTATTATTTACGCCACTTCGCGTTATTATCATGCATAGGCGGGCATTTTGGGAAGGACTCTGCGCAAAATTAGTTTGGCAATCGAATTTTGCCTTTCTTTAGTACCTGGATATCATATTTAAGGCTCTTTACTTCACTCATCGAATTCCACCATGCTCTATGCACTCCACGTTCAGACAAAAAATATAACAAAATCAACGCAATTCAAAAAAACAACATTTTCGGCCATTTTAGGCAATGTACAATACTCCCTTCCAAGTAACAACAACATATATCAATCACACCTTAGTTTTTTAAAATTTTTTGACACGAGAAGTTTACTACTCGCTGGTTTATTAGTACAATGGTATGCTTACTGGCGCAAGGGATAATCAAGAGAGGGTTTCTATATTTTTTTTCTTGTTTTTGATCATACGTCATCTCAGTAGAAGTAAAACTTTATGAATACTAGTAATAGTACGAAAAAACTACCACCAGCTATTGGTCCATACGTGCGCCACATGTAAAGCCAATTTAGATTTTTTGATTTTGTTGCGTATTCATTAGAGTAACCATAAAGCTCAGAAGCACGATTGTCGATGTCTTAAATAGAGAATAAGCGTTTGGCCGGATTTGGTCTACAAAAAAAATAGATGATTATCATTGACGAGTAAGGCGTTTAGCTGCTTTGTCCATCAGTTTTGATGGCGTTTGATTAATCAGATTTTCTTTACGCGCACCTTCTAAAACTTCACCTCTTTCTAAAATGTCTCTGACGTTCTTTACCATGATACGATTAACGTTTCGTAGGTCGGATGATATCTTGTTTAAGTTTCTCTGGGATTTTGTGTCTTGGTACAATGCTTTAGTGCTTTGTATGAACTTATCTATACATTATTGTTAATATTTGAGCGTTGAATAGCGTATAGTCGCTTATAGAGATAGTTTTCAATAACTTTGACTGTATACACTAAATACTGCTTGTACGTACCAAATTTCTGGCAGGCATAAGGCCTACGTGCTTGTTGTGCTTCTTGACCGTACTGAATGTCAAATTCTTTTTTTATTTCATCCGTAAAGTTGTAGCAGAACTTCTTTGGATAAGACTTCTCGCATAGAGTCAAATAGCATATACCGTTATCAATAATGTACAAGAAATAGTGGTCTCCACTCTGAATTATTGAGTCGGGCTCAGAATGCTCATTTATGCACTTGAGTATGTCTTTCGCCTGTGTTTTATAAAAATCGTATAGCCTCTTGTCGTCTGTCGTGTCCATAGAGCCACATAGCGCCAAATGATCACGTACTCGCGTAATAAGAGTAAAAAGTGGCATTTACAGGTTTTGTTGTTAGCAACGTAGTTGATAATTTCGGAATAAGTATGACGAGGTTAAGTGACCTTGTTCGTTTAAACAATAACTCATGTGATTACTGGATGCTATCTGTGAAGGAATACAATTCATAGAAGCCAAAGAGTAGCTGTATCAGTCTTTCTAGCTCAAACGAAAATATGAGACGAGTCATTGATGACTGGTTGTAATCTCGTATCCAAAAACCCCTGAAGCACTCTATTGGTCTTTGGACAGATCACACTCTCTTGTCTCATTATTCTTGGACAGTGGATACCAAGATCTTCCTCAATGAGTTTTCAACAAAAAAACCGAAATGAACAGCACTAGAGTTGTTTATTCGTCAGCAAGCCACGGCCCAGAGAATCCGGACCACTTACTGTGTATTACGTCACACGCTTCTTTTGCTGAAGTACCTAGAACTATTTAATGCAAGAGTATTATACAAAAGGGGTTACCTCTATTTGGGTTGTAGACTGTCTTAAAGATTTCATCTGCTCTTTGTTTTAACTCTTTCAGTATCTCAGGGTGTGAAGATGCTATATCGTGATGTTCAGTTGGATCATTGATGATGTCATAAAGACAACCGGATGTGCAGTCATGAAGCATGTTATCACCTAAACAATCACGTGAACAAAAGTAAAAAAGGAGAACGTAAAAACAAAATTAACTTACCAACCCAACTCTTATCTTTTACTGTTGTTGCGTTAGGATAACTCATACCAGTCCAACCAGATATCCATTGAATACCTTGCAACAGCTTATAGTTACCTAAAAGACATAAGCTGAACCTCAAGGTGATAAACTCAAGCGGAGCAGATACACTTGTTTTTTTACTTTTTTGTTTTCTAAGCTCGTACCCTTAATGAGTTGAATTGATGAAGGTTGTTGATCTCTCTGAGGGAAACTTGCAAGAGGAATCTCTGTTCTTGGAGACGTTTTGTTCTCACCAACTACCAAAGACCATACATCCATGCTATCAACCCCAGGAAGACCAGGGACGTCGTCTTTAGCGTCTACGCCAGCAAGGTTACATAGAGTTGCATACCAATCGCAAACGTGTATGTATCCATCCTTTAAAAAAAGGTTAAGACAGGCTCCTTTTACACAAAACAGGAAAATACACTTGCCACTTTTGTTCCAGATGCCTTTGAAGGTATGAACCCTCCAGAAACAAATGCAATACCTCTAACGCCTCCTTCCCAATCAGAGCGTTTACCGCCTCTTAGAGGGTAGTTATTCGCGGCACCACCTTTATATGTAGGCCCACCATTACTATAAACGTTAATTAAATGGGAACACAGTCAGTTGTGGACAAAGAAATAATTAAGATTTTAAATTCGTGTTGCATACTCTGTTGAGAATATAATGAGGGTGTTATTCCACATGTCATTCTGTTTGAGAGTATTCGTTATATTCTTAATTGCTTCATCAACGAAACTTGACATGCCCATGTATGTTTTTCTGTTTGCATTATCTGCATTATACATATTCTTATACTTCTCAGGTACTTCAAGAGGCTCTAAAAACATAAACAAATGAGATCCAAACGAATAAGCAAACAAGGAAAAGAATGAAAGAGCTCACCGTGACAATTTTGAAAAGCCATGTACATAAACATTGGTTTTGATTTATCATGAGATGATATCAACTCTATGGCCTAGTAGATACAATTAACAACCACTATAGAGACAATTACATTCTGACACCTTTTTATTGTACATGTATCCAGCGTAGCCAGTGTTGTTCAAACCAATAGCAGGTAGTTTATTCTATACATTGTTAACTTAAGAATCATCTTGAGGGTAACGACTGTGTACCTTCCACAAATCAGGGTGGCGGCCACATGGACCTGATATCGTTTCGGTGTAGTGATCTTCGGCGCCTCCAAGATAACCAAGATGCTCATCAAATCTTACAGTTCATTAATTTAACATATATTCAAAAAATAAAGTTGCTTACCCTCTGCCTATTGGAAGTCTAGAAAATGACGATAATCCGACATGCCACTTTCCAAGAGCATAACTAGTATATCCGGCTTTCTTCAACTTTGCAGGAAGAGTTGTCATTTGAGGTGGAATCCCAGCATTTGGAATAGTATCTCCTAGGTTCTTTGCTGCTATGAGACACTTCTAATAATGCTGGTACTCGTCTTATTCGTACCTGTTCATTGACGTGGATAGGTAATCGACCTGATAACAGAGAACTTCGAGTTGGAGAGCAATACTTAAAGGGTACACAATTACACGAAGACGTACAAAAAAACAAAAAAAAAAGAAAGTTCTAGGGATTGTTCTCCTCTTTTTCGTGTAGTGTTCTTTTTCGTACCTTGTAAACATAGAACCTATCAAGTAGTATGCCTTCTGAAGCCAACTGAGCAATATGTGGCGTTTTCATCGCTGGATTGGTTATTTGAGTGTCGTAGTGACCCAAATCATCGACAAGAAAATAAACCACGTGCGGTTTAGGCGCTATTGAAACGAACCGTTAAAGAAAAACACGTGGGAACCCAAATGAACACAAATGAAAAATAACATACCTCCATGTACTGAACAGATAAATAGCACCAGTGCGGCTACAATTATGTTCATCTTAATACACATAGCCAGAAAAATGGTTAAATGACGTCAAATGTGGTCAAACAAGTCGAATTTCTACAGAAACCGTTGGACATCTCGTGGTTTCACGTTTACAAAACAACGTACTAACCGCTATTACATAGCAATGGAACACTGGTACGTTTTACAACGCACTAAACCTTTCATTTAAATGTCGGATCCAGCATCCTTTAGAGCACTTTTGCTCTTTCAGACTAACACTTGAATATTGTCCAAGATAACAGATGAAGGTGTCACCACTCTTAAAGGTGCCCGTAGAGTCAACCTTCGGATCATATATAAGGTGACACACAGTGGTGTCAAGGCATTGAGGAGTGCAGGTGCAACAGTAGATGTACGATAAATTTAAAAGCTAATCAATTTCAGTTTGTAAAGTCATGCCCTTGTTTGGACTCACAATAGCAATACGTGTTCATTGAAGTTTTAAATAGAGGAACTCTCAAAAGGTGGGTACCGTATAAACAGGATTAACAGTAAAGCTGTATGGTAATAATCAAAATAAAGGTTATAATTAAGTTAAAGTTTATAAAAATACAATTGTCAAGTTTTTTTTTTCCTGTACTATTCTGTTTCTTCTCGATCTGATGATTTATCATTAACAGAAGGAATACCATCGCTAATATCCATAGGGTTCAAGATATTAGGAACAGAATTGTGGCTTGTTATAGGTACATCTGATCCTTCTAAGCTGCTGGAAGAACGTTTTAATTCAAAAAAAATCCACAGAACTGTTTTCAAAGTGAAAGATTTTCAACATACGTTGTTTCTTGTGCATCACTTTTACCCTTTTCAATAGGAATGTGCTCATCCATTGACATATCTTTTATTGGCAAGTGTACCTAAATAATGTTACAAAACCAATAATAAGAAAATTTTAAGAAACCAAGGAAAGAAAAAAAGACAAGTGTACATTTTGTTCAGTTGGAGAAATACCCAATTTAGGTTGTTCCTGTTTTTGTTTTTTTGAATCTTGTATTAATGTCAGCTCAACTTACGTAGGTTTCGAATTCAAAAATACAACGTACTTGGTGACTCCAAGGTATCTTGGCTCTTTCGCTTTCGAGACTCTGAAGAAGGACCTAAAGAAAAGTCAAAAAAAAAATAACAAGACATCAAGTTTTGATTTCATACTGCTTGGCTTGGTTGTTTCTAGTTCCATAGGCTCAATATCATGTTCCTTGTTCTCTTTAAAATCTGGAGTATCGCGTGATTCATATGAAGGACCACCAGGCTCACTAGCAGTCTTATTTCCCAATAGTGCGAAGTTAGAACCCAGAAGATTTTGCAATGCAAGAAGCGCCTCAGGAGCTGCTTTAATTACATCTTGCATAGCGCTATCTTGCTGATTCGTAACAACAGGCTCTGGCGAATCTTCTACAACAGGCTCTGGCGAAGCTTCTACTTCAGGCTTGTTTGCATCATCACGAGAAGGATCAGCGTTCAATATAGAAGGCGAAGAAGGTGGAGGCGTAGAAATAGCATAACCACCAGTTACCTCTCTTGGAGGCGAACTCAACACAGGTTGTACTTGAGTTGGCGAGTTTGGTGCTTCACTGCTAATCACGTTACTAGGAGGAGATTCCAGCTCCATATTTGAATCAACATGGTTGGTAGAATTCAATATTGTTTCGTTTTGTTCAACATCTTTTGGTGTTTCTGCCTTCTCTTCTTCAATATCTTTTGTAGTAAAAGTTTGTTCATTTGGAGTTTCAGCGCTTGGTTGTGGGTTCGCTTCTTTAACTTGATCGACTGTTTCAATCAATGCATGTTGTTCAGTACTTTCTACTTCACTGCGTCCATTGGTTACTTCTGTACTAACCTGTTCATCTGGCTGTTTTGTATCAACATGTGTTGACTCTTCAGGCTCCACTTTAGGCTCTGGTTCGGGTTCACTCAAGGCGTCATCCTTCATTGTAGGCATAGTAATTGTTTTAATCCCTAACCTGGGTTCTTGAATGCCTTCTGATTCATTCGCAGGTTGCACAGCATCAGGTTCCTTAGCGGTAACTGGCTGTTGATCAACCTCCATATCGTCAATTTTTTGTTCCTGAGGTGCAGTTGTTACATTGTTTCCATCCATTAACTTCGCATATTCCTCAAGTAGTGAATTACTTACTTCATCATCCGACGATGAACTATCGGATGATGAAGCATCATTGGCAATCCGTATACCCATCTCGTCTGAAATAGGCTCATTCAACTTCATTTGTTGGACATTAGGGTTACCAAACCCAGGGAACGCATTTCTAGAAGGAGTACTTTCGTATGTTGTTTTGGTAGTTTTCGTTTGTACTTCTCCTTCAATTGGCGGGTAAACCTCTGGTGTCATAACGACAGCACCAATACCTATGTTGTCAGCACCAATATCAGACATTTCAACATCAACTGGCGTTGCTGTAGTGACGCCAGAACTAACTTGTTCGTTTGTTTGATGTGTAATTTCACCCATAGCAACATCAGTAGTATTGAATACTTCTAACGAAGGAGGTTGGGTATGTTGCTCTTCTTTAGCATTGCCGATATCCATAGAATCAACTTGTCCAAAAGGTTTTGATGTTTTAATATTTTGCTCAGGCGCAACAATAGAGCTCTTCACCTATACCCATTGTCAGTTTACATGTGATTCTAGACAACTCATACATACCACAGGAGGTTGATTAGGATCCTTACTAAGAGGTATTTGAACTAGTTTTACCTACAGAAGAACAGTTAGGTTTTTCTTAAAAAAATCAAAATTACAAGAGACGCACTCTCGTAGGTGTCACTAGTTTAACCCCAGATGCTGTAGAAGTAGTTGTCATTGGAGACATTGGTATATCACCTTCAGAAGGTTCAACCATTGGTTTGGCGATAGGTATGGATGCAACGTTTGCTTCAGAAGCATCAATACCAACTGCCTTTGACGACTAAAGAAAAAAAAAATATCAGATACATTCACGTGCATTCAAATATACGTACGACAACGTCTTGGCCTGGTATTATATCATTTACATCATCTACAGAAGTAGAGCGTGCCCAAGATATATTATCATTGGAAGCCATCATCGCCTCTGTTTCTCTTGTTTAGAAAAGCATATCCAAAAAAAGCAATAAAAGTACACTTACCTTTCCATTTATTTTCCGAGGCTCGTGTTGAAACCCCTTTACTAATACTAGCCCTTCTTCCTTCTTTACGTATTTTTGGTGTTGTTGAAGAACGTCTTGATTTCGCCCAATTACCACGTGATCCTCGAGAAGCTAAACGAAAGATTAAAAAACCGATCAAACAGTTTACTACCTTGCTTCCAAGCATCAAGCTTTGCCTTGTATACTTTATAGTCAGGATGACCTATAAATGTCCTAGCAGGTTCTTCACTATGATGTTGAATATCCAAAAGATGCAGAAAGCTTGGTGGACTCAATAAAAGCATTGAAACGCTTTCACCGAACTGGTGAATGTACCAATCTTCTCCAGGAGTTACATCTGTCAAAAAAAAGTTAAGGTTTTTATAAACAGCAATATCCTAGTACGTACTTTTTGTATTCGTTATAAAAGCACAAATAGCACCAGTAGCAAGTTGACGTAGAGTCCAACTTTTATTATCAGACTTGGCAACTTGTAGTAAAACCTTTTGTAAGTTCGAAACACGTGATAAAACGCTGAAATACTTCCCTAAAAGCGAACCAAATATTAGCCTTGTAACCTTGCGCGAGAAGCTCTAAAATAGGTATACCTTTCTCATACGTTGCCACTGCTATAAATACACGACAACAATGTCGTAGAATGTCATCAGCGTCATAAGTATTAAGTACAAGGTTTGCTAATTTAGCGATTAAGCCATTTGATACGAGCATATCAACGACTCCCGGGATAGCCAGAGCATTCGCAATTGCAAATACTAAGTACCCATTATACTCATTACGTAGGTTATCTCTTTCGTTAAGTTGTAACAAGTCATCAAACCGCTTGTATACATCTTCTCTCTTAAACGCATCTGTGATTACATCAAGTCTTGATGTAATCGGAGTTTGATCGTTTGCACCAAGTAGGTTTCCAAAGAATAACGGAATTTCACGTATCACTTTATAAGGTGTATCTGTAGAACAGAACCAGTTGTAGAGTTTCTCAAATAAGCCACAATTAGTCATCTTTTTGACAGCCTTTTACATAAAAAAAAAAAGAGTTAGCTTTAGATATCAATTCAACGGTTTTCTTGCGTACCTCTGGAATAGCAGCAATATTGGATAGTATTCTAATAATATAGTGTTTATAAGGAGTATCTTTCTCAACAAGTTTGTGCAAGAGGTCAAGTTGATTAGTATCCAACATATCACATGCATGTTTACTAACACATAAACTAGCCAACAACCTTGCAGCCATACCTTGCATATCCACAGATTCCGAATTCAACAACTTGAAGAAAGTATCCAAGCCAACTAAATAAATATATAAACAAACAAAATATAATAAATACAAGGTCAACAATGAAGAACAAAGAACAAAACAAAAAGAAAAAAAATGTCGAGAAACAAAAGAGCAAAAAATAAAGAATAACTCAGTACCCGTATCAACAACGATATAAACTGACTTTGGTTGATTATTTATATACTCCAGCATAGCAATACAACCACCAAGTTGTATTTGAAGAACACGAGAATTTAACATACAAGATAAAACATCAAGTACGCCATCACTATTATCTGAACTTGCCATGAAAGATAAAACTTGAAGAATATTTGCTTGATTATCAGTTATCGTCTCTTCGCCCTATTAAACAACGTTAAAAACTACTCCTACATAAATAAATAAAAATTCATACTCTAATATCATTAAGAGAGCTATGATTGGCTATAATATCTAAAAGACCTGAGCCACGAATAGCATCATGAGCATCTTCATATCCGGATAAGGTTTGTAATACTTGAAGAGCTAATTGCCGTAATGTTTGTATATAAGCTGTAGTATAACCTAATAATCACGCACATCAGCATAAAAGCAACAAATAACGCTTTTTAAGCTCATTCCAAACTCTAAGTTTGAAGACCTAATTCAAAACCTATCCATACCATCTTTATAATCTGGGAGTTGTATAGCATTCTTGATCACCTTAAGAACACCACTCTCCGCTATCCGCTCAACATTAGAGTCGCATATAGAGCTATGAACCAAAGCCAAGCTTGGAAGATACAAGGACGTATCACGAGAACGTAATGCGGTAACAAGACACTCTAGAGTATCCTAATAATAAAAAATGACAACAAACTCACAATTGTGTAGTGTACCTTGTTTTTAGTTCCTTTCTTGTGTGGCTTCGGTTTGATTATCAAAGCCTTTACTTTAGACCTTAGTTTACGTGCAAGTCTTAGAAGCAAGATAGTAGCAAGCTTTCTAACAGTAGAATCACGATCAGAGCCCATACTATTTATTATAGTTTGGATTTGTTTTTGTTTTCTTGCTAATACTTGACGTCCTTGCTCTACATAACAAAGGGTTAAAATACTGATTCATAAACATTCCCTACGCTATATTATAACATACCATATTGAGCTATCTTAATACAAAACTGAAGAGCGACAATACTTTGATGACGGAACTGTGATGAAGCCTAAGAAAAAGTAGATTAAACGACTTGAAGTTATCAGCTTAAAAAACAGCCACTATGCGTTTCTGTAAGCCCATAGTATTCTTCGATTTTTATTTACCTTTCTTTTCTCTTCTCTGCCTCTTTCAGGGCGCTTGAGCAATTGAATGATTAAAAGCAAAGTATCCCTAAATAATGTTAATCACAACTTTTGTTCTTTGATCAGTTTTCATGTTACCTATCCTTAATCACCTTTGATCGGACAGACGCTACGATAAATATAAGGTACTGTATTGATAGATAATAAGGAGACAAATTAAAGCGACTGGTGAAGTCAAAGAACAGAGAAAATAAGGGTTTAAAACGAACTTGTTTTCTCAAATCTCCCGTACCATCACCGAGCAAGTGTACTAAAGCAGCAGCCGCTGGTGCTGTGAAATTAATATCACCTGCCATCAGGCTCATAAGAGAGTCGTGTGCCTTATTAGAGATGATATGACGAGCGTTCTGAGCTAGAAAAAGCAGAATTATGATCAAGCGTTGAGGAGATTTTTAGATTTACCGCTCATTTGTGCCAGAGATTCCAAAGAATTGATTGCCAGTATTGTGACATATCCGTCATGATGTTCTAGAAGGCTACGCAGTAATTAGAATAAAACCGTTTGTAATGTAAGAATTTTTGGAATTCATTTTACAGCCTCTTTAGTACCCCAGAGCTCCTTCCAAACCTGGTGTTGGCGCTTTTGGTGCGTTTTCGTTTGTAATTAAGATATTGTAGAGCTTTAACACTGCAACAACCTTTGGTTCCTTCCCACTCGCGTTTTCATGTGTTCTAGAGAGCTCTTCGGCGTACATGCGCGAGTGCAACTCACTGAGAATGTTATTGTTGATGAGAGTCCTTTGTAGGCCTATACCATTATCTTAGACAATAATTGTTCCATTTTGACGAGTTAACAAATTTTCTTTTACAAATTGGTATTAATCGCGTACCAGGGTCACTTTGTACGTCCTGAATTATTTGGTTGCGTCGTGTGAGACTATTAGAGTCAAGGGCAGCTAGGCACGATCTGGAAACGTTTATCAAGCTATGTTTCCCTACATGCTGTACTTTAGGTGGTACATAGCTCTGTGCAGCAGTAAATTTTTGCGCAATCGGCCTGTAGTGAGGAAACTGTGGGTTCATGACGCCCCTAGCGATTCATCAACTTTGTATAACTTTAGCAATTACATTTCAATTTTCAACATTTTTCTTTCGCAATTTATCAAACTCGCTTCAACATGGACAAACAACAACCTAAAGCAGAAAAACTCGAATTATTAGAAGAGGACGACGAGTTTGAGGAATTTAAACAAGGTACAAAACGGCTGACAAGTATTTACTAATTACGCTCTCTCTACGTTGTTGCGTTAGTATATAAGCGATATAACACCATTTAGACTGGGAAGAGGACGAGCAAGACGAAGAAGATAAAAACTTGTGGGAAGATGACTGGGATGACGAGGTACACTAGCAGTAGTATTAATAAAAATTTTTAAACGAATGCATACAAAAACCTAACGTATCGCTACAGGATCTCGAAGATAACTTTTCCAAACAACTCAGGTACGCATATGCAATATTTAGACTATTTTTTAACGTAAATCAATAGAGCCGAGCTCGAAAAAAACAAATAAGTCCTAAAAACCACAAAGAATACGGACAAAAATGTACAATTTATACAGTGATACTTGTTGAATACGCGTCAAGTTTGCTTTTGATCTCATAGATTACTTTCTCTTGACTCTTAACCTCCTTATCATTCCCACGTCTAAATTACGCGTAAATAAGACAACCAAAACTAAACAAAACAAAAAAGGATGACATCTACAAAAAATCCGCGGATCAGAGATTGAGAACAATCGTTGCGTACCTGTAGTATCTAAACAAGGGCATGGGTTCGTTATCGCTCCTTAGGTTATGTTAGAACAAAAGATAAGGCACAATGCTCAATCCAACAAGAAAGAGGTTGTTATATGTTGTAAACAGCTCGTACATAGTCAACGCCACTCTGATCCAGGTTTCGTGATGCATCTGTTTTTCTTGTTTGATTGCATTTTTGATGTCTTGTAAGGGTATTACTTTCGTTATACCTACGCCAGGAAGCAATATGGGCACTAAAAACCGCGTTAGAAATAAGTCGTTTGTTGGAACGAGAATCAAAGATTCAACGTGGCATTTAGTTTACCTCTAAACAATTTAAAGACGCCTGGTCGTCTGTAATACGCGGTTGCTGTTTCCTGTAGGAATGTCAGATTTTTCTATGTGGTATTTTGGCACCTTGTGGAGATCAAAAGCCCATAGTTGGTCGACAAACGCGTCTGACGTTGTAAGAAAAAATGTAATAATGCCGTAGCCACTACCAATGAGAAACCAGATTTTATACGGTAAATAGTCCTTTTTATGCATTAGAGCGTATACAAACGCATTGAAAGTACCATTAGTGTTAAACAAAATATTGTAACGCTGATTACCCAACCTGTTGGCAGTAATAGTTTCTCTGGGCTAACTAACTACGCCACAATTAGGTAGAGAAGCATTTTAAACAGCTTACCCATGGGCGATATCTGATGACCAATCTATCACGTTCACTGCTTACTATTTCCATAGCTTGTTCGCCTTATAACATACGCAGTTAAATGAGAAGAGATTGTAAAACGCGCTTAAAGTAAACTACAAAATGACTTATCGAGTAAACCGTAGTCGAGATGGTAGATTGACACTTGGTTGGCCGCGCAATTTCATGGGTACCTACAAACAGGGCACGTGAATTTTAGTTTGGTTAACTTGTTGTACAAATCACATGTTTTTTTTTTGCAGAGCCTACGTTTAGAGTTTGTTTATTCTCCTCGTATAGTGTTTCTTTCGTGCAACCTAGTGTTGGGAAACTTGAAGGTGAGTTTAAGAAGTGGACAAAGAACGGTTTGTTGTATGAAATTGGAGAATACAATAATTTAAGACTTCTTTTTACAATCAATCTGTGATTTCTCACTGATTGTCACGTGCAACAAAAATAGCGAATTAGAAGTGCCAAGATTAAGAAAAGTCAGTCACTGACGATTCAATAGAACCGAACGGTAGTTATTTATTGGAAGGTAGTGTTAGATATGCGTAACGTTCCAGTTACAAAGCCCACCACTGTTAGAAAGTTAACTGCCGAAGAAATACAATACTACCGCAATTTATGAACAGCTATCGCAAGAAAGGAACGCCCGTAAATGATTATGTTGTTATGGCTGTATTGGGCTTACATTGACGGCCACACAACAGAATAAACTTCTTTTTTATTTCTTCTTACATTCTCAACGTAGAACCTTCTTTTATGCCACAGTTGGATACATTCTGGTTATCAGCTAGAATCCGACCATTGAAGACTACAGAATGAGTATTTGCTTTGTATGGGGCTAAATACAAGTTTTAGGTAGGCATTTCAATATAACTCCCTCTGTCGTACTTCCTTTGATGGCTTTTCCCTTGACAGCGAGTATAGTATCTGTTGGTGCTACAGTGACTTTAAAAGTTTCACCAACAGGTCCCTTGATTGTTATATTCATGATGCAAGTTAAACAATAGTTGGTCAAATCTTACATCTTTGTAAATTCTAGACAAAACTTTTTTGCAATTTAGTTTCACGTTGCAAAGTTGCATCAAGGACACTTGAACTAAGCAATTTAAAACATAAATATCCTATTATTCATAGCACATTTATCATTATGACACTATGCTGGGTTGAATGCTGTGTTTATGTACAATTTTTTTTTTTTTGGTCCTTATGACTCTGCCTCAACTTTAGGTACAGCAGCTTCAGTGTCTTCCTTATCCTGTTGTTCTACTTCTTGTCGTATATCTTTCAATAAAGCCTTGAGGTTCGCTCTAGTCTCTTTACCCATTCCAACCCTCATCAATCTTCCTTTCATTTGATTTGTAAGCCTTGGGAAAAAAAATAAGTTTTAAGTGAGAACAAACAAGTGACATTCAAACAACGTGCATTTTGGGATTGAATAATCTCATTATGCAAAGAGGGTGAGAAAAATACTTACTTGTTATCAAGCATTCTATACATGTGAAGGCCCACGTTTTTCTTATGTGCATTTGTTTCATCAGCAAGGTCCAAGTATTCATCTATTAGTTGCCATGTATCTATCTTCTTTCCAGAGAAAAAAGCTGGGTTATGTAATAATGCATCTTTTGAAAGGTCAGTATCACACAAAACAAAAATAACAACAGCGCAAAGTGCTGTGGGGTAAAGAATAAGGTGCATCTTTGTTTCAAAGAAATTTAACAATACGATGGAATACTCACCTGCACTCATGATACCATCTACACCTGTTTCAGCTATACAACGCTCAATATCACCAAATTCTTGTATGCCGCCATTTGCAATAACAGGAATTGTAAGTGCTTCCCTGATACAAACATTAAAAAACTGACATTCCAAAAAAAAAATGTTACTTTATGCGCTTTATTATTTTCCAATTAGCTGCACCAGTGTTCGCCCTAGATACAAGAAGTTACGAAAAGAATTTTCAGAGGGAGTAAGCAAATAGAGTACCTGACATTTTCTTTAGTACGGCCATGTACAGCCAAAAGCTACATGATTAAAGTCAGTGCAAATAGTACAATGTAAGAAATTTTTTTTTATACCTGAGCACCAGCCTCTTCAATGCCCTTTGCAAGTGCTATTGTATCATCATCATTTTTTAGAATACGTATTTTAGCAAAAACTGGTATTTTTAATCCATCTGCAAGTGTTTTAACTACAGTAACAATAAGCGAACCGAGTTTTAACAAAGAAGTAATTGCGAAAGTTCTCCATTGATTTTTAGCAAAATCACAAAACGAAGAGGCCATAGACCAACTCGCTTGTATTCCAGAAATTGGGATATAGCTAATTAGCATACACCCACGAGACTTGGATTGTAGTTTTCAAATAGCAACGAGTGTTGATCCGGGTGGACGTCACTTCATTCACTTACTACCCCAAGCGCAAAGACATGAGTATTGTATTGAATTGTAGTATTTAAACAAGTGCATATTAACAAATAAAAAATTATGGTACATAGAACATAGCAAAGCGAAAGACAATCAAGCAAATTCATTGAAACTGAACTGTTATTTTTTTCATAAATTTCGCAGATTTACTTGACTTGTAAAAAACACGTGCCTATATGAAAAACCTTTTCGGGTGTCTCTAGTAAGAAAGCACCATATCCACCTTTTCTTGCACATCGTTGTGGACAACCAAGGTTTATATCTATAGCGTCACATTGATCTTCAATTATTCTCGCTGCATCCAGTAGTATTGACGCGTCTGTTCCATTAAATTGAGCTACGAGTGGTCTGTTTATCGAAAAATAGTGTAAGCCATGGAGCTAATTGCGTGTTAATAATTTTTGGGACCTGTCATCCGGAGAAGGGTCAAAATGCTTTTGTCTATATGTAGGATCCTTTCTGAAGTTAAAACTATGCGTTGGATAAGTTTCGGTGGAGAAATTGATGCAAAGTCTTTTTGAATGCGTACGCATGCATCATTGGCGTATATGTGAGCTCTGCACCATATCTAAAAGCGTATTATATTTATTTACAGAAAGAATTGTGTTTTTCTTGTATAATTCTTCGAGCGTATAGTATGCGCGTCGTACCTCCTTGTAAGCAAACGGAATGCCAATTCGGACCCATCTACCTATAAAAAGCTGTAAAATCGCTAATATACGTCTGATTATTACCATAGGTGCCACCATTAGGCGAGGAGCTCCTAATTTTTCAAATGTAGCGTAAGCTGTTGTTTCTACAAGTACATTAGCGAAATGTACCAACAGGCACTCTTGTACTTTTTTGCTCCATTGTTATAGACTTGTAGGCGTGAGTTATCTTTCTCAACATTAAATTAAGTCATTGCACGAAAATACGTTTGTTGAATACATGTTGGACAAATTATTCTTTTGCATAATTAATTCACTTGAGCATTCCAATAGTTGAAGATGTATGACTGGTTTATGGTTCCCTGTCGACATTACTAAAGGCTCAGCAACAAGTGATCAGTAAATCACTTTCTACCACATGGTACATGTTTTATTTTGACACGTGCTATACAAGTTGTACCAAATACTTAGTCATGGCAGGGATTGTCAGGAATGGTAGAACCTGATGACTACAAACGTTTTTGGGTTCAGTTATGACTTTACTGTACTAATATCGTGGGTAACTTCTGTTCGGTTATTCGTTGTCCCATCCTAAATTTCGTGCTTGCTTTCTACTTCTTGCCTTTTTTCGTTTTGCATCTCTACAATTATGGCGATTCCTATTAAGGTCTCTGTGAGTTGGATCTGTGTACACAGTTACAGGAAGTTGTCCTAATTCATATCTCTCTTTAGCAAGCAGTTCAACATACGACACTAAATAACAAAAAAATTAGCTAAAAAATATGGTTCTTTGCAAGTCACGTGCCAGAACGGTGTCTTCCTATTAGACAACCTATAGCAATAGTAGCAGAGATTGTATCTTCGCAATTATCAAGATCAATATCGTTTTCAAGGAAAGTTATGATGGAGTCATGTACTGAACTGACTGTCTCTTCGTAATGTCTTCAAAATGCGTTAATAAACACATAATAGCATCACACGATCACTGGTACCTTGCAACGCGCTTGTCAGATAAAAATTCTTTCCTTAAAGCCTAGTCTGCGGTTAGACTCTTCAGTGATGTATTTCCAATCGGGAAGTATATTTAAAGTTCAGGTGTACCTTGTCTAGTCCTGTGTAGCGTTTAAGGAAGTCTGATTTTGGGCTGGGTAATTTTTGAATATTGTACACTCTTATCAAGTTTGGATAGTCTCCACTCGATTTAGGAACGCCAAATCTATGCCCAAACGATACAAACGTCAGTGCTAACGTGATTTGCCTAAAACGCTCTAAGAATACACCCACATATTATACACGCGAGACATACTGTTTCCTGGCCATTATAATAAAATTATGCCGAAATTGTGGTGAACAGTTAAGCAAGAATAGTGATCAAACTTGCGTCAAAATACGTTTGAAGACGTATAAACGTATGTGGTTTAGTTGTTGTCATCGTACACATCGTTGAATATGTTTGAATTGCTTTTTTTGTAAAGGTTACACTACACGAAACTACGTGGCATCGTAGCCTACAGGCATAAGGTAAACCCGTTTAGACCGCCACGAATCTTAAATCCTAGACCCACTCCTAAAAAACCATCGCGATCGTGACATAGAGCATAATGGCAGCACCAGGTACCGTTTTTTAGTTGGTTACTAAACTGCGAAAGCGTGTCTCGTTCAAACCCACTATCGACCTCAATAACACGTATTTCGACCGTAATTAACTCATTAATGCGTTTAGCGAAAAAACGATCGTTAAAAGTACAAATTTCTGGCAAAGGACTAAAAGGAGGCTCTATTGGTACGCTACATTGTTTGTTTGAGGTGTATCGCTCATATTTTTCTAGACAACATCCAAGACAGGCAAATTACTGTGCAATTGATTGACGGCGAGGGTAAACCGCGTCTCGACATACAATATCCTACTTTTAGCTATTTTTCTATTTATTACTATTCAGCCGCTTTTTATGATTCTTAACTACTCCTCACGGATAACCTCCTGTCATGCGTAATTGAAGACCTCCAGAGAACATCAGTCAAATTTACTAAAGTGCGCCAACCAAACGGTACGCCCGCCCGAATACGCTTAAAACCAACAACGTATAATACTCGTTGCTTTAAACTACTTTCTACAACGCATCTATTGCTGACAGCCGATTTCTAGGCAGTTTTTTGATTACATATGAACCACAATCACCTGGTACATACTTCATAAGCCTTTTCTTATACAAGAGTATGCTAAATCGTGGTAAAAAGTTCATGCCAAAGTTTGTCAGCGAGGTACAAAACACCATCTCAATAAAATAGATTCTCCACTTTCTTTTCCCTCTGAACTTACTTTATATCATAGCTTCTTGTGCCTAGCGCAAGCGCTTCTTCTTCTACATCACCTACGGCATCAGCGAGACATACTAAACAAAGAAGGAAGATCACACCTAGAAATAAACGCGAAGCAAAAAAAATGAGCTTTCAAGAAAAATTGAAAACAGAAGCAGAGGCTGAATATGAAGCCTTCTTAAAATCACAAAAGGGAGAAGCACCAGTTTCACCTGTTGTAGCGCCTTTAGCGGCACCTATACCTATACCGGAAGAACCAGCATCAGTTCCTGAACCAGCTGAGAAACAAGCACCAACACCAGAACCTAAGGCGCCTGAACCTATAGAACAAGCTCCTGAGCCACCTAAGGAACAACCTGAACCACCTGTAGAAGAAAACGGTACGAAATCTGTTGAAGAACCAGAGAAACAACCAGTTGAGGCCGAAATGCAACCAAAAGAAGAAGTCAAAGAAACACCAAAAGAAACGCCTCAGCCATCATCCAACCCTGAACCAAGTCAACCAGAAGAACCTAAACCTGTAGCATCTAGTGATGGACCTGGACCTTTAAGAACACGGAGTAATAGTTTCAGAGACTTACAACCTGAGCATGCTGATACTATTGATGGTATTGGTACATTTAGAAAAAGGAAATCAAGCGAAAATATATTACAAAACTTGCCCAAGTTAACTGAAAAACCTGAAAAGAAAGTGAGTTTCAATAACCAAGTTGATATATGGCAGGTTACGTAAGTTATTCGTGTATATATACATTTCATAGACTAACACTGGTATTTATTGTAGTCCTACACCAACAGAAGAGGGGTACATGAAGGATATTAAAGTAGCTTCTAGAAATTTAAATATTTATCACGTGAGTGTTACTCTCAGTCTTTGTTTTGCTCTTTGTTATGTGGTATTAATGTTTTATAGAACAATGGAGATATCAAAGGATTATCTCATGTTGAGGCTCTTGTAGAATTAGCCGATTCTGTACAGCAAATAGGCCACTATTTGGTATGGTTTGTTTTATCCTTTTTTTTTTCAATTTTTTTTTGTTGCATTCTTTGGGCGTTTATTAATTATATTGTACGAAGGTCAATAACTTTGAAAATGTAACACTTTCATTAACAAACCACGACGAAGATTTAATGGAGAAAGTCCAACAACATTTGGCTTTATTGAGAACATTTGTAGGCCTGGTACGTATTTTCATAAAGTTTATGCGCCTCATATATCTTAGGACCCTGGTTTTGCTCCTCCACCACCGCCTGCCTTTGAAGAAGAATTTAACGCTGGTTTCTTGGGAGATGCGCCACCACCTCCACCAGGGGATAGTCCAATCGGTGACTCATCAGGCATAGATGCTATTGCACCATTTGCCGATATGGTGCGAATACATTTATTTAATTTTGACTTATAAACAACCTCAGGGAGCCCCACCACCTTTGCCTGATATTAATAATGAACCACCTCGTCCTGCAATGATGGGAGGACTTGCTGGAGCTCTAAGTAATGTACATTTGAAAAAAACGCCAGCTAAGAGCGAAACTGATTTACCACCATTACCAAGAAGTCCAAGAGATGATATTGCTGCTGCAATATCTCAAGGTATAAAATTGAAGCATGTAGAAAGGTACAGTGGTCTTAGTTATTGGTTTCTAAACGATATATTTACCCTGAGTTTAGCGATGATGCGCAAGGAAATTTTGAAATTGCAGGGTCTCTTACTGATTGGCAAGCAAGTTTACGACAAACAGATAATGGAAGTGACTTGTTCAATTAACTTGAGATAAAAAAAAAAGAGGCAAAGAACTTGTACATTTTCTTTTCTACAACGTTATAACTCAATGGTGAGAAACGTGCAAAAAAATACATACACGTGTAAATTGATAAAGTTGTGTTATTGTTGGTTTGGTGCTAAAGCGAAAACTTGAATTGTAAATCGTGTGCAGCTTTTGTTTTTGAAATAAAAGACTTTCACTCGTAGAGTGATGGAGATGGTACAACCTAAGAAACAAGGTTGTAATTCCTTGTCGGCATCTGTAAGTACCTATTGGCTGTATCACGTGCGTGTACATTAAGCCAGGATATGGTTCATTGAATTTCTTTTTTTTCAAAACATCCCTAAAAGTTTCAAAAAACCAAACAAGCAGTTGGATAACAACACGTATGGGAAACATATTTAACCGTAAGAGGAGAACGCAGGCGCCAGTTAGCGACATAAGCGCTTCAGAAGAGAGCGAAAAAGCATTAGACATTGATTCAGGCCACTCAATCAGTATAGTATGTATTGTTAGCACATTAGAATTAAAATTAACGGGTGTACAGAGAACTTTGACAGGAAAAACTTTATGGATAACAGTTGAACCTTCTAATACTGTTGAAGAGCTTAAACAGATGATCTATGACGTAGACGGTGTCCCAGAGGACCAACAGCGTCTTATATACGCCGGTACGCGTATTTTTTTAAAGAACTAAAGCAATATCGTTCAAACGCTTATTAACACAGGTAAACAACTTGAGGACGGGCGAACGATGGAAGAATACCATCTTACAGGTAAAAACAAAAAAAGCCGATCATTCAACTAAAAAATACTCTTTCGCAGATTCTTTCAGTAAGCTTCAGAACGAAGCCCAGATAGCTGCTGGTGCTCTTATTAGTCTAAGAGACGAAGACCTTTACACTGGCCCCGAAGTTCACTTAGTACTCCGTCTACGTGGAGGTATGTACCATGAGACGAGCGGGCGTAATGATATGCATAACATTGCAACACGTGAGCCACGAACTCGCAAAGTTAAAGAGGTTAATGTACGATCAAAAAAACCCCAGTTGAAACTTTTTTTTGTTGACTCTTTGTCTTTAGAAGAATTTCATCTATGTAAAGACAGAAACAGGGTCTGTACTGGAAATACCTGTATCGAAAGCAAGGATATCAGGAAAGGAAATTAGAAGTACGTGTAGGAACAAGGTTTTATGTGGAGGGTAAAAACATTTAATGGATCTTACCCGAAAAAAAAACCCCTTATTCATTAACACCCTTTACAGAACTTGTGAAAAAGAAGTTACACATCGAATCAATGTCAGTTGATGAGCTTAAAAAAATGGCATTTGATACAGTACAAGAGGATTGACAAGAAAGCAAAGAGGTTCGTTTCTAAACCAAAAATTAAAAAAAATTCGGGGTTTGCTTAAACTGGTTGTTGTAGAGCAATTCTGATAACAAATTGCTTGATATACCGAAAGAAGATCTAAAAGTAAGCCTACTAATAAGAAACAAAATAAATAATAAACCTACTTTTATTGCACACGTGTTGAAACAATGAAGAGATTTTATAACTCATCTTTTTTTGTAGAAAATGTTGATCAAAGAGAACGAGCTTCGAAAGTCTCCAGAAACACAGGCTCTATACAAAAAAGCAGAAATGACAGATGAAACAGATTGGATGGAAGTTACAGATATGTTACAAAGACAGATACTCCGTGACTATGGTCTTGATGAAGTAGACTTGGAAAAAGGTAAGCAAAATATAGCTCCAAGTATTTCAAACTGACGGCTTCGCTTCTAGGTTTATTCTCACTCAGGACCGCTACAAAGCGGTTTCCAGAACTATCTGATATCCCTCTTTATGTAAAGTACAACAGAGCAAGACAAGGTGACCTAACTGTTGGTGATCCTGCACCAAATGTTCCATTGGTTACTCTTGATGAAGTGAAAGTACATAGTCTTTGACCTTGCTTGTTTATTTTCTAATTGTTGTAGTGCGACTTGCACGATTACTGTAGTTCATCTAGACCTTTATTGTTAATGGCAGGATCATACACGTGACCACCATTGCGCGGTTTGATGAAGCATATTGAAATTCTTTTCAATGATTTCAAAGACCGTGCAGACTTTCTTTGCGTTTATATTCTCGAAGCGCATGCTCAAGACGAATGGTATTCATATCTCTTTCTTCATAAAATGAACATAAGAACTATAGTTACTAAGATATTTGTAGGCCTATTTCAAGCGCAAGATTTCATGATGGCGAACCAGTCATTTTGATTCAACAAAAAACAATATCTGAGCGTGTTGAGACAGCCAAAGCATTCGTAAAACGTTATGAAACTGAAGTACCTGTTGTATGTGATACTATGACCAACGAGTTTGAGAAAAAATATGCTCCTTGGCCTGTAAGGTTCTACATAGTAAACAACAGGAAAATGGCTCACATTGAAAATCCAGAGGTAAAAAAATGTCTTTTTTCTTTTTTGCCACGTGGTTCAACCATGTACTCACTTTTTCTTAAAGGGATGCACGTATTATATCGGTCGTGTACGTAAAGCGTTAGAATCCATACTGGATTAGATATCTTGAAAATCACATGAACAAGAATGAAGCTTCCTTTGGCAAAGCCTTTTTTACAAGGCACCAAGGTAATTATGCTGACATACATTTGTTTGTGTATCAAGTTGTACTTGTAGTATAAATAAATAAACACATTGTGGACGGCGTAAAGCTGATCAAAAACTCCACAAACAGCATTATTTAGCAATTTAACATACACTTTACAAATCTTAATAACACAAAAGAGTACTAAGTTCCTTACGTAATTAGCTAAAGCCTCCAACAACAGTAGGTTTTAGGGTAGTGTTTATCCAAAATACAGCAATAAAGCCGTCTTATATGCGCTCCTTTCAGTGCTCTCAACCCAACACGTGTCACATTAGTGTGGCTAAGATAGATAGTATGAACACCAACCAATGCTTTGACACCTTCATCAGTTACATATGTGTAATGAAGATTTATGGTGTGAACGCCAGCTAGTGCTTTGATGCCTTCATCTGTAGCACAAGTCTGAGAAAGATTTATGGTATGCACACCAGCTAGTGCTTTGATACCTTCATCTGTCACACAAGTGTACCGAAGATTTATTGTATGAACACCAACCAACGCTTTTACACCTTTATCTGTCACACGTGTATCACATAGATTTATAGTATGCGCGCCAGCCAATGCTTTGACTCCTTTATCTGTTACACAAGTGCGACAAAGATCAATTGTATGAACACCAGCCAATAATATGATACTTTCATCAGTCACACTTGTATAGGAAAGATTAATTGTATGTGCACCAACCAACGCTTTGACACCTTTGTCTGTCACACAAGTATCAGAAAGATCAATTTTATGCACACCAGCAAGTGCAATGATGCCTTTATCTGTCACGTTAGTCCGAGAAAGGTCTATTGTATGGACACCTGCCAGTGCTTGTACAAGTTTTTGTTGAACATGACGAATACAAATAGAAATAGAAAAGGCGTCCTTGAGGTGCTTTCTGAATTGTCTTGCTGTTATAATGTAATAAATCCTTACATTACACGATCTTAAATAAAAAGGGTAGTTCTGTTCGTGATATCTTTCAAGTTGTTCTTGGTTTTCTATTTTAATAATGCGTGCTGGTGGTGTATAGTCTAAGTAATCTTGTGCTATATCCAAAAACAGTGTACATGTTAGTCTTACATACAGACTGTAGCTTTTCGGAACACAACGAAGGATTCTAACCAATATTTCGTATGGTAGAGCACCAAGCAATCCAGCTGTGTGGGTTTCCATTTAAACGTTACTTTCTAGGCTTATGGTGGCGAAGTAGAGTAGTAATAATTTACCTATTGTGGTCGTACGAGAAGATGCGACAGTGAAAATTTCTATCTAGTACTACCTTTCCGAAGTATTCTGTGAATAATATGCGAATCAGCCTAAGGCACTGATGATGTCTTAACAATTGTAATAATCGCTGTGGTCACCGAGACGGTGGACCCTATTGGGTCGGTCTTGATAAGCAGGACAGTTTTAAACGCGAGCAGCAGCAAAGGCGCCCAAATAGGCAGTAGCCAAGACAACGAAGGCGGTGTTCCAGTATAGACAGCTGGAATGTGGACATGGAAGTCGTCATCCTCTAACTTCTCACCAGCCGAATTGGGACGTGCCGAAAATGGATGGCGCTAAACTGCCTTAGCCACCGCTGCGATCGCCCCGGCTCGACCCAGAAACTAAACATGGATACCGTTGTTAGGCCTACTTATATACACAATAAGATAAAGTTGATCGTTCGTTCTTACACCCTTTGTTACAGAGATGAAGGTTATTGTAGACATGTTCATACTACAGTTTCATACAAGAGTGACAGATACAGGTGTTATGGCTTTGGTTTCACAATACTGCATTTTAGTGCTGGCAGTACTGGTTGGAAAGTTGGTTAACATCACTAAGAGACATGCAAAAACATAGCACTGTACAAGCTTGGTTTATATAGTATGCCTGTTGTAGCTAGTCAAATAACGAATGCATATTCATCTATGTGATGAAAAGATTGAGAGTATCAAAAATGAGTATTGCGATATAAAGAGATGTAGTTGTGTGGGTAAAATAATTGCCTCACTGTTAGCAACAGTGAGGTTTTTTTCTTATTTTTTACATAAACATTTTCACGTGATAACTATTGGCAACAGTGAGTGTTAACCTTCTAAAACCGGCAAAAATGTGCAACACAAGAATGGACTTTGTGCTTAAACAATTTAAATTATTTAGCGTACACATTTAGCGGCAAGTCTCTGTTGTTTGACACAAAGCTAAACTTTGAACAAGATGCGCATCTTATCACTCGCTGTTCTTTCTTTCGTACTGTACTACGTACAGTGCATATCAAAAATGCCTTTACAAGCTCAGGAGTCAACTGTTTACAATCTGAAGATAACCATCAACCCAAAGTACTTGCCACTTCTTCAAGAGACTGACGAACGTGTTACTATCGTGAAATCAACGCCAAACGAAAACACAAACTATTTCGTAATGGCATCATTTTCTCCCTTTCCGAACAACTTCATCTCCCTTGATACATCTAAACGTTATATATACGCTTCATTCTCAAAGCTAGAGCCAGGGAAAGTCTTATTCATGGGCGACACAAAGAAAATCGACCTAGGATTCCTATATCCGTTCCATTACACCTTACAAGATGGCTTCTCAGTTCCTTACGTCGATAATAATCAAATTGGATTATTTTACAACGAAACAGGACATAACGACATTTTAACTTTTGGCGTTGGGCAAAACGTGACAGTGAACGGTCAAGAATTTTCTAACATTGCTACTTTTGGTGATATGTTTCTTCCTGAGACTAAGAAAGTATATACACTTTCAGATGATGTATACGTATTCTTGTCGGGACCTTCGAAACCAAATACTATCATTGGTATCGGTGAAGAAGCTCTAGAAGGATTTGCATCTTCTTTGATTTACAGAGTTAAGTTTGATGCGTCACATGATGATATTGTAATTGATTATGACTTACCTAATGGACGTTTTGTTGTTGTGAGTTAATAAAGATTTACTTACGCCACTTGTTTTTCAAATATTAATTGAGTGTGGGCTGGTTTAACAAGCGGAAGACAGCGATTAAATAGCTCTTTATTTGGTATTTACTTGTTCTATTGCTAGCTACGGTAGCTAAACCTAGACACCTCCAAGTTTATGAAAACTACTTAGCGCCCTTTAGTTGTTGCATTTTTTCTGCTATTACATCAGCAGTAATCTCATCTTTGTCTTGACAATTAATAGAGATATGGAAAGGCTACGTCTTTGCATGAGAAAAAAAACCAAGTAGAGAGAAAAGTACCTCAAAGAATTCATTGATAGCTCCTTTGTGAGATACAATAAGTCCTTTCTTCAGAGGACTTACGCTACCGCCAATCCAGTTGATGAAGAAGAACTAGAATACAAGTTAATCATAGGTAGCAACTTTAAGCGACTATTACTTGCCCTGTACATTGCAGAATCATCAATCTTGTCAGCAACACGCATGAAACCGTATAAAACACTTTTTGGATCTAGCTTAGCTTCAAGCTCTTGTATGCCACCTGAACCTTGACCGACAAGGCTTAGCTGCTTCTTACCAGTGTATCTAGTTACTTTGTAAGTACAATATATTATTTTAGTGGTTTTAGTGGTACCCAATTAACATCCAGTCAGTGTCAGTATTGTCATTCCTGACGTCTGCAATGGTTGCTTTCATAGCATCTTCTTCTTCAAATACCACAACTTGATTGGCTGTAGGAACCTTTAAAATTGTATTAACAATTAATACAAGTTCATGTAGGACTTACAGCACTGCGAGGGGAAGCAGAAACCTTAGAACGACGTGGTGTAGTGTTGTTTGATTTTGCTGTAGGTTGTTGAAATGGTCTTTTAGCGTCATCTGCAGCAGTTTGTGCACTGATGTTTTTTACCTCACCACTTCGATCACGTGATCCAGAAGCATCAGCAATCTTATTAGCGATAATCTATACAAGCATTAAAAGTACTGCAAGGAAAGAAAATAACTTACTTCTGGAGTGACTTCGTCTTTTTCAGAAGCTACAATTTCAACATTGTAGTGACCAATGAACTCAGTGATAGCGCCTTTATTTGTTCCGATACGACCTTTCATAATACCTGGTACGTTGTCACCAACCCAAGTAATGTAACAAAAGCGTTTGGTTGGGATATCATCAACACTAAAGAAAAAATGAGCGTTAATTCGATCAAGAGATAAAAAAAAAAATGGGCGAAAATCCTTTTCGTTAGTTTCCAAGTTTGGAAATGCGTAGACAACCTCAGACTGAAAGAAATGTACGTTCAAACATGAAAAGGATAGAATATAGATAGACGTACACGTCTACAACTCGAATTAAAGCGTAACCAACCATATCGTCCGATAGGTGATTAATAGCTTCTGCAACACCGCCGGTACCTTTAATTTATGCGTCAGTTGACAGAATAAAGCAAGTTGTGTCGCAAAAATAAAGTACCGCTTCCAAGCAAAATCAACGTAGTGATATCGCGTCCTTTGTACCCAAACAATATCCTAAAGGCGTATTTAGCGTTGTTTTACTTGCAACTACAAACCAGTCATTTTCTCCTGTAGTGTGAACGGCATCGAGCTGCTTTTGGCAGTCCTCGCTTTCTAGGTTAATACTAACACCAGAATCACCTTATTTACGTTAGTTTACGTTTTTTAGTTTGTGTTCAACCTGATTTTTGTACAAAACCAGGTTTTCTTTCGTTCATAGCAAATCGTAGTTCGGCCATCGTAATTAGTAGTAACTGCAAAGTTTTCAACTCTGTTTTATCTTGATTTATAGAAAGGTTTTTGGGTAGCAAAGTCCTTTACCCAAATTCACAATGTGCTCATCGTTTGCACAAGTGCCATTAAGTGCTGCATTTTTGGTGACTAGGTCTGTACGGCAAAGCGTATGCAAGATAATTGCCTAGCATGTACAATGAGCGCGCTTCGAGAGCCTTGAAATTTGTTGGCTGTCACTAAGAAAACTCAACTATTTTCGCTTTTATTTGAAACTATTTGTAAAAATCAAATGACAACTACAAGCGAGCTACTAGACCTTCCTCTAGAAGTATTAATTTATGTATTAAGAAACGTACCGTCTTTATCGTTACTACGCTCGTTGTCTGTATCTAGAGTATGGCGTATGATCATAACAACCGCGCCTGAACTGAAAGTACGGCCATATTCTGTTATTTAACTACAAGTGTTTTTATTTTAACGTTACTGAACGCGTCAACTGATCTATTGCTTAGTCTGTTCAGTTTTATACAAAAACACTGTGTTCTGGCCATTTTATTATCAGAGAAAGTCCTACCCCAGTCAGTAAGCGTTCAAAAAAAAAAGGAAAAAATTCAACTTTTTTGACATGAGAGATCGTAGGCTTGTTCAACCGATTATTCGAAAAAGGTAGCTTTCTATGCTTGACAAGAGCGCAATTACTTGTTTACGAAACAGAAAACAAGGTGTGATATGCAATTAATCGAGCTTTTTTACTATTAATGAATAGTCAATGACACTTCTTTTCGAAATAGGAAAATTTAGTTCTTACTATTCCGCATGAAACAACAAATCTATATATTCATAAGGAATATATTCTCTGCGACTATAAGACAATATTGCGTGGTGGACTTAGAACTTTGAGGTTTTATGTACCAACGATAGGAGGGGGTTATCGTCCTGATATACAAACATGGTGTGATTATGCTAAAGAGTTGTACGTTCACAACATTGCCACGAGCTCCAGCAATTAATCTGGTTTTCTTTAACTGCTCGTCATAGCCGAAATACTTACAGGGAAAAGAGGAAAATTCTCGTACTTGGAGCTGCAAGAGTTGGTAAAACAAAGTTTATTGAGAGATATGTTACTGGTAGTCTATCAAATAATGAATATAAACCGACTATTGCAGTTGAAAAGGTATCTTTAATATTTGTAAATCACGTGACTCAAAGTTGATTTTCATCACTAGAGTATTAAACGTACAGAACACACATTCGAGGAGCACACATACAGAACAAAAATAGATATATGGGACCTGAGTGGAGACTTAGAATATAATGTAAGATCTATGAAAATTGTACTACTGTTTCTTTTTAATTGTACTATTTCTCTACATGAAGATACAGCTTACTAAAATTGTTATTTAGAAAGTGGGTATTAGATGGAGTTATATAAGAGATGCAACAAGTTTGATTCACATATTCGATGTTACAGATCCAACGTCATTTGAAACAACACAAATGCTTTTACAATATTTCACATCATCAACAAAACCTATATTGATTGTAGGTAATAAAATGGACCAACAAAAAGATAGAAAAGTTTCTTCTGAGCAAGGTAAAGAACTTGCACGAAAACATAATGGAGTGTATCTCGAAACATCTGTGAAATATAATATCAATGGTACTAGTATAAAGTGTACTTGTAGATACTGACTTTTTTGTGTTGTAGTAAAACAGTGTTTTGACATTGTCGAAAGACTAACTGTAGAGAAAAAGGAATTTAGGCTACCTCGCGCCTTGTGTTAAATGATACTTTCTCCTTGTTTTGTTCTACAGAGTAAATTGAAGCTAAGTTATCAAGAATATTTTTTAAATGTGTTCAGTTTCTTGTTTTGTAGGAAAGGTTAATAGTATGAACTCCTTTTAGTGCTTTGATGCTTTTATCAGTTACTGAAGTGCCCGAAAGGTTAATGACATGAACACCAGCAAGAGCTTTAACGCCTTTGTCAGTTACTGGAGTGACACCAAGGTGAATAGTATGAACCCCTTTCAGCGCTTTGATGCCTTCATCTGTTACTGAAGTGCGATAAAGGTCAATAGTATGAATGCCCTTCAGTGCTTTGATGCCTTCATCAGTTACTGAAGTGCGAGAAAGGTTAATATTGTGAACACCAACAAGTGCTTTTACACCTTCATCTGTTACTGAAGTGCAAGAGAGGTTAATAGTGTGGACCCCAGCAAGTGCTTTAATGCCTTCATCTGTAACTAAAGTGTCACCAAGGTTAATGTTATAAGCGCCAGCAAGTGCTTTTATGCCTTCATCAGTTACTTGTGTGAAAGCAAGGTTAATAGTATGAACTCCAGCAAGTGCCTTGATGCCTGTATCTGTTATTGATGCGAAACCAAGGTCAATATCATGGACTCCTGCAAGTGCTTTGACACCTTCATCAGTTACTAAAGCGTTGGTAAGCTTAATAGTATGAACGCCATTAAATAGCTTTACAATGTCGTCATTAATATGTCCTTTTAGTACGATTTTAGAGTGTTTAAGAACCCCAGCATGTTCTACAACTGACTTTGCCTGAGTTAGTGTTGTAATCGTAATAGCGCTGTATCCAATAATGTCATGAACGATAGAAGCAATGAATTGACAGCTTTGACAGGCTGCAAATCGAGATTTCGTTGTATGACGCAAGATATGGGCTAATATCTCTGTAGGTAGCTGCAGCAAATTTGTACACCTCCTACGGCCAATTTCACGCGTCTTTGAGCTAGAAAGCATAGTATTGTAACAAGCAATATCACGTGAACAAAAGCAACAGTTGACCTAAAGTGACCAGCAGTAACTTAAGAGCATCGAAAAACCTTAAATTCATAAAGTCACACATACGTTTAAACCCACATTGTATTTATTATATTTAATATAATTAAATGCGGTTGAGTTTCTTTCTTGCAAGCAAAGTTGTTAGCAAGTAAGTTGAGCACAGTTTGATAATGATAGTGTTGATGCTTAGTATTAAAGTTGCCTATAGGTCCAACTAGCTCATGTCTCGTTCATCTTATCAACACTTCTGAGAGGGTGTCCACATTGGAACACAATATTAGCCAACTTTTTTTTATTGTATTAGTTTTGTTAGTTGTTAGACGTTAAAGCTTGTGTTTGGTATTGGTACATCCGCCATTGGTACTTTACTAAACCATTTGAAATGGTCTGAAAAATCTTTACCAATCTGATTGCCAACATCTTGTCCAGCAGTCTTTAAGAAAAAAGATCGATCCTTTTTTTGAAAGTAAGTTAGAAAATTTCTCAAAAGAAATAATAAAAGGCTTGTTAGTCATCTAAAGTATTCGTTTTTAAGCCTTGGATTAAACTTGTTTGTAGAAACAACATACCTCAGATATACCAAGAGATTTATATGCTTTAAAATCAGTCGCAGTATTACCATAACCAGCATATATTTCAATATTTTTTTGGATGAACTTTGCTGATAAAAAGGAAACTTTAAAGTCTCCTACTCCTGCTTTTGTTGCAGGTATCTTAAAAAAAAGTCAGAATAAACTTACTAATCCTTGACACCTGTACAGAAAGAAAAAGATGATTACGTACATGATATATTGGCAAAGTAGGCAAACTTGAGTCTGTGTGGCCTACAATACCTGGAGGAAATCCTCTGTTGCGTAACCAAGACAATGTAAAGTTATAGTGAGTACCTAATGTATACATAATGAGAAAAAAATCGTTTTTGACACGTGTTTCTGCTACGAAATTGCGTAAAATACATAACAAGGTTTTTTTTAAAGAAAATATTTATGAAACGCTTTATGACGTACCAGCTCGTCCACTAAGGTAAATAGGTACGTATCCTTTAGCATACCATCCACGCACTATGCTGCACGCTCCGTTTCTCATAGAAGGATTGATTGAAATATAAAACTATAAAGAGTTGTCAACCACAAAAGTTTAGGCTGTTTACTATAAATAGCTTCGTACAGGGTCAAGTGATAGTTGAGTAACAACATGAATATCAGAAGGTGTAAGAGTTCCATCAATATCGAATACTACAGCTTTGACACCTTTTTTAAATACCCATATTGAACCCTGTTGAAAAGAAAAAAAGTTAGGATTGGGGTTTGTACAAACATAAATTACGTACTTCAGCTGAAGTGAGATCAGAATGAGAAACCATAACCATTCTGTAGCGCCCTTCTTCTGATATGACAGTCTTTGGTATATCAAATTCTACACGTTCTTGTGTAAGATCACCTCCAACCGACTAATGTACAATAAGGAACATCAAAACAACAAAAAAGAAAACTCAAAAAAAACCAATCATGATTATACTCACTCTAAGCTTTTGTGTGCCAAAAGAAGTCCATTTACCTTCGTATATATGTGTATTTGGTTCCTAAAATACTGGTAAATACAAAGAAAATGGCAACGGGTTCTTGAAGATAAAGAAATAAACTTGAACGATAAAAAATTTAACTTGGTTCGACTACACTTCATAGCCTATTTTGGAAGCAAGCAACAAAGAGCGATTGTATTTGGTTCATTTACCTGAAGGAAAAGTTCTACGGTCTTACTACGAGCTACATAAACTCCTAGTTTTCCCCACTTGAAATAACCATGAACAGTAACAACTGCATTATCATCCATTTTTGCTAGTTCATCCACGTGGTAAATATCATCTAACCCACATCTGTGGTTTGCAAACTTTTCTTTAAGGCCATGAGCTCCTTTTTGAGTTGTTCTATGTTTAAGTTGCTATAGAAGGCGTAAGAAAGTAAACAAGCGAACAAAACCGAAATTTCAATTTTTTTTGGGATACTCACAGATTTGAGGTAGGAAGTTTGCTCTCTTGCTACAATTTGTTGTATTGGAGTAGGCGGTCTACAAGACTCAACAGGGAATACTTCCTTTCGTAAGTAATATCCGTCATCCTTTCCCTACAATAAACACTGTCAGGCTTTGTAAAGTTTTCAAAACAAAAAAAAAGTACACTTCTTCACGTACATAGAGTTCAGTAAATTCTAATTTTATGTTCACTGTTCCAACCTCTCGTCCTTTGTGATCTTTAATCGAATACTTTACTTTCTCTTTAAAACAAATTCATGTTAGAGAAGTACGTCACACATAAAAACAAAGGTGCACCTTTCTTGTTAGTGTCCAATTCATGGAAATGAATAACAACCTTTCCAGTCTCATGCGAAGTTGACGAACTTGAAGATGCCTTAAAGGCCTTGGTTCCACGACGGAGAGATAAAGTAACAAACTGGTAAGAATGAAAGATGTACCTAAAGCACTGGCGTTAACAATACTAACCATATACAAAGTAAAAAAAAACTTACAAAAGCATTTCTTGTTTCCATTTGGCAAAACCTCCTTTAAATGCGAGCCTCTTTGAGTTAATATGCTGTCCATCAGCTTCCACTCTCCAATACCGACGACCAGACTTTACATTATCAAGGGTAGCATCACAAACTACCAAAAACAATCAAAATCACAGCAACAAAAATTGTTTTCTGAACTCGCAAATAGCGCACTTGTTAGCTTCAATTCACTACAAAAAGGTCCACGTGTATGCTTTGTTGGACATTGAAGAGGTGCCTATTAAGAAGAATAAATATACAAGGCAAGTCACTTCAACCAGTACCGTTTGCTTAGCAAACGTATAGTACATGTCTTTATCCATAAAATGATGTGTTCCAGCAGCAGGAGTGAATACACCCTTGACAATAAATTAGACGCATTTCTCCGCAATTATTTGCTGTAATTGTGCACGTGCTTTATCCATAAAGTGTTGTCCGACTTTAACTGCATGTTTACGGCTTTTAGCATTTATAAGAGTAACAAGAGTTGTCACTGCATCTCTTCCTGTTTTGAAAAAGGAAATTAGTACAAATTTCGTTTACACTCTACTTTATACCAGTAAATGAGCGTTTGAACGTCTTGAAATGGTATTTTCTAGTCTTCGCAGGCGTTTGGGCGACAAAAAGAGCAATAATGTTATCAATTGTGTCACGACCTTTACAAATAGCCAAAGCCTTCTTTTCGTTCATCTACAATAACGTCAGAACGAGGAGAAATTAAACTGTTATGTTAATTTGTTTACGACCTTGTACTCGCGAGCAATATCGTAAGCGCATACTTCGTCATCCTCCGACGTTGTTTCTGTCTTTGAGGTTTTTTTCAAATTGGGTACAGATGTAGACCGTGCTATTGATCGCCTACGCCGTGATGGTTCTTCCGTAGGCTCAGGATCGCTTTCACGCGATATAGGAGGACGTTGTGTTACAGTTAGTGTTGTAGCCCTTTGCCTACGCCGTGTGGGTGGTTGAACAGACACAGCCTTGCGCACGGGTACTGGTTCGTCATAAGTCGTTTCGCTCATGACGAATACAAAATTGTATGTTCATAAAATGACTTATTAACGTTTCTCCGGTTGATCACACTCAAAACGAATGGCCCATAGCAAAACACATATAACCAAAACAAACATTTTGAGCGAAACTTATTGCTTCTCTACAAGTAAACCAAACTACATCATACGCTCACCTGAACATCTACGAAGCTATTGAGGTGTATGTAGCGCATAAAAACAGATGCACATGCGAAAATACCTCCTACCTTGATTTTACTCATCGGGTACACTTTGCCTTGCCTTTTTTTGTGGTGGCACATAAACGTGCTCGATAACGGCATCATTTGAATCGCTTAGCCTCCTTTTCTTTCCTTGTACTTCCTCTCGCTCTTCTATTACCCAGTCACCAGCTTCAGCATCTTGACTAGAATATCGTTTAGTAACTACAAACTCACACTTTTGTAAAGAGAAGCGTACCTGTACTCGTCTTCAGAATCACTTGTGACTTGTATGCTTGTGTCGAATTCATCGATATCCTAGCATTAGATTTAAGCTAAGCGCGTCTACAACAGAGTGTATACAAATCAAGTGTCAACGTACCTCAGAATCGCTATCATCAGACAAGTTTGTCCATCGTTGTGGCTTGGATTGATTTTTAAATACACCTGCAGCGTCCGAGGTCCATAAAGGCTCATACAGATCATCAATACAATCATCACCGTCAACAGTACGTGTGAGCCTCTTTGTCACTGCGTTCTCAACAAGTTCTTCACTGTGTTTGTAGTTAATAACCGAATGGATTTTGTACGAATAAGAGGTACCTCTTAAAAGAAATAGATACATCCTGAGTGAAGTCAGAAATGAATTCGTTGAAAGAAGCCAATACAAGAGTCAATTTAGGGACTGATCGAAATTCACTCGCAAAATTCGAGTTGAGCTCACGTGATGACTTTAATCTTTGTGACAGGATATAAAGCATACGTAGTAGAGAATCTGAATCAACTAAAAGTGAAAGAAGATTCACATCTGTCTTTGCTTTTGACTCGTTTTTTTTTATGTATTTTTCTAATTTTGTTTTCAGTCTTGGAATAAATTTGGAGCCTATAGAAAAGACAACCGCAAAAGAAGCCCTTAAATAATAAGCTTAGTATATATAAGAGTGTTTTAGAATAGTATAAAGTACATACTTGTTCGGTATATCCAAATCAGAAACGAGATAATCAAGAGTTATCATTACCCATTCATAAAAAAGTAGAACAATTTTTTTTAATCCTTCAGCATCAACTGAACTATATCGTAATAATGCATGTAACAGCGCAGTTCCTGTTTTTTGAATAAATATATACATTGTATAATCGTTCATTTGCTTCAACTCTGTAGGCTCTTCTGGACTATAAAATCACAAAGTCAGCTTCACAGCGTACAAAGAAAGTGTTCAGAAACTTACGCTTCTAGGTAGCACCGAAACAAGTATAAAAAATCAGATATACAATCAACAAGTCTGTTACTCGGTGTTAGGGTGAATAACGTGAATAACACATAGTTGTGAAAGAAATAAGGAGCTCCTAGAGTGATTGTATGCCATCTACATATAGAATTCGTCTTTGCATACCTGTTGGATTATGTAAGAAAGAAATCGTCATATTTGAAAAAAGGTACACGCACTCAATCGCAGCTGCCTGTCTCACAACATTTGCTGACTCACTATCTGTATCTGGATACACACTTTTAGATGCATTAGTATTAATATAAACCAAGAGGTAGGAGTTACCGTGAAAGTATGTTGTAACACAAAAGCGCAACATCAGCTGATTTCCTCAAGTGAGACGTCAAGTGTTTTATAACCATTATCAATGTTGCTGCAACATTTCTGCTTCTTGTCTTAACGAGTTGAGAAAACAACTCACAGAATATTTCATCATAAGTTAATCGTATATCGTGAATACTCTAAACAGAAAGTAAAAATCACGTGTTCGAAAGCACCAAACGATTTTCGTACCGAATCGAAAAACTCATCATTAGTACAAGCATAAATGACATCTTTGAATGTTTCATTCTTTTGTTTTGAGATGAATATGATATGAGCCAAAGATAAGTATATATGTGTTAGTATCTGTGTGCATGCACTGTATTCTTCCTTTAGATCATGAACTGAATCTTTTCGCTTCTAAAAATATGTTTGGATCAAGATAAGAAAAAAACAAGAAAACTTAGTAACTTCTCAGCCTGAGCGAAAATTTACTTTGATGAGCTCATAGCAGAGATTATAGATGGCCAATAATGGGTTTATAAAATTGTAGTGTAGGATCGTACCATTGCCTTCTCGTGAGACAGTAATTGTCGTATCTCTTTAGTTGCTGAAGATACAACTTTCGAAAGTGAAAATAGATGTTTAATGGTCCCTGACCTTCTTATACTATATAAAAAGTAATTCCAGTAAACACCCTGTTCATCGTTTGCATAGATACGAAAATTACGACAAATTCTATGCATCAATAATGGAGCAAATGTGTTGGCTTCATTTCCTTTTCCAACAGTCTTTTTCTTAGCAAGTTGAGTTCTAGAATTTGTTGTTAATACGAGAGAATACAATGTTTTAGTATGTACGTACTTAATAGGTAGGAAGTGAGATACATAGCCATAAAGTGCTTCTACAATATCCAGAAAAGCAGCAAAGTCAAAATCTTCATCTCCAGCCTCTTGTTTTTTATTGAATAAAGCCAAACCAGAAATAACAAGTGGTATATCTAAGGAAGTCGCAGTCTTCAATAACATCTTCAGATATGAAAACATCCTCTCCCTATAGTATATTTCTAAGAATAGCGAACAAATAAAACCCGAAGTTGGGTAGGAAAGAAAGCAACGCACCCAATATGAACCTTGATAAGTTTTGCGAAGTTCATATATTTCTTCTTAAATGAAGTTGCATTAGACAAAACATGCATTAGACAATCCTCGTAGATTGAATCTTCATCATTACTTCTATTTTTATGATCACGTGCTAGAAAATTTGCCATTGTAATACATAAAGCATGGTAATGAAGCATTGAGTACAGATGAATGAAAACTGTAACTTGAGTCAATTATTAGAGTTAAATTAATGCGTACTCTGTTTTTTGTTGGATTCAAAAGCATTCACATCTTGCAATGGTTGAATTAGATCTTCTACATTTGATACAACTTGGAATTGAGCTTTCAAAACACTTTCAATACTCTCCGACTTAAACCAAAAGCGTTAATACAGTTCCAAAATAACCTGATAGAAGGAAAAAAACTAAATCGTACATCGTGGCTTTTACAGTGAAGAAAAGCTTGTAGTAGCCAGCACGTATAATGAGAAGATCTTATAAGCTTATAGTCAGGACCTATACTATCTACCAAATGATGCAACAAAAAGCCAAAATCAACTTGCTATCAAAAAATAAACAGTCAGGTAAACCGTTCACTAAAGTATTTTTTTGTGGGTACTAACTTTGCCTTGTTCGATGTTTTCAAATCCATGAGCAAATACTGTATCAAAGGAATGTGATTCAACGTCAATCTGAGCTTGTGTACACTTGAAAAATCGTGCTTGTACCAAATGGGCAAGCACGTGATCAGTGTACATGCAATCAAGAACTTCCTTCAAATAGTTTTGTTAATTTTGTTTATACAAAAAGATAAAAGACGATGCCGCACTTGAGAAACGATATTGACACTCTCAGCTATGAAATCGAAAGCATACATCCTCACATGTTCATCACAAGTTGGTAGGAGATCCAGTATCCATTTTGTTACTGCATGCTGATCCTGAAGAGTCAGACTCGACAGCAAATGCGTTGCAACGATAACAGCTATAGAATTGATTAATACTCAATGTTTGTTGTTCTCTACCAGTATGAGTACCTGCTTGTTGGGCATTGACGCTACCAGAAAAAAGCTGCTTTTGTACAAATATGAGCAGAGATGAGTGTCGTTCAGGTCTTCTTTGACAAAGCCACGTCAAAGTATGTGCCAGAGCATGCACAACATTTAACTACAACATAACTGTTAACAGGATATCACAACCTTGTGTTTAATTAAGTACACGAAGAGGCTGCCTTCCAGTAGAGCTACGGACAAGTACTTCTTCAAGCGAATGAGAATGAGGTGAAAGAATATCCGTATGATGTCTTGCGAGAGATAAAAGCGTCATTGCACATGCATTCAGATGAGTAGCGCTATACAAGGTTTAGATCACATAAGAGTACAATTAAAATAAGTACCTGTTGCTAGCAACAGCAATAGAGCAAGCACCCAATATGTAGTTTATCACCTAACGGAAAAAAGTCAGAAACAGTCTTTTGGATTTACTGGTATTTGAGTTGAACTTACGTCTCTTCTACGATTCTCGTAGTTCACAAAAATCAGTAGCAGAATGCTATGCCACCAATATAATAATTTAGCATTCTGTTCTTCGAATAACTGAGATGCAAGGACAATCAAAGATTTTGTAATGTTAGATGAAAACATTGTATCCAAAAGTACATCCCTTACAGAATTAGGCTTCGAATTTTTCTTATTTTTTTTATGATGACGTACTGCAATAAATTAAGCTGTAGTGTCTGATTACGAAGTATATTACGAAGTGTTTTAACAGCAATATTGTATTGAACAAGACGAGGACTGCCTAGAACTGAAAGAAGAATAATAACATCAACTTTGTTCAAACATTTTGCTTTTCCAATAACTTTCAAGAACGTCTGAGCTATGTATCACAGTAAGAACAAACAGATAAATATACTCCCTTAGAAGGAATCAATAAACTTACCAACAAAACTATCAACTTTGACAGCGTTAATGACAATGTCTGTCGTGAGCTTTAGGTATTCTTTGAAAAAAGGTCTTAGTAATCAAGAATCGTATCGAAATTCTACCTTTATCAACAGAGAACCCTTCACGCCTTATCTCATCCACTACCTCCTCTGCAATAGAAGGTGTCAAAGTACTTAGAAGAGACCTAACTAATGTAGGCATATCACAATCTTCAACTACTTTCAACGCTTCCTTCGCAAGCTCAAAAACGGAAGCCTATAAACCAAAAAAATTATTTCTCAAACCATCATCGCACGTGCAAGAATAAATAAATTGCAAAAAAAAAATAGCATACGCGCCATACCTTCATTTCAACGCTTAAATGAAGCTCAGCCAACGATCCAATGATGGGAATCAAAAAACTTCTGTCCATGTCCAACAACGCCTTATACTTTGATAAAATCATGCGATGCTCCTCCTCTGATGACCCACTAACTTCTACAGAGAGTTAATTAACGGTTTGCCACATAAATCTGCAAAGGCTACCTGACATTGCGTTTATAAACACGACAGGGAAATCCACTATTTCCATTGTTGTTACAAACTGTTTAGACTATTTAGAGTACTATTCAAGCGTTAATGGCGTACGTGGTTCGTAATGACAGGGCTTGGAGTAGTATGACGCGCTATTAAGCGTACTATCGTATTTGCTTCTTGTTCTGAACGAATAAAGTCAGTACTTGTATTTTAGGCTTTAACAATGCATGTAGATATCACTCGCGCGAGTTTTGGCAATTATTGTTTAAATGTAGTTCGTACCAGTACATAAACCTATAAACACTCTCTTGAGTAGCGACACAACCACATTAACCTATAACACGCCTTATTAATAAATAATAACGGAAAATACCTAACAAAACATACCTGAGCGTCCCCATTACGCAATTTCGAAGGAACAACGCGTATGAGCTCCGAGAATGGCATTGTTTGTAATTGATCCATTTCTAACTGCCATTGCTTGTACTGAATAGTATATTTCGGTACTGTTAAAGGTTACTTGACACTGTAAAAGCACATTTCACGAAAAATTCGGACAGGCGGCAAAAAATTGCGGTTAAATTTTTTTGAACGAGACTTATCCTCAAAATCATCAAACTATCCTCAACACTCCCTCTAAATGGCAACACATCGATCTTTATTCCGTAGCGTAGCCAAAACAGCCTCCTCTCCGTCATTTAACAAGTTGGATACCAAACAGCGTCAAAAAGGTCTAAACACCAATTTTCATATTAACAACAAGGAGAACAATGCTACAAACTCAAATACCTTTTATCGTAACGGCTGTTATCCAACAAGTACAAAAGCTCCCTCCATGCGTCGAAACACGTCTAAACAGAGCGTACTATCACCATTTAGAGCCCGTAGACGTAGCGCGGTTAGTGTAAGAGTTCCCGCCATTAAACAAACGACAACAAAACGAAAACTATCTTGTATGTCAAGTACATCAAAGAGTTTTACAAAGGCGAAGAAACAACGTACAACAAAAATCAAGAAGCACATGACAGGTGTCATTTCTTTTAAACCGAAAACATCAACACCAACAGTGATCGAGATACCAAACACAATGCCTACAGTACCTAAAAATATACAACAAGAAGAAACACCTCTCGTACCCCAAAACCCACGTGTGAAGCGCCGTGTTGAGTGTAAACATGTTTACATGTTTGCTCTTAACAATCTATTTGACTTACCAAGCGAGATGCAGTTGAGCATCGCCAGGCATTTAGATTCTGCTTCTGTATCGAGGTACTTATTTTAAAAATAATTTTTTCTTGGATATCGTTTTTGCTAACTTCCTTTTTAGGTTATCACGTGTTTGTAAAAAATGGCGTGAAATATGCACTGACAATAGTATTTGGCGCGTCCTCTACTCACTTGAGTTCCATGAATCTGAGCAAATTATATTAACAAAGGGGTGGAGAAATGAATACGTCAGAAGGTAGGCATATTTTTAGTTATAACCAGAAAAAAAAAAGACTTTCAATTGATTTTATGTCTAGGAAGCTACTTGGTCATAATCTATTACAGAAAGCCCTAGTTTCATCGAAAAGAACGCGACACGGAACACGTTCTTACGCTAGAAGACGTTCCTCTATTGATGTAAGTGGATACAAAAAAAATTTTCACATTGCTACTTAATATTTTTTCTTATTCTCTCGTAGTTATTCCGCGCCCTCTCCATTAAGCCTAAATTGTCAAGAACAAAATCATTCTCTAGTCTAGATCACAGTGCATTGCGGCCAAAACGACAAAGATCTAAGGGTAGCCGTTCAACCTCTCAACAACATAATTTTGAGAAACTATCACCTCAATTTCAAAAACAAAAAGAGTGGTTAGAGAAACTAAGCTCAGAAAAATCGTTAATGGTTCAGACAGTGTAAAACCTAGAATGAATACCTAATAAACATTGTATTTAAGTGTATAAAACAAAAACCAACGTCATGAATGAGTTCAGTTCAAACCATTTGTGAGTTTAGCTTTGTCTCAATTCTGTTCCGCTCAAACGTCCTATAGGCTTTGCTGCATACTAGAATAGTTGGGATAAGGTTATCTAACAAAACTGGATAACAAGATAGGTTCAGGAGAGTCGGTTTTGTCGTTCACGAGAATCAGTGAAGAAAAAAAAAACTCAAAATAATAAAACATCACAACAGTAATATCATGGCTCAAAAAGTAATAGTTGCAGGTGGCACAGGGTTTATTGGTCGTCAGTTGGTGACTAAACTAAAATCAAAGGGTCACGAGGTAAGAAAAGTGTTACTTCCTTTAAACCAATTATGAGCCTGTATTAACGTCGTTTTAGGTACTCGTTGTGTCTCGTAAGGCCACAAAACCAGATTTGACATGGGACGGTATAAAAGAGTCCGGGATACCCGAGTGCAACGCTATTATTGCGTTACAAGGTGAAGGCATTGCAAAACAGGTACTTTGACCATTTCTCCGCTGATGTCATCTCAAAATGAAGTAAAATGTAGCCTATTATACTTAACTACGCTATAGCGATGGACTAAAGCTAGAAAAAAGTTATTGATAGACTCACGAGTCGAAACAACAAAACTCCTCATCGAAAAGGCTAAAAACCTCGCCAAACCACCTAAATATATAGCTACATCAGCGATAGGGTGAGTTTCTTATTTACAACGACTAAACTGAACTCACACCAATTAAGCTATTACCCAACACAACGGCCTGAACTAATGGATGAAACTTATGATGGTCCTGTAGCAGCAAATTTTGCAGGTACGGTTTTGTTGACACTTCAGTTTTTTTTGTAGTTGTTTTGGCTTTCATTGAACTTTCCTCCGTTTGATTACTTTCTATAGGTTCACTGTGTAAAACACTTGAAGATACAGTTAAAGATGGTGTGAAAGATAGTAAAATAAAAGCAACTACAGTCAGGATGGGCGTAGTGATGGGTCACGGAGGTAAGTATTGCACTTTCAATAATTTGTTTACCTAATACAGTTTTTCTTAATCTACAGGTGCTTTAGCAGAGATGACACTACCTTTCGGTATTTATGCTGGACGTATTGGAGATGGAACCCACTACTTCCCATGGATCCACCAAAGTACGTACCTTACCTACCGTTTACCGAACGAAGACTTTTGTAGTTTTTTGTTTGAATTCAATCTCAAGTTCTGGGTTGTACAACTCGTTTACACCTTCTTGTCTAATGTTCTCTGCTTCAGACGATGCTGTTAGTATTTACGAATACATACTAAACAACGAAATTGAAGGTATTGTGAACGCTGTTGGTCCTCAACCAGCAACAAGTATGGATGTTGCAAATGCTATTACGAAATGTGGTAAATTCGCAATGCCTGCACCTGCAATTATGATGCAAATAATGTTGGGTGAGAGTTCAGTACTTCTTACAGAAGGACAGAAGGTAAGTACTAAATTTTGAGGTCTACTTGCTACACGTGACCAACAACAATCCACATACAAAAACAACTTTTTTTTTCACTTTGAGGTGACTTCTTTACTCTTACACTATTTTAGTTGGCTCCAAAATGTATGCTTGATAATGGCTTCAAGTTCGAGTTTGATACAATAGATAAATGTATGAAAGACTTGATTAGTTAAGGACTCAATTGACCAGAACAAACAAAAAGAAAAAAAAAACAAAAACACCCAAAAACCAGGTGTTTCCCGATTCTTATTGGCTCACTTCCTTTCAAGAAATATACGTGACTATAATTCGTTTAATAAGCTTTGGTTATACATCGACATTTATATTTCTGTATTCCTTAATGGCAGCTTTACAATAAGATTTTGCATGATATACAATAATCGACAGAATACATAGAACGATTTATGTGAAACGTTTCTTTAGTACAAACCAATTCTATCATACTTACATGACTGAACAATCACAACTAACAATGCAATTTCCAATTGTGATTCCCGAACATAAATGAATACTTTATGTGCAGTAAAATCAGATTACTGACATGAGAATACTTTGTAAACAGTTTTTATGGTTGAAATTGCTTCAATATAACGCTCTTCATTGCCATGATATCCTGTGCCATCTTATCATCAACAATGGACTCATTCAAATTAATCATTGACAATTGATTAGCACTCTCTCTCATAAACGAATCAAGTTTCTACAAGGGAAAAAAACAGTTAGCAAAAAAGCTTGGTTCACTTGAAATAAAAAATCATTTACCTCAGCATGTTCAATGAAGGATATGTATTGAGACCGTTGCTCGTCAGTTTTGATACAAAGTTGAATCAAACGCATGTAAGATATGAGTAACATCCTAGCTGATTTATAATCATCTTCATCAGCCAAGGAAGCACTTTTTGAAATTCCATAATGCCCAATTATATCAACACGTGCTGAAGCTAAGTTATCAATAGCGTTCTTTGCTAAAAGCATATATGAGAACAAATAAATGTACACAATAATTCTAGTACTTGATTTAACAGTTTTAGTAACAACTGTGAGAAACTTAGCACCACTAAGGCTTGTCCATGATATTTGTGCTTGGAATGGTATTTCTGAATTATGATTTTTTGGATCATCCTTCACATTAAAAGCTACTGTGATACCAGAATCTTTATTAGCATTTCCGGGCAATAATTTTTTGATGTTCGCGGCTACAAAAAAGACACGTGAGTTCGTACAATAAAGATAAAAATGCAACAAAAAAAAAAAGGAGAATTTGAGCGTTTTCTTTTCAATGACGTACTTGCATCATCCCATGTGACACGCTTCTCAGCGATAAGATCGACTGCAATATTTAAGGCAGTGACGGGTTTAGAATCGCCTAATTTACCAGTTTCCATGTCTCTCAGAGACATGACTTTTACAAAACCAGAAGTCAAATCAGATAGTGTGCCAATAACAGATAATCCACAATCTTCACCTTCAAGCGAAATCACATCAATCTGCGTTCCGTAATCACGTGCTTCTAATCCGACATCTCTATAGAAAGCCTACGAAAACAGTAACTAAGAAGTCTATAATGAAGTACAGATCAAAGGTTGACTTGTTGAACAAAACCAACTGCTTTTTGCGTACACTTGTTTCTTCTTTGTTAATGGATTTAATGTTACCAATCCCAATGTTAGAAAATCCATCAGTACACAGCAAAATCCTTGACCCAGGTGCATTTGCTGTCATTCCTACCGCAACAGCGATAGCAGGACCAAGAGCTGTTTCACCATACGGATTCACTTCAAGCTTTGAGAGAAATATTAAGACAAACGAAATTAAATTTTATAAAAAAGACTCGTACCTTGCTCATCACATCATTGAACTTTGATGGATTTAAGAAGTTAGATTTATGCTTTACATATAATGATTCACCATGTTTAATCAATTGTTCATACGTCTTAGCTGTTACAGCAGCAGACACTACTTCAGACTTTTTATCGCTTAAAGTTAATTGGACTTTTGAATTAAACGTCATCATGGCGATTCGCGCATTTGGAGATTCCACAATCTACAAAGATAATGAGTACTTAATATGTACTTAAACAAATAATGAAGGGTATTGATTTGCCAGAAAGCCCATAAAATAGAAAACTCAGGAGAACTAAACTGTTCATACCATTTTTTTAATTTGTTTTGAAATCATTGTAAGAACACAGTCTCTTCTATTCTTGTAACTATCACGAACCATAGGGGCTATAACATAGGGTTTTAAAAATAAATCACATGCAATTGTAAAAACCACGTGATTCCCGTACAAACGATGGATACCGATGTTTCAGGAACAAAAATGACTTCACCATCATCAACCTGAATACCGGATTGACCTGCAGCATAAAGACCTTCTAGAACATAAACAGCTCCTTTTTCTAATTCAATAGCTCTTGAAGATTGACTATCATCAAGCTTAAAGTCAGCCTTAGCGACATAAGTCCCATCTTAAGCAACCATTATTATTTAAAAAAAAACTGCAAAAAATAAATAGTCTTTAAAAACACTCTTTGTTTACGAACCTTTTTTTTCCTCAACATAAGTGCTTGGTACTGCTCCTCTCTTGCTCTTATCACTTTGTTTATGCATGGCTAACCACGCAGGTAAATACCAATCATTGACGAATTTATATCTGTCACCCTTCTTTAAGTTGTATCTTGCGTTTTTTTCAGTAACAATAACTTCATCTTTTACCATCTCTATTATACCCCCTGGTGTTGAAGCTATAGGTATACTACCCATAGATCCACTTAAATCAATACAGAAAATACAAAGAGGTTCCTCATTTGATACTTTTGGACCACTTGCGATGGTATACTCTTGGATATTTTCAGATAATTTTTTAGGTTTCGATTTGAAGCGATTATTTGCATTACAAAATTCACACTTCCAAACCCACTGGACACCTTTCTTTTCTACTTTACTGAAAAAAAACAAGATGTTAGAACCATGGAATTTTAAAGACATTCAAGCAAATAAGGTATGTACCTGTGTTGGTTTAAGATTGCTCTACAATTTCTGTTCATACAATAAACAACATCTTCCTTTTGAAGTTTGTCACGTGGGTGTTTGGATTCTGCTAGGTGTCCGAAAGGAATGTATGCTATATTCGTGTTTGCTTTTGCATATTCGTTTGCCTTAACTAGCAAATAGAGGTAAGCTTGAATATTACAAGCACTTTGTTTTACTAAACTTACTTTGTTCATCTTTTTTATCTTTGTTTGGAGAAGCTTTATCTTTCTCGGTATCCCCGATTTTGTAAGGCAAGTTTAAGGATGTTTTGCACATAGTATGACCGATAGTTGGTCCTGAGGAATCATAAGCACCACACAGAACAACTACGAAAAAAACACGGAATGTGTACATACCACTTTCTTCATATTGTTTTCGGGTAACATAACGCAAGAGTTTACTAGCGACAGATGTACCAATGAATGCCGTTTGATCTCTATTTTCTGGGGCTGAAATAACAACCTTTTGACAAAGATTAGTTAGTGGATAAACGAAATAACTTATCGATTTATAAATATAAAGACTTATGAGCAGTAAACGCACTGGTAAGTCTCCTCTGTACTTCTTTAGTTCTATCTATTGTTTCAATTATTAGTCATTATGTATATTACAAATAATGACGCACTTCCAATCTCTTCACAACACCTGGAAGCATAGATCCACCTAATGTCCAGCAATGTCAAACACAAAAAAAAAGTCAGATTATAGTTCATTACCTCCACCAATAACAATGTTATTCCACATATCTTCTTGAATCTCTAGAGGACATCTTTTTATACTTTGAATAACAACATCAACAAGACCCAATTCTTTACTATCTACCAAGCTTGGTGTAAACAAAACCTCACCGACTCTGAATCTAGAAAAAAATTGATAAGCATTTCACTTCTAAAATAGCCATCGTTTACCTCTCATCACTTAATTTGACGGTATACTTCTCATCATTGTATGGAATCTCACACTCCTTTTCATGCGTTTTAATAAATTCTGGGTCATCTTTTAAACCCATCTCTTTTTTAAAGTCCTCAGCAACATAACACAACTTCTACAAACCAGTAAGATACTTATTCAAATTTTCCTTTATAAAAAAAAACAAACAAAATAAACGTGACAGAAGCTGGCCTACTACAAATATGTTTGATGTTTTAAATTCATCCATGTACCTCCTTAATTTCCTTTGCAACACATAACATCTCACGACCAGTCTGTATATTCTGTTCTAAAAAATAAAGCTAAGTAAAGAGAAGACCTGCACTTTTTTGTAGTCGAACCTTTTGCACAAAGTAATTTTTCAAGATACTCAGTTAAAGTATCACCTCCTACACTACTTTGTACACAAGAAGCGCTTATGCCATACATATTATAAATTGGTGTAACCCTCATCTCTTCGGCACCAATATCAACTGATAAACCAGTCTCTTTTGCTAAACAGAGTCAATTTGCATATTTGGAAAATCACATCTTTTGAACAAACAAAAGCTGCCCCAACTCTACATAGTTACTAAATGGCTTCACACTAACGTACATGATTCAAAAATTCTAGCTTGGGCTGAACTAATAAAAGCAAGACGAGACACTTTTAATTCCTCGAACGCGACTAAAAACAACATAAATATTAAGTCCCAGCTTACTTATAAGTTAGCAAAAACAAACGTACACTCTGTAATGAACCCACGTAACTTATCATTGGATTTAGGGTGCTCTATAAACACGAGTGGATAATCTTTCTTTTCAGCTATACCGAGTTTATCAACAGCGTGCCTTAGCAACTAGTATCAACAGTTTAGAAAAAAAAAAGTATTCATCTAAACCACGTGCGTGTTCAGCGGTTCCTACTGTGTATAATTGACCTTTAACAACAGGTTTATATATGTGAAACATTGCGCCAAGAAGATATTTACGTTTTGTATTCACAATTTCACCCACGTAATGGCGCTCTAGGCATTTGTTTCAACAAAGAAAAAAAAAACACTAACAAGATATTCTTTACGTACTTGTCATGCCAGTTAATCCAGGGATTACACCACATCCACTTCGTTTGCGCGCTGCAATTGTTCTAAATATATAATCAACAAACAATGACTAAAAGACAAAAGCCACGGTAAACAGAAAAGTTAACAACAAAATAAAAAGCAACTCACTGAAAAATACAAGTAGGTTTTTCATCACCAACATAACCAACTCGGCAAAAATTAGATCCCATGTCCTATGGAAAAAAACACGTGTAAGTCAACTGAACAACTGCTAGGCTTTGAAGGCTTTTTCCTTGACTCACAAAGGCTACGATCTTTTCTTGATTCTTTCCAATAACACTTGCACCTTCATCATTATTGGCATGTTCTATGATCTCAGCAAGCTATCATATGAAGTTAGAACCCAATACATTAACACACCACAAATATGTCGTACATCTCCTTCCTTGAGGTCATACACAACTGATATTTCTTCGATGGATTTACCACCTGCTACAAGCTTTTTTATTTCATCGTCGACTGTGCTCTTAGAATCCTGTTCCTTAGCTTTACCCTTTTGGATATATAAGCCTCTTCAAGTGAGCTATTAATATTGGTGTACCTTTTGATAAGGTCTTCGTTCAGAAGGAGGCAAACTCTGGTTGAGTTTGGCTGCTTTTTGTTTCTTTTCTTGAATGGTTTTTTGCCTTCTAACTTCAGCAGCCATTGACGCTAAACAAACATGAACCTACGTTCTGGGCGCCAGTACAAGGGCGAAAGAGTGTTTAATACCTAAATTTAACCCAAAAGCCTTTGTAGATACACTTTGGTCCTTTTTATCATTGGAAGCTTCTATCAATGCGTATTAAGTCGTTTACAGGCCATAAAGTTAGTTTTTAGTAGTTTTCGAACGTACCATGTTTTTCTGCCAATTCTGCTGTACCACCTTGCAGCTCATCTAATATTGTATTTATTGGTAGCTGTACAAGTTTGATTTAAAAGTACAAGAATAGATCTCTTCGTTTTCATCCTTTTCAGGCGCATATACCACTGCTGAACCAAATTCCATACAGTCAGGCTTGTGGAAATAGTCACTGTTTAATTGACTTACAAATTTCGTCTAATTTCGCATAATTAACGACTTAAGCCTCGTGCACAAACATTGTGTGAATGTTAACCTCAACATTGACAAAGTTCGTCTCGCAGACACAACAAATAATTAGAAGACCAAAAACGTTCGGTTAACGCTTTTCGAGTATACAATATCAGAGTTACCAATGTTGTTACTCTACCAAGTACTCCACGAATTCATTGGGAAACTCTTTCTAGCGATTTTCATGGATTTTGTTGGATCCCACTAAACTTATGGGTAAGAATGTGCAGTATAGCTTGACCAAGTATGTTAAAGCTGAATATTACAGTACACACCCTAGCTCTTGTAATTGTTAAAAAGTTTAAAAATGTTATCAAAATAAAATGAAAAAACGAAAAACGTGCTTTCTAACTACAACTTGACTTTGTACCATTTTTATGGTGGTAACCATGAAGGTATCAAAATGCCTTCCGTTATGTGACATGGTTTCGGTCTATCTAACTTTGCTACTAGTACACTTGTGTACTCGTCCACTTGTATTTATCATGGCTGTACACGTGTTTTACTCCGTTACAGACGTTTGGGTAAACTTGAGTTGACTTCGTATAAATCAACAACAACAACAACTGACAAAGCTTAAACAACATGGCGAGCAGCAATCACCCACATCCCACCCAAAAATTTCCTTTTCAATTTGTTGAAAAAACTGTAAAACTTTTCTTTTATTTTCCAAGTGTTCTTGTATAATATAACAAATGCTAGGCGCTGCGCTAGAGCCACAACACATTTTGTCTTCCTCCCAACATCGTCTTAGTTAGCGTTCCTTGGTTAGTTGATAGAGAAAGTCAACTGAGAACTCTAATTCAACAAATCAGTTCAGTTGTTTTTGACCTAGTCGTTACTCGCAACACAATGAGCACAACAGTGCTGCTAAAGAAACAATATAAGGACTACACTGGCGCTGGAGTATTGCCTGTTGCTAAAAACGAATCAGGACGTAGTTTTGTACTGGTGCATCGTACATTCGTTGGTATGTATTAATTTAACGCGATTAGAGATAAGACGTTAACTTATAAGGTGTTAAACGCTATTAACCTTCTAAGCGGATGTACAGGTAAGAAAGTTGGCACTCTGATAGATTTTGGAGGAAGAAGAGACGATGAGGATTCAGGTAACGCTAGTAAATGATAAAACCTAATAACGATACCTACAGGAGACGCAGCGTTAACTGCAGCAAGAGAATTCGCTGAGGAAACAGGTGGTCTCTTTTTATCAGACAATGTCGAAAAAGATATTGCCTTAATTTCATCTTCAAGGTAAAAACACTGACTTAAAACTCCGCCTACCTCGTCTCACATTCCTTTAAAGTGAAGTAGAGATGCAAAAGCATGAGCTCATATCACAAAGACGAATCAGATATACGACAAACTTACCAGTGAGGATGTTATTGTCGAAGAAAAAAAGTTTTTTTGTGGCCGGTATTACTTGTTTTTTGTCGAGATACCAATGATGTCAGATGATGATTTTGTGCTTATCAATAATCTATTTGGACGAGACTCAAAGAAGAAAAAAAGAGAGTTTATGTGGATACCTGTTGAAGACATTATCGCGAAGAAAACACCTCATCCTTTTTTTTCAAGAGTTTATGTCAACAACTTTTATTCTGTTATGAATACCCTAAATTCAGTTTAACAAAACTTGTATTCGACGCCTGTAATAATGTATGAAATATTGCCTAGTTCGTAAGTAATAAAAAATTGCAAGACACCAAGTTATTTTGTATGTGTAATTGAAGAAAGTACTTCACTTTTTCATGTATTACCTTCAGTTTGGTCTACAACACTTTATTACTGCATTAAACAGACGTTCTAAATTTTACCATTGGCAGTAACGTCTGACACCCATAAGCTATTGGTTTAGTACTATAATCTAAGCTGTTGTTTTGTCCCAAATAAAGTAAGAATCGAAAACAAATTACCTAACTTGTTACAAAAAAGATAAAATGTACATAAGTTTTGTTGCTTCGTGCGTTGGTGCATTGTCTGAAACAACAGAAATCAAATACTATGGAAATAATGATTTAAAAAGGAGGTATTAATAGTATTTTAACAACTACAAAAAAGTAAAAGTAGAAAAAGTGTTGAGCTCGGAATTCGACTTAATAGAATACAAAAAACATAAGGCAAAAAATAGAGGCTAACGCGTTTTTATTTTGGGTGGCTTTTGTACAAGTGGATTAATTTGGTTAATGATTACCAGAATACACCAAGCTCTATGACATACATATCATAAGCTGCACGTGAACAAATAGGAAAAAAGAAGTTATCTGGAAAGGCGTTCTTCTTGAGATAATTACAAACATCTGTAACTATATATTTGCAAGGAAGCGGGTTAATCATCCGAACTTTACCGTCGTCTTCAGAAGCAAAGTATTCTGCGAAAGCAAAAACTAATAATGTGTGTAGGTGCGCTTCTTTATCAGGTAGCGTGTCCCACTCTGGATCTGGTTTATCTGTCTTTGGCGTTGTGTCGTTGAGTGATTTAAGTAGTTTCTGTGCGATTGGGCATACTTCCATTACTGTGTTAAAAACAGTATCAGGAGAAACAACGATTTTCTCTTCTTCTTCTTCTTGTTTGTGTTTCTTTTGTACTTTAGTGAGGGAAGGAGTAGAATCGTTTGCTGTGGCTTCTTTTTTCGAAAAAACTTCTATTTCGGGCGTGTCTCTTTGCCTGTGGTCCTTTTTTGGTGATGTTTTGGATAGAGATAGCGCGATAACATCCATTGATCTACGACGACGTTTGGCTTGGTTTTTTTGTTTACGTTCTTTTGATTTCGGTGGTAGAATACCGTCTGGTGCGCTGTTGGTTCTTTTAGAGTGTTTTACTCTCTTTTTTCGCTTTTGTATCTTTTTCGATGATTGATTTTTTGATTGAGAAGTAGTCATCGTTGACGTGCTAGAAGTGCTTTCGAGGTTCTTGCGAATATGTTTAAAGCGTTTTGCCTTTGATTCGCGTCGAGGACTTCGTCTTTGTTTTGGTGATTCTGTTGGCGTTTCACAGCCATTTAATGCTGCGTCAGTAACGCTATGACGCCTTTTTTTCTTCGTTTGTTGTTTTTTCGGTTGGGTTTTCTTAGATGGTACAAAGTACGACTGAATAGATGATAGTGTAGTAGTCATTATGTATTTAGTTTGTTTCGTGTGAAGAGGAGTTGTTATCGATAAGATGGAAGTCGAATAATGAAAATTTTCTGCTCGTATTTGGATGGAAAGTTGTCAATCAAAAAATACGGTTTTTGGGCACTAAAATCGCTATGATTGAGTAAAGAGTGATAGATAATACTCAATCATAATCATTCAAACAAGATAGAGTGTCATTAAACCGGTTTTATAGAAATACGAATTTGTTTTTAGAAACTGATTGATAGAAACCCAAAAGTAGGTTGTACTCCGATAATACACAATGACAACGCGTAAAACAATAATAATAAAGCGCTAATCAGTCAAGTCGTAATTATTAGTTTGTCCGTATATTTCTCGACTTACGTGGTTTTAGTACGATAAACAACATGTGTACTATTAATTAAAGTCACCTAAGAGTGAAAAGAAATATCACTCTGCAAATCTAGAAAGTTTGTTCTGAAATCAGATCGAAAATCGATTTTTTCCTTCTTTCAATCATTTCACCCGAACAAAAAAAAAAAAGTCGTATGAGTGATTAATGATGCTATCATCACCTGTTTCAATCAAAAGAGTAAAAAGAGTCAACAAACAACGTTTTACATTATTACCTCCAAGGCGTTCGTTTATTTAGTATTAACCAACCACCAAGTGCAGCAGATGCTATAACAACGCCTGCACCAACAACCAGAGGTACCATAAGGCTTGAGGCGGCTTTTGGCGCTTTGTTCCTAAGTGAGAAATCAGAGAAAGCGAAAAAAACAAAAAAATCGAAAGAAAAAAACGAAGAAACCGAAAAAAAAAAAAAGAAATGAAGAAGAAAAGGTCTTAAACGTGCTATTCTACGCGTTGACGTACGTTACAACTGCATCAAAAATGCGACTGTAAATATCATTTGTTTGGTTCATACTCATTGAGACCTTTATTGGTGGGTCCAGAGATAGGCTTTTACATAAGCTAGAAGGACTTTCCTTTGTGTTCTAATAAAAGAAATAAATGTTAGTTAGAAGTTCGAGAAAAAAAACAAATTTCGGAAGTTTTGCTACGAGTCTTTTTTTCGGTAAGTACCTGTTGTACGGGTGGTTTATCTCCTTTAGTGGCGACATAAACACATGGTAGATGTGGATATGTCTGTAATAGATGTTTTTGTATCTCATAAACGTGGCTAAAGGAAGAAGGATCTAGAGGAATGAAAGAAATGAGTTTACGTAATCTTTCTCTCTTTTTTTTTTCAAACAAAAACCGAATAACACGAACCTGATAAGTCATAAACTAAGCATACTACGTCAGCTTGTCTCATTTCACTCGGTAACGATAATGTCTCGTTTTCTTTAGAACCGAGTTCTTTCATTACCTATAAAAGGACATCAACAATTTTCTTTATTTTGGACAAAAAAAAACAAAAAAGAAGTTGAACGAACCAAATACTGTCCTTTAGCGTTTATTGCATTAACCGCTAGTTGAGGCATTATAGTAGGTTTATGTTCATTCAAAAATGGCTTTTCAATAAGCTGTCGTAATATAGCCGTCTACAAAAACAGTTAACAATAAGAAATAAATAAGTACTATTGTTATCAAAAAAAACCAAACAACCATACCTTTCCACATCCTGCTGAACCAAAAACATAACACATGAATACATTCCTGTCATTGGTGTTTTCTTTACTATAAAAAAGAGTCATTGTGAGTTACCATGATACACCACAATAAAGAGATAAGTTAAATCAAACGTACTCAAATACAGTTATACAATCAGTCCTAGACTTTCCAGGGAAACCAAGATATCCCATATATTGCATGGCTTTCTTATAATCCAGTAAAATTATCATACTAAATAATCACGTTAATTTTATCTGTTTTTTCGCACGTGTGCTTGCACAATTTATTTTTACAAAATGATTGGGAAAAGAAAAAGGAAATGTCACAGATCGATTGAACACGTGCCTCCAAAGAGATAAAAATCCCTGTAATGTAAGTTCTTTATTTCTTTCTGCTGTTTGTGCTTGATCTCTGTAATTTGCGTCCCAAATTGGAGTGCTATTTGGTGCTGTTTCAAAAAGTCTAAAGAAATTATTGATTTGTAATTTCTTCAAAAACAAAGTACCTTTTAACCTGTGACTCAGACAGAGATGACCCTAAGTATTAAGTTAGAAGCTAGTGATATTTCCGCGGAAAATAGAGGATAAAATAGGGATAGTTTACCAAAGCGACGAAAGCGTTCTGCAAGGAAGTGATATCCTTCTTGTGATAACCCAACAACCTATTTCAAAAAAAACAATGTTTAATCACATGACACGCATTAAAATAATATATAGTATTCTTACCTTCATATATAAATCACCAAGGTCAGGTACGAGGAAAGAAGGCATAAGCTCCAAATTATCACCATAACCTTAACAAAAAAACAAATATCATCAAAACTATTTTTTGTTTGCGGATTTAATATAAATCTCGCTTACCAAAGTGGCGTAGTATCCGCCATACGCTATCCTGTCTACTCAATTCCATAAAGAGGCGCATTAAAAATAAAAATCCTCTACAGGAGAAAGTGTCAGCGGATGAAATAAATCCCGAAAAAATTACGATGAAAAAAAAAAACTGTAAAAAAACATACCGTTCGTTAACACCTCCATCTCCTAATCCTTCAGGATAACGTGCTTGTAGTGTTTTGTTTATACTTTTTAGGTTATCTTCGCTCATTTTTTTACCAAAACAAGTGCTCTAAACGCACTCAGTGAGTACAGAACCAACAACAAACAAATTTCTTATCAGATGGTTTACCTGAAATTCCCTGAGTTCATGAGCATCCAATAAACCGTCTTTATCCATATCTATCAAGCAAAATATACGTTTTAACGCAGCCACACAACTAGGGGTGAATTCCTAACAAAGCAGTTAAAGAAAAAATTAATCATTTCATTTTATAACTCACCTTAGCTGTTGGATCAAAAATTGGACGCGTTGGGAACAATACAGCCTTTTTAGCATATCCAAACGCTTCATCAACAAATTGCCCAGATTTTGCCGAACATGCAACACAATACATAACCTCTTTACACTCCTCTGCGATAGTCTACATTTCAATGAAAAAAAAGAAAAGTTATGTAAGTTCAAAAAAAAGAAATAAGAACTCACGTTTTTCATCAATTCTAGCTCCCTACGTTGTTCTTCTGGTGTCATTAAATCTATTTTATTTGCTAATATAACCACTGGCGCATTAGGATTTACATTACGCATAAGAGGTAGCCACAGACTTCACAAAATGTCAAAATGCGTACGATTATGGGATTGTTAAGGAAGTAGAAAAAAAAACGTTACCTTGTAATTGTTTCTCTGCTTTTGGCGTTCTTTACAGAATATACTATGCATACAGCATCTGCAGAACGAATGTGTTTATCCATACCCTTGTCATCTTCCTTTCGAGCTTGACAGGTCGGTTACAAATCAATTTCGTGAAAAAAGTAGGTAAAATAATACGTACTGAGGGTGTCTATGAGCTCAATTGCTACCCGCTCAGACTCTGGACCTGCTAGAATTTGTTCTGGTATCGTAATTGGTGGAGAACATGCGGTTACCTGCTCAGAGTATTAAGATTTGTAAATTGAAGTGTTTGTACCCTCTCAGTGAAATTTGAAGATACCAGCCGACTCAATAAGCTCGTTTTACCAACACCCTCTATTTTACTGTCAGAAACACCTAAAAACAACGCCAACGCGGTATCCGCGCACGTACCATCACCACAAATTACAATTGTCACTTTTTTGCGCTCCTCTCCCATTTCTGTTCAAAAGGGGCGGCAATTTTATGTTAGGCGCTAGAGAAGCGATTGGAGGGATCCAAAGGTGAGTTTCTCAAATACAATGAGAGCTGAACACACTTGAAAAATGAAGGTTTTTCACTCGAAAATACGTCGGACAATCAACAGCTGTTTTTGCGCTCAAATTCTAATGTACCTATTGTCTGAACCCCTGAAATGTTAGTAAACACTCATGGAAAGAAGTGACAACGAAGAAGAGCCTATAATTCGCGAGAATATATTCGCTAGGCAGTCACCAAGGCAACAACGTGACAACCTAGAAGAATTCCTTAACCACAACTCCCCTGTACCAAAATTAAACGCGTCTGGAAATTTTACATCATACCAAAGCCCACGAAAACGAAAATCTTTCCGTTTCTCTGCTGCTAGCGTTGTTTTTGACCCAGTAACTGATGAAGTCGTTCATACAGTTGAAAAACAAGACACTTTGGCTGGTTTGGCTATTAGATATGGATGTTCGGTGCGTAAGCTATTTAGACGGCAGTAATAATATTCCTTCAACTTTGACAAGTAAAATTTCAACTGTTCGTCAGTACAATGACATATACACCTACTAACGCATCAAAGGTAAACAAAATCATGCGCGCAAACAAAATGTACAACAGAAATGCCTTCCACTCTCGTCGTACGATAAAAATACCGATTAAAAGGTAGTTATAACAAAGCAACTCTACAAAAAAAACATCTTTCTCTAAATAAATCACAAGGGACGCATTCTACGCACATATCAAAAAATCAGAAGGAGAACGATCAAAGAAAAAACAAGAGAGAAGTGACATGGCAACACAATTTGCTGAAGTAAGACAATGTTTTTTTTGGTTTTTTTGGAACTTTTTTTGTCTATTTCGTTTTCTACTTTCTATCATCACTTTTTTGGCTCTTAATGCCCTCCATATATCTCCAATATCACGTGATTCTCATGGTTCTTTAGATTTTTAATTGTAGCAACCACATGGCGTATACGTACTTAGAAAAGGCAAAATATGACTTTGATCGCGCAATGACTTTATACCAAATGCAAAATCACGTTAATTTGCCATCAGACGATACCAAATCTACTTCAGAAGATATGTTAGTGATACCGACAGATGATGGTTCTAATGCGTCAAGTTTTGATAATAGCCCTAAAATATCGTAAGTGAACAACTATGTATTTATATACAACAGCAATCTTACGCTCTGACCATTTAAAATCAAATCAAATGTAAAATTTTATAAAAATCCAAGAAAGTTGAACTTCAACAAACCTCTAGTTACTTACTCACATTACGCAACTTTCATTTTTATTTACGGAAAAAACGAGAAAAAAAACTGATGGAAATTTTCAGGGTTGGATCCTTCTACGAGTCATCAACGGGAAGAAAAACGTCAAGACCACTTAGTAAGAGGACTATTGATAAAATGACACAAACACAAGATGACTTGTTTCCAATGTAGTGAACGTTTGACCTTCGTAGCGAAAAACTAAAAAAAAAAATTCCCATTCCCAAACGCACGTGAAAAAAAAACTAAATGCAATGTAAAACATAGACAAAATACAAATAAAAAACCCCAGCCTTGTACATACCACAACGAACAGTAATTACATTTTAATGCCATTACAACCTTTTCACCCAAAATGCTGACTATTAGTTCATTTTTTCGTTTATAACGCTTTGAAACAGTAAGGGCATGCGCAGGTGTCAAATTTACCAGGTGTTTGTCAGAAAGTTCAGAAAGTTGTAGACTGGCTTACATTGTTTTGGGCTAATTTAACGCAAATATTATTCAACTGTGCGAAAGCACTAGCGTAAAGCGTAGTATTCGCTAATTTTTTTTTGTAACGGTGCGTAGAAGGAGCAGTCCGACAGATAGTCAGTAATTTACGAAATATACCCTTTAAAGTACTTATATATACGTTTAGATGGGTTGTGGAGCATCTTCATCTCATAGCAGCGACGAGTATGATAATAATACACAACAAGAGCAGGCATCTGCGCCAGCAGGTACCTCCTATAATCACTCCGCTTGTCACACAGTATTAATTTTTTTTCTTTTTCCAGATGACAGGGAAACTGAATCAATGAGCCTGACTGCTATCATGAATATGAACAAGGTAGAGGATGAGGGCATACCAGAAGGTTAGTAGTTTAAAAGGCAAAACGAAAAAAAAAAGATAATATTACTTGCCACCAACCCACGAAACACTGTTCAATCCCTGTCTATACGACTGCAATTTTTTTTTCTTTTATTAATAAATGTACCGGCCTGACTGATATTCAGGCTACCCCGCAAAGCCAGCGCAACCAGCAATGAGTGGTGACTCTGAGGAGGAATATAAACGATTCATGAGGGCCAAGTATAAACTAGAACAGTGGGAGAATGGATTGATATTGTACAGAATGAAAATCAAAGAAGGTAATATGCAAGCATGCGAACAGATTGTAGCAAGGATTGAAACAGAACTACAAACAGAGTGATTAACTGACTACTCTGTGACGTTGTTTCAAGAAAAAGAAAAAAACAAAACGCGTTGTTGGGATTAGGTGTACGGTAAAAAAAACCTTAAACTGACTTTCTACAACGCCAGTATTTAAAAAAGATATTAAACAGCTACGCGCTTGACGCGTTTTTGATTCGAGACTTGAATTCTTGTTTGACTTTCTGTCGATAAAACTCGCTTCAAACCTAATTATGAAAGAAGATAACACAATAGACGCTCAAACAGTGTTCTAGCTTATATTATGAGGTGGTTATCGCGCTTGAACGTCATCGTCCGTTTTGGTTTTTTTTTTCGCCACTCGATCGCTTTACCCAAAACCAAAATGAATGTATACGCATAGTTTAAGATTGTGAATTGTTTTTTACTATTAACAGGGGTTTTTAGGTTTTTTTTTTTTCTAAAGTACACCAAAGGCTTTATCACCTTTCTAGCAAACATCCATCGGTGATGGAGAAGCATCATTATACAGAGGTGATCGTTGATAAGGCGCTGATGCTGTGTACTTTGGTTTTTCCATAAAAAATCGTGAAGCATGAGCAAACAGCGTGTGAAAAGTTTTTTTGTTTTGCAACTCCGAAAGCATCTCTTCAATTTCAATATCAGATAGAAGCCGATAGTTATGCGCGTGGCCATTTCTGAGCACATTACTAGCATCAGAGAGCATCTTTTGAGCTTCCAAAAATTGTCCGTTTGTTGCAAGTTTTGAGGCTTTAACAAGCGTAATAGCGGCTTTGAATCGCGAGAGGTTCTGATCCAAGCTGAAAGGCATAAGTTCTTCGTGCTCGCAAACCTGCGGCCGCTGGACATTTAATTCGCTCGAAATCTGCTCGCTTACTCCAGATGAAAACAAACTATAGCTCGTCTGGAAGAATAAGGTAAGTTTACGCGCTTTGCAGTATTTGTTGATTGAATAAATAAAAAAAGCCGTTGGTTTCGATATCACTCCAAAGAAGCGCGAAACGGACACAAATAAATCAAATAGCGATTACTACCAAATCGTAAAAAAGAAGGCGGTTGGAAGGTTTTTTTTTTTGGTATGCGCTACGAATGGGATAAAACTTGCGTAGTTGTGGCACTAAGCGAGTTTTGAAGGGTTTCTCGTGAAAACATGAGAAGAACTAAAAAGCAAAAAAAAAAGCTTTAAACGGGACTCAAGCGCACGTACTTGTACTTTGAGTAGCTTGTGGCAATCTATTGGTTGATTCATTCGCCTGAGAGATAACTTCACAATAATTGTCTTCGTTTCTCCCCTCGACATACGACCAACATTAACACTGTATTCCTTTAGTTTTTTGTGCGGTTCAATCGCGTAGTTTGTAGCTAACGTGATTATACGCGCTCCATCCAAAGCTTTTATGAATACTGTAGAGTCTGTGGCGCACGTAGTCGTGAGCTGATTCGCGCACTCTAGGAGAGCGGAGACCATGTCTGTGCCGTTTTCAACGTAATAGTACATGCCTCGCGTCTCGTTCGCTAGAGCGTATAGAAGGGCAGAATCGTGGTCATCGCCAATACCAAAAGTGTGTATTACAGCATGTTTCGCTCCACACTCTGCTTTTTGTTTCTGTTGTTGTTTTACTTGTTGTATGAATGTTTGGTTTGAAACGCCGCGGTTTGAAGCTCCATCGGTGAATAAAAATATAGCCGGTACGCGATTTTCTTTTGCGGCTACCGCTTGATATTCGGGAGCGTCAAAGAGTGATAAAGCTGTGAAAAGAGCATCTGAAATATTCGTTGAACCATGAGGTTTGATGTTATCACGCAAATGCTTCTCTAGCCTCTTCAAGTTTGGTGCTGTGGCGGGTTCGTACTTGCAAACCGTAGAAACGATGTGGTTGTATGTTACGACGCTGATCGTATTAAGTTCACCCAAAGTATCGAATACGGCACCCAATCCATCTAGAACTTTATCCATGCGATTGTGGTTTTTCATACTAGCAGAAACATCCAACACAAATACAAAGTCCACAACAGGGTGATAATCACCTTGAGAGGTACCAGTAGAAGAGGCGATGAGGTCTTGGGCCTTTAGTTGAATAGTCGCCCAGCAGGTCGGGGCGTGATTGTAAGGCAAATGCGTCGCCTGTATCTCTGTTTTGAGGGTAAGAGTGCTTCGAGTTTGTACCCTAGAGGAAGATTGCTCTTCCCCTTGTTGATTATCCGACCCGCCCCAAGCTGCGCTATACGATACGTTGTTCATTTTGTTTGTAATATATTTTGCTTCGTTTGCTTCTTGTTGGGTTGAAAACGCGTTTGTTTATTCGTTAGTGTATGTTTACGAATGAACAGGGCTTGTGGGTTAGGAAATATACTACAAATGAGTCGACGAGGGACGTGTAGCTTCCGTTTTAACTATGAATTCTGCTCGCACAAAAAGACTAGCTCTTCACTGAAATCCGCATGGAAAAAACTCATACAAAGCGGAGAGTATTCAATCACCTTTCGCTCATTCTCCTCTTTTTAGCAACGAATATCAAGTTCACATTGAGTGTACTTATCTTAAGTTTACGAAATTTCTTTGAAGGCCCATAGCTTGTCGGTTTAATGTTTGCTGGTTCCTATGTGGATGACGTGATACCTTTGACGTACACTTTCCTTTCCTATTTATATTTCACGTCAATAAGAACCGAAAAACTATTTATATGCGCCAAACGAGTGCTTTTCTCTCAAAAAAAGGTATGGAAAAGCGTCTGATGGCAATAAACGGTTTTTTTTCGAAAAAACGGAGACATTCGCTAATCTACTTTCGCCTGAAGCACAACAATAAAGGGCACCTCATTAGTTAGCGGTAACTGTTTTTCGCTTGTATGCGCTTATAATTAACTTCTTAAAAAGGATGTAGGACGCGCAAATAATAACGTTTTTTGAATGTCAAACAGTACTTAGTGTTTTGCGAAGGTACGAAAAAATATCCCGCTCGCAAAGTATTCAACGAAATGATTTATTGTCCAGCGAGAGTCATATTTTTTGGTTGACTTTTACTCCGTTAGAACTTGTTGTTGGCACTTGAATCTTCTATATTTTTACTCGGAAGGAAGCGTCATTAGAAACTTGAGCGAACAACTTTTTTTTTTTCGTGCTAGGTCATTGACTTGTTCCATTTGTTGAACGGTATTCGACGGAGCGTGTTTCTTAGGCAGTATTGTGTTTGCCAATATTTGGACTAGTAAAAAGCAAGATTATTCATAGAAAGTTAGAAGAGTATTCTTGACGTGTTTGACATGTACGCGTGACGTTCATAGCTATGTTCAATTTTCTGATAATTTTCGTAAAACTGACGGTTCGTTTTGTGCGTTTAGCTACTTTACGTTGTTTGAGACACTCAAATTGCTCCTTCTAAAATGCCATGTTTGGTCTAGTGATTGATTCACTAAAGTGAGAAAGGGACGATGTTGGAGAGTACTGAATGATTTCCACGTGCTAAGCGAAAATGTCATTTTATTCAGCTTCTGCGTACATAGACTTTCAGTGACATTTGAATCGACAAGTGCCAAAATCTTCAAGTTTACTGATTTATATGAATAAAGCAAGGAAACAAAGTACAACAGCAAACGCAAATGGCAAAGCATTTCTAGTAGTAATTGCGTCACTACGAGTACCCATCGTTGGTGCTTCTGTAGTTGGTGAAATAGTTGTATTCACAATAGCAGTAGGAGCAACTGTAGTTGGGCTAGCGGTGGTAGGCGTAGCAGTTGGAGCAGCTGTAGTTGGTGGAAGTGTAGCATTTGGAAGGAAACGAGCATCATCTGAATCCAAGCCATCAACAGAGTCTGTTGGTGTGAATTGGAGTGTGGTTATATCAAACAAGTATGCACTAGTTCTGCATTGAATGAAAATTCTTGTATCATCGTATCTTGTGAAGGCTACGAAAAATAGAGTTACGAAAAAGCCTGTATGACTTGACGAATGCCACTCACCTTTGAAACTACTACAAGAAACTGGAAGATTTGTCGAGTTTTGAGTTTCACAAGCCATTGACGAATTTGAAGGTATTGAAACTTTAAGTACTTGGGTCGAAGTGGCAGAGTAAAGTGTCGTGTTTATTACAACAACTACGAAAGGAGTCAAACACAAAAAACCTTGCAAGAACTTTTTGAACTACGTACTGTACTCTGCGCTTGGATTTGATGTTACGTATGAAGTACATACACGTGTAGTCTCACATGCGTTGATATCCACAGTATGTAAACCAAGCTCAGCTTCCGTATCAGCTACTTCAAGTGCACCATACATTGTATTTGTAACATAGTCAAAAGTTAATGCTGTAAAGACATTAGGGTTTGCTGGACAACTAGCAACCTGTATAAATAGCACGTGTTAGATTTCTTCGTATGTATTGATATCAATTGACAGACTTCGACAAGAAGTCATAGGAATGGTAGAAAATTGACTTAAGGGTGGGCTAGCGTTACACTACTGTTAGGCGCCCTTAAGCAAGCACATTTCTTGGATTTTATTCTTAAAACGTACCGGATTGCAATCGCCTATGTTGTAAATTTCATACCCTCCAGTAGCGTTATTCTGATACCAAGTAGCAAGAAGAACTTGTCCATTTGGTAGTGGAGAAACAGCAGTATATTCACCGATGCTTGAGGTGTAAGAGCATCCTGTAAAAAAAACTGTTTTAGTTTAATGCCGAAACAACTAAGTGAGTGTTGTTGTGTATTTTTATGAAGAAATAGGAACGCCAAGGGCGTTTTGCAAACACTCAACGAGAGTTAGTTTGTAGTTGACAAGTGCAACTACACAAAAACTTCAAGCTGCTTGCAGGGCGTTGTATTCAACAAGGGGTAAGGCATTGTGGCGTTTTCTATTGTTTTTGTCGATTGGTATTGAAGTTTTCCTGAAAATAATGTTGGTACGTACTGTTCTTAACTACTGCTGCGTTGTCGACTTCAACAATACCAAAGTAGCTGTTGAAATTAAAATCTCCTTCTATTACAATCATTGTAGTACGGTTAAGAGCGTATGAAGCAACAAAAGGTATCATTAGACACATAAGGCATATCGTGGAGGTGTTGGTCATCTTGTTTTGAAACTTGCTATTTTAAGTAGAAATTTAGTAAATTATAAATAGTAGTACTTAAAATTATAAAACTGCCAAATACTTGAGAACTACAGACCAAAAAAGTCTTTGTGTACAATTCAACACTTCTATTAAGTATCTCTACAAGTGTGACAATACTGAGAACTAGCAAACTACATAATGTGTAAAGAAAAAAAGACAGTCCTGCTATCAAAAGCGGGCTAGAAATTTCTAGCTGATAATTTATCAAGTTTTCCTGTTTCCGTATTGACTTTCTTCCTTCAGAGTTTACTAATCAGGCTATTTTGGAAGCTGATTGGTAATAATTGATAGCATAAGGTGTATTCAAACATATACAACAACCTCTATTTGTAAAATTTATTTTTCAGTGCTATTGGAAACATTTTCTACAATTGCATTTCTGTTAAATACTGACGCAGCATACGGATAAATTCTCTTTCTCAATGAAGGTATCAATAATGAAAGTATCGTAATTGTGATTACAAGAATGAACACTATAACAACAATGCAGATGACTGCGACTAATGGAAATCCCTTACTGTTTTCTTCTAAACATGAAGATCCAAACAGAACAATTACCTTGCCGCCATCTATGTAGTTTGTCAATATTGTGCCTAGAGTGTATATTTTGTACCTCTTTCAAGGCAAGAACTTGGGTCGTTTATAGTAACATTGCCTGTGTCAAAAGTGCACGTGCTATTAAACTGGAGTAATGTAATACTGTTACTTGTCTAGAGAAGCTGTTAGTTTAATACATCTAAGTTTTAGTGACGTCTACCTCTACTTCTTTAACGTCTATTTCTACCATCTCATTAAAACTAGGACATCCGTACAATGTTATTGAAGATTGGTCATCGATAAGCAACACTGTGTTCACAAATACAACATCACCTTTGCAAAAAACGTGAGAAATATTGGTGTTGACGTTTTAGTTAGTACCAGGAGCTATTAATGTATTGCCTATCACTGAAAAGTTGCCTGTTATAATAGTTGGCTGAATGTTGTTGACAGATTTATTGAAACATTTAACTTTGGCTATACTATGGCACGGTTTATCATTTAGAACTAAAAGAAAAAGAAAAAGTTAAGTTATGTTACTACAATAGTGGCATTAAAACAGGTCATACATCCGATATGCTTCTCCAGACATCGTTCTTGCGTGAAATTACGGCTCATGTCTTCAAACGTTGGTTCTGCACCAGTACCAAAAAATGTTTCCAAAAAAGTTTTTGTATCGTTTTGAGCTGTGAAAAGAAACATTTCTGTATCGGTCATTCTCAGGCCGCTATCTTGCCAAACGTAGTAAGATAGTGCTTCGTAACAAATAGAGCAGTTGTTACTTGTGCGACAAGGCTTACAAGCAAGCAAATCGTAGTCTGGTCCATCGTCTCTTCTGGCTTTTACCCACCATGATCTTGTGCCTGCTGGAGGCTCGATTGTTTCGAATACATCTTTCGATCGTATTTCGTGCAGTGTTTGGCCTCTGTTTAGTTTAAGGGTTCACAATTTAATTTGTTCGTAAAAGTAGATTTTTGCGCCTGTTATGAGCACGTGGGTACCTTGCTTCACAATATTGTATGGCTTGGTCATAGTTTCTGTACATGGCATCACTGGTTTGTAGATGTACAAGGATAAGCAAGCAAACAGCGACAGTACCCCTCATTTGAGCCCACTATAGAATCTATTGGTCAAAATAAGTATGTCGTCATAGTGTAAGCAATAATCACGGATTGAAAATTTTTCCGTTAGTTCCCGTGTGCTTAGTAAGAGCTCGGAATTCTAAATGAAAAATCGAAAATTATTTTTTTGTGTGGTATTGGCGACAACCTTTATTTTACAATGTAACATGCTTTTGAGTGGCAGACAAAGTAATTCTAATCAACCATGTATCATTCTCATCACCCTATTGATAATAGCAGATTTTGCAAGTCTAGATTTCAAAACTAAAGTCGCCAAAACTCAAAACTAAACAGACAATCAATCATTTTAACTTTCCTAATTTCAATCAAAATAAACAGATATTTTATTACCACACAAGTATTGCAACACCTCTACAAAAACCAATAATCGACGTGATATAGCATATGGAACCTCCTACTTTAACAAAGGTACGATTACTTTTTAATCAACGTACAAGATTAAATCAGTCATTAATCGCATCAATAGACCAACGAACCAACGATAAAAAGTTCCAAGCAACTACTGCTGAGCCTTCCACTTGAATTTTAAGTGGAGATAATCGATCTGGATACCGAAGTTTCCTTAAAGTGGCCTTTGTTATCTAAGCATACTGCAATGTAAAGCTAATTTATTTACTCATATTAGACCACCTCTGGTAACACAGTGTCTATTCCATGTTATGGCAGGACTATCAATTAAAGCATATGCTAGGTTTCCAAAACCTTCATGCATCTCATCAATGTCGTCGTTTGGATCAATATCAAAATAAATACAAGTTTGAAAGTGCCTATAGTTTGTGTTAAAACAACTTTTTCAAATCTTAATATCTTACTCTCTAATCAGAGCAGTGAACTCTGGAACTTCAGCTGTACCATAAGGACCAAGATAAACCACAAACGACCTAATAAATGTACCACCATTTCCAGGCATCCCTTGGTAAACATTCACAAGTACGTTGCCTGCTGCAATTGGGCTGAAGTTTCTTAAACGCGCACTTATACGAGCTAAAACATTTCCGGTGATATCTTGTGTAATACCAGAAAACCTGATATCACGTGTTTCGTCTCTTGCTGATAGTACTGGTGAATGTCTTGCCCATTTTATGAATGTTGGATCAGGTTTGTTGTAAACATTTGCCCACTGTGGCCCGGTAGAGGCTGCATCTAGATCTAGAACAAACAATTATGTATGGATCTATATGAGTAAGAAAAGCATTGTTACCAGCTATGTGTTGAAGTGACATATATCCACCATCTGTAGACCAATACAAGTATGGAGTAACCTTTAGAAAAACGTCATTTAAAAGAACAGGAAAACACTTTCTTGATTTTAGTACATACTCGAAAACTCCACTCTTGAGGTAATGGCTCGTAATCAATGACTATTTGTAGGGATGAACCCGCTGAGTATTCTCTCACGTTTAATGAGGCATCTCTAAGACAGAAATTAGTATATCTTGTTCAACAAGGACATTCAAATAAAAACTAACGTGTATGATGCTTCAGTTGATGTGTCCAAGCTTGAACCTCCTCCAATAAATGGAATTTCAAATCCAATTCCTGATGATATTGTTACTTTTGTTGTAGTCGTTGAAGAGAGACTGACTGTAAAGAAGAAATTAGTTCATGTTGCAGATAGGGTATTGTAGTACCTCCATTTCCAACTAAGCTGTCCCATTGGATAGTTTTGGTTGTACCGCTTCCTGTACTAAATGATTGAAGAGGTGTAACATGTGGTTGATTAGGCATATCAGGTGGTATTGGATTAGTATTAGTCACTACATAAGATAGAACGTTTCTATTTTAAAAAAAGAGTTAGAGCAAATTTAGTTGTTGGTGTTGCGAACCCGGGTTCATAGTTTGGTCCCCAAGAAGAGGCTTCATATCCAGCGTATGAGCTTATAACAGAATTAAAACAGTAAACAACATTTAAGACATACTGTTCAGTAACTTCAGGTGCACAATCCTCAGTGCAATATGGATCTAGTTTTGTAGGCCAAACAACCAGGATCGAGCCTGCACGTTCGTCTGAAGATGTGTTGTATATAGGATACTCCCACGTATGCTTTAAAAAAGAGTCATTAGCGATATAAAAAGGATAGAGTGCGTACATAATTAATTTCAAGTAGTTCTACAATATCACTTGTGCCTGTTGTAGTTGTTTCAGTTACAGTCTTTCCTAAGTTTTAGTTAAACACAGTAAAGCTAAGAACATGAGTAACTTACCTGAGAAAGAACTTGCAGTAATCTCAAAACTTTTACCATATGCTTTTTCAATGGCACTTGATGTTTTGAACTATTGAGCAACGATGAGAAAAACAATGAAGAGAAATAAAAAACAGAATAAAATAGGAATGAAGCTTCAACTGTAATACATACACCAAGCCCTTTGAATGAACCTTCCGAGCCTGTTCCAATAGAAGCTGAAAACGCGTAGTCACGACTGAAACTTGTTGATAAGCTCCTCGTATTAGACTACAATCAAACGTTAGTACAGTCAGCTATTTTTTAAACAATAGTACATTTTCTCTCTTGATTTGACTGAATGCTATATCTCTACTGGACAAATAACTTCGTAGATCGATAACTGTTCCATCATCAAGAACATCATAATGAACTGGAGGTATACCAATAACAGCAAGTGCTCCTACAGTATCTGATAATCGTCTATATGTTGGTGGACCAACACGGATAGATCTTCCATCAAAGTTTCCAGCAAGTGCATAGAACTGAGTAGTGCCGGTTGGATTACCTTGTGCAAAAGAAATCACCCTGGACGCTTTTAGATGCACAGTCCATAGTTCAGATTTATCAAAAGCACTTGGATTTTGCGGTTGATACACTAAAAAGCTTGCAAAGTCAAGAGTATTTACTTCTAAGGTTTCTTTTGTTAGCTGCGAATAAGTAGACTTTGTGAGACGTACTACAACCAGCTACTATTAGTTCTGCCTGTAAATCCAAGTTCAAATCACCGATTGCTAATTGTACTCCTTTAAACCCACACTGCCTAACTGAAGACCAAGAGACATGTTGTGTCGCAAGATTTTTCGAAAACTGTATGATAGTGAAAAAGTTGTCTAAACCAAAAGGGAGCACTTCTCTATAATAAGTAAAGGCTAGTTCGTCATGCAGATCTCCATTTAAATCTCCGACAGCAATGTGACCGAATCTATATATCGAGCGGTACAAAAGAGGTGCAGGGAAGCTCTTATAAGACCTAACAACATTAAACAAACAAGTAAAAACCAAGAAATATAGAGTACCCAGGAACATATTTAACGTATGACAAAGAAGGTGTGGCATATAACAGCACAATAAAGTTGTGATGAGCGTTATTGCAATTGCTGTTACTTCTACATAAGCCAACAGCATACATAGCAATCTCGTCAACACCATCTCCATTAAAGTCTCCCGATTCAACTAAAACACGATTAGATGACTAAAGTTATAATTTATGATAAGAATTTGAAATCACGTGCTTTGAATTTGTGATATCCCGTGTAAAGCATAAGAATGAAAGTCTGGTTTAAATGCATAGTCTCCTCCTGAATTAACAGTTGTACGAACTACACTCATCGAGGGAGTGCCGGGTGGAGAAAGCACTTTGTACAAATGCTATACATTCATTAGTTCTTGTAACAATGTTAAAAAACTGCTCACCATCCATGGAGATCCACCAGATTCTATATTGAGTAACGGAGCTTGGCCAATGACTAAAAGACAACAATTATAATAAAATCAAAGAAATGGGACTTACTGCGTTTACGTTGAACCCATCCTACAGCAATAGAGCCTTTTCCAGCACCTACACAATATTAGATTATTTTCCAAGTTCTTTTAGTTCATACCATTAAAATCACCGATTGTCACATCAAAGTTAAAGTGGTAATCGTTTACAAATGAACTTGCATAAGTTCGTGCAACATTTTCAATTCTCTCAATGCTACTCCAAGAGAAATCATCATTGTACTCAATAATAGTCATATTTAGTCTATCTTCTGTCCACACACCGCCAATCTTAACACGAAAAACAACTACAAGCTCTTCTCTAACAAAAATAAGCATGCAAAAAACTCCAGAATCACAAAGATACGTGCCTGTTATCACCATTCAAATCACCTGCTGCACATGCTACTTGTTGTGGTGTTCCATAAGGATATAGAAGATGAAGTCTGGTCAGCGTAGCTGTTGTTTCTTGAGGAACAAGGTTGTCATCATAGCTGATGATTGTTGATGTTAGCTCAAAAATATCGTTTTCAAGATGAACATAAACTTGAACAACTTCATCCTATTCCATATTAAAAAAGTTCTTGTAAACACCAAATAAAAGCTATTCGTACAATTGTATCTCCATTGAGATCCGCAGATACTGTACAAAACGCACGACGTCCATCAGCGTGATTGGTATCACTACAAGTTTTCGTTAGCAGTTCGATTGAAATATAACTACAAGCGTACCCATCTTCCATCTCCCTTTGTTTGAATATTTGTGTCCCGTCTGAAAGATCATCATGAAATGTCATTTCGTTTTGATAAGCTTTGAAATTACCATTCCTTGTATAGCTCAAGTGAAGGTTATCACGTGATACTAAGAACAAAAAAGTTAATACAATAACAAGAAAAAAGGTAAGGAAATACCAAGTTTGTAGTTTCCAGCGAAAGGATCAGCATCTACAGGTGGATCGGCTTGACCAGTGATACGTTTAGTAGATTCATGTTCCGACAAACGTTTTTCTACCATCACATCAAGAGGTTCAAAGTGTGTAGGCGCATTTGGTGCACCACTCTAAATACAAGATTAAAACAAATCAAAGATAGTGTCAAAAAGTAGGATGGCTTTATGAGAACGCCGTTATACATACCATTGTTCTCTTAGGGTTACTGAACTTAGCTGCTTTGCCTGGTTTATGACGAGGAAAGTGTGTTCCTTCATATGAACAAAAACAAGTTATAGAGAGAGTAGAGAGTATTAAGAAACCAAGAAGCTGAGTTGTTGTCATGGTTATATCTATGTTTTGTTTTGGACAGTTTTAAGTGTCCTTAAGTATTTTATTACGAAACTTTCCAATTTGTGAACAAAAAATGGCAAAGAATGCCAATAAATTTTTATCATACATGCGTAAAGAATAGCTTTGAGAGTAGATTTATTTTAGTACCACTAGCGCGTGGTATTTAGCTGTGAATTGGCAACGCAGACAGAAAAGTTAGCACAACTACGTTTTTATCACGTGTAATAAATTGTAGTGGTAGTAATGAAAGCGCAGAGCCTGTTAACAATTACAACTCAAGAATGGGTCTTAGTTAAAATAGTTTCAATGAATGGATGTGATGCTCTTCTTATACTTTTATTACCGGTCATGTGATCATGTGAATTGGCAACGCAGATGGAAAAGTTAGCATAAGTTCGTTTTATCACGTGTAACCTACCGTTAAAGTGACACTTGGAGTAGTTATCTGTGATTTGACCGGTAATAAAAGTATAAGAAGAGCATCACATCCATTCATTGAAACTATTTTAACTAAGAACCTTCGGTTCTTGTTGGGCTGTTAACACGCTCCATATGTACACGATCACATTGGAGATTCTCTTCAGCACATCTATCAGTACAAGATTGACCTCTCTAAGGAGAAACATTAGTGAGGGAACAACAGTAAAAAAGAAAAAAAAGAAAAACGCTTACGTTGGATTGAAACCATGTTTGACGTGGTTTACCGCTTCTTGATTCTGTGAGTTTGAGTGGAATTTTCTTGAGCTGTGTAGATCCCATCCCATGTAGACTCCAACTGTGGCCGACAGTGTCTTCGTAACAACACTGTTTATCATACTGGGCTTACTCGAGCAAACATTAACAAGGTACAATGGTGCTAGTATAAGAAAGACTTACAACCCATACACATAATGAACACATTCACTCTACGCTTTAACTCACATGCAAGACGTTCAAGCAAGAGTGATAGTTGGAAACAGGAGTAAAGTGATAATTTTGTTACATCGCAAAGAAATACTAACCTGAGGTTAATTTTTTATTAAGACAAACACGTGTTTTGAAACGTCTAATTTAGAGATTCAATTGGCCTTTCTGAGCGGGGTAGCCTTTACTGATGGCATGTCTTTTTCATCGACCTGCACTTGCTGTTGTTGTTGTTGTTCTTGCTGTTCTTGTTGCTGTCTGATAACATTCTCCCAGAATGAAGGAACATCGAGGCGCATAAGGATAGTAGGTCCGTTAAGAGCAGCATCAGGTGTGCGGTGTAAAACCCCTTCTTCCTTTCCTTTAAATACAGCAACATCCCAAGCATTCAAAAACTTCCTGAGTTCTGGTTTCTTGAGAATTTGGTTGTTAGGCGCGAAGTTCTTGTACGCGAAGCGGTCACCAGCCCCTTCTGGAAGCCACTCGGTGCCTGTGCCATTGTAGGTAACTAGGAGGCGCATTGGTACGTTGTCGATATGGTAACGGCGACATCCTCGTTCAGAGCCTAGCCAGAAGCCGATTGCTTTTTCGTCCACCATGTCACAAAAAGTATGAGTTATCTCGGTCATGTCTTTGAGCCAGAGCTTGTAGAATTCATCAGAGCGTAGGCTCTCTGGTACAGCTTCTTCAATGATAGCCTCAATGTCTTTTTCAGCGTGGTGTTTATGTACTTTCCCCAAAACGCCAAACGGACCTGGTTTGCCCTCCAAGAGTTTTCTAAAGAACGGGGAAGCTTCTTCTGGTGCTTTACGTTCGATAATTCCTAAACTTTCTGGTTTTTGTGGGAGAGTGCGTAGTTGAGTTAAACTAGTTGCTAAAAACGCAGTCATGGCTTTGATCGTGTAGGGGTAATGCTTTGAGCAACTTAAGACAAATAAGCGTTGAACGCGCGGTAATGTGAGTAGTCATGGTGTAAACGCATTCAGAATGATTAATAAAAATTATAAACGTAAACGTTTTATAAAAATTAAAATTACTACCAGGGTTGCCCAGGGCAATCAACACTCGTTTCAAATAATTAATACTCAAAATTACAATAGCTTGAGTAACCTTGTGTACGTAAGTTGAGTCGCGAAGTTAATTATTTACATCACAAGCAACAGGTAAAACAAATAGCCTTCTATCACCAGTTCTTGTCTTACAAATATACAAACACTACTAGGAACGCAAAAAACACACTCGTTTTAGCACTTATTCACTCTTTTGGGCTACATTTGAAATATCTGAGTTTTACGACGTGAAGGCTCATGAAGTGGAGAATCTTTAACTCGCAAACACGAGTTTGGTATTGTTACGAACTTGGTTTGATTAAAGTATGCTGAGTACAGCCTGAAATTCACAACGTGGTATCAATTGAATAATTAATAAAACAGCAAATAACATCTAACAAATTATCACTACCTACAACACCTTTATTTTCTTAAATTCCCACAATATTCGCTTGAAGCGTTTGTTACATTTGTATTATAAACACAACACGTGCCAACACCCTTCAAATGTTTAATGCCTTCATCAGTGATATTCTTGCAATTGTTTCCAGAAAAGGTTTTGACGCCTGCAATGTGTTTCAAGCCTTCATCAGTTACCTCAGTATCGTTTACACTGATAAACTCAGCTCCAGCAATAAAAGGCATACCAACATCAGTTATCTTTGTATTATTTAGCTCAATATGCCTGACACCCTTGAAATGTTCCAACGCAGCATCAGTGACATTTGTATCGTTCAAATGAATCACCTTGGCTCCTTTTAAGTACTTAGCACATGCGTCAGTAACCAATGTGTTCGAGATATTAATATATTCTACTCCCTTGAGGTACTTGATTCCGCTATCTGTGATCACTGTAGATGAAATATCAATAACCTTAACACCTTCAACATACGACAAAGCTTCATCATTCAGTGTTTGCGAAAAAGGTGCATAAAAGGATTTAACACCTTTGAAGTATTGAAATTGATCAGGGGAGCTCGGACTGCATCTAGCAAAAAAACTGTCAAAAATGGCGCCAATTAAACTTTATTTTCACTGAAATTAATGACGAGTATAACTAAAATTAGTTTCAGTTGTGTAAAAAAGACTGTTACCTTGAGAAGTCTATATGTTTCACTCCCGTAAGGTACTTAACGAGTTCTTCTTGTTCATACCAATACGAAGATAAAACAACTCTTGTATGGCGTACAACGCCGGGATACTTCATAATACGTTGTGCTTGCTCCTCTGTGGTTATTATTATGCGATCATACCCTAACCTCTCCCGTATCATCTCCGCACACGCTCTACACGTAGCAGCTACATCAACACGCGTAATTCCATGCGTATAAGAAATAATATTGTCTACAACAAACAATGGTAAAGCATCTAAAAGTACAATGTTGGAATCGCCTGTCAGAAGCGGAAAATCGTCTGTAGTTGGTTTTTGCCTCAACGGCTTTATAGGCAGCGGTTTGTGTGGGGGAAATCTACCCTTGCTATTACCCATTATAAATTTTGATTGTTTATTGTGTTTGACCTGAAACGCTATTTTGTGTTTGCGCTACAGATAGTTTTTCGAGGTTTGTGAGCACTGGTAACCGCTAGAGCACAAGCTAGCTTGTCGACTTATCTCTATGGAGTACTTTGTGATGGTTGGGTTAGAGTCACGTGCTTGCTACATCGGGAGTTACCTTTTTGAACAGTAAGTTAATATTGAAATACGTTGTTTCAGATATATGTTTTTGATTAGTGGACACGTCTATTTATTATTTGGCCAAGTGCATATTTCCGGAATGATGGCGCATGTTGTATTCGAGAATAAGCTGGTAGGCTGCATTTGCTCTTACAGTATCATGATGTTGTCTCCTTTTACATACTCATTTTGCTTTGTTTTATTCAATGGGAGGGCCTTTATTTAGCTGGTGTTTATGTATTTGAAGCTAACCAATTAGCCATAATTCATTGCTTGATTTGGCATTTACTTATGTAACATAGTTTTAGTACAAAACACATTTTTTTGAAACGTACAAACTTTGTAGCTACACTCTGGCTTCAAATGCACAGGAAGCAATAGCATTTTCTCCATGTTCACCACGGAGGTGTAGTTGATGGGAAGAAGGATTCTCAGCTGAATCTGAAACTGTAAAAAGCTACGGAAATTCAAAGCTTTTTACTTGCCATCCAATCGTTTATCAGAAAATTGTAGTTGTTTCTGAAGTCACCTAAACACTACAAGTTAAAAAATACGTGCTGCATCTTGTTTTGCACAAGGCCCTCGAAATACTTAAAATGTTACTTTGAAAATTGTGAATCTCAGTAATTTACTTTGTGAAGCTACCAAGCATGCGAGTAATGGTTCAATGAAAAACAAATAGTCAGAATAAGTTATGTCCACTCAAACTGCTCGTGTTTTTAAACGTGACAGTCGCTCCAAAGCACCATGACAATAAAAGGCTTATTAAATAAGTTAAAATTACCTTCATGTAGAGACGTTTTATTGGTTTTAATTTACCTGACAGTTATATAGGCAATATTCGCCTATTTAAAGGTCAAATAGTCGGTATTGACGCTCAAGGATGGCTATACAAGGGTGCCAGCAAATGTACCATGGATTTATTATTGAACAGGCGCACAACAACGTACGCGTAAGTACTAGTACCTAATAATAACATTTTGTGCTAGATATGTGACATACGTTATAAATCGCGTTCAGGAACTCATTGACTGTGGTATTAAGCCTATACTGGTATTCGACGGCGCATCTCTGAAAGCCAAGGATCAAATAAACGCAGCTAGGAGGAGGTGAACCTAATCTGTACAAATATACAAACTAATCAGCTCAAGGCACCGTAACAAGCATAAAAACCTAGCACTTGAGTACTACAGGCACAGGGATTTTCAAAGAGCAGAAAGCCACAGCCGAGAGGCATTACGAGTAACATCAGCAATGGTAGAGCAAACAATAGCAGTAAGAATTTTCTTCTTCCTCTGAGAGACAAGATCGATTAAATACTCTCTATAGGCCGTAAAAAAGCTTGGAGTACATTGCTTAGTAGCACCATATGAAGCAGACGCACAATTAGCGTTTTTAGAGAGCATAGGACATATATCTGCAATAATTACTGAAGATTCTGATCTTATCGCTTTTGGATGCAACACTGTACGTCATCTAGGTCGTTTTTACATTCAAACTATTGCTTATCATCGTAATAAATACTCTCTAGATTATATACAAGCTACGCCCTTCAGGTATCTGTTTGCTATACCAGCGTGGTAGAGTGGAAAGTACCTTTAAACTTGGAGGAATCAAAACTTTCACAAAAGAAATGTTACTTCATATGTGTATCTTAGCAGGCTGTGATTACTTGCCTAATATCCCTGGTATTGGTATACAAAGAGCTCATCTTTTTATGCAACGTAATGGAGATATTTGGGGAGCTATAGATGATATCATTGATAACGATTGGCCTGTGCCTAATGGTTACTTTAGAAGAGCTGAAAAGGCAGAAATGTCTTTTCTTTACCAACGTGTATTTGATCCACGCTCTAAAACAGTTGTCCACATGAAGTAAGAACACTTATTATTGTTTAATATAGCTTATGTTTATATCTCAGGAAACTACCTAGAGGTGTAAACCCTAGGGACTACGCGGTGGGACCTCATATTGAACCGGGGCATGCTCAAAAAATTTGTTTGGGTGGATCCTTCTCACTAGTGAAAGTAAGAAAAATCTGAGACTTTTAGATGGCTAATTTATGGCTTTTTTATTAGGTCGACATCAAGAACGTAGAAGTAAACGCATCTGACCTACGTAAGAGAATAGTTTTTAATCAAGAATTATCTTCAATTGACACGTGAGAATTATTTAGAGAGAGAAAAGGGAAGACAAGAAATTTCTGAGATAGTGTTTGAGAAAATGAAGGAAGGCCAAGTAGGACGTACGCTATGGTTTTGAACCAACACGCTGCTTTAGGAATCCTTATTGATTTGTTTTATTTAGGAACTGCGTACACAGTGAAGAATAATTCCACGCGAAGCAGAAGGTTCAAGGTATTTATCTTACCGGGAGGTTTCAGCGGATACAAAGTTGAGGTTCCTCTAAAGGTACATCTCGTCATGCTTCTTTTCTGACGCAGTACAGGGTAAATATGTTAGCTTAAATCCTGGGAAGACGTATAAAGGAATAGTAAGCATAACAGCACCTCTAAACACGTATGGAGAGTTTCGCTGTGTAATCATATTTCACTTTGGAGGTTTTGTGATTGGTCGCTTTGCAAGCACCCTTGTAGTTGTACGTTAGAGAATTTCGAAATAATACGTCCTCTTACAAGTCTTTAAAGGACGCAGAAGGTGTTATTGATGGTATGAGACCTAAAACACCGTATAAGAAGCGGCCAACCCCAAAAAGACCTAAAGGAAAAGTTGTCCGTGCTCCATTTTCACGTGCAGATTTTGCAAAGCAGTTCAAGCACAAGCTTCCTCCGTACCCTATTCCAAAGCCATTGGATGCTATACTTTCTTGTAAATCGGCAGATGATGTTCATAGACGCCTACAAGAAGGTCCTTGGCTTGAAGGATATGTACCAAAAATGCAAACTCTGCTGTGGATTGAAGAGGTACTCTCCTTTTGTTTATCAAACCAGCTTTGAATTATACCTACCTTCCACAAACCTTTTTATTGCTAAATCTATAAAAAATCCGTCTGTTAGTAAACTACAACATTCAAGTTTTGAAAGCCAACAATTATTGTATTTCTTTTCTTTTTTCACATTTTGAGTAGGTCCAAGCGTGTACTGATATTCGTCATTACGATATGGAAGGAGTAAGACTTCAAGGTGGAGGAAACGGTGGTTACTTACGATTGAGAGTACCCGGATTAGCAGAAAAAAGACCATCTCTTCTTTACGGTGATTCTGTTTTTGTAACACTTGGAGGTAATCAAACAAACACGTGATCTGTCCCTATTTTGATAAGAAAGGAATTAATGATAAACAGAATTAAACTAACTTGTTTCTGTTAAACCAGGTGATGATAGACAATGGGAAGGACGTGTTCATCAAGTAGAATTATCAAGTGTGATGCTTAAGTTTGCCAGAAGGTTTCATGAATTATATGTAAATGGCATGCCTTGTAATGTCCGTTTCACTTTTTCTCGAACGCCTTTAAAGAAGATGCATAATGCAGTATCTCTTTTCGAAGTACGTCTGTTGCAAAAAAGAAGAAAACCCAAAAAAAAAGAAAAAAAGAAGAAAAAAAAGGAACTCTTCACTTCTCCAGAACTTATTTATTTCTAGAACGAACCACCTGCATGGGAAGTTAAAAATAACTACCCAAATGACCTTGTGCTGAAGTATAGGATTGCTTTTTACAATCCAAGAATCGGACAAAACCCAAGCCAACAAGTATGAATTCTTTTGGGTTTTTGTAAGCGTTATTTATCACTCATTGTTTTTGTAGCGAGCTATTATTGGTGTACTTAGTCATAATTCGAAACTCCCTTATGTTATTTTTGGTCCACCTGGTACAGGTAAAACTGTAACAGTCGTAGAGGCTGTGAAACAAATGTACAACAAGGCACGTGTCAGTACATCTTTCGCTCTAACTGTTCATGTTGCTGCGATGTTACACCTCCAACCTGAGGTTACTGTACTCTACTTACGTCTGATATTTTTATTAAACAGAAACAAACTGTTCTTGTTGTTGCTCCCTCTAACAGTGCCGCTGATCTTCTGGTGGAACGCTTAGGGCATGGTTAGTTAATATCTAGCTCATCTTTTCTGTTTTTTCCTGATATCCTTTTTTAGGAGGGCCTATTCCTCGTACTCAGTTGTTTAGATTGAATGCGTATAGTAGGAACCCAAGAGAGGTATCAGATATTGTTAAGAAGCACTCTATTATTGGAGACAATGATCGGTTTGCTATGCCAACTTTAGCTCAATTAAAAACAAAACGTGTTGTCGTATCAACTGTTGTATCAGCCGGCTACGTTTATTCATTGGGGATTGAAAAAGGTACGCGGAGCAAACCCCAAGACATCTTCTAATAACTTGATCCACCACATCGTATTTTTTTCTTGTTTTTTCAGGAAACGTCTTTTTTCGTAAGTGAACGATTGCTCTTTACTAATTTCTCTACTTATAAGGGTTTTACGACTGTGTAGTAGTAGATGAAGCAGGTCAAGCAACCGAACCTGAGCTGCTTATAGCAGCATCTTGCGCCGGACCAAAAACAAAACTAGTACTTGCAGGTGATCCAAAACAACTCGGTACAAAATTTCAACTAAATCATTATGTGCCTCACTAATCGCTAAAAGGTCCTATCATCCGTTCTAAGATTGCTGTAAGCTATGATTTGCACGTGAGTCTTCTTGAAAGGCTTCACAACATAGAGCCTTACAAGTATGTCGATAACGGAGATGTCGGAACTTATTGCAATGGCTATAACAAGAACTTCATTACAAAGCTCACTTATAACTATCGATCTCATCCTACTCTTCTTAAAGTACCTTCTGCTTTATTCTACAATAATCTTTTGGAACCAAAAGCAGATCCTCTAAGGACAACTTGTTTAATGAATTTTGAGAAATTACCAAATAACAAAATTCCTTTCATCTTTCATGGTTGTGTTCATGGGTACGTTTTCAATAAAATTATTTATCACAGCGAATGCCTAGTGTTTAAGCTAGTAAAATAGGGTAGTATCATATCTTTTATGATACATCTCTTTCTGATGAAGCATCGTTTCTTTTTTTTTTCTTAATTTGTTTGTTTCGTTTTCTCGATCTAATTTTTTGCTTGTTTAGTAAGGATGAGAGGGAAGGTAATAGCCCTTCTTGGTTCAATGCTTTTGAAGCTAAACTAGTATTTCAATACATACAAGCACTATCTTTCATGAGAAAGAACAGACCAAGAATGGAAGAAATCGGTACACATAGTGGTTGTTCTTTTGCTAGCGTAGTGCTTTTCTTTTGCATTTTTATGTCATTGACACGCGTATTTTTACATAGGTGTTATTGCTCCATACAATAAACAAGCAAAGAAGATACGTGATGTGTTATACGCATCTGGATATGAAGGCGTAACTGTTGGACCTGTGGAAATCTTCCAGGTACACTTTTTTATTTTTGTTTATTGAAAATCACAACTTTTTTTTGGTCAATGCTTGCTTTATGCTATGTTTGGTTTTTTATGCATTTACCTACAATACTTCTATATATTCCATTTTTCAATTCCCTTGAAAAAAGGCCTCATAAAAATAGCATTAGTGCGAGAAAATAACAAACGAAAAAGCTTGACCTCTTTTTTTTTACCTCATTTTTACTTGATGTCAGTCTTCGTTGCTGGCTACCCTTTGTCTCAAGATTATTCTAATATTCGATATTTATAGGGCCGCGAGTATAAAGTTATAATCATAAGCACTGTAAGGTCATCTCACAAACACATTGACTTTGACTACAAGTACAACTTGGGATTCTTAAAAAATCCAAAAAGGTTCAACGTAGCTATAACAAGAGCACAAGCACTTCTCATTGTCATTGGTAATCCGCTAGTATTATCATGTGATGAAAATTGGTCTCACCTTATCGCATACGCACTAGCAAACAAGTGTTACACAGGTACGATAGCAAGCAATAGTAGCAACCTCAAAATTCCGACAACAGAAAAAAAAAAAAGAAAATATGAGAAAACTAACGTCAGATTATAGGAGACAGCTTCGACCCAAAGAAGGAGTTACCAGGAAATCGTATACTTGATGCGCTTCAAGTAGAACAAAATGATGATGATGACGAGGACGTGGAGGCATTTGAACCTAACTTAGAAGCACCTTTTAACCGTAATGAATAAAACTAAGGATGGAACAAATAAACTGAATAAAGAGTTCAACACAAAAAACTCCAATTAACAGAAGTCGTTTGGAAAATAAATGATTTTACTGTATTATTGAAAATACAACAACATTACTACATACGTATTTGGTACTCGCCATTTTGGGTAATGTAACGTACCTATAAAAAAATATAAGCACCAAAAAAAAAAAAAAGTTCAGTGAAGAAGAAAGAAAAGAGTGACTAAATTCAACGTTTTTTGACTTTACAAAACGACTAGGTCATTTGTAATCAATACAACATTGTGCATATTGCATGTACAGGCACCGTACAAAGTTTAAATAATGAATAAAATAATGTTGTAAGTACTAAGTGTTCTTGAAAACCAAAACAAACAAAAAAAAAAGATAAAAAAAACCGTACCCAAGGTAATGCTCTATAGCCAGACTTTTCCAGAATCTTCAAGTATCGCACTTGAATACCAGATACAGTGTAATAAGGGATTTCATACTTGACTGATATTGGCTTTTTCTTTGCTGAACCATCATCTAAACCGAGCAAAAGCAAGTAAGATAATTTGCTTGTAAAAGCAAAAACCAAAAAAAACATTCTTTCACAAAAACCCTTACCATCGCTGATTGAAGGAAGACCCATATGAGCACGCATGAGGTATTCCTTACCGCCAGGGAAATGCTTAATACTCCAAACAATAGCATCCAATTCAGGAGCGTATCTCACATCACCAACATTAGTCTAAAAAAAAACATCAACCACCTTGCTTACGATATAAAAAGAACACAAAAAAAATCCATTGCAAGTTAGTTATCAGTACCCTGAACTTTGGTGAATCAGCATCACGAGGTACTGGGATAATAATCTCTACATTATTTGCGGTAGATCGAGATTTGAATTGAGAGCGAGCCTATAGAGATAAAAAAGGTAAATATATTGCAAGTAAAGAGAAGATATTACTGTTTCTTTACAACAAAAAACCCCGGTACCTTGATGAGGTATTCTACTCTACTACGCTCGTGAATATCAACTACAGCTTCGATCCAGATCAAAGGCTTAACAGAGGTAGATAGACGGTATGACATGAGCTCAAATTCGCCATCTGAATTAGGGATTAGAGAAGGTCAAAAAACCAAAAACAAGCTTGTTTTGACTTACCTGGTGGAATAAAAGAAATAGTTCTATCAGACTCAAACTTTGATAGTTTTACGCATTGATGGAATGCTACATCTTCAAGATCGATAGCTTTTTGATTGGTTCCTGTAGAAACGAGTTAAAAATAGTAAAAATAAAAAAAACAATGACACTTACGTCTTCTGTTTTGCTCAAAAAGGATTCTGTCATTAAGACCCAACCTCAATTCTGGCATACCACTAAGCTTAGATTTTATCCTAAAACATTATAAGCATCAAAATCAAAGCACAACTTTACACAAAGGGCAACAATAAACGCGAAAACGTTTTCTCGTTTCACTTCTTCAAAAATAAAGGCGTACTTAACAGCACCAATAATTTCAGAGCGAATAAGTGTTCCATTGCTTGCAACAAGAAGGTTGACTTTCTCAATAACATCAAGGAATACCTAAAAGAGAATTAGACGTTAAGTTACGACTTTTTTTGTTTCAAAAAATGAGTAAAAACACCCTCAGAGGATGTCACAAACGCTCAAGTCCGCGATTTAAGATCAGGCGGGTTTTCCTAGTACCTCGTTCTTTTTGTATTTAATACCGTCTGGACGCCATCCTACGACACCAGTAGCAGCTGTAGGTACACGCACTTCGGCTTTGTGTAGTTGATGAGATTGTTGAGTGATATACCTAAACAGACTATGAGCTAGAACAAGCGGAGTAACAGAAAATCGCTCGGACTGAAAAAAAATCAAAAACTTTTACTAAACTTTACGAAATGCTCCGTTTCGATCAAAAAGTAGACGTTGATGTCTACAATGTACAGTACACTGTTCGTAGGGACCGTGTCACCGGTAATTTATTTGAAAACGGGTGTAAAAACGCAACGAAAGAAAAACCAGTCGCTCCACGTACTCTTTAAGGACTTTAGATTCAGAGAGCTGTGGGTATCCAAAGTCTATCATTTCATCAAGCAACTCGTAGGTTATTACAAAGTTATCACGTATACTCTCCTCTTCTAACGATGAAAAGTACTCTTCTAGCACCTGGTGATGTATTTAGCGCTTGCGTTTGAGTAATACAACTTGGCAACGTTTTAGCTTATAACGAACCTGAATCAGTTTATATATGAACATTAGAGCCATACAAGCGTCGGCGTTGTTTCTCGTCACTGTCAAGACTAAAAGGTATTTAATTCACTAATTGATCGTTGCGTAGCCAGCACAGTAGCGTCCGCAGGGTATCTAAAAAAAAAAGAGCACTGTTTGAAACACGCACAGTAGAGATTGTTATGCTTGACGTAGATGTAATTAATACCATCGTCTTCGAATATAGGCTTTAAATTCAACTCGTCCTCTTCTGTGAGTTTTGCATTAAAACGTTCAACAGCAACTGAGGCAGGAATGTCTCCACGGTAGTCGCGTGATATAATAAGGCGCCCTCTAAGATCTAGAACAAAAAGCGCTGACACTGCCATGTTTGAAAGTGTTACAAGACTAAACTGCCAAAGTCAACGGCTGTCTTTTGAAAAAAACGCTGAGAAATCAAAGGTGAGGACTTTATGAGGTCTTTACGTGCTCTTGGCACTTATTCAGTGCGTTATACGCGCAAACAAAGTAATTCGATGCGCGTATGCGTCCCTTGTCAAAAGAAGATACAAAAGAGGTCTATCTTCCTCACTAGACCACTAAAAATGAGATATAGCGGGTTTATGAGGGAAGGTAATTGATATTACCCGTTTAGGGATTCTAACAAGCTTGTAGAACCGGTAAAAAAGCTATACACACAAGGAGATTTGTATGACGAAGTCAATAAATCTGTATGTACAAGTATAGTGAAACTATATCACATTGACTGTTATTAGCTCATGAATGTACTACCTGAAGTGAAATCCGAAAAAGAAATCGCGTCGGTACACTTGACATACACTAAACTCATAACCTAAATACAACTAGTTTGTAACCAATTTGCACAATGTAGTTATATCATACGATGTATCTATAGTCCTTCTAGAGGCTATGTTATTAATAGGAGTTCAAAAGACGCTGGTACAGTAAAGTTCAAAAAAAAAAAACCGTTTAAATCGCTTTTCCTTCTATCAACGCGAAAAGCAGCGAGAACTAATATGAATATCAGTACAAAGAAGTATTCTATAAAATTTCGAAAGATGTTGGATTACACGCTGAACACTATAGACTTTTTATACGTATTGGTGATGTAAGAAATATATACGATGTAATGAAACCGTACGACAATCAATTGCAAGAAAAAAAAAATCAAAAAAAGTTGTTTTTTGCTATTCCTCTGAACCCTCACGTGATTTTTCATTATTTTTCTTAGAGTTACGTATCAATATAATAATTCCTTTTTCGTGAGAGCTCTAAGAGTTCCAGTTTTGTTTATAAATGAGAAAAAAACGAGAATTTGAAGCAAGAAGTTTTCCGAATTTCTCAAGAAATTTAAAGATTTATTAGGTTGTAGCAACACTTATTGTATTTTTTAGGCTATACAAGGAGATGTTGTCAAAAGGAAGTGAGTATTTCAGTTTAAATTTACACGTGCAAAGAGAGAACTATAGTTTTTTGTTATTGCGACTAATAGCCTTATCTTACATGTCTTACTAGTGCTTCCTGATGTATCCACCTATAACATTATGCTTAATGCTGCAAAAAGAGAGAGAGATTATGACTTTGTACCTTATCTGCTACGTTCAGTAGATCCTGGCGCAGCTACTCTTCCAGCAAATAGATACATATCATCGAAACTTAAAAGTACGCGAACATTTTAATGTTTACAGCATTATTTCTGTCTTGTTCTTTACGGACCTTATGTGTTTACTTTTGGAAATCTTACACTTTACCTCATCAGAATATACAGTGTATATGTGTATAGAGTATGCTTTAGCGAAATTGAATGATAATAAAGGAAGTACTGGTGACGATATTGTAGCTTATATTTTGGAAGTTTTTTTCAAAGATATACAAGTTAGAGAAGTTACTCTGAATAAAAAAATATGGCTAGCATTAGAAGATAAGCGTTTCAAATTGATAGTACGTAATACCTTATATCTCTTACCGTTAAAAAATCCATTTTTCATTCTTTGCGTGCTGTGTAATTATACCCGCACACCATTTTATTTCTTTTTTTGTTCTTTTGTTCTTTTTTTTTTTCTAAACTCACGTTGATGTGGTGTTGAAAAAAGGTGAACGAGTTTCATCATTTCTAATCAGTTCTGATTAAAGAAGAGCGTTTGTTTAGTTGTATTTGGACAATGTTACTTTGTAACGTTACAAAACGAGTCATCTTTCTTATTTTTTTTTATGTTTTACCAACTTTTTTTTTTCTAGAAGGATGAAAACAACTTTAATGACAAACCTTTATTTCAACTATTACCAAAGTATGTGAGATATAAGCAAGATATAAAAATACAAGACATTACAGCTCCTATTAAAGAAGAATCAGAGTTTGATCCTTGGGTTGGATTAAGAGCAACAATGTAAGATGAATAATACTAAAACATCATAAATAAAAACTTTTTGGTTTGTTGTATGTAACAAGTCTGTGCGAGTCATCTCATTGTTTAACTTTACATCAACCAGACTTTTCAAAATTAAAATGGTGGAGATTTATTGGTATTATTCAGTTCTATGATGCATTACAGAAAGCGTTTAGCGCCACAGCATAGGTTAAACTTCACAATTGTAAAGCACGTGTTGACTTGTATTCTTTGATGGTTTCATTTTCGTTTGTTAATGTATTATGTTGCCACCGAGTGAGAAAATACCTGATGGCTTGATTCTCTCCATACTTTGCCAAAAAGGAATACCTGGTTCAGACTGTGACATATATCCTTTCTGGAGAGAACCATGGATGTAATTGCCATCAAAGGTCAGGAAACCATTTCTGGTCCATTGTTTTTCACGTCCATGTTTCTTGCCTTCCTTGTAGTTGGTTTGCTCATTCAACTGACCGCTTTCATACCACCTTGTGTGTTCTCCTTCTTCTTTGCCGTTATCAAAAGAAGCTTGTATCTCTAATTGGCCGTTGGAGTGCCACACTCTTATTTCTCCGTGTAATTTGTTGTTGACAAAGTTGGCCTTTTGCTCCAGTTGGCCATTGTCATGCCACTTGATCAGCTTGCCTTCTAGCTCACCTTTGTCAAATTCACCAATCATCTTTACCTTCCCGTTGGCATGCCACTTCTTCAGTTCTCCATTTATTTGACCATAAATGCATTGAGAAAAAGAGTCTAGCCGTCTTAGTCTGATTGTAGCATTTTGTTGTGAAGCACGTGAGGAGTAACAGTGTAATTTTGAGTGACTATTGCTGTATGACGGCCTGTGATATGATTCTTTTGTTCTGTCATCCACAAAATTATACTCTACTTCCAATTGACCATTTGAATGCCAAGCCCTGTGATTTCCAGACAACCGACCAAGGACATAATTACTTTGCAGTTCAAGTTGGCCGTTGATATGCCATTTCTTGAGCTCACCATGTATCTCATCAAAGAGACAATAGCATTGAATATTTACTTCGCCAGTCTCATACCATTCCTTGTACTCTCCGAGTTGTTTTTCTTCAGTGAAATACCTCTTTGCTTCCACTTTCCCACTCTTAAACCATTGAGTGGTTATTCCTTTCGGTTTGCCGTCCTCAAAGTGTTGAGATAGTTTTAGTTGTCCATCATCATACCATTCTTTAAGCTCTCCTTCAATTTTACCATTTGAGTACTGACATTGCTCTTCCAATTGGCCGTTCTGATACCAAGAACGGTAAAGCCCATCGCGGTTTTTGGGAGAGAAGCTACAGTGTGAAGACAAGTGACCGTTTTTATACCAAGATTTGCAAATTCTATGCGATTTACCAGAACGATGTCCATGTTTGTCCTCTTCAACCTCAATCTTACTTGAGAAGTGAGATTGTGTCATCAGCTGCCCGTTCTTGAACCAATGGCTGAACTTGCCATCACGTTGTCCGTGATCATAGTTGCTCTCTTCCATCAGTTGCCCATTATACCAAACCCTGTGCTCGCCATGTAGTTCCTCCTCGAAATAGGTGCCTTTCTCTAACATTACGCCACTTTTGTCCCACTTTTCAAACCCTCCATGCATGAGGCCATCAGAGTATGTCATGCGCTTTAACATTGTTCCATTTTCGTGCCAAGACTTGAATTCTCCGTCAAGCTTGCCATTTTTGTAGGTACAATCCTCCACTAGTTGGGTTGCATGCCACTTTTTAAACTCCCCATGCTTTACACCGTGCATCCAACTCTCTTTGAGTACAATCTGTGATTTCGAATTTGTACTATCATTCTCGCTTTTGACAACTTTACGTTTTTCCCATTCCCCGTGTCGTTTCCACTTGTCGTCAAATCTGGTGGTCGTTGCCGTATGCTTAGATAACAAAGGCCACTTTAAGGAAACTTCAGTGTCCAGATCGACTATCTCCAGTTGCAATTCGAGTGGAAGTCTCAGCAGTAGTTGCTTAGAGCTATCTATCGTTGGTTCGTTGGTCTATTGATGCGATTAATGACTGATATAATCTTGTGCGTTGATTAATAAGTAATCGTACCTTTGTTAAAGTAGGAGGTTCCATATGCTCTATCACGTAGATTATTGGCTTTTGTAGAGGTGTTGCAATACTTGTGTGGTAATAAAATATCTGTTTATTCTGATTGAAATTAGAAAAGTCAAGAACAATCAAGATGGGAAAAAAAAATACGTAATTCTCGTAAAAAACGCAATCAAAAATCAATCAGTTCATTGAAACAATGCTGTTCTGATGGAAAGGTGGCGTCGTTAACCCTCACTACCAAGTCCTTTTGGAGATCAACAAGTACTTCCACTATTTGCAGTTTTGTCAGTTCTAACTGCATTAACGAAGCTTTACTTTTTCGTTTTCACAACAATGCTTTTTCTTTTCGTTTAGATTTAGCAATTTGTTTTATTGTGGTTATACATTACCAGCACCAACAATAGGCGCTGGATTCGAAAGTGTCGCAGTCATAGGCGCATAGTTATAGGTGGGAGAGTTGTAGGAGTCAACGTTGTTGGCTTTGAGGTAGTTGGACTGTATGTTGTGAAGGTGTCAAAGCATTGCTCAAACTCACACTATAACAACATCAAAGTAATAAATAAATTCCGCTGTAGTCTATTTTTGCTCTATTTTTATTTAACAATTCTCCACGTGCTTGGAACCTTTTTTGCTTTTTTTTTTTGGGTGTTATGTTGTACCAACATAGCAAGCAGCTACTGACTTTATAAATAAGTTTAAAAATCTGGAACCAGCGCAAGGCATCATCAAATACTCAGTATCACTAATAGAGCTTATAGTTTTAGGTATAGTGTCCTCACTTGTTGATCCAAACGTATAGTTTACTTCCTGTCAAGAAAGTTAATGCAACAAACTTAGCCTTAAAATATCGTTGTTTGGTTAAAAGCTATATTTATAAAACACAAAAAAGCGTACGCCAGTGTTATGTGCTATACGTTGATGGTGAATTTTGCCATTTCTTGATACTACGAAGAAGCATTAACATATGACTTAACCATCAATTTAAGCATACCTTTAGATATCGTAAATGCTCCAGGAGAACGAGTCGAGAATCTTAAATGTATGTTAAGTTGTGCATATAGCATAGAGTGATGCAAGAAATTAATGTGAAACAATGAACGTACCTGACAAGAAAAGTACCGGCGATTTTGTTCGATAGTCTATTTTCAGCTTCTCTTGTTGTTATATCTCCATGGAACCACGGCTTGGACATCAGATCACGTATCTATTAAACAAATGAGCATACATTGAAAAAAAAGAGGCTTACCTTCTCGAATATTGCCAACTGAGACTTCTGTTCGTTGGGTACTATACAAAAACTTAACAACAAAAAACACAACAAACTTGAGTCACATACGTTCTAATGGACCAAACCAATCTAAAAGACTTCCAAAATCTTCTATGGATACATAAAGATCACTATCTAGAGCACCTTCTTTTCGTGCTAAATGAGAGGAAGAGAGTCAGCAAACAGCGGGAGGGGAAAAATGCCCAAATTCTTACCAACTAATATCTTTAAGCATTCAATACTCTGATGTAAGTGTGTATCATTTTTAACATCAGGATGATCCATCATGTACATATCGGATATAGGAATATGACTACTATGTATCTCCATTGCTTCACCAAATTCATCCATGAATTGCTTCCAGTGTATCCTCCCTGAAGCCTTATCATCCGCGTTAAGTTAAGTCACTCTTACACCAAGTACCTTTTTCAAAAAACAATCTGTCCAAAACTTTCTTCCTACTGGATCACGAATAGCATAATCTACTATAATCTTATCCAATGTCGCTACTATATATCGTGCTGAAGGCCTTTACAATAGTGATTAATAAAAATAAGATAACAGAGGCCTTTTAAACGAACCTCTCTTCTGGATCTTTAGCCCAGCACTTTTCTATTAATTCTCGAAGCCTAAGTACTACTTAGCCTCAGACAACATCACAAAAAAAAAGCGAGCGAGCAAGTACTGTGGGTTTGTATTGTTGGGTATAACAGGCCTAACATTATCATTGCATACTGCATTTACAAAAGAGTCTATATCATCAAATCCTTCCTCTTCATATGGCTCTTCTCTAGAAACAAGTTCCCAAAGAACTAAATATTTATTTAATTGTAACGAATTATCACATGATTTTTCAGTATTCTTGTCGTGAAACACGCACCTATACCAAAGCTATATATGTCTACCTTATGATTGTATTCCTTTTTTAGTAGAAGTTCAGGAGCCTTAAAGAAAAATTAGTCAAACAAAGAACACAAGAGTGATTGATTAAAAGTATTGCTTACCATCCAAAATAATGATCCTACTTCACCTTCATCACGCAAGCTTTCACCAAAAACAAGACGCTAACTTGTATATTACATACAAATGTTGGAGTGATATATTACGTACAGTTGTGAGACCAAAATCGCTCACTTTAACGCGTAAGCTTGAATCAACAAGTAAATTACTTGTCTTTAAGTCTCTGTGTACAAAACACGTGGCCCCTTCGTGCAACCAATTTAATCCAAGAGCAGCATCCTTTGCCATTCGCATACGTGTGAGCATAGTCAAATTAATATCTGAATGTTAGAGGTTAACAAAAAAACAAACAAGTCTGAGAGATCAGTTTAAAAGTCTTTTAGACTTTGTAGTTACCTGAATCTTGCAGAATACTCTCTAGATCCATCTCCAGTAATTCGGTTACGACTGACAGTTCACCAGGAACAACTACAGCGCCCATCTAATAAATTTATGATGAATTAATTAACGTTTTTCTCTTATTTTAATAAGGAGTATAGATTACGTACGAATAGGCATATATTTGGATGAAATATGGACGAAAGGACGCGTATCTCCTCTTTAAATTTCGCCAGTTCTTCAGCGTTTAAATCCTGCTTCAATAGTTTTTTAATGGCCACCACCTTTTCTCTACAACGCCCTGTGGATGAATTAGCGCTTAAAACTAATAATCAAGTGACACCTTTATAAACAACGCCAAAACTGCCGTCACCGACTGCTTTCTCTATTTCTAGCTCGTGAGGAGCAATTTCAGGTGGTCCTAAACCTGTTTCCGGCATTGAAATGTTATTATACATCTGAGCGTTAATTAGAACAGTTTACGCCGACAGTTGTGTACCAGCTTTATTTTAGCTTCTTGTGAAGCTGTAGTTAACCCTTCAGTTGCTTCCTTTTCTTTTTTTTGCTTATTACGCGCCATTAGCGCCCTCATTGTGTAAGAATTTCGACAGCTTACGCTTTTAGGCTTGTGTACACTTTTACAAAAAAAAACGACTGAAACTTAACATAAAGCCAACTGTACTCAAAAATTGTTTTATTCACAAATAACAATAGTTTATTGCAATTCTAAAGATAATAAGTGAGATCTTAACGGAGAAGAATGTCATTGATGTGAAAAAACAATGTACCTGCAAATGGCAGCACCATACGCTTGCCTTGAATACGGCAATTGCCACCAGATACATCACAAGTGTAGCCGTTTGGACAACAATGAATTTCGTCCGCACAGCATATACCATTGCGGTATGGGCAGCAACCAGTTCCGTCAGACATGTTACAACATGTGTCTTGCTCTGGACAAGTGAATGGTTGACATGCGGACACATTGTCCTAAACGGAGTAAGTGTGGTTTTTTTCGTTATTGCAGTAATACCTTAAGGTCTTTAGGTATCATTTTTACCTCATCGCCATGTAAACCAATGCAAGCTCCTCCTAAGGTTATTGTCAGAGTAAGAAATGGCAATATAAAATTCTGTACTGCTTAGATCGCAAGTATAGCCTTTAGGGCAACAGTTTAGGCCATCGGAGCAACATTCCGCATTTTCTATAGGGCAACACCCAAATGAGCCTAGTATCGCCTTAGGATTACCGCCAGTCGTAGTTACACTCACCTTCATAGCCACAGCATGTGTCCTTGCTTGAACAAGTGCCAGCTGGGCAGTATTGACTCAGTACCACGTAAACGCACGCCAATAACAAAAATAACACTTTCATACGTTCCGAGTTTGCAAACAAAGCGAATAAAGTGGAATTTCGCTTGGTTTTTCTGGTCAAATGTCTTAGAAACTCAGAATTTAGTTCAAACTAAGGGTGTTACGTAGGTACGACTTTTTATGGCGAATTCATGGCGAGAAACAGCGTTTAGTAACATAGCCTTCTAGTACATTTTAACGGAATCTAAATGTCGTGTGGTGGCGTACCAATCGCGTATTCCAGCCGCATAAATAGTTCTACAGCCCCACCCCGCGGACAAAGTAATCTATACAACAAGGTGGCGTTATAGCAGGCTCTAAACCGTTTCACTAACAAATTCTAGGTTGTAATTAATTTATCGGCCAGAGAATCAGTATGGATGAAAAAAACAGGCGCGTTGAGTCTGTTAAAAAAGAATCCAGCCGTGCGTTATCGTTTTTGTAAAATATTTTTTTCCTAAAACATCTGAATCGGTTTGTAGGTTTTCACATACTACAATACACTAGCTCTACCTGATAATATTGATACTAAAATCCGAAACGACATTCACAGGACATTTCATCATTTTAATAAAACAAAGTACGTTGTACACAACTCAACCCCTTGTGTACACACTACAGTGCGTTGTAATTAACACAGCTAAGACAGGAAGGACTATATCAAGTTCTAAGAGCGTATGCTCACTTCAATCCTGATGTAGGTATGTTAAAGCCTCATTTATGAACGTCTGTGTTGAATTCATCGTTAGGATATTGTCAAGGGATGAATTTCATCGCTGGTGTAATTCTAGAGAACCTGCCACCTGAGAAGTGCTTCTGGGTGTTTCTTCAATTTATGAGGTACGCTTTTAATTGCTTACAACCGTCTTGAAGTAATATTTCTGATAGAAAACTTGGATTGGCGTCGTTATTTATGCCTGGTTTACCAGGTACGCCAAATACTATCTATATACGTTAAAGAGATTGTGTTAACGCTATACAATAGGTCTTGAAGAGAAATTAAGGGCTTTTAAGATAGTTCAAGGACGATTTTTGCCTAAACTTCTTGAACATTTTGTGCGTATTTTTTCAAGTGTTTTTCTTCACAACAGTCGGTTTAACACGTAGACTTTTAGGAAGGTTTAGGCCTAGAGGGTCTAGTTTTTGCGAATAAGTGGTTTTTAACGCTATTCGGATGTAAATATGATATAGTAACACTCACAAAGTTTTTTGATGCGTTTTTGGTTTTTGGGTGGAATTCCATGTATGCGCTATCTCTGGCTATCTTACAACATAAACAAACGTGCGTCGCGTTTATTACAAGTGTTGTCGGCTGATTTTTAACTTCAGAGAGCTCTTACAGTGTGATAACATTGGTGATGCATTTGTACGTTGGTAGCTAGCGCTACACGCATATTTTTGACACATTGTAGGTATTGTTAGAGACAGCTCCGTCTGAACTTCCATTCATTAAGATTACTACACTCGCCTCTACGTTTTTAGCTAATATGGAACCCAACTGACCTGTATTAAATTAATGTTTATAACCAATACTCTTTTGTTTGATTATCTCAATGATTTGCAGTCATGTTCATGAACAAAACAAGATATTGCCTACTTTTACGACTCTCCATGCAACAACTAGTCATTCTAAGAGCCATGCAAGAGGTGAGTAAATCGCTACATGATGTACAATATTACTGGGTGAGACTAACAGCTAGACGGCTGTCCCTTTCTTTGGAAATATTTTGGCAATTTCAACTACTCTGTTAATTTGGGTTGCAAAAAAACAAAAAGGTCAAACTTGGCCTGTAGTTCTACTTAAAGAATTGATGAAGCGCAAAAGAACACAAACTGATTCAACCCGTAAGTACCCTCTTTGAAGTCTCCTTGAGCGTTCTTATCTTTAATGGCAGTTTCGTAGACTCACAAATACAAGCTCCCAAAAAAAGTAAGACACAACTGCAGTATGAACTTTCGTATTTTTTTCTTAGCCTTTGCTCAAGTTTCTTAGGCACTACTTACTGTTTTATATGTGTACCAATCCAAAGTAAGTGTATGATGGGTATTCTATCCAACATGCCACGTTTTATTTATTGAGCTGATGTGGAACGAGGTTGAGAAAAAACACACGTTTATTGAGTCTCCAGAGTTCGCATACAATGCAGCTGGCTCAGAAGGAACTAGGCTTATAAATTGGTTCCTGAGTTCAACACCTGAAGAACTTGGTTGGTCGTCAGATTTAGCGATAACCATAGAAGATATATGATTCTTCCAACTAGAGTTTTGGGAACTGGGGCTGCATTGAAGGCATTACCAAGTTTGTACGTTTTTAATCTCAAACTTTTTTGACATGCTATTAGATTAAGTCTGGTATGACAACTGGTGGAAGAAAGTACATTATCACGTGGCCTGTTGGTGATAAAGTTCTTACCTCTTCTAATTTGCCTTGTTTTTGTGACGTTGTTAGCACACTGGAGTCAATACATAACGCTGGGTATGTGTAATATCAGACATTTAGTTGTACTTTTTTTGTGTTAATCTTTCGTTTAAGGGATATCAGCCCATCAAGCATTGTCATTCAGAGAGAAAGATTCATACTAATTGCTCACGGAACAGTGATACCTATCAACACTAAAACAAAGTTCCAAGGTTCCGTGTTATTCTACATATTGCGAGGAACAGCAAGACTTCAAGAACTTGGTGAATGAATGGAAGAAACTTCTTAACATAGCTACGTTAAAACGTGCTGTAAAGATGTGCAAAGAATGTGACTATGAAGCGTTGAGAATGTACTACATAGAAGAACAGGGATTGGTTGAAATGGAATAGTTAACAATTTGCTTAACAATAACCACTAAATAAATACCTTCCTTTGTAACTTTAGCTGTGTCTATGGCACTAGCCATTCCAGAACCCTTACAATATCCACATTTTAGCAGTGTAGCTGCCAACGCGCCAATACCAAGGGCGTATACGTATTCGGCACCACAATAACTACCGCTTCTATTTCCAGTTCTTCCGCCTTGTGCGCCTTGGCTACGCAGGCTTTCTCTAAAATTGCAAGATATTCATAGTAGTTACTACAAGGAAAAAGTTGTATCCACCGCGGTATAATAGTGAGCAAGCGTTAATCGACTTTCGGCAAACCACATATCTGGATATCTAGATATTTTCGAGGATAAAAAAAAATCTAGATATCCAGATATGTGGTTTTAGTATGTCTTAAAATGGTGTGCTCTACGATGCCTTGAAATATATCTAGTTTTTATTGACCCTTCCTTTTCTCAAAACTAGATATCTAGATATCTAGATAATCACAACATCTCTGAAACAATTCTTGCTGTTATAACTACACTGTGGTGCTGTGCGGAGTGTTTGAGGTTAGCACGAACTCCGACTTGTTTGTTTTTTTAATTCTAGCGGGACAAAGTATCACGTGGGTTAAACAAACAGAAGGCTTCCAATCAATTATCATTTTTTCCACATGTGTTTACCGTTTTAAGGTTTTAGAGGTATTTCGCACCAACATCATAGTATGTCATAAGAAACGCAAAACTGGCCGCCGCTTTTTGCGTGTGAAGTATTTCTTTTTTGATACAAAACAAAAAAGTGACTTTTTCATTCTCGTGGTATTCATAGTCTTTTGTTTGCGTATGCTGTTCCGCATGTCATAAAGCGAATGTTCGCATATGTGTACAGTAAGTGAGTCATTCTTAAAGCAGCTGTATTGTGCCTTGTCAACATGCAATCAACTGAACATATGAGAGAATGGTAGCGGTGATATGAAAAGATTTATGGTTCAGGACATTACCACACCGTTGTTGGTGCCACTTAAGCAAAGTACAACCAGACACATAAAGGAAAACGACTTGCGGGTTTTCTAGCGCTATTTATTGGTTTTGTGTCACTGTGTCAACAACAGGGTTTCAAACACTGATACACCCAAAACTACTTGTTAGCATTTTCTAGCGCTACTGAACACTTTTGCTAGCGAACCAAAGAAGTACACAGTTCGCTAGCTCTCTTCCTTTTTAAAGGAATTTATTTTCATTCAACACAAAAAGCATTCGCAGCAGCTCTTCACTTGCAAATCTTTTAAGTACGTCAATTGAAACTATATCAAAGCTTATTTTTGGATGTTTTTACCATCTTGTGTTTCTGATCACGTGATACTAAAAACGTCACTAAATTGTTTCTTTTTTAGAATGCGCGCTTGTTTACTACTTTGCGCGCTCTTGGTTATGGTAGCCATGGTAAACGGTGCCTCAAGGCCTACTGAGTCCGTACCTAACTGTGATGCTGCTTCTCCTGACTGGGGATGTCCTCCTGGTGATTACAGAGTATTCGGAAACGGTAGAGTCGACAGACTCACTTGTAGAAAGCAACCAGAGCCTCGTATGTCTTGGGCCACAAAAGTAGTTCGCAGCAATGCCTACAGCACTTGGGCTGGTAACGAAGACGATAAAAAGCGCGAATACGTTCCTGACATGGTCATGGACATAAGTATTCGTGTCAACAACTACGCTTTCAAATACCGCGGTATTCTCATCTATGCTCAAGATGCGGGTGGTAACAGAGTTGGTGAATGGCTTCTACCAGATGAAACGAATCGTAAGCGTACCAGAAAAAGTTCTTTTCATTTTCTGAAAACTAATGTGATTCATGACCTTTTTGGCTTTTTTTGTTGTGGTTTATTTTCTGACTCTTTTGTAGCATTCTTTCAATTGCCTTGGCCTAATACACACGTGTGTCGCCAAAGTATTACACACAACAGCGCTGAAATCAAGCCTCTTAAGTCAACATGGAAGTGGAAGGCTCCGGCAAGAGGAACAGGAGCAGTAACTTTTCACTGTTTGATTAAGCAAGGTGATGCCAATACTGGCGCCTTTTATTGGCCAAACAACGGTGGCGCTGGTCCACTCAAACTCACAGAATCAAGAAGCGGTAAACCACGTCAAACATGGTTTCAATCCAACGTAAGCGTTTTTCTTTTTACTTTTTCTTTTTTAAATGTTGTTCCCTCACTAATGTTTCTTCTTAGAGAGGTCAATCTTGTACTGATAGATGTGCTGAAGAGAATCTCCAATGTGATGTCGTCCATATGGAGCGTGTTAACAGCCCAACGAGAATCGAACAGCTCATTATTCCACAAAGTTTCCCTTGCAAACTTCCATATGTCAGCGGATGTAGCAACAAAGGAGCTACAATGGGCACTGATGGCCTTTGCTATTTTGACGATACAAGATGTGCATCACAAGGACGTAATACAGGAAGAGTTACCTGTGACTCCAGAAGCGGTGATACAAGAATCGGGTATGCTACACTCAAAGTCAAACCGTTTTGCTTTTTTTAAATTCGGGTTTCTTTGAACTTACCTTCTTTGTTAGACTTCGTATGTGCAAATGTCTTGCAAATACTCTTCCACCTGCCAACCCAGGCAATACTGTTATTGCCGCAAGAGGTGCAACCTCACCTGCAACAAAATCGACAACATCATTCTTGTTCATGGCTCTCTCTGTCCTCGGTTTGACAATGCGTTCTTCTGGAAAAATGACAACTTCAGTTGTCTTGGCTCTCTTCCTCATTGCTTTGGTTTCCTTCCCTACCACTCAAGCTCACAACTGGCAATTTGGAATTGGTAGAAGCGCAGATATTGCTAGTACCCAAACACCATGTCCATCCAGAAGCCAAGCTTCTCCTCACGTTCAAGTCGGTCCAGGACAACGTTTTGAAATTGAGTGGGCTGTTGGTCATACACACCCTTCATACTACGTTATCGTCAAAGCAGAAGATGAACCAAGACTCAGAGAAGTTACTTTTGACTCCATGGAGACGTACCTCAATGAAGCATCAAATGGAGACTGCCAAAACTTGCCTGTATACCACAGACAATTCAGAGCTCGTGATGCTGGTTTTAATGCTTTCTTACAATACTACAGCGGAGCGATCCCTAAAACCTCTCCAAATTTCATCCCCAGACCAGAAGCCTTCGGTGTTTGGGCAGATGATGCTACATTGTTCGGATACAAGGACAACCTAGAAGTAAGAAACTACTGCGAATACAGAAATAGCAAGATGCCTTTCGTTAGAGGTATATTCAAGTTTGAACATTTTGCACACAGAGCTCAAGACGCCGACATGGTCAGACTTCGAGTTCCTGCCGGATCTGAGTTTGGTGCTTATGTTGTACAATGGCTATGGAGAGGATACAGAGATTGTATTGACCTTGACTACGTCAACAGACAAGTTAAAGATATCTATGGTCTACCAAACCCTGATGGTGGTTTCACGTACGTTCACTTTTCTTGTTTTTTCTCTTCACATGTGTTTTCTCACGTGCCAATTCTTTTTTTTAATACTAATTTATCACATTAATTAACTTGATTTTTAGTCGTATTGATCACTGTTATTTCCCTGATCTCCGTGAAGTTTTTGGTAAGTTGTTTTTACTTAATAACTGCGTTGCATGTACTTCTTACTAACATGCTCATGTAGATTGTCACAGAATTTACAACGATGCTAGTGTTTGCGCTAGACAATGTGAACAGAGACAAGGTGGATGTGAAGGATATATTGTCATGCCTCGATTCCCTGAAGCAAACCAATACAACGGGCAAGCTAATCTCCTTCCTCAGCTTTGCAAAGATGTTGTAGTCAACATCGGCGCTGACTGGCAAACATCTGACGTTTGCTTTACTGTCCGTGCTCGTTTGGCTTCCGAAACCTTCGGTCTAACAGAAATCGTACATGCCGGAGATCCAGCCTACCACTCGACATGTTATTTGAAGGGATCAGGACGTCTATTTACCGACTTTGAAATCCCACCTCTACATCAAGATATCCCATGGAGACACGGAGATGAGTGCATTTCTTGTGATGCTGCGAACCTTAACAAAAACATCACACGTATTCCTAAATGGCCTATGACAAACGACTGTAGAAACTGCGACTTGGAACCAAAGACTGATACACCTCCATTCAATCCACCTCAACTCATCCTCAAACAAGCCGGCATGTTCTGTGACGGTTTCTACGGATTCTGGTTCAACCTTGGAGGTGGCGTAAGACACCACACATGCAACAACGGTGCTGAAGGTACATGCCATAAAGAAGTACTCATTAGAGGACGTATTGCCAACTGGAATCAATGGCATTTCCCTGGAGAATGTGCAGCTGCCGCTTCACTAGATCCAGAGTGTTCTGATGATATCTACACTCTAGACTTGACATTTCTCACATACAGAGACCAAATGGCAGTTAGATGTTGGTGTATTCGAAAACAAAGCTGTTGTAATGGGTGCAGACCAACAGATCCTGGAACTGACTCTCACATGTGGAATATATGGACACTTGATCGTGGTACATCATAAATAACAAATAGTCAAGCATACTTTTTTTTAAATACAATAATAAATAAAATAATCTAATATCTCATCCCTCAAAACGTCTCAGTTATCACACATTAAGTTTTTGAAATAAAAAAATTGTTTGTAATATAGCGAGTTATTAAGTTAAGACAGTCACGTGTGTTGGTTGACAATCAAGTTTTATTGTTGAGCGGTTTGTGATTTTTTTTTGGATTCTTCCCATTTACTTATAATATCTCTATTTGAATAGTACCTAGAAGCAAATCTCCATACAACACCCCAAGCACCTAAGAATATAATACTTCTACTAGCATCTAAAAACTGGTCAGAAAATACTCAAAAAAGAAAATTTATTACGTGAAACAAAACAACCTATACTTACGGTATGATGCTTTACGAATTCTGGGTACAAGCCATTTCGCTACTGTTTCTGCTTCTTCTGATAAACAGTTAAGTATCTTTCTCTTCATAGGTGTTAGATCTGTGGCGCCTAATAATAGATCTGTAGCAACCATGCCAGGCTGACATATATGTAATTTTATTTTGCTGTATTTATCTATTTATTGCAAAAATAGAGTCAGTACATGTTTTGCTGTACGAAGAAACATTCATGAAAGATGCGTACCTCCAGCTTTCTTTAGCTCTTTGTTTAACGTCTTAATCATTTGTCCATAGGGAGCTATAGAGAATGAGAAATTAAGAAAAATTAATAAATAAATAAATAAAATTAGGGTATCCATTACCTTTTGAAGCTCCGTATGATGCGAAAGAAGGTGTGCTCATGTCTAATACAACTCATTAGATAAAATCGTGTTATAATATCAAAGGGTAATCAAGTTACTTACATTTAGATGTAGGACCACCAGCGCCATCCATAAGAAAGATATTTCCGCCATTTGGTTGCTTAGCCATTAAATTAATAGCAACTTGAGTACCATAAATAGCACCTAAAATACCACATTAAGATGCTTACACTCTCTTACCACTCAATGTGCTACCCAAAAGTTGCAGTTAACCCCAACAGCAAACTTAATCGGGTAGTTTGGAGTTGAGATGTTTGAAAAAAAAGTAAATCCATAAAAATATTTTTAACTTCAATGTTACAGTGTTCTCTTTAAAATGTTGTGTTACATACCAAGTAAATTTGTTTCAATAACCGAACGTATATCGTTGCTATCAGAAACTTCCCAAATTGGTTTCCTTGTTGATTGAGTCTTACCTGCATTATTAATCCAAATATCTATCGAACCTAGAAAAAAAAGAGAAAAGTAAGTTAAAAAAAACCCAACTAAATCTTTGCGAGAAATACACGTAAATCACCAACTACGCGTGGACATTGAGTCCGCGCGTAGCTATCAATTAGAGGCAGTTTTTCCAAAAAAAAAAGTACAAGAATAAAACATCAACCGCTGGCACGTGCTGACTATAATAGTAAAACTGAGTCTTTTTTTTTTACCTAGTTCTTGTTGTGCCCATTCACCAAAGTTTTTGAGTTCTTCAGCGTTCGTAACGTCACATGCTCTTCCAATAATGTTTACATTTTCAAAATCTTTGTTTAGTGTACTAACAGCGTTATCAACCTTTTGCTGAGATCTAGACATTATAACGACGTTATCACCCAAGTTTGCAAACTCGTGAGCCAGCGCATAGCCCAAACCTAAAAGGTTTGTTAACGGACAATCAATTTTGCGAACAAGAATCTAGTATATGAACAGTTGGGGCAGTGAAAGCGCGTAATAGCGTATTAAAGCGGAGAATAAATAAGAGGAAAGGATAATTATTTTATAGCGTTTGATAGACGCTGTAGAATGTATTTTAGTTCAGTTTAGCGAATGCAGGAACGTTTAAAGCAAGTTTAGACAGAGAAAGCGTTAGTACCAGCAGAACTTCCCGTTATTACTACGTTGCGGTTATTTCTCGTGTAGTCTACGCTACTACAGAATAAAAACCTGTAACCCAAATAAACAGCAGCAGCTGAAACACCGGCGATCAAAGCTGTGGAAAGGTTGTCTTTGTTCATGTTAGTGACAGTATGTACTAAAAAACAGTTAAGACAAGCCTTGAAATTGGTGGTATCTTTCACGTGCCACTCGTTTGTTGCTTGGACTATGACTTTGTCTTATTGGGAAACGCCATTGGGAGTTTGGAACGACTTGTTTGTAGTTGTTTTCTCCACGGTAAGTCACTGTACGTTATAGTTGGTTGTCCATGACTAAACGCGGCGACTATACCTATTCCTTGATGTCCTACACGCTCACTACACTACCTACGGAGATTGTATGCGCCATTCTGACTGAAACGGGCGCGAGCGCCTTTGTAGCAGCTCAAACTTGCGTATTATTCGCAGATATTATCCACGGTGTTATTGGCTACCCTCGAGCTCGTCTCAGGACAAAGGAAGACGCCACCACCTTTAGTAAATACAAAGGGTGCATGAAAAACACGCTAGTAACTATGTACAACGTTAAAGTCGATCTACGTCCTTTCGCTGGTATACGCTCTATAGTACTAGACCAATCAACTGTTATGCACCTCTGCGCTTTAAAAGGTGTACACAGCATTACTCTAAGGTATTGCACGGGCTACAAGTCAACTGACTTACAATCTCTATCTGGCGCACATAGCATAAGCCTCATAGGTTGTGATTTCACGGATATGGATGAAGTGTGTAAATCATTTGTTGGAATCCACACTTTAGATTTGCAGCAATCAAATGTTACAGATAAAGGTGTTAAACTATTGGCTGGTGTTCATACAATTGACCTTTCTAACACTGCTGTGACAGATGAAGGTATTAAAGCATTAGCTGGTGTTCATTCTATTAACGTGGATTATACCCGTGTTACAGATGAGGGTATTAAAGCGCTCAAGGGAGTACACAATATTACTGTAAGTGAGTGGGTTACTGATGATGGTTTAAAGGCACTTAAAGGGGTTCATACTATTAATTTAAGTAGTAATAATAACATATCAGATGAAGGGGTTTGTGAATTATCTGGTGTGTATAGTATAAACCTTAGAGACACTGATATAACAGATAAATGCTTAAAGTCACTTTCAGGAGTACATACGATTAATCTAATGTCATGTGATGTAAGCAATGAAGGTATTCTACAATTATGTGGCGGTTATTCGTTTTGTCTAGCTTATATTGGTGATCTCAACAATGATACGTTAGTACAACTAGCACGATCAGGTATGAGAGACGTTTGTGTTGGTAGATACTATGAAATGTCGGCAGAGTGTGTAAACGCTTTAGCTAGTTTCAATGTTAATGTTCGAAGAGCACGTGGAGTGAGGAGATCAACAAATGGACCTGCGCCTCGAAAAACCGTTGTTAAGTAGAGATTATTGAAAATTAAAAACATTTACAACTACCATAGTTATATCGCTTGTGTACTGCAAGAAAAGTTCATTATACATTACATCCAATCAACAGAGTAGGATAAAAGGGTAACAAACCTGTTATCTTAATTATACTGCAAGCGAATGATAACAATTACACGAGAAATTACCGACAATTTTGATGTTCATTTTCTTATTATTTTCTGACACTCATTTTGACACATGTATTTTGCAATAGCCAAAATTTGGCAAGCGTAAACTATTACTGTGATCTCATACAAAATTTATTTCATATATAATTGTTTTGCCAGCATCAATTAAAGGCTCGATTCTTCATTGTAGTTGAATTCTTCACCTTCGTTCTCTAAATCATCAAGTTCTTCTTCAAATGGGTCTTCATTCATGAGTTCGCTTTCTAATTCATCAAGCAATTGTTCGTCTTCACTGTACTCTTGTTCAAAAGCGTCTTCATTGCTTTCAGCGTGCGCTTCATCATCAACACTTTCGTACTCTTTCCCATTGAAAGGATCAAATGCTTCTTCATTGCCTTCGACAACGTCACCATCGTCAAGTTCCTCTTGCTCTGTATTTTCAAATTCATACTCCTTTCCATTGAAAGGATCAAAGGCTTCTTCATTACCTTCAAATACTTCTCCGTTATCAATTTCGTCATATTCTTGTTCCAAAGCTTCTTTGTTACCTTCAGCATGCTCTTGATCACCAACACTTTCATACTCTTTTCCATTGAAAGGATCAAAGCCTTCTTCATTGCCTTCAAAAACTTCTCCGTCTTCAACTTCTTCATACTCTTCTTCGTCTACAGGTTCTTCACTTTCTTCGAGCACGTCTTCTGGCATGTAGTTGTCGTCAACAAACATCTCTTCTTCATCCATGTCGTTTTGTTCTGGTTCCTCTTCTTCATCAAAAACGGTCTCCTCATCTAAGCTCTCCCAATCTTCATCTGGTTGGATCTCATTTCTGTCTTCTTCATCCTCAACGCTTCTTCCACCGTTCACACGTCCGATTCTATCGCGAAGCTTACCAATATGGTCCATTACATCTCCAACACGCTCATTCCACGCACTTTGATCGTCGAAAACCAAAAATGCGCAAGTACGTATGATTGTCATCTCTTCTACGTCTTCTACAAGAGCCCGAACAGCTTTTTGGCATCCTTCTTCATCTTGGTCTGCAACTGCAGTAGGAAGTGCGACAATGTTACGGTAATATTGTTTAAACCAGTCCTTAGCCTTGTTTAGCTTCTGTTTCACGGCGAATTTGAAACCATCGATCATTTCAAGTCCCTTTTGTTGTAATTCCTCTATAGACATTTGAACGCGTTCTTTGAGCTGGTCGGTTTTGTCTATAAGCCTGTCTCTTTGGTTTTCGAAGGTTTCGCGTGCACTATCTCCCAAACGTTGTGTACGATCCTTTACAGCGCCTGTGAAGTCGTCTCTTCGTTGCTTGATGTATTGCTGTGCATTGTCTCTAGTACGAGCGGCACCGCTTTTAATAGTGTCTATACCGCCTTCGTATTTGTCTCGCAAGTAGTCTTCAACTTGTTGCTTTTTGAGCTCTGCACGCCTTTGTTGTCTCTCAATGTTATCCCGTATAGAATATCTTGCGCACACAATGGCAAATAGTGCAACTAGCACTAGCAGAGTAGACGTACGCATGAGTACGATTTGTTTTTTGTATTAAAACGGAAAGAATTCTACATTTGCTTCCATTTTATTGCAAGATTCAGTAATTCCTCGTGACCTTTACATACGTAGTTCTCACAGTCGTTTATAGCTCTAAAGTAGCGATTCTAGGTATCACAGTGCAATCAATGTTCTTTGAGAACAATCCATCACGTGTTTTCACGCTTTCGAATAAATGCGAATCCCTGAAGGTTAACAGCTTCTTCTGTACTGCAAGAAGAATGTATGGTGGCAAACGAAAAAAACCAGACTACCAAAGACTCTGTTGTGATTGTTTTTGATAACGGGTAATAGTTTGCCCAAAATGTCTGAGTTGAAGCAACGAAACGTCGGTAGACAGCAAACAGTCATCGAAAGTATCAATAACTTTAGAGATATTGGTGGTTATGCTACATCTAGCGGTAAAACAGTTAAAAGAGGCATTTTTTACCGTGGTGCAGATCCTTCATGTACGTAGGCGTATTTTACGGTACGTCAGTTTCGTTTGGCGTTTGCAGGATTGAAACTTTTACAAGTACCGTAAAGCATTAAATACTACGTTCTACGCATTATTTAATGCGTATACAACGCTAAGAAGTTACTCTAACTGTTTTTAAGGTATTTCCGCTGGTGATGCGTCAAAATTCGCTAATGAGGTTGGCATGACAACTTGGGTACTTAATTTGATATTTCCTTCCCACAAAAACGTGTGCTTCGTGAACAAGCTCTCAATTTACTGTAAACTACTCTTTCGAGTTCTTGAAGGGCTCCTAAACATTAGAAATACAATGTATGCGTATTGACCTAACTTTGGGTTCTAGATCGATTTTCGTTCTCTAAAGGAGATAAAGAGGATACACGGCGATAAACAAGGCGAATTAGAACAGTTTTATGAAAATGTCACATTGGCACGCAATTTTGTCTTTTTATCAGCGAGTAACCCGCTTTTCGCGTTGACGTACCTAAAACCATTGAGTTTGTGAGGGTTGTTGGCGGTAGCCAAGTTTTTTTCAAATTTTTTTTATCAACGTAAAATGTTGGTTTTGCCTTATTGACATTGTCTGAAGATCAAGGGCAAAAAAGTGGACATAAACGGTCTTGGTAACCGTGTAAGATTTTGTATTGAGCCAGTAGCAGAAAGACGTTGGCTTTATTTTTCTTTAATACATGCTTCTTTTTGGCAAGCATGTGTTTTTATTTTTTATCTACTGGTTGGACTACACAAGACTCTCACGCGTTTCCTCTTGGATTTTATGGCTGATGAAGGACCTGAATACTTTTATGGCATTATGCTATATGTTATGGAACCATACTTACCCGGTGTACGCCATAACTCAAAAAAGTTTGGTTTTTTTATATTCTGTCTTATCTTAACTTCGCTGTTAAGTACATTGATGCCATTGCTAAACGAGAGTTCCCAATGTTCATTAACTGTACACTCGGGAAAGATAGAACTGGTACATTTGTATCCGTATTACTTTTTATACTGGGCGTTGATACTAAAGATGTTATGGCTGAATACATGAAAACAGGTACCTAGTAATTTTGTTTTTGAACTTAGTGGCAATTCACGAACACGTGTTCACTCACATGACCACGTACGCTTTTCTCACGCGATTATAGCTGAGAACCCTATAAAATATGCACATAAAGCAGTATATTCTAAGAAAGTTGAAGAGTTTACTTTGGCCCTGTACCCAGAGGTAACCTGCAACTCTTTTGTACAATGCTATAAGACTTTTTGTTAAGTTTTTTATTACAGGCGTTGGGTAATGTTTTAAACAATAAAGCAAAGGCCCATGGTAGTTTTGATAAATACCTTGTATCTCTAGGTGCATCTCAAGAATCACTTGATGCAATACGTGCTAAATCACTTGAATAAAGTACATAGTAAAAAAACAGCTGTATTTCTTATTTTCCACTTTTGTGCTTGTGGAACTTTCCTACAAGTTGTAGTAGCTTCCGCAAATTCACTAGGTCTAATGGGAGTTCTTAGTCTTTCTTGGTGCAAAGCTACTTTTTTCTTATAAACATTCCTTTTCGCTTAAAAATAGGTAGTACTATTCCAAGTTATTTTGCGAAAAAAAAATTAGCGAAATAGAATCATAACATTCCACTCATTTTCAACAACTAAAATAGTAATAAAAGCAGTTCTATATAATCGAAATGGCATCAGAAAACCTTGTGCGTTATATTTTCTATGCGTATGTAGCTAATACTAATTACAGATAACGAATCAAGCCCAAAAGCATATTTCTCTGCCCACAGAGGTTTGGTTTAGCGTGTTTGAACATTTAACCGTTTCTTCAATACTCTGTACCGCTACAGTACGTTAAAACGCGTGGATTACACGATTTGACAGCGTAGTAAGGTTTGCAAAAGTTTTAAAGAGGTTTCTGTTCACCAAAGCTTGTGGAGAGCAAAATGCACGCGCCGTTGGCTTAAGCGGATAGAACAAGCAAAATCTGATTCGAAAACGAAATACTTCACAGAGGTTCAGGACGAAATTGAAGACTGCGTTGAGAATGCCAGTACGCCCAAATACGCTTGTAACTCAACGGTATTTATACTAATGTTTGCTTGAGGCTTCAATGAAACTCACAAGCACATGATATCTGAAAAAGATTTTGATTGGAAGAAATTGTTTATAAAAGATATCGCGTTGGATAAGCATCAAGGACATTACGCTGACAACCGAAAGGGATTTTGGATACCTATGGTATTCGCTTCTGCTTATATATCAGAAATAATGCTATACTTTCCACTGCATGTTAAAAAGTACGACGCGAGCGAAGATAGGTATGTTGGTTTTCTTCTGAATTTTTTTCATATTTTTGGTTTTTTGCTTCACGTGATATTGACTTTACTTAAAAAGTTCCACTATTCAATGGCAAGGTGAAAAAATAGAAACGGGCAAAGTAAGATTACTCCCAATGGGTATGTTATGCTTTTCTTGACTTGGGAGCTAAAATCAACCCAAAAAAACCCTAACAAACAAACTCAACTGTTTGCCTAGTTATAGCTCATATTAAACTTACACCAAGCTAACCTTACTTTAAAGGGCAACGGTTTTTTCAATATAAAGCAGAAACAATGTATGAAGCATCTGAAGAAACAGGTAAACAACCACACGTGCTATTAAAAAAAATGACAAGTTTGTTAGACTATGTCAACGGTTTGTTGACTTTGCAAAATGACCACGAGAGGAATTTCTTGAAAATGTGGCAAATAAGTGTTTATAAGAGTGGTAGAGGAGACATAGTTCGCAAAAACGAACTCATACAGGAGGAAATAATTGTTACTGAGGAGGATGAGGAGGATGAGGATGAGTTGCCTGAGAAGAAAACTATCATAAACGTACGCACACTTTGGAACAAAAAAAAACTTCCATCACCACTCAAACAGCTTAAAATCCATTGCGCATGTACCCTTTAATTCCTACCAAAAAAACTACTTGGTTATATTTTAATGGGAATTAAAGAAACTAAACAAAGACTGAGAAAAAGCAACCACGTTTGATATATTTTCTATTTATTGTGCAAACTTTTCTAACAATTCTATGTTATAGCTTACTTCTATTGATCTGGAGCAAAATAACAATAAAGGTGTTCCTATAATCAACCTGTAAGTCAATTCAGTCGTCCTAGCATCATCAAGCTAGTCAATATCGTACACGAATAGGCCAATTGCAACCTATTCTTTTGTATACGCTATGCAATAGCTTCAAGTTCAATAAATCAACGAATGTACGGAATTAAGTTGAATTTTCATGGTTATAAAGTTGATAGAAGTAGCCAATTTTTGTGTAGGAACTACACAACTTAAAACCACTTGTAACGTTAGGAATTCATAGAACTCGCTTGTGAATAGTACGGTTCATGGAAATCAAAGAGGTAGCACTAAGAATAAGTTATGGACTTGGTCAGTGCGCAGGCACCTAAAGAAGCTTAGAACATTGGTTGGCGTACCCTATCTTAGTTTTTTGGTCACAAATGGAGTAGGAGAATCAACCAAACCTGAGAATAAAGAATTGCTAGTTTGTTTGATTTGGGCTTCGTGATATATTGACTACACATACCTGTGTTTATTAGGACTAAAATGATGGATTTATAGTTGCTGGTACCCACATTTTAAAGACAGGTATCCGAATAGAGTACCACTAAGATATTGTTTGATGATCAAACTTTTTTTCAAGAAAGGTATTGTCCGTATCATTCAAGTTGCTAATCTTTGCAACTTTTGGCTGTTTGTGACTTTTGGTTTTCGTGTTTAGTCAGATCTGACAGATCTTGCAACTTCTGTTAGTTCTTACAAGATCTGTCAGTTTTGTTAGTTCTTGCAAGATCTTACACTTTGATACTTCTGCCAAACCTGTCGCAAACTTGAATGATACGGACAATAACACTAAAACGTTACGTCCATCTTCTGCGATTACAATTGAATGTTGTAGCTGGTTAAAATATTGTAATTTAAAGTGAAGTCTGCATTTTGCCATAAATCACGTGTTTTGGAAGTACGCGATTGTTTTTTATTATTGGACCAATTAAACTTTTAACGTAGTTCGTTGTACAGAGATACACCATCGCTCAAGCGATTTAAAGTAAAACAACACAAAATCCTTTCCACCAAGACTAAATTTTACTTCTTCGTTAACATTAGGCATAGAAGACGTTTTGAAGCTAACGTTTTCTGCTTTTTTGCCGTTCATAGTAACACCAACGATTTTATCCTTTTGCCATACTCCCTAACGTTTATATAAGATGACAAAGAGGAATAAAGTAAGCACAAGCTGTTGTTGCCTTTTTTAATAACCACATTATCTTTATAGTGTCATCTCCTATTGTGTAGGTATAAACGTATTCTCCTCCTTGACTCATTGCTTCATTTAAAAGGACTTCAGTTTTTTAGTGGGAACTCGCTTAATCTTTGAAACTTAAAGAGAGCCTCATTTTTTTTGTATCAAATCTTGTCAGATTGGACGCCATTAGAACTTCACCAGGATACATGCTGATAAGGTAGGTTTAGGTGAAGCAGGTTTACTCCCCCGGCTCTACATGCGAACATCAAATTAGAGAGCAAAAACCAGAGAATTTTTGCACAAAGAAAATAGGATTCGTATTTACAGTCAAATTAGTCAGTTATAATGTATGGTGCCATTAATAAAAAGGGCGGACCCTACCTTATACCCCAATGAGTATTTTGGACGAACTGACACTTTGCTCAATAGTTAAATTTTAATCAACATTAGAGCTGTTTTAATTCTAGTTGTTTTAATGTATTTTACATGCATCACCACCCATTACCTCCCTATAATATATTTTACACTAACTCATACAGATTTCTGAGCTTGGAGTTTTTTATACTCCTTAATCATAAACTGTAGTTTTTTACCATCCATATCAGATTGCTCTTCTAAAACCTTTATACGTTCTGCAGCAACCTTCTTTTCTTGTTCCCATACTCTTTCTCTCTCATGCCACTTAGTAGTAAGATCAGATATATGTCTCTTAAGAGACGTAGAATCATTATTATTAGTCAAATCAGAATCAACTTCTGATACGACTATCTCAGATTCTATTTCATGCCAACTTGCTTCACTGCTATAATCATCCATTCTTTTACTGCTGTTGTTGCTACTAGGCGCATTATTGATCTTAGCTGTTAATTTTTGGTTCTGTTGTTGTTGTAGTATCAAGCTCTTTTCAAGTGCTTTATTATCTTGTAATAGCTTAACAACACGTTGCTTCTCAGTATCCAAATCCTAAAAAAAAATCAAAAAAAACCAACGACTTTGTAAACAACCAACTACTTCTAGGTGTTGTTATGTAGCTATAATAATTTAACGTACACTTGTGAGTATATCATATTGTACTTCTAACTTAGCTAATGAGTTCTTTAGGGTCTCATTAGCCCTTAAGGCGTCTTGTGATGTTGTAGCCAATGACGTCACAAGTTGTTGTTTTTGGAGCAGATCTTCGTCTTTTAGCTTCGCTTCTGTTTGTAACCTTTATTTTTTGTTAGTGGCACTCCTCTCGTATGCAATAAAACTGTTTTAAACGTACTTTTTGATACGCTTTCTCATAATTTTCTGTTTCTTTTGTTGTGCTTCCAAGTCGCTTGACATACTCTGTTGATGCTCTGCTGCTTGTTCTTCAACATAAGATTGTTTCAATCTTAATTGAACTTCCAACTCTGTTATCCTCAGTTGTTGGTTGCTTCGCGCAATGTTCCTTAAGTAGGTGTTAAGTTAAGTGGTACAAAATGACGTTTTGATACAAATCTACAACACGTACCATGCTTCTACTTCTTTGTTTCTATGCTCGGTAAGCTCATCAAGTTGTTTGATTGTTTTATTCTTTATAAGCTGCTCTTGAACAAGTGTTTCTTGAATTTGCATAAATTGCGTTCCAAACTTAGATGACATATCATCAATCTCTCTTTGTAGACTTTTGACCTCGACACGTAATCCCTCATCGGTTTCTAAAAGTGTATAAGCAACTCATAGTTGTATAGTACAAAACAAACTGAACCAGCGTAAATATGACACTAACCTGGAAGTGGTACATCTTCAAGTCTTCTCTTTAGTTTTTTAATTTTTTCTGTCAACACCAAATTAGTTTCTTTTGATTTTTTCAGCTGTACTACATCCTCTTCGCCTTTTGAAACACTAAGAAAGAAGAATAGTATGAGTATAAAGGAATACACACTAACACAACTAAAAATAAGGCGATAAAAGGTGGACATACATTAACTGTAAGTTTTTAATGGTTTCCACTATCTCGTCATCTCTTGTATTACCCAGTAGTACCATTATGTCTTTAATAAGCGGCATATTGCCCTAATTAGATAAGTAATGAGATACATTCGGCCAAATCAAGAAAATGAGTATTTTTCCGTACTGTACTGCCGTCATGGTTCTGTTGAAGTCTATTCTTCTCCCTCTCAACTTGTAGAGCTACTTCAAGCTTTTCTCGCTGCTGAATCACATCGGCAACTTTTTGCTGCTCTGTTTCTAGTTGTAGGTCCAAACTATGTTTGGCTTGTTGTACACGCGCCTTTAAGCTCTGTAGAGCTTCCTACGAGTAAAAATGAATCAGACTTTTAGTACAAACGCTAAAATAGCTTCTGTCGCTCAAATTAATAGCAAGCGTGGTATACAAAGCGGTTAGTACCTTTGACAACAGTAGCTGTGCAGTACTCTGCTTTAATGCAGCGCGAAGTATTTGCGCTTCGTTTGAACCGCTCACCCAGCGTTTTTCATTGTCAGTGGAGCCCTTATTTTAAAAATAAGCTTCAAAAATGGCAATACAAACTTTTGTACATCGCTTTGGTCTCTGTGGTCCTTTTGCATGTCTCTGGTAGCTGGATAGTTTGTTTAATTACGACAGACGAATGTTTTGCGTAATTTTAGCCTTATCGCCACAGTACGTTGGACACTACTACGCAGTGATCTAAATCTACGCACTGTTTCTTGACACCTATTTTCAAAAGCCACTACAATGAATCTAGGATCACTGTGGCTATCAGGTAATGCATTCACGAGCTTAAAAGATTGTACGAGACCATCTACGACTTTGCTGGCCACCATTTTAAATTGCTACAGTTCACTGAAGCTCTAAAGCATCTACCACTTGGAATATTGCAACTATGCTAGTTACCATACTACTGACTTTGGCTGCGGCTGTTTTAATTTACTTTTACACTCAAAAAGCTCCCAAAAAACGGAATAACGCACCAGGAGACGCTGTATTTATAACAGGATGCGAGTGCGTTTATTTTACGCGGTTTTTGTTGTCGTCCGCCATTGACGTCTTTATTCCTAAGCACTGGCTTTGGTAATATTCTAGCAAAGCGCCTGGACGCTTCAGGATACTGTGTTTTCGCAACATGCCTTACAGACGAGTCTACAGCTCTCCTCGATTCACAAACATCAAAAAACGTAGTTACCATTCAGTGTGATGTAACAAAACAGGCATGTAGCTTATTTCCGGAGCCATCAAAGCTGAGCACAAGGTCCATCGTTTACCTTTGATTTTGACATGTTCTCACAGGAAGACGTTGATCGTGCTCACCAAAGAGTATTAGAAATATCTAAGGAAAAGCTGTGGAGCGTTTATAGCATAGTAAATAACGCTGGTATCAATGCTGGATTCCATTTCGACTTTACGGATATTGAGGACTTTGAAAAAGTGTTCAAAGGTACACAAGACTCTTAGTACTTGTTCGAGCTTGGAGTTCTTATTTTTATGTAGTGAATCTTTTTGGTGCTATACGAGTTACAAAGAAGTTTATGCGTATGCTTTAGAGCGGCTTATTGTTGTTATTAACCACGTGATATCATAGCAATGCTTAAGAAAAAAAAAGGAAGAGTTATAAATATATCAAGCATTCTTGGCCTTTGTGCAAGTCCTCTGGTAACTGTGTACGGATCAGCGAAGGTAAATTCATTCTTAGTGTATGAGCGACAATTCATTAGTATAGTTTGCCTTGGATGGGTTTAGTAGGTCATTGAGAATAGATATGAAACCGTTTGGTGTTAAAGTAATACTTCTCAGTAAGAACAATTGTAATGACTAGCCAACTGCTAACCTCTTTAAGACCCAGGTGGTTTTGATACAGCTATTTTAAACAAAGCTGGAGAACAAATGCAACCTTGTACATAAAGATAGTATGCACACGTGATTGAATTTTGACTTTCCTTTCTAGACTTCGATAGACACCCTGAACTACATGAAGAGTACGGTGATAAGTATATGCAGAAAGTAGTTGCAGCTTCTAAAAGATATCCTCTTGGTAACCCTAAATTGGTTGTAGATGCTCTTGTACGTCTTAAAATCGGTGTAAAAATATCCTTACAGCTACTAGATGGTTGCACTAACAAGCGAGAACCCACGGCCGAGGTATGCTAGAGTTGTTGTTTAAGTACTAATACTGTTTTGTAGGTACATAGTTGGCGCTGATGCTCAATTGCTTAGATTCGTTGCGATGCTTCCAGATACATTGTATGATTGGCTGCAAGAGTCATTTGTGCGGCTTCCTAAACCTTATTGTACACTAAAGAACAAATAAACTTATGGATCAGTAATTAATGAGAATGTTGAAGGTTTGTCAAATACAGCTATTTATTAACATAAGGCTAGTTCGATAGACATTGAGGTAGAGGCAGAGGTCCCAGAAACTCTGTTACAACATCTTGGTAGTTATCTGGAAGCAAGGATATCGCATTTAAAAACAAACCATCCATTCCAACAATATATCTATTCACGTGGTTAATAACTTGAATGTGTGTTATCCTACCTAGGACGAGGGTGTTCAGCTGTGAGGGCATTCATCTAGCAAAACCACTTAGCAGTGTTAAGGTAAAGGCGTTTTGTACCAAAGTATCAATAACTTCATTTGGGTCTCCAAGCATGGTTGTCTTCTTAACGAGTGCTTCATATTCCTTAATATACTTGTCTCCATACTCTTTTTTAGATTGCTCATGTTCTTCAAAATCTGAACATTGTAAAACAGATGCAAAATCTTTATTAATACCTACGCACGTTTTTCATGTAAGGTTTTTGAGTTGTTTAGTATCGGTGTTGCGTAAGCTCCAGGAGCTTAACGAGTTAGTGGTTGCTCTAGAAAGTGTATTCGTACTCATAGTTATGACGGGAATACCAAACATTTTAAGCTCTTTACGTAGCATTCGACTAAAACCATCTACTGCAAACTAAAAACATTTTAATTGGTAGGAGTTAACATCGGAGATATTGATCCCGGAACGTCTTATTTTGTTTTATCTTACCTTCGATGATGCGTATGATGTAAACCCAGGTAACGCACATAATGCCAAAGCGCTTGACATATTGATAAATCTGCCACGTGTCTTTTTTAATATCGCTATGTGTAACGACATTAAAAATCAAAGTTTGCTCGGAACTACGTAACACTTTTTTCTTGACGTACGTAAAAACGCTTTTGTAATATTAACAAGACCAAATACGTTAACTAACACGATTTTTAGAAGGAGTTATATCGGAGATAACGCGAGGATACAAAATAAAAAACTAGAGTGAATTCCGTTTTTTGTTTTTTTAACTTGCCTTCAAAAGTTTGTTTAAAGTCTTCAACTGACGTGAAATCAAATAGGAATCCTTTTAATATACCAGCATTATTAACGACACCAACGACCCTCCATAATTTCTTCTCACATATCTCATTGATAGTATTTACAGCTTTCAAGATATCTTCCTTTCAAAAAAAGTCAGAAAAAACGAAAGGGAGAAAAAATTCGAAACAGTACTTGCCTTTTTTGTAACATCGCATTTTAACGCTATAACTCTATCGGAGGTAGCTTTGTTGAGTGCTTTTACTGCATTTTCTCGAAGACATGACGCGAAAACGCAATACCCAGAGGCATCTAAGCGACGTGCAAGCATGTTACCAAACCCAGTGCTATTTGTTGTTTAGATAGGTTGTATTTACTATTTTAATACGTACTCACAACCAGTTATAAACACTGCATCACCTTCAACATACACACGCTTACGCTTGTTTCTCATGTACGCTCTTAAAAGATACAACGCTGTACCTCCAATCGCAAACAATAGAGTAATATGAAGCAACATGTAAAAGTCAAGGTACTACAATGAATGCAGGAACTTATTTGACTATTGGTGCATAGTAGGAGTTGACAATATCTGAACTGTATGTCAAAAAGATCTGAACGGAAATTAAGTGACGTCAACACGGAGATATCAGAATTTGTTTGACTGTGATTAGTTTTTAACTCGGTTTTCAAACGGTTTTTTGTTTTCGCTGTTAAGACAAGATTTAGGTATTTCATTTGTTGTATACTCCTTGGCGCTAATCCTAAATCATAAAAGGAAATTAATTACACAAAAGTTCCGGAACGTGTCCCCATGCCGTCATTACTTCTCGTTACGCGTAGACTAGAATTATGGTGTTATTTTAGAAGTTTGTGGCATGATATCACGTGATAAATTTATTCGGAGGTAAAAACTTGCGAGCATTGGTACATATTACTATGGCGAGGTTGTTATAACATAAAACCAACAGAACACTATTATTGACTCATATTTCTCCCTGTTTGATACATTTACAAATAAAGAAACCTTGAAAAACTTTCTACATTAAATACATACCTCGCTTTATACAGTTAATTAAACATAACTGAGGCACTCCGAGGTTTCTTTGTTGTAATTAAAACAAACGTGGTATAAAGTATACTAGTACACGCCGTGTGGGCACTCTACAGTATCTCAGATCGAAGCCCCTAAGATTGCGACCGTGTCGCGGAAGTGTGAGTTAGAGCAACGTTCCGAAGCATTATTTTGTGCGTGGTGAGGCTGGATAGAGACGAGACCTTTTTTGAACAATCAGGTTTTCTACTCTTTATGGCAGAGAACAAACGAAGTGTATTTGTAGGTGAACGACTTTGTCTTATCTTTTGATTCACAAAAACTGCGTAAACTCTTAGGAGTTTCAGTCCATCACGTTGTGGTTTTTTAAGCTACTTTATTCAGTATCTAACTGACACAGCAACAAGCAATGCATCTCTTCAAAGCATCTATCGTAACACTATTATTTATCGCGCTATCTGCCTTTGCTGTTAAGTTTTCGAACGTTGCGCTTCATAATGACCTCTCTTCGTTCATCCATCATCCTCATCGCACTGCCACTGAAGGATATGAGCCCGTAAAGGTACTAAATTAAAGCTACATGTAGTTTTAAATCAAGTTTTTGCTGTTGACTATTCTAATAAAATTTGACATTTAGACAGCTCCTGGTGCTCCGTACCCTTTCGCTTCCAGACCGCAGTTTCCTGGTGAAGAAGATTTACCTTACGCACCTGTGAAGGGATATGGGAGGAACGGAGCTATATTGATCGATTTCGACGGTGACGGAGATTTGGATATCTACTTAACAGATGCATACCAAAATGACAACAAGTTGTTTATCAACCTCCTCAAAGAGGTACGCTATTGTTTTTTGCTAACTGTGATCTCTGCGTCTTACTCTATTTAGTGTGGGAGCATGCAATTTGATGATATAACATCGGAGATGGGTGACGTTGGACTAAATGATCACGACTCAGCTGCCTTGTGCTTCGGTGATATGAACAATGACGGATTGGATGATATTGTAGTTATGGGACATGATTCTAACGAAGAATCTGGAATACGTCTTCTACAGTAAGTAACATACACAAAACTATTAATAGCTCACTTTTGGTAACAGAGGTGTGAAACGCTCTAGAAAAGGGAAAAAAATGAGAAAAGGAAACTGTAGATACACTCTGTACTCAACTTTCAGTGACGTTTCAGAAAGATCAGGTGTTAAAACTCCTGGGTATGAATCATACACGCCTTCTGGTTGTACAGTTGCAGATTTTGACGGTGACGGTAAACTTGATATCTACGCTTCTACTTTATGGTTCAATATGAGTGACGGTTCATTGATTTTCAACGATGTTCAACCTCGGTTGACTCATAACATGCTATTTATGCAGTCTTCCTTGCCGCTAGTTTTCACAGAAGAAGCTGGACCTCTTGGACTCCAAAATCAAGAACTAAAGGGTATCACATGGGCTGTTGGTGCCGCAGATTTCGATGGAGATGGTGATGTAGATATTTTCGCTTCTGAAGATCAAGGAGCTATGTTTGCAACAAGTGCGACTGTTTTTGTACTATTGATTGTACTAACTCCTGTTTCAAGCTGTTAGCCAAGAATTTGGTCTTGATAGAGGCTACCTTCGCGTATTTAAGAATAGGCTCGTTGAAGACGGTGAACTAAGCTTTCAAGACATCACCCTTGATATGGGTATTCCTCCAGCGGATTATATGTCTGTTAGCTTCGGAGATTTAAACTGTGATAGTACGATATGCCATTCCTTTTCTGTTTTTTTTCTTCGTAGTTGTGATGGTCTTCTTACCTTTTGTATTTAGCTAAAACGGATATATTTTATTCACTGTTTGGTGACTATGGTCAAGTTGATAATATTCCAGCTTTTGCACCATACACTCAACCAGCTGAAACAAGCCGATGGCGGTATTTTGATGGAACAACTTTCAAAGATTCTTGGGAATCAACACCACGTATTGGTGGCGTAATCTCAACTCCTTTCGGCTGGGGATCGACTCTAGTAGACTATGATAATGACGCTGACATGGACATTATATTCAACGGAGGCATCCATGTAGGAAGATTCATTGACTTCAGTCCTGGAGCTGTTCTTGAAAACCAAGGATGTCGTTCAGGTCAAGACTCGTTTAATACCCTTTTTGAACGTGATGTGGGAGCCTACAGTACAGTAGAAAACGGAGGTAACCCTTTTACAAGCGAGATGATAAACTGTGTGATTTCAGGGGACTTGGACAATGACGGGTTTAATGACCTTCTTCTAACTTCTAGTTTCGCTGCTCCACCTGAAGCGCCATACTCATTATACACCGCTGATTTGAATATTGGTAATGGGAGCCCTCAGTTTCCTGTTTCAGATTATACCGGATCTTCTTTTAACGATGACTATGGTAAATGGATAAACTGGGAAGTAGTTGATCCTACTGATCCTGATCCTCAAGATTTCACTTGGAAAGGTATAGATGAGATTCCAGAAGGACGAGTTTTCCTCTTGAAGAATGATGGTGATGTGCCACACAGTAAGTATTGTGCAACTATAGTTCTAGTATTAACTGAATTTATTAGAAGGGCGATCTGTTCGGGTTACGGCTGTAGGAACAATTGGTATTGTACCTTCTGGTTGTGTCAACAGAAATGGTATCGGTGCTGTTGTTGTTGTCAAGCCAAGGAAAAACCAATACGAATTAGCTAATTTTGCTTATTCGAAGCCTATTGTTGGTGGTTCAGGATTTGCAGGACAAGATGGATTGGCAAAGACTCTCGGGATTAAAAATGCGAAGTACACAAACATTGAAATAAGATGGCCAAGTCCAAATGGTGTTCTCACGAATGAACTGAAATGTGTAGAGCATGGCGAAGATATAATCTTTCCTGAGATACCATGTGATATCACACACAATAGATGTCCATCTGGGAGCCCACTAGAAGGATTTTATTCCTTTAGATCTTGTATTCTAAACAATATTAACTCGCTAAGAAGATCAAAAGTACTTGGTGGAAAAGAAGCATCTTTATTCTATAAACGTATGTGTAACGCTTTCTTAGAGAGACATGGTATCCATAGAAATTGGTTGTGTCCTTCAATAAACTGTAACTAAATATTGTAATTTTAAACATAACTAGTGTATGTATTTTTGTTCCTTCGCAGCTTCGACCTCTGAAATCTCGGTTGCCAATTTAACACATGTATTGACATTGGATACAGCAAACAACTGTATTGAGGAAGGTAAAGATTCGTTGCCTGTAAATGTCAAAAAGCCTACGCTGTGACGTCAGGTAAAACCAATTGAGAAGCTCAACAGGTACAGCTTTTTGCCAAGAACTCGATAGTGGCAGCACTGTTCTTTTTATGTGGGAACGGTAGAAAGGTATTCCCGAGTGTTGGGTTTTGTACAGTGCAGCAGTATTCTCATCGTATGACTTCGTAACATAAGCGGAGCTGCGGCACAATTAAACATCCGAAAACATACAGAATTTCTGACACGAGTCAAGACATCATCATTTATCTAGTAATACAACAATGACACAACAAACGACTAGCACTGATGTAATATATAAACCTGTACCTAACTCTCCGAGAATGGGTTTTTCTAATGGAGCGAGAATTTACAATCCAGAATGAGAGCAACAACATTTAATGAAGTCGTCAATACTATCGAGTCTTTCTACGCCAGTAAACATTCATTTACCTTCTACATCAACGGAACAATAAGGAAGGACTACACAAGTGTCAGACAATGGGCTGAGAGCGTAGATGATAATATGAAATCAACATTTGTTGGCGGAACAATAGTAGTTGGTAACTTGGATTTTTCTGAAGAGACAATGACATTGAAGGGTATTGTTTATCAATTTAAGGATGGGAAATTTGCAACTTCTTGTTACTTAGTTACAAAGGTTGTAATTGAAAATGACAAAGTATTACTTAAACACTGTGATATGTACTACGACTACATTTGATATAAAGTCTTAAAATAAAGTATATTCATATTCGTTTATAGTGTTATCGTGTCCTAACAATCTCCAAATAGGATTGTGGCACAATCAGGTTATAACATGCGTGCATACCTAACTCCAATGCAAAAGTGGGTGCATTGGTGAATATAGAACTTACTTGGTACCAATAAAAAAAAAGATTGGGTATGAAATTTACTCTTTTTTAATGTCAAAATAGAAAACTAGAAAAACAACCAATAAAAAACCCGGTTGCTAGGAAATGCAGCTGAAATCAAATAAAAATACCTATACTCACCAAAGGAGGATACTAGAGTAAAGAAGAATAATGTGGATTTGATTTTAGGCATTTTGGCGACTACGATAGACTTGCCTTAAAGGGTTTTTTTTATTGAAATTATAAACTTTCACACATACACAAGATGGAAAGTCTGGTTTTATCTCTGTTACTGCTATTTTCAATTATGACTCTACTTGCTTTTGCGCAACGTGATTTGTACAGCAAGGGTGTACATGATATGCGTCGTTTTCAGGTATACTTCCAACAACTTTTCTATTTTCCTGTTTTCGGTTTGTACGGATACGTGTTTGTTCCACGCACGTGTTTTGTTACCTTAAATAACATTTAGACGTCAGCTGTGCCAGGATCTGTAAATGTTTATGATTTTGGAGCCAAGGGTGATGGCGTAACTGATGATACAGGTAAACACGAATGGGATGTTAGTTTGTGCTCAAATAATTTTTCAGCGGCGTTTTCGAAAGCTCTAAAAAGCCTCGAGAATACTGGAGGTATAGTACATGCTCCTCAAGGAAAGTTTAAGTTCAACGGCGAACTAACTATACCAAAAGGCACGTGATTTCGGACATCACAAAAAAAATTAACTTTTTGTTTATAACAGCTGTCACTCTTGAAGGCACATTTCGCAGGTACGATATGACTCTTGTCAACGTTGGTATTAAATGTTTCTTTGCGACCTAAAGTGTACCATCTCACGACCAGAAAGTTCCAACTACTAAGGGCACTTTTTTCATGCCTTACAATGGTATGTAGCAACTTGGGGTTTTGTAGTATTTGTTTGTTGCAGTATTCGTTTCTCAGGCTTACTTTGTATTGTTAGGTCGTGGTAAAGTTAATGGAACCTCCTTTATCACTGTCTCTGAAGACGCCACCATTCGTGGAGTGGTTATATACTATCCAGAAGTAAAGGTTTGTGAGACAAACAAAAAGAAAATGATTGTTAACCCAGCTGCAGAAAGATGTTGCTCCTGTTCCATACCCTTGGTCTATTGACATGGTAGGCGCTAATGCTGCTGTACTAGATATTGAGTGTCTTAATTGTTATAATGCGATTCGGGCTGTCCATTCTTCTAGACATTATATCGCCAGGCAAGTAACTAATCAAATACTTGTTGTGAAGAAAATATTATGGAACTTTTCGTTCACAACTGTTACGTGTCATTTTATACCATAAATGTTAAATATGACCATAGGGTTCAAGGGCAACCAATAAATATTGGTGTTTATATTGATGAGACATACGATATTGGTAGAGTCGAAGATGTTCATTTTAATCCATGGTAACCGAATTTTTTTTAACCAAGAAAAAACTGAGATCTTACCTTACGCAAATAGGTATAGCAACAACAAGGTCTTCATGAAAGTATGATAATATATTGTACTATTTCTATTTAACTTCAATAGCATCAATTACTGAATGGCCGTGCTTTTGTTATCGCTAGAAGGTACAAACCAGAAACAAGATAACTTAGTACTTTTTTTTACTTTTTCTGTACTCTAATAACCTCTTACAGTGACTGGGAATACTTCTTTAATACTTTCGCTTTTGGATATGCTGTTGGCTATGATTTTATTAAGAGCAGCACTGGATCTTGTAATGGGTAAGTGAACACGTGAAGCAAAATGTGTACTAAAAAAAACCTACTAGGAACTTCCTTGGTATTGGCGCAGACATGATGGTTAACGTACTTCTTATATGTCCATTGTCTATGTTGACCCTTTAATCAATAACTAGGCTTCTGTCCGTGTTGCGGATGCTAAAAAATGGGGTATATTAATTACAAACGGAGAGTTTACTGCATTTGTAAGCGAACAATTTGGAACTGGTACTTTATGCTTCAGAACCCTTTTTACTTCGTCCCTACATTCTAATCAATACCCAAAGCGTATGGACCAAGTTACCAAGTACTAGTAGAGCCATCAATGACAGGATCAATCCGGTTTGAGAACAGTAAGTTTAGTAAACAGTTCACGTTTGTTCTAAGATTAAAACACTATTTAGCTGCTTTTTGGGGACCTTCAACTGCTGTTGCTGTTGTGAATGCTGGAACAGCATCGTTCTCTAACTGTGTATTCAATGATTGGGGTTCCAAACGTCATGCTATTGAAGTAAACAAAGGATCGATACTAATCGCAAACAATGACTTTCAAAAGGATGACAACCAAATCTACATTGGAAAAGATGCTGATAGAGCAATCATCACTGGTAATATGGTAGCGGTACGCTTTGTATAGGTATTTTTCGACGTTAGCATTAACCAATTTACCAGGGAGCTATTCGGTTCTCTGTGAATAATGCACGAAAAGTTGTAGAGAACAACTTGGGAACAAGCTAGGAAACAACATGCTGTGGATTTTCGGATGAAGAAAAAATAAAAAACCATCCCCTTATTAGAGTGAAAGCCAGCATGAGGACGTAAATCATCTTCAAAGTCTGTCATATTACTAGTATGTTCTTTATACATCTTTTGTATTAGCTAAACACTGTGACGTCTTCCATTGTCTTGAGATGATCACGAGCGTAGCCAACATTATCGTGAATAAAATTTGCTTTCACAGAAAGTGACTTAAGCAGAAATAGCGACTAAGGAGACACAAGACAAACAAGTCATTCCAGACACCCATTATCGTTCCCAATTGTTATCTTCGGTGCAAAGGATAAGAGGTTCATAGTCCAAGTTTATAACATGATTAAAAACCACATGGAAAAATTCGTACATCAAACGCGGTTTAACAAGCTATTTACTCTCCCACATGGTTTAGTTATGCTAGTATGTTCTTACAATTTTTACACTCTTTTTATTATTATTATTGCTTTTACAGTCATTTAGTTAGTTTTTCGAACGCGTTTACAGCAGCTACAATACATTTTTGTTTTTGTTTTTTTTTTTGCTTTTTTTTTGCTTTTTGTTTTAAAAGTTATGCCAATTGAACTGGTCCAAGTCTGCTGGAGCTTCTTGGACTTCTTGAGCAGCTTTAAGTGCAGCAGCGATAGCCTATATAAAAATATTAATTATACATCCAAGCAATGACTAAGAAACACGTGCGCAAACGCGAAAAAACAACGAAAGAAAAAAAGCAAAGAAGCTGTCGTTATCGTCAGGAAAGGTCACATGTTTCATAGTAGAGAGAATACGTACGTTAACACTCTCAGGTGTAAGATTATCAAAATCAGGTAAACCTCCTGAAGCAAGAAGCTCATTAATAGCAACATTATCATCATCTTCTTCTTCTTTACCACTACTCTTACCGCGAAGCTCTGATGACAACTCACCAAGACCCAAGAGATCAACAGATCCTTTCTGTTGCTGTTGTTGTGTTTTCCCAGTAGTAGTAGATCTCCTTATACGAGGTTGGTCTTGTTGCTCTGATTTGGAGCTTGTTTTGCTTGCTTTGCGTTTTTTTGTGCTGGCTTGTTTTTTTTCTTTGGCTGGCAGCTTTGTCTTTGTCTTTTTCCTTGACCTTGCTTTCCAGTAGGTTTTCTCATCACCATCTTCTTTTTCTTCTTCAAAATCCTCATCATACTTAGCAAAGTAAGCTTGTTCTCTGACATTCATCTTTCTTTGCATAGCTTCAGCTTGCTCTTTTTGTGAAGGAACTTTCTTCTTTTTTTTCTTCATTCTCAAAACTTTCGGTATTACACTGTAGTCTTTAGAGCTAATGTCATCTAAACTACGTTTCCTTGTTACAGGACTCTTAGCAAATTTCAAATCCTTCTTCATTTTTTGTTTCTTAACATCACGTTCAACTAAAGACAAGAAAACATGAGATTCACCATATCTTTCTTTAAAAGCTTTTTTTTTAAAAATCTTACGTGATCTTCGTTGGGCAAGTCCTGTACGTTTAACACCTTTGCCCCATTTCATCTCCTCTGATTCTTCTACAACAAGATTAACACTTAAAGAATTGGTATCGACTCAAGAAAGCTACATACGGCGTTGTATTGGTTGCTTCACAGCAGGAATTGAGCTACTGCCAATCATACGTGGTTTCAATTCAGGAGATCTTGGGCTCGCCCGACCTCCTCTGTTTCTACCTGAAGACCTTCTACCGCGACCTAAACTAAATCTCTTCTCTGTTGTTTTAGCTAATAGCACAATCAACAAACTTATCAACAAGCCAACAATAATATACAATATAAAATAACGAGAAAATAAAATCAACAATAATAGCTATTCATGCGCACGTGAAGGTTTCGGACTTTGTTTCGCAGAAGATTTAGTTGGTAATCTTTGTCTTTTTACACTTACAGAGGACTTTGTGTCTGAGACATTAGGCGCGCGCCTTCCTTAAGAAGAGGTAAGTGGTAAATAAGAAAACAAGCCAAAACCAAACAAGGGGCGTACTGCTCTTAGCTCTTTTACTTGGCGATTTGGCCTTGTCAAAGCTTGACGTACCACGTCTTTGTTTTGGCGGTATAAATGGTTCGACATCTTTCTCGTCCGTCGTAGTAGGTAGTAATGGAGAATCAATACTAGTAGTATACTGTGGGCTATGCGAGAAATTCCCTGAGTAATTCCGTTGTTGCATCAACTCATCAAGTTTGTTCATGTCATTAGTAGGTGACATTGATCTTTGCCTACCCATAGGTCGAGGTGGTGGCATTCCAGGTATTCCAGGCATTCCAGTCATTGGCACATCCGAAGGAGGACTGAAAAATGGAGGTGGAGCTCCACCCGAGCCTGGCTGTGGCGGTGGAGGTGGAGGTGGCCCACCCACTGATGGTGGTATTCGTCCTTCTGGAGGTTTAAATGCTCCTTGGTCGAATTTTTCTGCTCCCATCATCGGTGCTAATGGTGCTGATGGTGGTAGTGAAGACACAGACTTTGGTTGTGGTTTTAAGTAGTCAAGAGCTTTACGCTTTCGTTCAGCACCAATTTTCTTCGAAGTAGGCTTTTTGCTTTGTGATTTTTTTCTAGTTTTTGCTTTTCCCTTTTTTTTGTTCTCCTTTTTAGGTGTCTTGGCCTTTGAAAAAATAAAACTATCATTCTCGCTCGCTTTTTCATTTAAAACTTCAGCCTTTTCTTGGCGGTCTCGACGGATTTCTCGTTCTCTCTCCGCTTTCTCTTTTTTTTCCTCCTGTCGTTTTTTCATTTGTTCCTCATATTGACGCATTTCTTCTTGTTGTGTTGCTTTCTCTTCCTCATTTTGTCTAAGGCTTTCTTCTTCCTTTAATAGTTCTCTCTCATTTCGTTTACGCATTTCTGCTTCTTCCACCTGTGATACAGGGCTAATCGCATCTTGACTTTCGTCTAAATCGGCGTAATCACTCATTTCTACATCGAACTTATCATCCGCATAATCCATGAATAGATCGGGTGTAATAACATCCGCAGTTTGTTTACCAACACGTGTAGACACAGAGCGGGAGAGGCTTTGTGATAGATCTGAGTCAAGTTCGCTCTCAAAATCTGAGTCATCACTACCACTTTCTTCTTCACTACTACTTTGGTCACCATCACTCATATAAGCATCATCTCCAGTTTCTTCTGACAGCTGCAAAGCATAAGTTAAAAATAACAAACTCAAACAATCATAAAAAAATATATTTTGGTTTTCGTACTCCCTCATCTGTGCTTCTATAGCCTGGAGGCAATCGTGAACTACTTGAAGATCTTGTAGATTTACGAGAACTATTCTCTACATTGTTATCAGGGCGCACCCCGGCAATTTGAAGTGCTAGAAAAGGGAGTAAGTCTTTTTGTTTCGTACGAAAATACAAAAAAAAATAAAGCATGCTATCATCGTGTACATTACATGTACATTCATACATAAATACATAACGCAATATCATAATTTTGGGTATACAGAGAAAGTAATTTAAAAGATATTTAAGACAAATACGTACATTCCATTGGTGCACTCGCACCTGCTGGGCTACGGCTTATAAGAATACAGAAGCAACAAAAAATAACAAAGAATGCGCGGGCAATGTATCCACATAGCCCTGCACAAAGACCAATACAAGAAATACCACCCCTTGACATTCGTCAAAAAAAAAACGGCAAATGACCTTTTTCTCTTTTTTTGTCTCTTTTTTCTTAAGGAAGTATTGTTTTCAACCTTTTTTCGAAAGTGTCACTAAAATAACGTACCTAGACTTTTTGGCCGATACCCATTGATTTTCCTTTGACGCTGCACTTATTGTATGCGTTTGACTTGAGCGTTTTTGCAGCATCTTAATCCTCTCATTTATAGACAACGAGGTTGATTCCCAATCCTGTTGCGATTGGCTTACGTTACTAGCGGTATCATCATCTAAATCATGATTGCCATAGTAACCATCTTTAATTTGTCTTTGTGATTGACTAGGCTCGTCATATCCACCCGATGCAGTCGTTGCAGATGTGAATGACCCCGCCACGGACAGCTCAGAACTTTGCGAGGCAGCGGATGTTGACAAAATTGAAGATTTAGAATCTCCTCGTTCAAGCTTTTGCTGTTTCAACATTGCCCTCTTGACAAGTTTTTCAAGTAGTTTAGGGTCTGCATTCTTAAATAACTGCCTCCACTTGTCTGGTAGGCTTTTTTGCGGCTTGAAAAAAATTCGTTAGTCAGGTTGGGTTGTACTTCCAAAAAAAGAAGAAAACTCACTTGTGTATCGGCTGTGTTCCTAGCAACAATATTCTGAACATGCAGAACGGATTCAAGAGCACCTCCACCAACAGTACTCATACGACTAATGTTGGCTTCAGTTGAACGTGTGAAAGGATGGGTTTCTCCCAAAGATTTCGCGAAAACATTTCGAGCTCGCTGGAAGTGTGATTTGGCTTTATCAAAGTCTTTCTTCTTAGCGTATACCATCGCAACATTGTTTGTTGTAACAGCTACAGCTGAATGGTTTGCTCCAAGGGTCTTTTCAAGAATAGTTAACGCTTGTTTGTATTCTATCAAGTTGTCAATAAAGTAATATTAATTGTTTTAACGAAAAACTTCGTACGCAAAAGACATTCGTTCATAATTGTTGTTTTCTCAACTTCAGACATCTCTTCTTTCATCATTTGAAGACTGTTTGATGCTAAGTGATCAAGCGAGTATGCAACGAACGAATGAGTCTCACCAAGTGTCTTTGTTTTGATCTTCAAAGCTTTTCTAAATAAACGTGTTAAAAAGAAACATTCCATACTCTCGTATGTACCTAAAGAGCTTATCCGCCTCAACACGCTTTCCTTGTACTGCGTAGACCTTACCTAAGTTATCTAAAGCAATTCCAACCTATTACATGCTTAGTAATGCCATTTAAAATACGAGAATATGCGCAAGTATTTTTACCTCTGAGTGATTTTCTCCTTTTTGCTTTTGGAGAATATGTACAACTCTTTTACAAATAGGCTCTGCCTTGTTAAACTTTTTCCATTGGAAAAGCATTTGTGCTTGATTATTCATAGTCCTTGCAACTTGCCAATGGCTTTCACCCAAGTTTTCTGTATACAGAGTCAGTAAAATCTGGTTTTTTCCTTTTTTTTGGTTGAAAGCAAAACATGACGTACGCTTTTTAACATTTACAGCTTCGGTGTAGAAAAGATGGGCTTGTTCGAATTTTGCTTGCTTTGCACATACCCCAGCGATTTTATCTAATACTTTCGCAACCTAAATACAAATGAGCACTCAAAACAAATCGACTATCATTATTTTTTTTTCATACCTCAAGATGCTTTTCATTAAACAAAGACTTCTTGATTTTAAGAGAATGACCATACAATGTCTCAGACTCTTTATACCGATCGCGCTTTCCGTAAAACTCAGCACGACGCTCAATAGTCTCAATTGTTTCTACACAAAAAAAGTTAGACGAAGAACTAAAGAAACACTTTTTATCTCATTACCTATGTGTGTTTCGCCCAATTTTTCTTTTATAATCTCCTCTGCTTGTTTATAATGACTCTCAGCATCAACATCCCTTCCCTAATAACTCATTAATCACCAGTTTAAAGCATATAAAGAAACAAACAGCAAATTCCACTTGGTTCTATTCAATGAATCTGAAAACCGAACCTTTTGTTGTGCATACAAATCAGCAATGTTGAGCAAAGTCTGAGCAACTTGTTCATGTTTATCACCAAGGGCTTCCTTACGCGCTTTCAATTCTTTTAAATAAAACGTCTCAGCCTGCTCAAACTTCCCCTCTTCAGTTAGATTATCTACAAGAGGCACAACAGTAACATATTTCGTCAATACTTCAACCTAAACTAACATTATTCCCACAATAAAGAGAAAAAAAACACAAAAATATTTCGCTAAAATCGCAGTGTGGAAAGTTTTTTTTCTCGTAATGACATGAAAATATTATCGTACGCCTTTGAGGTCTTTATATTTAAAAATTTCGCCTTTCTCATCTTCTTTAGCACGCTTACTAAAGAAATCATCTTCATTGGCTATAGAATGAACAATTTGTTGCTTAAACCGAAGCCCTACAATATCACAAAGCCTAAGACAACAAACGTCAGATTCAAGTTAATACCAACGAGAACATTACCTTGTGAACATGGACTTTCTATCTGTTAGTGCTCTTTCCATCCAGTTAGACTTCTCTAGCGTATCTAACGCGTTCTCTTTGATCTTATCAACGTCACCAGTGACCCTGGAGAAAACAAATCTCTCCATGATGTGTTTCTTTAATACTTCCAACCACCATTTTGAGCAATCATCATCTAACTTACAACCTAGTCTGCGAGAGAAAAAATTATAAGATTCGATAATTTACATTTTTACTTACCTTGCACCGAAGAGAACATTCATTATTTTAATGACTTGCTGCTTACATTTCTGCTCAGTAGCCATTTTACGCATACGCTTCGAGCTATGTTAGTCATTGTGATAGGAATAATTATTTACCTTAAATATAATCCCTTTGGTAGCTCTAACAACAATCTAAAATCAAGTTAAAACAGGTTTTTTCCAAATGATAACTAATCCACACCTCAATTGTGAACTTTGTGAGTAAATCATCTTGTTTCTCTGTGTAAATACCATACATGAGAGCCATACCCAAATATCTCAAGTTAACGCCACGACTGTGAAAGACATCCTAAAAAAAGAAGTGTTACACAAAAAAAAAATTGATAATTTGTACCCTTATTGGTAATGTATCATCGAAGTCATCACATACTTCTGGAATGAGCTCTTTCCAAATACGTGATGTAGCAGTTCTCACTTCTCTGCAAGATAAGAATAAGAACAAACACGCACAAGGTGAATAAAAACGCACGGATTATTTTCTTTAGCTTCTACTTTCCCGAAATAACTGAAGCTATCACTACTCAAAGGAACAGGACTCATCCTCACAAGTTCTGGTCGCATCAATCTATATAAATGACACCCTCTTACGCTAAGTAGAATATTAATAAAGAAACGCCAAAGCAATATTCATTACCCTTTGCATGGAGTAGTTGGTGGGAACAATCTCGCTATTGTATCGGTTTAGTACAAACCACACCGCTTTACTACAGTGTAATACCTGTATCTATAACGTAATAACGCCCATCAGAAGCTAAATGGCCTTCAATATCTACAGGGCCCCAAATCTCCTTTGTTTTATGTGTAGAACGCTCAATAACTTTATGTCTCTTGAGATTAAGCTTCTTCATGGCTTGTTTAATCAACACTTTTGAAAAACTAAGTTAAACCAATTAAACAAAGTAATCGAACCTTCTATGTTGTAATCTACTTTAACAGTATTACTAGCATCTCCGGAACCATAAATAAGCGTCCTTCCTGTTAAAGGAAGCTAAGAATAGTCAGATTTTTGAAGCGTTCAAAATTGGCTCTTGCGAGCGTACTTTGCTGATTACAATTACGTAATGACCCAGTACAGTGATAAGACACATCAGTGGGAAATGTAAATTAGGTATACCACAGGAAATCAAGGCGTTTAGAGATTTCAACTAAATGACATTTAAAACGAATAAAAAAAATTAAAAAAAGTGATCATATACCTCATGAAGCGCAGCTTTTAACGCCCATTCATCGCCACCGTATAGATTAATTTCTACGTTATCCTTGGCGAACTTTAAGAACAGCTGTCCTATAAGACACGAGAGTGTCAGCAAAAAAGAAATAAATCCTTAAAAGGAATTACAAAATCCGAAATTATTCCGAACCTGTAATGTATTTATCTCCACCAGCAATACCACCAACGCCAGCAGGTTTAATCTTTACATATACATTAGAATAAAGTAAAATACTAATATAGTAATCGAGAAAAAAAATAAATAAAGTCAAATCCTTACTGTTTTGTTTGCATCATCTTCATGAAGTTCTCTAACAATAGTCTCTACTATCGGTACAGCTACTTCTAAAAACCCTCGCGTTAACTCTTCAATATCTTTCTGCCTTTGTAGCCCCTAGTGGGAACGTTTTGAGCCGATAAAAATTATGTCAACGCTCTAAATATTTAATACCTCCTCAGGTGTAGTGGTAGGGCGCTCGAGTATGCGTTGAAACCGCTCATTCCAATAATACTGCTCTACAAAGTTTGTTTGACTATGATCCTGTTTTATGTGCTTTGGTTTGGTCCCCTTTTCATCATTGGTACTACTAGAGAACTCTGTTTTATAAACGTCGTCGTCACTTCCATACGCAGCGACGTCACCTTTTTACGTCAGATTTATCAATAACTATAAGGTACCAATTGACTCAGAGTCACTGAAGTCCTTTGGCTGTTTACCACCGTAATAGCTTCCTCGTGGGCTTTGAGTTGTTGCCGAGTTTGGCGTTTCCCTGTCGTACCCGCCATAATCAAGAGCGAGTTTATCAGGGTTATAATAAAAATTGTTGTATAAATATTCTTCATTTCCAGTGAGTGAGACATTTTCTTCGTCTGCAGGAGAGTTGTTACCAATATAAGCTCCGTGCTGCAATTCATCATCGAAACCAGCCGATTTGATGTACTCATGTAACGGTGTATCTGTGCTAGTGTTATATGCGTATAAATGCAACGCTTGAGGCTCAACAGCTGCCATGCTTACACAGGCATGCACAAATGTATGCTTTTATCTTAATTTCAAAACCGAAAGTAATTGAACGGGCGAACAAAAAAAAAATCGCCAAATAAAAAAGTTAGTTTACAAAAGTCTTTAAACGCACTAAAATGCATTTTCTATGGAAGCGAATACTAGTGGGATTCATTTTTTATGTTTCTTTCGCTGTCCTACTGTTTTTTATGGAGAAAAAGCTTGGTAGCTTTATTAAAGTAGTGGCAGAAAAAGGATTGCTTGGTAACCGATTTTACTACACCTACGATGACGTGGAGACATACTTGTTTGCAATGGACCACTTCAGAATTCAGTATTGGCTGGTATATCAGTTGTTTGACTTATTCTACGCGTGCGCTGCCTGTATAGTGATGGTTGATATGCTGACGTATTTTTGGGGTACGGAATCGCTCCCAATAAGGCTACGCGCACCTGTGTATTAATCTAGAGCGCCTGTGATAGTTTGGAACAGCTCACAATTATTACTACCCATTTGACATTTTTTAGGCTCTATTGTTGGCATGAAGAGCTCATGGATCACTCTAGACCTTCTGCCTGTCATAACCTTCCTCGCTGACTTTGGAGAAAATTTTTGTTTCTTTGCTTTCGTTGCTCAGTATCCGTCTCCAGACCTTCGTGTACAGCGTTTGGCAAGCGCTTTAACGCGTGTAAAGCACTATTCTCAAATGTGCATGTACATTTTCCTAGCCGCGTGTATATTCGGTTGGGCTTGCTTGAGCTGTTGTAGTAAGGTACGCGTAATGCTCCAAGAATGCATGATCTTGTTATTAAATGTGCTCAAAGCGTATAAATCAGCTTGTTTTATTTTTATTCTTAGTCTTTTTTTTTTTGTAGGTAAAGCCGACTTCGCTGCCAAAGCAACCAACAGCCAAGCCAAAAGAAGAGTAGATAAGCTCCTAGCGAACGCAACAAACTAAACTAGGTGACATGTACTTCGAGGCAGGTGTTACTCTGAATGTACATAAACTGCCAAATCATCAAATATTTGTCTTCATTTTTTTTTGTTTGAATGTCGCATTATTTCAACAATTGTTTGTATAAATGGTTGAATTGGCACGTCTGTTGTCTGCCTTTGGGTTCTCTACGTTCCTTTGTGGTCTTGGTTTACGTAAAAAGTGGTTATCTATTGATGGTAAACAGCAACGGTTTTTTAAACGTATTTGGCTAACATCGCTGTCTTGAGGCGCAATTGCGGCGTTTGGAGTTGGTTTTGTTCACACTTTGGCAGGGAACGCATTTGTACTCTGCCTCGGCGTATTTTTCGTCTCGTCCTCTATTCTGACGAAGTACAAAAGTAAAGAAAAGCAAAAAATCGAAGTTGACCACAAAAAAGGTTGAAACGCGTCTGGTTATTCTCTGCTGATAGTTTATAAGGTAGTCAACGTAATTGGATACAGGTTGTGGCCAATGCAGGTAATTAAACGCTACCACAAATGATCAAATTCTTTCACCGAAATTAAAACAAGTCTAGGCACAAGCAGCATTCTTTGTCTTGCAATGCTCTACAGAGTAGGCCCATCCAATGCGGCTCTAAATTTTGATGCTGATAGCATTAATTCCATGCTTGCAGCCGCCTTCATAGGGTACGGAACAATATACCAACAAAAATCACGTGATGCGCTTGAAGTCTTTACACGTGATCTTGCAAAATAAAGACTCATTCGAGTTCTGTAAGTTAAAGATTGTAGCCAATACGCTTGTACAAATGGAGACACGTGGGCAAGCGAGATAGGTGTTTTAAGCACTTCAGATCCGTATCTTATAACAACAGGAAAGAAGGTAAAGAGCAAATTACTATTTGTTATTTGGTATGATTTATAAATGTTTCAGGTACGAAAAGGTACAAACGGTGGTGTTTCTGTACTTGGTACTATTGCTAGCGCAATAGGAGGATTAGTAATTGGTAAGTCATTGCTTTTTACACATTGCTTATTATTAAAAGGTGTCACATGCATGCTTAGTTTCTCGCTATTTAGTGAACCTATGTTTAATTTGAATCATTACCCAGGTACATACCTATTAATTCTACTGCACTACATTTAGTCCTTACGAACACCTTTAGTTGTTCTTTTGGGTCTTTTTGGAGGATTTACTGGATCACTGGTACGCTAAAGAGTTCAATGAAAGTGACACCTTGTTTATTATTTTGACAGATTGATTCTTTGCTTGGAGCTACATTACAATATTCTGGCCTTGATGTTGCATCAAACAAAGTTGTAGAAGGGCCAGGAAGAAATATAAAACATATTGCAGGAATGAACATATTAGATAATCATCAGGTATTGTGAATGCACAAATATCGCGCTAATGTCCTTCAAGGTTAATTTTGCAGCGGCGCTGTTGACAGCTGCAGCTTCAGCTTGGATAGCACCATATTTATATACGTATGCACCACGACTATAATAAAGCAACATAACTACTTCAATCATTGCCACAAAAGTCGTAAGGTTTTTTGGATACAAACCATAATCCAATTTGATTTTTTGTACTCGCCGTGTTATACTTCGCTTTTGACACTTGTCATTTCGTTGATTGTTCATTTTACACCGCATTTTTGGAATGTTATTCCTAGCCATGAACGTCAAATCGATTACGTTTTCAGTGTTTGACGGACTTAACCGTTTTGTACTCAATTCTTGGAACCATCCTTTTGCCGCCGTAGTTCCCAATGGACGAAATGGAAGTAGAATTAGAAGGTAAACGGCGTCAAGAAGTCACAAATGAACCAAATAAGCGACAACGCTCAGAAACTGTTGACGTCGCTGAAGAAGCACCTTACGTACCATATGAAGTATTATACGAAATATTTGAGCTACTGAACCTGAAAACTATTCAAAGTTCATGTCGACTTGTTAACGTACGCTCATTTGCCTTTATCCCATTGCTACATTACAACAACGTTACTTGTTACCATTCTCTTATTTGTTAACATCTCACGAAGCGTTTGTGGAGCGATGTGTCGTATGCCCATAAGTTCTGTTGGACTAGACTAAGTACGCTCATTTAAATCATCACAAAGCTGCAACCAAAGGAAAAAACCAAATGACAAAATTTTTTTTTTCTGATTTTCAATTCGCTAGCGAGTTTGAGCATTGAACGAGAGGGTTTCAATCGTTATTGTGGATATGTGCGCGCCCAAGGTGATTATGATGGAATTGTCAAAGTTGCAGAGCTAGGTTGGCGCGGGCGAAGCCTTATGGTATGTTTTTTTCGATTTTGTTGATTGTTTTGTTTTCACCTTTGTGGTGACTTTGAAGCAACTTGTTAATAAGGTTTATCTATAGCTTGGTAACTCCAAGGGTCACGTGTTCTTTAAAGGGTCTATAGATCCCTGCACCAAACAGCTGGCATCGTTTATTCAGAGTAAAGTTTTCGAAGGTTTATTGAATGGAGAAGAGAATAAGATTTTAACTCTTCAGTGGTCTGTTGAGCCGAAAGACTTGCAAGAAGATGATAGCCAAACAATAACACTCGATTTTCTCATAAATATAGCAACGCACGTGATTTTTAAGTTGTATTATTAATTGTACTATTAAGATACTAGCTTTGATTTTTTTTATTATTATTTTTTAATGTGCCTTTTAGTTTCAGGCGCTCTCTCCTTCCTGATGCAAAGGCTATTGATCCAGATATCAAAAAGCTTATATATGTAACAGTGGAATACGATTTATTTTGCGACTTAAGAAAGAAACGTGATGATATGCTAAGGACTTTTTCAAATTCGTTCATACCAAAGGTGCGTTTTTTTTTGGTTTACTTGTCTTAACATTGCTACGGAGTAGAAAATAGTTGATAGACTGACACAACCTGATGGAATGAAAGCTACTTTATATAAGTACCAACTCGATGCAATAACATGGATGGAGTCTGTAGAAGATGATGTTGACAATAAGAATGGTTTGTTGTTTTTTATGTAAATTTGTTACTTGTTAACGTTGATTAGTTTTCAGCTACAGTTGTATATGGCAGTGGCCAAAACTCTCTGAGCATGTGTTCTTGCTTAAACCCAGCAAATTTTATCCAAAAAGTGATATCCTGTCTGTTGTCAAGGATAGATATTTAGACCTCAATTTGACATTCCGAGGTGGTGTTTTAGCTGACGAAATGGGATTAGGTGAGTTTTTTGCTTTTTTCCCATTGAGGTTACCTACCGAAAGCGTTAATGTACTTTGCGCAGGTAAAACTCTAGAAATGATTGGTCTCATACTTGACAAACCTGCACCTCCAGAGTTCTGTGGAACAGAGGAAGCACCAGTGTTTACTGATTTTAGGCTTCACACTAAGGCAACATTGAGTAAGTTTTGGATTTTAATTTTCAATTCACTTATTACCTCAAACAGTCGCTTGCCCGAATCATCTTTGCAAGCAATGGATTTCTGAGTTTGAAAAGCATGTTTCATCTGAGCTTTCAATTCTTAAGGTGACAACTATCTCTCAATGGAAGAAACTCAATTACAAAAAAGTACTTAATGCAGGTATGTCAGAACTTTATTTAGAACAAGGAGTTTAAACTTCTACGTTGTCTTTGATTTTGTGATCTTTTTCTTCTTGTTTGTTACTAAGAATACACGTTTCTCTACTCACCTCTTGGTTCTTAACTGACCTTTTTTTACTAGATGTTGTGGTTGTGTCATATGAATTTATAAAAAATAACAATTACAGTTTTGCTATTTGTGGAAGTCTTAACACAGTTAACGCTGAATCTGTGTTGAAACGGTTTTCTACATCTAGAAGTAAAATGAAAGTAAGCGTCATCATCAATCACGTGGGTTTAAACGTTATTTAAACTTGTTTTAGAAGCTGCGCACTTCTAACACACCTGTGGAAGAAATTTTAAAAGGAAGGTTTGCTATTGAAAACATCGTCTGGCATAGAGTTATTACTGATGAGGTACCTCCTTTAGTTACTATTAAATCTATTATTGAGTCTTATTAAAGGGTCATGATCGCCTTGATAAAGATCTTTACTATGGTACCTAAAGCATAAGCAGCTTCTTTTTGTTGTTTTATTGTTATTATCTAACTTGTTCTTTGAAGTTTTCTTTCGTGATCTTCAAGCAACATACTGTTGGTACATGTCAGGTAATAATACACGTGAACACCTAACATCATAACATACTTATATAGGAACACCATTTCCTTCATGGGAAGCTGTAGATGGTGCAATGACATTCTTACATTTCAAGTCAAACAACGAGGATAAAGAAATATTTTATCCTTATCCTGAGTATTTTATACTTCCTTGGTGCGTACCTTGGTTAACAATCATGTTATATAATAATTTTCTCAGGCAAGACAAAAAGAGTGCCGCTATTAAAGCGAAGAAAGATCAGACATGGACAAGTGATACATCGTTTGCTAATCATCACCAGTTCGTATTTTTTTTTCTCTTTTTATCCTTTTCTTTACCTTTTCTGATTTGTTCTTAACCCTTCTTTAGATGGGTTGCTAGTGATATTTTATTTAATAACCTATATTGGCGTCATACAAAATCGAGCACAGCTGATGAGTTTGATATTCCTGACTATGCTCAAGGTAGAGAAATGTTTTATTTTTTATTTAACGTCACAATTTACTATGCAAGAGAATGGTCCTTAGTATTAATATTCTGATATCAATGCCTATTTAGATTACAGATTCCTCGAATTCAGTGCTACTGAACGCGCAATATATAAGAGTCTTGCTGTAGATAACAAACTAGGTACTATATTAAAGCAACTTGTTTGGTGCCATCAAAACAACCCTTATTGGTGGATGCAAAAGAAACATCTTTTAGCTTGGTAGATTGACGTATTCTTCTAGATAACATGAGCGAGTTATGCTCTATTTTGAGTAGTAATAATATTGACGCAATGAAGCAAAAGTTTGTCAGAGCAGCAAACGCACGTGCTTTTTAAAGTAGAAAAGTTGTTTTCTTTTTTTCCATTAATATTTACGTATTGTTTTAGTCTGTAGTTATGCAGTTTCCAGGCGAACATAGACGCAGTAAGGAAAACTTGGAACGTTTGATGACTAGGAAAGGTGAATTACCAGATCTTGTAAAAAAAGCTACAGCGGCTTTTGATAAAGCACAAAAACGATCGGTACTTATTACCATAGAGTGTTCAGGATTAATCTTATTTTGTTGCCAAGAGTCCAAGTCCTTATGTTTTGAGAGAATCTCGAAACAGGTTAGCATTGCTTAAAAGCGAATTGAAGAGTGTTCTTAAACGAATAAAGAGCGTTGAGAAACATATAATCAAGCTGAAAGCAGGCCTTAAGTTGGCTAAACAAAAGCTAAGAATACTGAACAAAGTAGTAAGTTGAATCTTTCTTTTTTTTTTTTGAAGCATAAAAATCTCACATTGTGTAGCCTAATTTGGACATGTCTTTTATAAATACGCATCAATATTATCGTGGTAAAGCTAGTATAAGTGGATCAGGAACTAATTTTAAATCTTGGTCTATAAAACAGTACGAGAAGTCAACTTAGTTGAGTTGATGTTTTAAGTTGTTTCGAAACTTAATTGATTTCTGTGATTTATTATCCATATAGGATTAAAGAAGAACTCGCTCTTCGTACAAAAGACCTTGAAGGAAACAAAAAAAAGTTGGGTGATCGATTGAGAGAGTATGTCGATGAAGAAGAAAGACAAATTAAAGTATGTTTTACATCTTTTATGATTATAAACTTACTCCAAATTAGAAAGGACTACCAAAGTATATGTACCGAAACTTAACAGAAGAACAAAGTATAAACTTATACGGTACAAAAATGGCTAACGTTATGTCATTCCTATTGGCTCTATGGGAAGAAGACTCAGATGAACAAGTCATCTTATTTAGTCGGGTCAGTAACTTTTTAATTCATAAAAAGCTCCTTCATTGCACCCTTCTTTAACATACTTGTAACATTACTCATAGTTCCCAAAAGTACTTACAAAGGTTCACCACTTACTGGCTGAGAACAGTATTAACTCAACGAGTGTTTCTGGGTACATTGAAAAACAGATTTGTGAAAATTCTAACCTGTTTTCGAAAAAAGCAATGTGCATCAAAGAGAAAAAGCAATATCAGCGTTCACTGGTGGTTCTGCAAAAGTAATCCTTCTGGGGTACGTTATCTATCCATCAACTCATTTTTAAGACATCTAATTTGCTTTCAAAAGGTTACAAAACGCAGCATCGGGAACTAACTTGATGAACGCGAAATATATTGTATTGTTGGGTACGAAAAAACACTTAGAAGCCGCCCAGAGTGTTGAATTAATTTTGTTTTCTACAGATCCACCAAAAGGTACTCGCGAAGAAATAAAGGCAATAGAAGAACAAGCAATAGGAAGAGCTTATAGGTAAGCTTAAAAACACCAATTTTTTTTTTCAAAATTATAGTTGCACGTGTCAGGTGCTTGATAGTTTCTTACAGCTACAATCAATAATGCCACAAATTGAATTATTGTCAATTTGTTAGCACAGCAAATTATTTGGGGTTCTCATTATAATTAGGATGGGACAAAAACATAAAGTAACTATTGTTCGATTTGTTGTTAAGAATACTTTCGAAGAAGATGTTGTAGTTGCAGCCGCAAAAGCTGAGAAAGGCACGTGATTATAATACAATACTTGTTATACACATACTTAGCGTAATGATTTTAAATAGAAGATAAGGAAGCCTTGGAGGAGTCTAAGAGAACACCAAAGAAGAGAAAAAAGAAAAAGATAAAATTGACTAGAACAAGTAGCTTGGGTACAATTATTGTAAATTCTCCAACAAAGCTATTACGTGAGTCAAGTTTGAACGATATGGAAAAGATGCTAACAAAGAAATAATCGATACACTGAGTCGCTATGTTGTTCAGAAAAGGCATCTTGAAGACAAACGCATTCTCACAATAAATAAGGCTTTGTCTGTTTTCTTGATCGTCTCATTCTTTGCTTGATATCGCCTTGATCATTTATTGCATGCGCTTGGGTTGCTACTCAATAAACAAAAAGTAAGCCAATGTCAAGAAAAAAAGCGCACTGTTCACAGAAAAGTGTGAAAGACTGTGTCTGACTTATTGTTTAGTGCGTGAACTTTAAATATCCAAAAATAACAACACAACTATGGCAAAACGACAACGGAGTCTCCAAAAGAAACGTGAACGGCTTAATAAGACTAGAAACAAGAAAAAGGGCATTAGCGCTGAAGAGACACGAGGAGTACTCTATGATGGCTTAGAAGACATTTTGTCGCTTGGAGAAGGTGATTCTATGTACAAAGCGAACTTCTTTCCAACAGAAACCGAAAAAGACGACATTTTCTTGAATATACTCAATGAGGCTTTCTTTGAGCAAATGTTCTTCTTTTCTCATGGAAACAACGAAGACGAAGAAGTAAAACCCATTCCTAGATTAATAACAGCACAAACCTACAAATCAGACGAAGCCTCGCCTATTTATCGTATGCCTGGGTGTAATGAACGTAATATTGGGACTACGAAGTGGACTCCTACTGTTGCTAAAGTCAGAGACGCTGTATCCGAGCACTATGGTCAAAGATTCAATCATTGTGTTATTACTCTTTACAGAAATGGTCAAGACACCTTGGGTTCTCATAAAGATAAACTCCTTGATTTACAACACAACTCTCTTATTTTAAGTGTATCCTTTGGAGCACCAAGGCCTATATGGTTTAAAGGTAGTGAAGATTCTGAAAATCATACAGTCATGCTACAATCTGGTTCTGTTTTGTCAATTGGCACGTGCTTTTTTCTTTTTTCTTCCTTTTTTCGTCTCTTTGTTTCTTTGACTAACAGGACGTTTGTAGGTCCCAAGACAAATTTGAATTACACACATGGCATTCCTCGCGTAGAAGATCTTGATGCTCCTCGGATTTCATTATCGTTCAGGACAATCGCAACAAAGATAAACGAAAAAACAAACGAGATTATTGGTAAAGGAAATAAATATCAAACTAAGAATTATCCGTTTATTAGAAGGTACTGGCCTCCGTCCCTTTACTTTTGGTTTCCGAGTATTTATTAATTACTATATTTAGTTATCCTAACAGAAAATCATACACCAAAGAAGTGTTAAAGATAGTCGAGAGTCATGAAGAGAAAGCACGTCTTGAGTTAATCAAAATTAGAGAAAAAGTTGCTGAAGCAATTAAAGAAAAGCGGGAAGTAGCTGTACCAGCAGCTTGAGTAGTGAAACAAATATTCAACACCCTCCTTAAGAGAAGAGTATAACCTGTTACCTCACAAGAGAATACTGCAATAAAATAGTTTTTAGAGCGGATTTCAGTTATGGCTTTTTAACTTGGCAAAAATGGAGAATGCTAAGCCTCATAGTACTATACTAACTGGTGAAGTCGAAAACTGGTTTCCGGGATCTCTGTACTCCCGTGATTTTCTATCCTATTTCGCATGTTTGTCTGTTGTGTTTGTGTATTGGTGTGTTGCGTATACGTCGACCAAACCACGTTATACTTACATTTAGATAACATGATAACCAACCTGAAACAGCATTATCAGCAGTGATGTATCCTTGCAAGCCTCATTTTGCACAGAGCTGCAATACGTTAGAAACAAATACAAAGAAGTTAACAAATTGGGTTTCAAATCGTTGAGAATAGCTGGATTAGCTCATGATGTACTCCGTTCAGCATTATAAATGACTTGACTGATGCTATAGCTCTCACGGAGCAGCTCTACAAGAAGGAATTAAGAAAATTAAACAATAACTTTAAGTCACCTCAGATTTACTTCTGTGGACTATGTCATAGTAGTACGTTCATTTTTTCACGTGAGCAATTATACTGTAGCTTATTGAAAATGGAGAACGTACCCAATGAAATACTCTACAACATTATAGGATACCTTGACATGCCTTCCTATGCTTGTTCTCTAAAAGTATGCTCTAATTGGCTAGCTATTGGAAAGATAGATAGTTTACAGAGTTTATTTGTGGATAGAAAGCAAATTAGATTGTATAAACAGCCCAGAAACGAAAAAAACACAATCAGGCACAGATCAAACTGGAAAGATAAGGGTTGGCCATACGAGTATGTCAAGGCTAATAAGGAAGGTATGGGAAGACTTGTAAAGCTTGTGTCTTGGAGTTTTGTGTATAGGTATCATCAAGGAAGCAGCAGGCATTTTATCAAAGGATGGGAAGCTGTTGTACCTGGTTCATGTCTAAAGGTTGTTTACAGTCAACAATTAGGAAGCAATTTTATTATATCGATTACATGGAATGGAAGCACATTGAAATACCACCATTATTTAAGTACATCGGCATTCGAATTTGAAAAAGAGGGAAAAAAGACAGAGGAGGGTAAAGAAGAGTTTTACAAAGACTTTCTTTCTTATGTTGGTTTACCTCGTAGAATATCTCTTTTTAGAAAGTTCCTTGAAGCTTGTGGTGTACATCGGTTATTAAAACAAAATGTCTGAACAAGTGAGACATTTCAGGCGTTTGAACAAACTGGACTGATACAACAAAACAGACAACCGACTCAAGCAGGTTTATACGATAGCAAGCAGAAATCACCCTCCCACTACCACCCTTCATAAAAAAAAAAAAAAATTTGTTTTCTCTTTTTGTATTTTATTGCATTCGCGATCATGTTTTGTAAATAAACCTCACACATGCTCGCTCTGTGCCAGAGCTATCGGCCAGGGACCGTGTGTTCCTTTCCTCCCAGATCGTCTTGCACCACTTTTGTTGGGATTGAGGTATTGGTCTAACGTCCATTAAATACAAAGTGGTGTGGGGGTGGACAACTCAAGCATCTGGCGATGATGGTTTATAAACTTAAGTATTCATTGAAATGAAACAGACTGTTTTTATTGTTCAAAATAATCGTCGAATGAGATAGTTGGTAGAAATGATGTAAAGTTTCTGGAGGTACAGTCGTTCCATGCTAGCAGATCTGTGTCGTTGGCATTGGGACAAGCTTCAAGCTTTAGTGAGAGCGTGGGTGCTTGTAAACGCATTAAATGGCTTTCCAAACTCGAGGGTTCCACAGGAAGTGTTTTGACCAAAATAAATAACATAGTTTTTTGTGCTAAACAGAAATGAACATAAAACCACTACTACTTTTCGTAGTAGTCTCGTTGGCTCTAGCAAGTAAGCCAGAAGACTGGAGAAAGATACGTGAGGCATTACCTCATGAATCTATCAAGTTTTGGGTTGGTTTACACCAACAAAACGTTGACGCCTTCCAAGTATGATAAATAAGACCAAATCCGCTTTTTTAGGCGTCACGTGATTGCTCATTTTCTTTTTTTCCGTTTTGTATCTTCAAGCGAATAACGTCTTTAGGCAAAAGTTTTGGACTTAGCTGACCCTTCATCTGTAAACTATTGTACGTTGCTGTGTTGTTCTAGCGATTTTAACCCATTTTAAGCTCAATGGATGTCTCAAACGGATATTATGGATATGATAAGACCAAACAAAGAACATCATGCTGCAGTATACGGATGGCTTTCACGTGTTGGTACGCAACGTTTTTCTTCATCTTAAATTTACGCGAAGCGCGTGAACCTTAACTTTCTCTTAGAAGGCATGAATATCGTTGATCTTGGTGATGCTTTTGAAGTTACAGCGAAAGCCAGTGCTGTTGGGAAACTATTCCAATGCACATTTTACCAATTCATTCATCTTCCTTCTGGTCACGTTGCTATCCGTCAAGAAGGTGGTGCTACAATCCCTGTAGAAGTTGCCGATTACATCGATATTGTTACAGGTTAGCAAAATTATTTTGTTAAAAATGTCACGTGAGGTCACAAACTAACAACTTAAAAGGCCTTACTGGTTTTCCAATTATTATGCCAAAGAAGAACAGAGAATCAGTAAACAAAGTCGACGCTGATGGAAAGTATGGATATATTGTACCTGAAGTTATAAGGAGATTATACAACATACCAACAGGCGAGGCAGCCACAAACCCAAAGAACAAACAAGTACAAGAAAATTTATTTTTTTTCAACTAACTCATTGGTTTACAGGCTGTTATCGAGTTTTCTCCTGTTACCGCACCTGTGTTCTCTGATGTCGTAGAGTTCTGTAAACAAGCAGATGAGGTGTACACCAATTACAGCAGGATCGTCGGACCGTTCAAACAAGGTGGTCAAAACACTGAAGCAGTCTTAGATGTTGAGTACCTTATTACTATTGGAAGTAAAGCGAGAAATGAGTAAGCGTTCGGGGTTTTTTTTCAGTACAGATTACTTTCTTGTCGGTCCTAGTTTTAACATTTGTACCTAAGATACTGGACCATCGCTGATGGGTGGGCTTATGAAATGGCTCTTCAATTATTCAATGACAACGAACCTCCTCTTGTTGCTTCCGTCAGTTACGGTTGGCCTGAAGTAAACACGTGCCAATCATCTGTAACTCACGCCCAGTGTAATGGTGCGTTTTCTTTCTTCATTATAACAAACCCGTCGTATTAACATTCCATTAGGTGGTACAGCAGCTCAATACGTCGCCAGAGCAAACGTAGAGTTATCAAAGGTAACCAGTTCGTAAAAACCTATTTTACCTTACTTTTTTTAACGTCTTGTATAGCTAGCTGGTTTGGGTATTTCTGTGCTTGTATGTACTCAAGATGAAGGAGCTCCTTCAGAAGCTAATCTAGAGTGCCAAAATAAGGAACATCCAGTGTGGGGAATATATCCTGGTTCATCTCCTTGGTACGAACTTGTTCCCTAAAAATACGGTGAAAAAACCCTGCTTACTTTACGTAGGGTTACAGCTGTTAGTGCAACTACAGTTGGACCAGAACCTGCTGCTTCTCAATTGTATACAGATGTAGCTGATCCTCCTCTCTGCTCAACCCGTTACCCATGCGCAAAAGCATCTCAAGAACAACCATGTTCTGTAAACAACACATTGTACCGGTGGACCACTGGTGGTGGTTTTTCTCCATATGGAGCCAGAGAATCTTACCAAGAATCAGCTGTTCAAGTACGTTATAGAAGCTATCTGAAATACAAACTTACAGCAAACCGTGCGTGCTGTGAATTAACTCTATTTTACAGGAATGGTTGAAGTCTACTGCATTGAAGCCAAGTATCTACCCTTCGACCAAAAGAGGGTATGCTGATATATCAGGTGTTGGATCACGTGTTATGATCTGGATAAACGGAGAGGCATTCCCAGAAGCCGGTGAGTGTTCCTAACAACCAATACTTTGGCAGTTTTCTTTGAAACCAGGCTTCGGCGCCGAAAAGTTTTGTTCGTTTCTTCAAATGATTTTAACTTACGTTCTCTAGGTACTTCGGCATCAACTCCAATCGTTGCTGGTATTATTACTCTTTTGAATGATAAAAGATTAGACGCAGGTAAAAAGCCTTTGGGTTTCCTTAACCCTCTGCTGTATAAGATGCAAGCAGAGAATCCTTCAGCATACCAAGTAAGTATCATACACTAACACGTGTTCATGAACGGACAAATTTTATTCGTAAATTTGCACGTGGGCACTGATGTTGTTCTGTCTTTGGGTTTATTTGTGTTTAACTGTTGTTTCGTAGGATATTACTGAAGGCACTAACAAGTGTACCTCTGGTGGCGTATGCTGCAAGGACGGTTATGGATGTTCTAAAGGATGGGATCCTCCAACTGGACTCGGAACACCAAATTATGGCGAGATGGCAAAGTACATTGCAAACCTTCCTTGAGTAATAAAATTCTGACCTTCAAACTGATTTCTTTTTGAAATATGCACGTGATGAATCACATGTGCTTCTTCATTCAAGTAGTAAATATAATCTACTCAGTCACAATAGATTTTTACTTTTGAAAAAGTTTAACTTGTCTGGCTTTGAAGCTTTATTTCAGGCTCATTTTACTTACTATAACTGATGTCCTCGTTTAACAAAAGAGGATCAAAAAGGTGCAATTAAAAATCAATTGCAGTTTCAAAATAATAAGCAACGCTTTTAACAATTTCTTCATGATGGCATTTAGCACCATAAAAAACCAAAACTAATGTAATATAAACCTGTACCTAGATTGTTGAAAAGGTTTTTATTTACACTCTTTGTACAATTATTAAGTACACAACAACATCGCCTTCGCACAATAGTATGTTGTTTTACTTTGGTAACCTAACATACTACTTTGTGCTATCCATGTAGGAGTCGTAAGAATAAATAATAAGATCTGTTTTCGGAGTTAACTTAGTACGTTTGTTTTGTTTTTCTTGGTCATCACTGCTGGCTTTTCGTTTCCTGTCCATCTTCTCCATGTGCCCTGGTAAGTATTGTTCACTATTGTCTTGACTTATAGGACATGAACCCTGGTTCTGAACAGGGTTTAAGCGGTTGACGTTTGGAATGTTACGCCAAGGTGATTGCGTTTCTTTCGGCATTAAAGAGTGTGTATCTTTGAATAAATCGCTTTGCGATCTATATGGTCCGCAAGATGGTGTTGGAGATGATGATTTATCTACAACGTTATCCCTAACGTATTCTAATGGATTATAATAACCAAGTGGTCTTTGAAAGCGATAGTGTTGTAAGGATCGTTGCTGCTGTTGCCTTTGTTGTTGTTGCTGTTGCCTTTGTTGTTGTTGCTGTTGCCTTTGTTGTTGTTGCTGCCTTTGTTGTTGGTCTTGTGCATTAAATCTCTCGCAAAACTTTTTAACAGTTAAGTCGTAGTCGGAAGCTTTAGGTAAGAAGTCAATCCATTCGTCTGTAAAGAGTCTTTTATCACCTCGTAGATCGGAAATAGGTCGACTGCTGTTAACTCCCAAATAATGAGCCACTGATTTGACTCCAAAAGTATAAAGCACGTACAAGACACTATGGTCTTTAAATTTCTCGAGAGATATCTCCTCCCATCTCTTAAAACCTCCTTTTGCTAATACTAATAATCCTTGTCCTCCAATATCAGCCAAGTTCTTGGAAATAACGAAAGGATCACATTCAGAAAATCGAGAGTAATGTAGTTCTCTAATAAGTGATGCTAGCCCGAAACTCTTACATACTGCTAAGTTCTCAAGTATGACTGAAGGGCCGATATCTTCCATATACTTGTATTTAGAGGAAATTAGTAGTGACATGAGTCTTGGTTTCATGTTTGCCAATAAGGAGTCGACTGAGAAATGGTCCAATGAGAAATTGTTAAACCATCTTTGTGCCTCACAGAATCCTTCTTTTTGCTCCATGTGGTAATGAAGAGATTGTATTTGTTCAAGAGATGTTTCTTTAGGTATTAGAGAGGCGTTAAGGCAGTACCAAGCGTTGAACTTATGAGTGGACAAAAAGGAAGGTCGGAGCTTGTCAAATTGTTTTGAAACCTCAAATATGTCTCCAAACTTCTTTGCTACGTTGTAGCTTTCGCAGTTGATGTAGTACAGAGGATTTGCTTTATCTGTTAACCAATCGTATATAGACTTATGTGTTAAATGAACACACGAACGTGTAATATATACGAAAGGTCCTAGTGACTTGATGGCTTGTGTTAACTCCTCTCGTCTCATGTCCGCCAAAAAACAAATCTCGGAAATAGTCGGTGGACAGTTTGATGTAACAAGGACTTTCAGTACTTTCTCCACAGATGCAAGTAGTTTACCTACATGCACGTTAATACTTTAATGACGATTGTAATACTTTTAAGTCGTTTAATGTACCTTGAAACATTGAATTGAAGCAACAAGTATAAATCTTATCTATTCCTCCTATTTTCTCAGATAAATCGAAGGTAATATTCTGAGAAAAGTTCTTGGCATCAACAATCAAAGAAGCCAGTAAGAAGTTACCCTAAAATTTCTCGCCTTTAGAATAAAGAGATTACGAGGTGAAAAAATCCAAGAACGTACGTTTGTCCATTTGGAGAGTGCAGTAGCATCTTCGTTGTTAAATCCGCCATATTTTTGTATGTAGTCTTCAACGTCATATATTGATTCTCTTCTATTATGCAAACGAATTGTTTTTATCGCTTTGTTTTTTTCGCTTAGTCTATTTACTGTGTCAGTTGTTTAATATATCTGTTATGTATTGACGCACAATGTTGTTACGTTGACACATGGGCGAGCTGTAACGATAAATTTTAGCCAAGGAGGTAATGATGACCTCACTTTAGCAACGAACTCTGCAATTGTTGATCCACCAACCAAACCGGAAGAGAACTGGTAAAGAAAGTGTAAGCAAGCTTTTTTTTTTTTGTGAAATAATATGACGTACAGAAGTAGATTCATCAAGAGCATCTATAATGATAACTTGAGGATCATGTGTTTTAGGTAGTACTTGAAGAACACATTGACAAAAAATATCTTCCGCTGTCATATCGGGTATTGCCGCTGTCAGGTTTTCAACTGTATCTACGATGTCGAGAGTATTTATCTTTTGAGCTATCATTCTGGTAATACTCTTAACGACCTCTTTTGGCGTACACCTATACGCGAATAAGTGATAAGCCAAAGGCGCAGAGAAAACAAAAAAAGTAAAGAAACGCACGTGTCTATATCGTTGTACTGACAGAAATGATAAGCTAGAATCATATCATCAAGAGCACGTTCGTTAATAAGACGAGAAACCAAAGCCGATTTACCAAATCCTTTATAGACAAAAAGTTAGCTCACTTTTTTTCATTGACGCTAGTGAAACGAAAAGCGAACTACTGAGAAAAAAAAAAGTTTCTCGTTAGAAAAGTTAATGAAAAAGGTAAAGCTTTTTCGCTAAACAATTTGAGTTGAAAAAAAAATATTGCGATAAGCTTTATTTACGTACCAGCTGGCGCTAGTAGCATGTAAACGTTGGATTTATTATCACTATCTGTATCTTCGACCCAACGGATGATATCTTTGAGTATCCAATGACGACCATGAAACCCACGTAACAGTTTAGTAACTTTGTCGTTAAAATCGAACCGACACTCTATAAAACGTTTTGATTAACATTATGACAAGCCCTCTTGGTCATGTTACCTTTTAAATCGGGTTGCGAGGGCTTGACGTCCATCGTATATTGCTGTTAGATATTTAGGTGTTGTTCTTGGTGTGTTTATAACGTTATGTGTGCCAGTACTCCCTTAAAATACGTTCACAGAAATAGTGGAAATTACGGTAAAAACGAAGTCGTCAGAACTTCACAGAATGTTATTGTTTTGTAGAGAAGACTTTATGTTTTAGGTAGTGAAAACATTGCTTACAAAAGCGATTGACAAGCTATGAAACGACATGTCAATAAAGCAAAAATGTCATACTGCAGTTGTGTTTTGTGACCTGTACTTCTTCTATTTCCCGTACTTCCTATTAAAATTGAAATTGAATGAGCATCTGAGAGTAACAACTACGACTTAAAGATTGCTAGGGCTGTAAGGTTTTACTTTATTCAAGCACGGCTTCGACACTTTCAACTATTTTTGACGTACTGGAAGCAACAGTGCTAGTTACGAAGTGAGGAAACAATACAATAAAGGTACGTAGTTTGGTAACATGTTCGCTGTTCGTAGACATGTGTATTCAGCTAAAATCCACTGGAACTCGACTGCCGGCATTTGTACTGGATTGTGTTGACATTTTACTAAGGCAGACAGATGAACGAACTATGACCGAGGAGTCATGATACGTGTCAATACAAGTAACCAAGAAAAAAGGGTTTTTTTTTTTGTTTATGTACAGTATTTTTCTTTTTAATTATAACGTTCTTACGTTTGTTGCTGGCGTTGTAGGTAACGCAACATTTCGTACTTTACTCAATATACTCTGTGCTTGCTTTTCATAATCCTTATCAGATAACAATGTATCATAAAGGCGTAGTAACTCAGTACATACTTCACCAATCTATGTTTAAAAAAAAGTGAGCTTTGGTTGGTATAATTTTTCTCTCACCTGACTTAGTTTTTTTGCAAGGTTTAAGTCAGCCAACCAATCAGAAATATCACGTTTACAGTATACAGATGCCAAGTATATACATCCCAAGCAAATAATATGTGGTGGGTATAGTAGGCCAATATTTGTTCGATAAGAGTCGTTTATAATACTCCTATTATAAAGTGTTAGCGTGCCTTCTCTTTGGGGTTTATTTTCTAACAGAATTCGAAAAAACAAAATCTTTAAATCTCAAAAAACTCTTGATGAAGAGTTTATTACTCGTTTCAAATGCGGTAAACATATCTAATATTAACATACCATACACAATCAACGTTTTCTTTCATTCCAGCATCTTCTACATAGCTAAATAATTCAATTAACAAAAAAGCCAAAAAAAAAAAAACTTCGAGAATTAAATAAATGAACAAGGACGCACCGTTGGACGTTATCAAAAGGATGGAACACCAATAAATGGCAGTTTATGGCGTCCATCAGGTAAAATTCACACTTTTGGATATCTCTAGCTGTGAAGTTTACAAGTTTCGCTACTTTAGGCATAGCAGCTGATTTAATCTTGTTCTCAAGTGCTGTATGGTGTATCATTGTTTCTTCTACTTTACTAGCGAGAAAAAGAGCAGCACACGCCATCAGGAGTGGATTAAACTCTATAAAGCTGTACCTAGATGAGTTTTAGAAAAACTGTTAAAACTGTTATTGTAATTGGTTATGTACGCCAAGTAGAATCGCCTCCAATATATACACGCCGTGGCGGCAACTCTGTAGCGTGGTTTGCTACATTTGCTACATAAATCCATGATTACTATCTAAACGTTAGTTCGCCGGCGTATACAATACGAACGTACGATCACAACAGAATATTCGCACGTTACGGATTTCTTCGTCGGAAAATTCATCTCTGTCGAGTTTATTTGACTCCTCTCTTACAGTTGTATCGTCCAGAAGCCATTTTTTGCTTTAATTTGATTAGTTAATTCCTATATGAGTCTACCTGTACTTACTTGTGAGTGGACGCCCAGAAATTGGAGGCCATGGCTGCCTAATACATTCTGATTTTTCAATCATGGTGTACAAGTCAGCTAATGTAAACACGCAATAAAACTGCTTAGCCGACGAAAGCAGGAGTTGTCTTGCTGGTAAGCAACTACATCAAACGTTTCCTCACGCTACAAAGACGTAAACTTTGGGCAGGCTTAACAAGGACGTTCAATTAAGGCGGAAAATTTTAGCGGTTAAAACATTTATTTACATCAATATAACACAATGGTACGTTACGCCTATCTATTTGATTACTAATAAACGTAGCCTGCAAAAGCCGCCGGCACAATTACTTTGAAAGGCTCTGCCGAGATCGTTACTGAGTTTTTTGGTACGTAGATACTACAACACACGTACCTAACGCTTTTTTAATCAGAATACGCAATTTACACAATCTTGTACCAACGCGGTTTGTATCCTCCTGATGAGTTCGAATTTAAGAAATGCTACGGTATTACAGTAATGGTAAGCAAAGAAAAGAAGCTCAAAGAATACGTTTCGCAAATTCTATCACAAACAGATGGTACGCAATCTGACACCTAAACGTAACGACCAGCTTTAAAACAAACGGCCAAAAATCAAACCGCCTTTTTTTGATCAACAATCCCGCTCACACCCGCTATAGCATGGTTAATGTCTGGGCAAATGCAAAAACTTGTTCTAGTAATATCTGAAGTAGCTACAAACGAAGTAAAAGAAAGATGGAACTTTGACATTCAAACTGATGCAGAAGCGGCCGCAAGGTACCAACAATGACCTCCTATACAAATCGCGAAACCAAACAGCATTTCAACGTTAAACAGACGAAAAAAATCGAAACGTTGTTTTTTGTTATTTTCTTCTTTTTCCGTTTAAAATCACGTGGTGTACTTATTTTTTGATTAGTGCTTCGTCCAAGCCTGTATCTGAGGTTCGTAAAGAGATTCAAGGGATTATTCGTCAAATAACAGCGAGCGTAACTTATTTACCACTTATTGAAACTTCATGCTCTTTTGAAATGCTAGCATACACAGCTAAAGTACGAATTGTTTTTGTGATTTTGACCGCGTCCAAGGAAAAACTTTCTTGTTTTTTTTTCTTCAAAAAACAGGTGTTTTTGGTTTTACCGCTGGTTTGCTTATAATTTGATCTAGGACGTTTCTGTACCTATTAAATGGGAAGAATCAGATGCTAAGACTATTGTTAACTCGACTGAAGTTCGTTTGAGATCGTTTGATACTCTTGTACGCTGCTTTTTTGATTCTTTGTTTGTTTTGGCTAGTCTTTATTGACGTTTGTATCTAGATTCACAAGGTTGAACCTATGGTCGCTTACAAGGTCGATGAGGACTGACACCTATGTTTTGATAACACATGCATAAGGTGAAGCCTTATGAAGGAATTACCGATACTACGTTATCTGCATGAGTAATACATTTTTTTGTACATTAGAAAAAAACTATGAGCCACTTCATTTTCAATTAATAAAGGTCTGCTTTCAATTTGTTAAGTCCCTGCAACCGTACCAGTTGCACTATTGTGGAGCAGTTAGCTCCCTAAAATATTGCAATTTGTGCAAGGCACGTGCTTGCCGTGCCACTGGATGAGAATTGAGTGCGAAGTGGAAACAAAAGAAAAAGTCAAACAAAGTTAAAACAGGCTGTATTCAACAAGTGATGATGCGAAACCGCTCGTTTTTACTTCTATTGGCTATAATAGCTATTGTAAGCTGTCATAAGTGGTTTGATACGTCTTCTTTTGGGTCTATACCTCAAACAGACAAGGACTACAATACAGTCCCTACAGATGGGCCAGTTACGGAGCTACCAGGCTATGGCAAGGTCAAAGAAACGCAGGTAACCCAACAATGCCATACAGGCGAATTATCGTGCCTTTTTCGAAATGACGAATTCGTTGATTGTTTTTCTAGTACTCTGGATACCTCAGTGTAAACGCTACTCAAGGATCAAATATGTTTTATTGGTACACAAATGAAGAAAACTTTCCAACATTCGCATATTTTTGCTGTTACTCCTGTAACCGCTAACAACTCTTAACATAGGTTCTTTGAGAGCCAGCGATCTCCTACTAACGATCCTCTTGTTATATGGCTACAAGGTGGTCCTGGTGGATCATCAATGCTTGGTTTATTTGCAGAAAACGTACGTACACTGTCACGTTGTGCCAACCGACATTTTTTTGAAAGCGAAAAAAACCTTTTAATGAAACAGTTCCAACTAGTAAACTAGGGTCCATATAAAGTAACTGACGATAACACACTCGAAGACAACCCATACTCATGGAACAAGGTACTAAATTCTTTGATAATCCCATCCACAAAAACAACAGGTAACATCATCTGTAGGTGGCTAATATGTTGTACATAGACCAAGTACGCTTTGAATTGTTCCAATCGATCAAAATAACCATCCTTTTAGCCGGTTGGTACTGGCTTCTCCTTTACCCAAGATGTTAGCGGATACGTCAAAAATGAAGTTGAAGTTGCTGATGACTTTTACAAAGCGTTAACGGAGTTTTTCACGTACTATACATTAACACCTTGCCGTAATTTTATCTCATTATTCCCCTAGTCGTTATCCTGAATATGCCAACTTAGAGCTCTTCATATTTGGTGAGTCTTACGCTGGCAAGTACATACCTGCTATTGGATATCGTATACACCAAGCTATATCATCTGGAGAATCATCAATTAATCTCAAAGGTCTTGCAATAGGGTAAGAATAGTTTTTTTACCACGTGACGGTTTTTTTTAACATTCGAACAAGTGACGGTTTCACGAATCCTTCTATTCAAATAGCCTATGAATCCTTCCTTTACAACACAGGTCTCATAGACACAAACCAATGGCTTAACGAATACGCTCCAGTTAGAGCTAAATGCGAAAACTACATTAACAGAGGTAGTCAGCTTAACGAAACTTAACAGCTGTTAACTTTCTTCGAAAGGTGAATGGACTCAAGCTAGTGCATGCACAAATACACTTATGGGTATGATCGCCAACTATTCAGGTACTTATTTCAAAGGGTTCTAAGCTAAGTATTCAACGCTCATAAAGGATAGGAAACGTAAACGTTTACGACATCAGAACATACGTTCAATATGATTTTACTAATATCGGAAAATATCTTACTTCACCAGACGTTATGAAATCTCTTCATGCAAGCCATCAATGGGGTTCTACTTCAGATAAAGTTTGTAAGTTTAACAATGTGTTACTTATTTACAACTGAATTTTAAAAAACGTGATTTAGCCGAGGCGCTTAACGAAGATTTGATGAAGTCTGTTCAAACTGACATAAAACCATTGATAGAGAACTACAAGTACATGACATTGTTGCAGTTTTTTTTTGCTTACCCTAAATGATTAGATACATGGTATATAACGGACAATTCGACTTGATATGCAATCTCGTTGGTGTACAAGAAATTTATCGTAACCTCGAATGGTACAAACAACAATCCAAAACAATTTTTTTTTTTTGCAAAACATAAGCTAATCTGATGTCAATAGGTCAGGACAAGAAGCTTATAAAATAGCACCAAGAAGTGTATGGTATGTGAATGGTAAAGTTGCAGGATTTGCAAGACAAGTAAAAGAGTTTACGCAATTGATTGTTGCGGGTGCAGGTCAGTACTTTTGGGTTTTTCCTTCTTCGAAAAGAAATATGTTAACAGAAATTAGGACACTTGGCACCAATGAATCAACCTGAGAATACCCAGGATATGGTTTCTAGATTTACAAGCGGTAAACCATTTAACAAATAAGAAATATCTTGTTGCACAAGTGACATCGTAATAAAACAAAAACATTTCTCCCAAAAAAAAAACAGAAAACATTTGTTGGTCTTTTTTGCTTGTCTGAAGTCTTTGGCATACCTCAACCAAATCGATTTGTTACTATAAAAAACAGCTTGAGGAAATGTATTTATTAGTAGTAAAACGTGATATTTTTTGGTAGTTGCCACTACAAAAGATGAACTTCTTTTTGTAATTATGCTGTATCATAACTAAGTTTTAAACTAAGTCTTGTTGCGATAAGGATATTCTTTGTATCCTTCTACAACACCGTTAACAACGTGATACTCTTCCCCTAGTTGACCGTTCCTGTACCATGCCTTGAAATCACCGTCATGTTTATCGTTCTTAAAGGAATACTGCTTTCTAAGTTGTCCATTTTGATACCATTCCTTGTACTCTCCTTCCTTTTTACCTTTTATGAAATTGCAATGCCTACGCAATTGACCACTTGAATACCAGATCTTACACTCTCCGTCCTTCATATCATTCACATAGTAACACTTGTTTTCTAGTTGACCATTGCTATGCCACGCCTTGTACTCACCTTCTTTCTTGTATTTGACATAAAGGCATTTTGTTTCTAGTTCACCATTTTCATGCCAGGACATATACTCTCCTTCCTTTATACCATTAAGATAATTCACTTGCAATTTCAAATGACAATCTGTAACCACACTTCCATAATACCATTCGTTGTACACACCTTCAAGTACACCATTGACATAAAAGCACTCAAATTTTTTGGAACCACTATCAAACCAAGTTGAGTATTTCCCATCAAACTTACCTTGTGTGTAGTTGCATTTCTCAGATAGCTTACCAGTAGAATGCCAACTAGTATACTCACCATGTTTTAAACCATTAGCATAATAACACTTCTTTTTCATTCGATGACCCTCTGAGAGACACTTAGCATCATATCTTATTGGTGATATCTTATGTGGTAGTAAAAATAAAAGGGTATTTTAGGATTTTTGAGGTTGAGGTTCATGAGGCTTACCATCTGAGTGCCAAGCAATATACTCTCCTTCTTTTTTATCATCAATGTAATTACACTTAACAGACAATTGTCCACCATTATGCCACCTCTTGTATTCTCCTTGTTTTAAATCTTGAGCGTAATTATACTGTTCAGCTAATAGACCATTTATATGCCATTTTTTGAACAAACCATCTCGTTTGCCATGTGTAAAATGGAGCTGTTGTTGAAATGTAGAGTCATCGCAAAGTCTTTTTGTTTGCTTCCATTTTCCATGTTTTTCTAAGTTGTTATCAAACCTTGTACTTGTTGCTGCTTGTTTTGAGAGCAATGGCCATTTTTTATGCAGTGTATCATCTAAATCCATTACATCTAGTTGTAGCTCCATAGGAAGGTTTAATAAAGAGTAACTCTTTGCTTTATACGCTGTTGACTACGTTTTTGTTATCTCTCGCGACTATACAGTTGTTCTCGTGTGGGTACCTGTGTTGATGCCATTTCGTGTCGTCCTGCAAGCGTACGTTTGTTAGGTAGAGTTGAGCTTGACTTTACGCGAATCTTACTTTATTCACTTACTTCGAAGAAACATAATAAGGTAACCAAGTCAATACAGGAAAAAAAAACAATTGATTTATTAATGCATTCATATTTTGATATTGAACGGTATTATGCAATGTTCAATGCTTATGTATGATTTATTGTACAAGGACTTCGTACGTAATTGTTTTTGACTTTGTACATGCAACTTTTCCTGGTAATTTAAAATGCTGGCGAGCTAGATTCACATCTCAAAATACTCTGTTTCCGAGTTCTTTGCGCCAAGATACAATGTATGGTGCCATTTAATGAATAAGGGCGTACCCTACTTACCCTGCAATGAGTATTTTGGACGCAGTACAATTCAATGGCAAGTAATTACGAAAAATAGAGAAATGTGTTCAATCAAGTGATCAATAAATTGCATTAGACATTAGTTGTAACAATCACCTGTATCACTCATGTATAGGTCTTGGCGTTCATTGTGGTGTTGCAACTCTAACAAACTTGATTGTACCATATAGAGCCTCAGAGATACAGTAATATTTTTGCTGTTCATGACATTCCAGAGAAATTAGATCAACTTTAAATGCTTACATGTTTGTTACCTTTTTTCTCTCGAACGAATCTACATGTACAGTCACTACATAATTGTGAATACGAGTATGAAGCCAGTGCTTCAGATTATTGACAAAAGCATAGTTTTGATGTTTCATGTGTTTGGCTTGAATGGAATTGGATTCTAAACGTATCACAGGTGGTTTTTACGCTAAAAGAAACGGAGGAAAATGAAGTGGAAACAATAGAAAACATGTAAAAACAATACCCGTAATAGTTCCTCACTACTGCTGGTATAGTCCTTAATAGCGATTTAAATCTGGATTGTTTATACACAACATCGTTGAGAGGTGACATGAGAGTTGAGTGAACCCTTTAAATCACTTTTTCAATCGATTATTTTTTATCACGCGTTTCCTTTCTTATCTCTGTCACGTGCCTTCAACCATTCAAACACCGAGAAAGTTTTATATTGTTTGTAATTTTATTCTGTCGCTAGCGTTTTTAAACAACGAAACTAGTCTACAAATACAACAGCGCATTTCGTTAAAACTTCAAGAAAAAAATGGCTTTCGAAATCATGGATTTGAACACACTGGTATCCTTTTTCAAATTATTTGTAGTTTTCTTTCACGCAAATTTTTGGATGTAATAGTATATTGAATGCTGCGAACATCCAAAGCTATGAAAGGAATATTTTAAGAGCCAGATTTTCACATGTCACTTGTCACTAATGCAACGTTTGGCTAGCGGCTTAGAAAAACTCATATTTAGTAGTAGAGAGCTACAACACAAATAATACGTAGCAATACGACGTAATTTTCAGCTACTCAGTGTTATTTGAATTCACAGTTCGCAGGTTTTATTGTGTACTTTTCAAACATATCATATTACAACCGACAACAACCAACAAGCACCTCATCAAATCCAATGGCAGCATTTAAAGCAGCAGCAATAAAATTCGCAACAGAACAAGGTACATCAAACTACTACATGTTAAACACTGACGTGTAATAGCTGTTGATATCGGCACTACACTCATGGATAGATTAAAGAAAAATCTGTTTGGAGACGGTAGAGCCACCCGCAGTATCGATGTTATTGTGGTAAATAAGACTGGGAACGATCTTCAACTTGTAAAAGCCCCACAACCAAAGGACAACTCTGGTGGTTCAGGTATAGTTCAAAACAGATTCTTCAAAGTTTGCTTACAGTTACATCTCTTCTAGGTGTCTGGAGTAGCTCGATTCTTCCTCCTTCTGATATCAAATCAAACACTGAAGAAGCTTACGGATGTGAGAGCAATGGGTTCATGACTGGTGTGACTGTGGCCAAAGCATGGTACAAAGATGTAAAGACAGGCAAAGAGTATGTTTTGACAACTTCAAATCCATATTCTGGATCCAATCATAGTCAAGCTGAGCCTTCCACTGTTCTGGTCATTCAAGGAGGAGGCGACAACTGTACTGTAAAATTTGTCATAAGGTGAGAAGGGATGTTATGCCCACAGCGCCAATGCATACCACGAAAGTGCTTGTGAAAGTCAAGTTAACCAAAGAATAAACTACTATCATGCCAACAGTACCGTTTACCATTACTTGACCGTGTGAGACTTACCACGCACTGCTGGAACTGCTTGAAAGAGCATTAAATGGTGAACTCTTTGTGCACGTTTTTGAATATCGGAGTAACTGTCCAACTTCTAAAACATTATCTATTTTGATGAAACGTTCAACAGATTTCAACGCTTTATAATAAAAGAACGAAAAACTGCAATCTCGAGGCACGTGCGCAGCCGTAACACGTGTATAATAAAGTTAGCTTTATTTATGAATTTACAAGTAGTCCAGCCTCATAGAATGGACGATAGAGAAGAGATGGAGCTTCTCAATGATGAAGAGCGAGAATTACTGCCTCTGGTGACAAATAAACCAGAGAGAGAGTGGCACAAGCGTCAAGAGCATATGGGATACAACGTACCGCCTTTATTACCTATTTTCGAGTGGCTACCAAAGTACAGCCTCAAAAGAGATTTAATAAGGGATATTGTGGCAGCTCTTGCTGTAGCGTCTCTACTTATACCTCAAAGTCTTGCTTACGCTCTCCTGGCTGATCTACCACCTCGCTATGGGTATGTAAAATGGATATTTTAACCACGCGTGTATATGTTAACGCACGTGCGCAGGTTATATACGGCATGGGTTAGTATTCTCTCACAACGCTTTTTTTTTATTTTGTTTTGATTGAAGTGTTAAAAAGGACTTGTGTTTGTAGATACCTTTGATTGTTTATGTACCATTTGGTACTAGTAAGCAACTTGCAGTTGGACCAGATGCATTGGCGGCTCTTTTAGTTGGTACAAACAAAGAAGAAAGACGAGTTAAATATTTCTTTTTGGGATAACACTTTTTTTTTCTTATAGGTATAAATCTGGCAATCGCTCATCAGTAGTACGCTGTTTCTCAATTACAAAGATAAGTTTTTATTAAAATGGACCGTAGTGGATTTGGTGATGAGATAGTACACGTGTTCTCTTTGATGTGTGGTTGTTTTCTCTTTGGCATGGGAGTACGTTATTTTAGCTATAACGAGTGAATTTGCCGATAAAGTCTGATGACGTTTTCGTGATTTTGACGTTTTCGTAAGATGTTCAAGTTGGGTTTCCTAGATAACATACTATCTCGACCATTATTAGTCGGCTTCGTAAATGCTGTGGGTGTAATAATTATATTGATTCAGGTATGTTGAAGAGAATGGTCCGAGTTCAGATTTTGACTTTATTTATTTAGCTTGATACAATCTTTGGGCTTCCCAACAAAGAGAGCCATCTTGGATGGGATAAGATTGAGTATCTGCATAAACACAGGTACAGTTATAAGACATTATATAGCGGTACATTGTCTAATTTTTTGAACGTCTAGACATGATATTAATTGGGTAACTTTTGGTATTGGTATTTCCAGTTTTGTTCTGCTTTTGGTGTTTAAGATATGGAGCAAATACAATAGTTTCGCAAAGTATATTCCTTCCACTCTTCTAGTGGTACTTATTGGTCTCTTTTTTGCGTACATATTGAAACTAAGCGACGACCACGGTACGTAAAAACATAAAAAAAAAATCACTTGTTTGAAAGGCTGTTTTTGTTTCTTTGTTTTTTCTTCGTGTTCGCTTGCTCAGAATGATTTAGGTGTAATATTACTTGGTAGCAATAAGATATCGTTTCCGAACCCTATTCTACCGCGAATGACTGTTGACAGGTACTTGCAATAATTCTATCTTATGTTTAAACATCTTAATTTGTTTTTTTTTAAAGGATGCAACAAAGTATACTACCTTGTCTTGTCATTGGTGGTATTGGTTTTCTTGAATCAATAATAGTTGCCAAGATATACGCTTCAAAACATAACTATTTAGGCACGTGATTAAAATCGAAAAAAGCAATCCAAGAATGATGTCTTATTTGTTTTTAGTTGACTCGAACAGAGAATTGTTGGCACTTGGTTTGGCTAATATGGTCGGTGCCTTTTTCCAAACGTTCCCTACATTTGGTTCTTTAACTAGAAGCGCTCTTGCTGATGACATGGGACAAAGAACTCAAATATCTAGTTTGATAGTATCATGCTTTGTCCTCTTAACAATCTTTTTCTTGGGTCCTGTTATTGCTGTAAGATCAACTTTCTACTCTTGTCTGTGTACTTACTTTTTACCTTTAAAGTGGCTTCCAAAGAGCGTTATGGCAGCTATTATTGTATGGGCTGCTGTAACGATGCTCGAACTTCATGATTTCGTGTTTTGGTGGAAGATTGGGGTACTACTATAAAAGCTTGCTTAATTAGTTGAAACTCATATTTTTTCAAGGCTTGGAAGGCGTTCTTGTTATCCACATTTACTTTTGGTGTGACAATGGGTCTTGGTGTAGACCTTGGACTGTTGATGAGTGTTGTGGTATCATTATTACTCATTCTACGAAGGTCATCAGATACAAGAGTTAAAATTCTTGGTACCACTTTTTTTTCCTTTTGTAGAGATTCCTTATTTGATCAACGCCTTATCTTGCTTATTAGGTAAAATTATCAGTGGTGGACCAGAGTCAGGAAAGTATCGTGATATTTCAAAGTTTGGAGATGCAATGGTGATACCTGTAAGACTGAACTTTCTTTTTTTTAAGAAAGATCAAAATGAAATCAGTCCTCAGCGTTTACAGTAATGTAGGGTATTCTTATTTTTAAAATTGAAGAACCATTGTATTTTGCGAATATAGGAGAAGTCAAGGATCTTATATACAAAACAGAAAGGTCATACAAGGGCGGTCTGTAAGTAGCGTTTTATTTTTTCAGAGAAGGATATTTTACAGTTTTGTTTAGGTATGCTATTATTATACATGGTAAAGAAATGAAGCATATGGACGACAGGTACATAAAATAGATTTCTTACCTTATGAAAAAAGACAACAAAAGCATTTATAAAAGTCATTATTTCTTACACAATGCAAACAAAGAAAAAAAGCACTTTGCAGCTTTTTTTGAGTTAATGCTTCTTTCATACTTTATTTTCTATGAAAGTAATTAGAATCCTTGAAGTGTATTACGCACCGCATATGTTTGTTTCTTACAAAAATCCATTCACAGTCAAAGGAGACTTATGTCAAGGCCGTTTTTTTCAAAAACAACTTTGTTCTATTTTTTTAATTGAGATGCACTTTTAATAATAACAAAATAGCGCTATTGAAATCATGCTTGATATGATGAATAAATTCCAAGAACGTAAGGTGTACATGTGTTGGGTAAAATTACCAGCAGAATTGAAAAAAACGTTGCTAAAATGCGGCATTATCGGAAGTCTTATGGGTGACAGGTAAAATACTTTGTTTTTTTTGTGGAAAGTTTTGCGTTGTGTTGTTTTTCCAACTTTTTAACTGTTGCGTATAGGGTTTTCAGCTCTACAGATGATGCTATAAGTTACCTAGAAGACTATGTAAAAGGTTTGTACGCTTGAGTGCTATTGTTAGGCTAATTCTTTTTAAAGGTTGGACAGATGAAACTCTTATTGAGACGTAAAGAGAATACTCCCAAAATACAAAAAAAAAATACAAAAATAAACAAGTTGAAGATTGACCTGAATGAACGCAAATAGAATATATTGAGATCAAATATAGTCGTAGTACATGTCACAATGTTTAAACAATACTTTGTCATTTTCAATCACAATAAGCCCAGTACAATACGAAGAAGTGGTGAATTTCCCATTCTTGAATTGATAAACAATACCCTTCAATTTCATTGTCTCTTCAGAAAAGTCCAAGTTACCAACTACTATTGTTCCACCAATGAAAGTTGATTTCATCTTATCATCTACGCTCTCAGCCCATTGCCTGACACTTGTGTAGTCCTTCCTTATTGTTCCGTTGATGTAGAAGGTAAATGAATGCTCGCTGGCATAGAAAGAGGTCATCGTATTGACGATTTCATCAAATGTTGTTGCTCTAGCTGTCTGGATTGTAAATTCTCGCTCCATAAGAAAAACACGTTCTCGGAGAGTTGTAGGTACAGGTTTATATATTGTACCAGTGCTAGCCGTTTGTTGTGTCATTGTTGTTATTACTAGATAAATGATGATATCTTGACTCGTGTCAGAAATTCTGTATGTTTTCGGATGTTTAATTGCGCCGCAGCTCCGCTTATGTTACATAGTCGACTATTTGATATACTAACCTACTGTTAAAACCCCCGATAATACCTTTTCCAGTGTTGAAAACCACAAAGAGAACAGTGTGCCACTATGAATTTCCAAACAATTCTGTATTGTTTCAGTTTTACTTGTATTGTGAACAAGTACTTACACTACCGTTAATCATATGCCTGCACTAATATTATAGAACCTGAAGGTAGATTGTCTTCGTTGACGTCACGTGTTTTGACATGGTTTTGTGCAGCGTTCTGATCATCAAAGTAAGTACTACTTTTTAGGTTTTGCCTCTTTTGATAAGACGAAATCATGGGTACGCAGTTGGACCTAATTTCGTTCAAACAAGTGATGTACTATTCCAGATCCTTTTGGACTAAGTGGTATAACAACGGGTCAACAGTTCACTCTAAGTATATGATGGTACACGGAAGATTAATGGGATGAGCATGGGAACCTTATAGTACAATGTACATACATGAATGGCATGAAACATGGTGAGTACAAGGAGTGGTATGAAAATGGAAAGCTAGAGTCACAAAATACGTTCGTTGATGGCAATGAGAATGGTGAAAATAAAAGATGGTATGATAATGGCCAACCCATGGGACAACGTATGTATGTTGATGGTACCCTCCACGGTGAGTATAAGGCCTTGGTACAGAATGGTCAACTTGGAATACAGTGTATGTATGTTAATGGTGAGCATGGCGCATAAATTGGTACTCTGACGGTAGATTACTTTCGAGCAATGATACGTACGTGGATTATTGCTAGTACGTATTCGACTGTGTGTCTTCATCCAACCCCTCTTTGGATTGTTGACTGCGTAGCGTATCAAGACCCTTTGTAAACTCACAAATACATTGGGTTTTTTGCAACACGTGGATATTAAGTCATGTAGTTAAGGTTCAAAAAGATCTTTCTCAAGCTAAACACCATGTCAAGCAAAAGAAAAAAGAGACGCGATTCAGTAACAGATGCATCGCCGCCAGCAAAGAAGCAAAAAACAAATAATAAAAAATCACCTGCAAAACAAGGAAAACAACAAAAAAACACAGACAAGGACAAAAAAACGTCTAAAAAAGACGAAAAAGTAATGAAAGTGAGGGCAAACGAATTTAAGGTACAAAAACGACCCTAAACGTATTTAATACTCCTAATTACGCGTCCAGCTGTCAAAAATGCGCAAAGCCAGCGTTGTCAAGTTTCAAGGCGCCAAACGAATTGATATTAGAGAGTATTTTATTGCCAAAAATGGTGACACGAAACACGGTAGAAAAGGTATGTACCAGAGCATGTTGGCTGAGATATAAAACGTTATTCGCCATTTTTCCCTATCACACTAACACTACACCTCAAGGCATCGCTCTTACCATAGAACAATGGGAAGAACTTAAAAAGGTAGAACCAGACATCACAGACAACATTTTATCTAACCGACTGTCAAGGCAATTCCTCAAATTGACGCTCAATTGGCTGCTCTAGATGATTCGGACGATGATGACGAATAAATGGAAGCTGCTCCACTTTTTTGTACAACAATTTTTTCACGTGTAGAAACTTTAAAAATCCACTTGAAATACAACTACTAGCTTGCTTTTTTTGGTATCTTTTCTTTATTCTACACATTGCGTAGATACGCGCTACTTTATCCGAGCAATGAAGTATGGACTTGCATTACTTAGTTACACAACAATGCAGTCGCGACACGCCAACGTTTTTGTTTGCTTTAACGTTTAACTTATCTACAAAAATTTTCTTGGTTTTTTTTGTATTTTTCCTTAATACTCGATTTTTAAGCCCTTAACCTTTCCAACTACCTTTTGTAATTTTTCAAGAGCGTCACCGCTTGTTATTCCTTCGATCAATACACAACTGACACCTCTACGGATAAAAATTAGCAAAAATTCCATCAGAAAGAAAAGACAATTTTGTTGATGTGCGCGTCTCGGCCTTGAAAGGCAAGTAAGCATACCTTTTACGTAAGCAAGCAACAGCGAGTTGGTCCTTGCAAGGGACGTATACGTAAGGGATTTTGTTTTCTTCACATACAACTGGAATGTGGATCATACAGTCGATTGGAGTAACATCACCGGCGAAAACCATCAACCTGTAACGGCTGTAAGCTAATTGTGAAACGTAGAATCGCGTACGGGTTTTTCATGCTGTCTTTCTGCTTGCGGATGGCTCTTAAGCATGCCTTTATTCCAAAATGTAGTTGCTTAGCTTCGGCAGCTAATTGGCGTGAGTTGAGCAAAATATCATTAAATTTTCCTACCAACACCACATAGCTTGTAGATACGCTTGGTAAGTCTAATATCGGCCAAAGGCGTAGCAGTTGGGTTAACTAATGTGTAAACATCTATTTTATCAACCTCCATTGAGTCCGTCATTTGTTTAGCTATACAAGTTTTCTCAATAAGAAACAAAAGAATGTCAAACAGACCGAAGTTGACGGTGCTTGTGCCGTTTTTTTTCAAAACGGTACTTTTACTAGCTTACCTTTTAATAGAATACCCAGAGAGTTTGCGTCTAAACAAGGGCAAACTTCCGCTGAAATCCTCGCTTAGACAGAAAGTTAAGTGAAAAGCTTTTTTTGACTTCAAACCTACAGGCGCATCTAAGGTACCGCTTTCTACCCTCGCGTAGTAATACTCACTCAGTTGAAGGAATAAAACATGGAACGCGCAGGTGATGCGTATCAAGTGCGAGTGCACATTATAGAATGCAGAGAGCTCATGGGAAGGTAAGAGCAACGATTTAGGGTTTTCAAAGGCGTTTTTTTGACTTTTCAACCTCGCTCAACTCAAGCTAGGGACTGGGGCGGAACGTGTGATCCTATCACTTACGTCAAAGTTTTCGGAAAAGAAGAGCACACAAAGAGTTATGAAAAAACCCAGTCGTGCACCTTCGACCGTTGGTTTTTATACCAATCCGACAACATGAACGCAGATAAGTTCAAGCGCTCTCAAGTAAAGATTAAAGTTTTCGACGCTAACACAATAGCCCGAAATACCCTAGTCGGTACGTACCTCAAACTAATAACGGGCTCCGTTAGCTTTTCTACTACTTTATTTTTTGTTTTTTTGCTCTAGCCGTTTTGATGACGCTATTACTAGGTGCTTATTCCATCGACTGCGCTTGGGTTTACGAGCAACCAGGCCATGAAATCTTTGCAAGATGGATTGCCTTAACAGACACAGATAACCCTAAAAATAAGGGCGTACAGGTACCTAATACGTCGAAAATAGTGCGAGCAAGCGAAACTAAACGTTTTACGTTTAGGGTTACCTAAAAGTAACTATCACCGTTCTCGGGCCTGGTGATGAAGCTGTTGTACATGAGCCAGGTGAGGAGTTTGAAGAGGAAACCGAAGGCAAATCGTTGCAATCAATGGTGCGTAGAAAGAGTTTTTTTTTGGCGGTTTACAAAACTAGTCAATTCCCGAGAATTTACGTTTAGCATTAACCTACCACGCTAGATCTTGCTCCCACCAAACATAAAAGTCGAAGATTGGGTTCTATCTGCTAAAATTCATAAAGGTCGTAACCTCCCAACGGCGGATAGCTTTGGTACGTATTTCGATACCTATAAGATTCTTTATTCTTACTTTTGTAATTAGGAGGCGTAGATCCTTTTGTAAAGGTAGAATTTGGTGGCCGAAAGGCTCATACGTCCACTAAGAAGGGCGCACACAATCCAGAGTGGAACGAGGAAGTATGTATTCCGTTCCAAACTCCAAGTTTGTCCGATACAGTAGTATTGAAACTGTACGATAAAGATGCTGTACGTTTCCTAAATATCCACGATGGTCCTTGTCAAATTGATGATGCTTAATTATTGCATAGGGAAGCAAGGATGATTTACTCGCCACTGTTTTGTACGATATTGATGATATTATGGGCGAAGATAACCCTAGTACGTGCTAGTTTGTTTTTTGTTTATCTATGCAAAAAATGTGTTGTGCATCTGCTAATGTTTCTGATAGGACTCCACTGGGTGCCAATGTATGCTAATACCACCGATCTTGATGATCAAGATAAAGCAGAAGGCGCTATTTGCAGAGGACAACTCTTGGTTGAAATCACAGCCATTAAGAGATCCTTGGATGAGGTGTGTGGCACAGTTTTTTTATATCGGGAACGTACTTTGCTAATTTGGTTGTAGCCTTCTGTCACTTCTTGCAGTACATCTGGAAGCCCAGCAGAGAAGCAATACAGCGTTCGTGCTGGTACGTATAATACCACATTAAACGAAGTATGTTGAGTGATTAATCGTGTGTAGATATTCTCGAACTCTCCGATCTTCCTTTCGATTCTTCCTCTACAAAAGTAGAGTGTGTCGTTCAAGTAGGTGCTGATGTTAAGAACAGCCAAAAGCTCCCTTGGGTTCCAGTAAAGGTACGCAAATAAACTTTAGCTCTGGTAAACCTAATGTTTGTAGAACGCAAAATGCATGATCTACCAAGCAGTTCCTGATGTGAACCTTACACTTCCACTAAGCATTGATCTCGTACCAGATGTGTTCATTGAGTTTTACAGAAAAGGAGGACTAAACAAGAAGAAGAGATTTGGTTATATTAGAATAAAGGTACCGAAGCGTTTGACAATGTGTGCGCTTACCTCCTTGTTTAGGCCAAAGATCTTGATGCCACTAGCAGCATTAAATGGATCGAGATTACTCGCGACCCTTGGAACGATATTATCGATGCTGAGGAATCACCAGGTTTCTGTCTATGCAAACTCAACTTTGGTGAGAAGAATGAAATCGCTGCACAACCACGCACTACTGTTGAGCCTCTTAAGCTCAAGAACTTTCAACTACGCGCCATGATCTACCAAGCTCGGTACGTTTTTTTTTGTTGATTTGAGCTGTTTTTTTTTTGTGAGGACTTACTTGTGTTTAGTGACTTGGTCAGTAAAGATTCAAGCGGTTCCTGCGATGGTTACGCTGTAGTTAGATGTGGTGGTAAATACAAAGTAAAATCCCACACTATAAACGACTCGTTGTTCCCAGAGTGGTTCCAAACCTTAAGTCTTGATGTTGAACTTCCTGAAGACTTGACCCACGCACCAAATGTTACTGTAATTGTACGTCTACAACTGGATCCTTTCTTACCCTTTTTCTTAACCACGAATTCTCATTTTATACAATAGATTCGCGATCACGATAAGTACTCGTTTTCTGATGATTTAATTGGACAATTCTTTGTTCAACCGGCATCCATTTACGGTGCTAAGCCAACTGAACCAAAATGGTGAGTTTCTTTTTGAGTACCACTAGTGTTTAGTTGTTAACATATGTGCGAACAGGTATGATATCAAGGATTTTGTTGGTTCTCCAGGTGGTAAAGTGTTAGCCTCGTTCCACCTTATCGATATTGAAAAGAAGGATTCAATGCCTGTGCTAGACATTACACCAAAGACTAAGGTAACAAACTTCCTAATTAAATTTGGAAACGATCTAAATGTAATTTGTAGCATGCTGTTATTGAAATCGACGCTATTGCGCTTATTGCACTTAAACCATATCAGTACGTTGTAGTACCTTAAATGTCGCTTTCTTGCTAACGATTTTGGCTTACAGTGCTGACGATATTGACACACCATTCGTTGATGTTCAAGTTGGTGCTAAGAAGAAAGGTGAAAAACCTATTCGTATTGGACCAGTTAAAGCCACTGAAGAGTACAATGCGTTGCTTCTTCAGACAGTTAAAATCCCTTGCCAACTTCCTGTCAACCCATTATTCGCTCCTGTGCTCAACTTGCACTTGTTTGATAAAGCCACATTTAAAGATCGTTTGGTCGGTTACGGTGGTGTACCTCTTGGCACTTTCTTGCCTTGGGCCGCCCCTGACTTTGTAGACGAGGCTGCTGAGGTTAAAATCGAAGAAGTTGATGATGCCGCAGCTGATGATGCTGCTGGCGTAGGTGTAGATGGTGAAGGAAAAGACGCAGCACAAGTTGCTTTGGAAGATGTCGATGATTTTGATGCATTAGCCGAGGTACATCATTTTACAACAATGTGTTGTTCTCATTTATAGACAATGCCACCACAGGCTCCAGATACCGAGCAAATCTCTTTGGATATGTCAGAGAAGAACGATACATCTCCTCTTTTGGGAAGTGAGGAAGTCGCTTTGGCTGATCAATTGGGCAAATACATGCAAGATAAACCTTCAAAGGTAGCTGAGACTGTTATGACACCAAGAGGTGGACATGTTGATGAGAGTGCCACTAAGAAGAAGAACGAAAGGAAACGTGGTAAAGAACTTGAAAAGACCATGTCACTTCCTTTTACTACCAAAGAACTCACCAGGTAATAACTAGTCATTTTTATTACTTTTTTTTCTAATGCGATTTTGTAGGGGTGTAAGCAGATTGAAGTCTGTGTTTTCTAGCACCAAGAACAAGCAAATTGAAGCCGCTAGGTTCAAGGCAAAGATTAAGGTGTATGAAGAAGGTATGGAACCTACTGATGCTGAAATTGGTAACTTTATGAAACGTGAAAGCGTTGTCGTCAGGTAACGTGTTGATTTATTATCTTTTGAGGTGTATGTTTACTCACATTATTTGTCTTTTAGAGTATACTGTCTTCGTGGTGTATCACTTGTGCCTTGCGATAAGGATGGTACTGCTGATCCTTACATCACCATCACGAACGGCTCTGAGAAGGGACACCCTAATATCAATGACTCTGATGCTGTTATTGAGAATACACTCAACCCTGGATTCTACAAATGTTATGAATTTGAGATGACACTTCCAGATGCCAACTCAGAGATACACATTAGTGTATGGGATTGGGAAAAAGCCCTTTTGGACTTTGACGATCTTATTGGTACAACCAAGATTGACTTGGCTGACAGGTACCTCCTCCCTCATGAGTCTGCGAGATACTAACAATTGCACCTTAGATGGTTCAGCACTGAGTGGCGTGCCATGAAACGTAAGCCTATTGAGGTTAGATCTTTATGGAATCCAAAATCTTCTCGTTCCCCACAGGTACTTTTTTGTGTGCATTTTCTTTTTGTTGACGTTTCTTTAAAGGGTAAACTCGAAATGTGGGTTGATATTATGACTCGTGAAGAAGCAGCCAATACTCCACAGGAGGATATCTCTCCACCACAACCTCAGAGGTGGCAGCTTCGTGTTGTCATTTGGGAGACCAAAGGCGTTCCTGTTAAGGACAGTAACTCCACTGATATCTTCGTTATTGGTAAACCACAAGACCTTAAAGCCCAATCTACCGATGTCCACTTTTGGTCAAAGAACGGAAAGGGTAACTTCAATTGGCGTATGGTTTGGGATGTAGTCATCCCAACGAAGATTCCAAGATGGACAGTACAAGTACGGCACCTTTTGTAGTTGTTCTTTTGCGGTTACTGATCTGTTTGTTTAGATTTGGGATAAGGATATGGTTGGCGCCAGCGATTGTATCGCTGAAGCTGTCATTAATCTTCGCGGTCTCTATAAGCAGGCCTTCAAATCCAAGGAACAAATAGTGTCTTTGGATAAACAATGGATCGAGCTATCTAAACCTGATGAGGATGGTCCTCAAGGTAGCATCGAAGTCTCGATTGATCTTATCAAACTTGACCCAAGCCCAGAAACTGGTACACACATATCATTTATTTACTTGTTTATGTTCTAACTATTATGTTCTAGTCGGTATGGGCCGTGATATGCCTAATCGTAATCCGTTCTTGCCTGAACCTGAAAGGCCAGAGTACGCTTTTTTTTTCTCTTTTTTATTTTTGGTATGTAACTTGTGTTGACGTTTGCTTTTCTAGCTTCGCATTTAATCCATTGCGTCTTGATAAATGGATCGCTCTCGGATGGAAGAGAGCAAAGAAATGGATGATGATTGGAGGTATTATTTCCGCTGTGTGTGGTGTAATCGTCCTCATTATTGCCATTTACTGGTTTTTGAAATAAGTGATAAAAGTGTAATTCCTTCAAGTGTAGTAAGCATAATTATTGCACGTTGTTGTTTTTTGTACTCGGTACTAAATAAACTATTTAAAGACAATTTATAGTACTGCTTGTTGTCGATATTTTGGTTTTACGCTTAAAATGTTCTGATCGATACGAGAGATTTTTGTTTTTGCCATCACTACTGGTTGCTACTCCTGACCATTAGGATGGTAAACTGTCACCACTGGACACAGATTGTAACAACGGAGTTGACGTGTAGTTTAACTTGTTAAGTGGGCTAATACGTTTTGACCGCGCTTATTTCAAAAAGTCCTAACGTACGCATGCAACGGTCGCCGTCACCAGTAAAAACTGCTGAAACTAACTCACTGCTCAAAAGCGGTGTTAATAAGCGGTGCACGCCTTCAGGATCTTCAAAGGTAGTATAAACGCTATGATTGCTCTAATTTAACTAGTTACAGGCAAAAAAGCGCCCTCGGTTGTCGAAGAAGTTCCCAGATAATCTACGCGCTTTAATAAACAATGGTGTACATGCTACGCCTGTAAGAGACAACTACCAGAGAGTTGTATATAATATGTACAAAAATCGCCTAGAATTGAGTAGACGAACAAAAGCGCTTGCAGATGATCTCAATACACTACGTGTAGGAACAAGCGATACGTAAAACCTGTAAAGAAAAAAATCCATTTTAAATAAAGACTGTAAATAACTCCAAAAAACTCGCTTGTAGTACACTCTTGAGCTATTTTTTTAATCATCTAGTAGCGCCCTTTTGAGTAACGTTTTCGTGGCTGCCTTTTCAAAAATACTGACACGCTTTCAAGACTGAGATTTGAATTTCGGAATCTGGAGTTCTTGTATTCAAAGTCATACGACACTCTCGTGATGAAACGTACTTGTACAAGTAATTAGGATTTGGACAGATTTATTTTCTGTCCAAACTTTTCAGCTGGCGTTTGCGTTGTAGTTATCTGTGGGCGTAAGGTATTCAGTACAAAAGTTCTTAGCCCAAAAAAAAATGTCCCAAGGTTGATGAGTGAAGGTAAGTAATATGCAATACATACGACAGTGATAATACACGTCTGTAGAGGGACAGGCTTGATATTAGACTTCATTAAATACTTATTTGGTTTTTATTGTACAATGTTTTTCGTTCGTTACCTAACCGCTACGTAGGCGTAATACCATGTGTAGTGTAGATCCATCCGAAACGCCATAATCAAATAACGTTTTATGGTCTTCTAATCGTTTACCAGCGAAAATGTACCGTTGCGCTTCTACATCGTATCCTAGCGCGTAAACAATTAGTTACAGTTACTTGGCCAAAAGAAGAAAACAATTAGCGTTTAAACTGTAACGTACCTTCTTTATCTGCTGCTTTTATCTTTATATTCTCAATAGTATCAGATTCCTCTACATCAAGTGTAAACTTCCTTCCATCTAGTGTTTGTATTGAAATTTGCATCTCCAGAGATACGTTTTATGTTTGTATTAATGATATTGGTATGACATGTTGTGAATAAGACTTGGGGTATAGCATTATGAGAATTGGGTGCCAGTCTTTTTATAGTCTGTTTCACAACTTTCTTTATTACACGTCAACTGATTTCTACTGTTTAATACGATTAACGTATTAATTCCTGTCTTTCACTTTACACCCAAGTACAAACACGTGACTTTGTTTTTGTTTCACAAGGTATTTCTGTAGCAAACTGACTTGAAACATTCTGATTTACATAGACGAGGGCTATTACTTACTCTTTTTACTTCTATCCAATCAATCATGGCAGTTGAAGTGTCACCAGAAATGGGTATTGAACCAAGCTCTATCGTACCCAATGAGCTGTGGTTTATGATGTTTAAAGTACGTAAACACAAAGCAGTTGACAACTAGTGGTTTAGAGCTTATGATAATATTTTTAATTTAAACCACCCACTAGAAGGTTCCTGATGTGTGCTTAAATGATATAGCATGTGTTTGCGTGCGTTTGTTAAATTTTACATCTTATGTGACTTAAAAATCAATGTAGAAACGCTGGTACCATATAAGTCGCGAATTTGAGTGGTATGATGAACTTTTCGAGTTTGTTTTCGTCCCTTCTTTTTTTTTTCTTTTTTTTTTTAACGAATACTGTAAAGGTCTGTGTTGACAACTAGCGTCGTAAACCAACGTCAGTATTCAGAAGAACAGTTTGCATACCTGTTGACACAAAAAACACGTTGGCAGAATTTTACACAAAGCTACTACATACTTGATGAGCATTGCCAGTCAAAGTTGGTTAACATAAGAAGGACGTATAACTCAGATTATACAATAATTAAAGCAATGCATCAGCATTGGAGTACAGGACTTCTTAGGTATTCTTTTAAAAAGACTGAGAATGGAAGACTAGCTATTGTATTTCATATTAACAGAAAGGTGTACGTTTTATAAGGTTTTTTTTTCATTGCAAAAAGGCTGCTATAACTCGAGTTGTAGACTTTTTTAATTAATCCCACAATTTCATGGCATATGCCCAGTAATCCATAGGATTTTATCTGAGATTTTGGAACTCTCCACACAATTTCTAAAGAAATCTAACGTGTCATTTCATGACGTTTAGTAGTAACCAACTTTTTTTTTTTCTCAAAAACAAAGTATAATGCTACATGTTACATTCAATGCTTCTTTAGGTTTGAAATGATGATTCTTAACAAATCCTTACCTTTGTCAATGCATAAAATATTTCGTGAGTTGCTCACAGCTGATTTAAAACATCTCTATTACCTTAAATACGCAGCGGTATAGTTATGACTTTGCAAAGATAGTATAACAACTATCATGTTATCAAAGTTGTTTGTGTACTTTGGTTGTAACACATAATACAGGTTATAGACAGAAACTCTTATTATTGGTCTAATTATCTTTACAACCTTGGGGACAAAGTAGGGAAGGTCAACTACTATTTGCGAAAGGTACATTTATATGAAGTTAGCACTATATTTAGCTACATTAAGGTAGTTTGTAATACTATAAAGCAGCCTGCTGTACTAAAGTTTAACCTCCACAAGCATCAGTTTGATGCTGTTTCTTGGATGGCACACCTTGAAGATAACTTACTACGCAGGGGTGATAAGAAATTTCGTTTGAACTCAGCAGATCCTTTGTTTATTTTTTCCATGTAGAGTTTTCATACTGTAGTCTTGCTCAATGGCCTAAAATTCGGTTGAACGCTTTCTATGACATGGAAAAACAACGATTTTTTTCTGAAATACCACCAGAAAGGATATTTAAAGTATCATTTGAAGGTACAAGCATAAAAACCCAAATTCACGTGCTTAAAGAACATTGTTTAGGTGGTGTTCTTGAAACTAAAGATGCTCTTGAAAAAATGATCAATGGTACCAAAAGCTGTTACTCCAACAACTTCTAAGATTGCTTGCAACTAGTGCTGAGTCTGATACTTTCCAAGCCTACACTTAAATATGAAGATGCTTCTTTCAAGTTAGATAACAAAAAGTTTGAGCCTCTTTGGAAGACTAAAGCAACTCTCATAATAACAAAAAGTCGTCTATCCAGTGATTGGTTTAAAGTGTTTAGTAATCAATTAAAGGAAGGCTCTCAGTTACGACTTGTACTTGTGACAACAGCAGAACAGTACAATAAGTACACACAACAAGATATTTTAGAAGCAGGTACGAAAAGAAACCTCTTACCATGCCATTTGATTCTTATCCTATTGAGATGTTGTGATTGTTTCCCATCCTTTTTTGCGTAACCCAAGATACATAAATGTTGGCATGACAAGCGTTGCAAAGTGTATAGCAACAAAGATACCATTTGTAAAGAAAAGAGCCAGAATGCTTACTAATCGTCAACGTGCAATTAGACCAAGAAAACTAAGTGACATGAGGAAGGTAAATGCAAAAAAGAGCTACTACGGGAATCTAAAACGAGCGTAAAGGAAGCAAATGATCGAGAAGATAGAGGAAGTTGTTTCCCTTTTATTTTGAATAATTTCTACTGGCATCGTATCATCCTTGATGAAGGACATCAAGCCCTTGAGAAACAGGAGCATTTTTATATTGAAGAATTGTGTTCGTTTGAAGGAAGATCAAGATGGGTAACCAATGAAAAACCTTTCCCGAACTGGTACAGTATTAGGACATTAATTCTCGTTTTTTTCTTATGGTTTTGGTCAACTATCTTATACACTTTTTTAAAGGCTTACACTTAAGGGTGTGATGAGATTCCTCAGGATCAAATCTAGCGATCCCCAGTTTGAAATTTACACAGATTACCAAAAAACACATGAACAAGCATACACTAAGTCCGTCTTGTTCTTTAAGTGCTTGTAATAACGAATTTTAGTTGGGTTATTGCTGATAAACTATTCTCTAACCTTCACTGGTAAGAAAACAACTCGTTGCTTCCAGATTTGTACTTACCTGAGACTCTATAGGAACAGTTCAAAACGCCAAAGCGATACCTGATGAACTAGTGCGAAACCAGGGGATGTACTAACACTTTTTGAAACGCTATTACTTTGTCAAGCAGCTAATAAAACTGTTGTACAAAAGATAGGTTCAGGCTGTGTTTAAATTAGTTTCTTTTTGATTCCATAACAACGTATCTGGTGACTTGAACTTGGCATAATTATTGGTCTTTCACGGACTAGGAAACGTAATCTTCTAGAAACATGTCTTTAGTAAAAAATGATGGAAGCGAGAGTCAAATGTACTTACTTCCTATGTCTGTAATTGTAGTCAACGTATGCTTTAAAGACTAATATTTATGTAGTGTATCAGGTAGTATACTCCGGCAGTATGTATCACAAAAAAAGATGATATTGCTAATCTTTAACTGTGAGCATCAAGTGTGTTCTTGTTCAAACAATAAGATTAAAATGGCAATACTGAATACTATTTCTTGGCTATTTGTGATGCATATCTGTACGACTAGCGATAAAATATAGGAATAATCAGTTTACAATCCCCGGAATTTATAACAATTGATTGTTTAAACAAAGGCTTTGTATCATCTCATGCAGTTTACGAGTGTACAACGGAAGGTTGTCAACAATTAATATCAGTAAACCCTTCATATGATGATCTTGTAGACCTCAGAAGGGATGTAGGAGGCTCCGCTACTGAACTAGTACGACACAGTCTATTTTAGAAAAGATATTACATTTTTTTAATATTCTTTTTGTGTTTATTTATAAGTAGGTTGATACACCTGTAGTCCTATGGCGTATAACATATCTTGATTGTGCGGATAACACGGGAATTGGTTTCGATGACCCAACGATAGGCGCAGATGTACACTAATTTAGAAGTTCTGTTTTATCGACACATTTAGCTGTTGTATGTGTTTTATGCTTATTTTTTTCGCAGGCTAGAGCTGTAATCGCGGCTGTATTGTCTTTTATCGGCAACGGGTTAGATTTCCCTTCTGGTAGTGGTACGCGCGTTATTGATAGTCGGAGTGACTATCCGGCTGGAAATATCACGTGATTAACGTAAAGATGTTAAATACGCTAAGTTGTTATTGTTCGCGCTAAATTCCTATAGATCAGCGTACTTTAGACGTAGAAATGCGGTTATCGTTGAATGTACAAAACAGTCTTACTTTAGCGTTTGCCGGAACATTTTTCTTTAATTCTCCGAACAGCTTTAACACAGGGTTTGTTAGACTTTTTTTTTGCTTACTGTTTTTTGAAATGATTTACGTTTTTTGTGCATAGGTTTGCGGAGTTCCATTATACTAATAATGCAGATCCTTTCCCAGGTTCCCCAGATTTCATTGCGACAGTTAATTTCGGGAATGGTAAAAAAAGGACTGATGGAATGAAAAAAATATTGATGTTCTTTTAGATTTTTTTTTCGGTCTTACAGGATCACCCAGTAATACTCAGTTCGATTTTTAGTACGCCAAGTATGATTCCATATTCTTCTAATTTCTTGCAAGCTCTTTAATTCTCCACGAATTTACACATGCTATGGGATTTCTATCGTTGACAGGTAATAAGAAGATTGTTTTTTTTGTTTGCTTTACACCTAAAAACTAACAGCTCGAAGCGGAGGACGGTACTTCCCAATTATCAAGCGTGCGTTATTATAGTATCATACAACCTTTAATGTTTGTAACTATAGAATAACGCTAGATCTACTTTCGATAGACTTATGTTCATTGAATCAATGTCAACTGCTGTTTTTGCAAATGATGGTTCACTAAACGTGCCAGCAAACTTTAACACGTAATGCTCTTAGTACTAGTTTAGCATACGTATATAACCTATATAGGGGTGCTCAGGGACAAGTTAGTATAACCAGTGCAACGATAGCATCGCAATGTAGTAACACACCTGTTGTTTTTACGCCGACACCGTATTCGTAAGGACTTGCTTTCTTCGACAAAAATCTCAACTTACCACTTCGTTTAGAGAAAGTAGTTTATCTCATCTAGACAATAACTTCATAACAAACGCTCTAATGAATCCATCCCTCAACTCTGGTGTAATGGTGAGACAATACTTACCTGAAGAAGTGTCAATATTAGAGGGTACAATTATCTACAAATTTACCTAGCTCATTACTGTTTTGTTAGAACTTGGCTGGGTGTTTGGTAATACTATTGCCTCTTGTTCAAGTGCAATGACTCCACCAACAACATTGGCACCTACTACATTACCACCAACTACCTTACCGCCAACATTAGCACCTACTACATTACAACCAACTACCTTGCCACCAACAACATCACCTCCAACTACACTGTCTCCAACTACAACATCTCCAACAACAGTACCACCAACGACCATACCGCCAACAACAGTGCCTCCTACTGTGCAACCTACTACATTACCACCAACTACCTTACCACCAACAACAGTATCACCGACCATACCTCCAACTACACAACCACCAACAACGTCTCTCCCAACAACATTGCCTTCAACAGTTGCTCCAACAACCTTTCCACCAACAACGTCTCCCCCAACAACACTGCCTCCAACAGTTGCTCCAACAACAGTATCACCAACAACGGTACCACCAACGACAATGGCCCCAACTCAGATTCCAACAACTTTACAACCAACAACAAACCCTCCAACAACAGCGCCACCAACAACATTACCTCCAACTACACTATCTCCAACGACTTCACCGCCAACAACAGTACCTCCAAGTGGTACTATTACAAACCCTCCAACTACAATATCCCCCACCACAAGCGCTCCTACATTGCCACCAACTACAGTACCACCCACTACGCTTGTACCTTCAACACTTCCCCCAGTTACAATAGTACCTACAACTATGGTGCCAACTACGTTATCACCTAATACAATAGCACCCACCACAGATTCTCCAACAACAATACCACCAAGTACTCAACCTCCAGCAACAAATCCACCAACAACGGCTCCTCCATTTACACCTCCGCCAACGACACATCCTCCCACAACTGTAGCACCAGGTACAAGCCCACCTACTACATTTGCGCCGCAAACGCAACCACCCACAACCAACCAACCAACCACACTATCACCAACAACACACTCACCTAGTACTGGACCAACAACACTTCCACCAACAACATTGCCTCCTGTAACATTACCTCCAACTACAACATTTCCATCAACTGTAGCTCCTACAATGACTACAACAGTATCACCAATTACACTATCGCCAACAACTTCACCTATAGCAAACCCTCCTTCTACAACAAGCCCTACTACTCAACCACCAACAACACTGGCGCCTACAACAGTAATGTCAACACCTTCAGCATCAGGCTCTCAAACCACAACTCTACCACCTACGACGCTTCAACCGACAACACAGGCTCCAACCACAGCTCCACCATCCGCAATATCTCAGACGCTATCTATCATCGATGCAAGGACTGGAGCGATACTTGCTGTAGTTAACAATGATGACATAATTGATTTGGCGACAATTACTACCAACTTAATTGTGCTTAGAGTATCTGCTCCAGGAGCAACACGTGTTGCGTTCAATGTAAATGGCCAAACGAGTCATTCATTCTCTGAACCTTTTGAAAGTTCTCCGTTTGTTCCATCACGTGGTAAGACACTTTTCGATCTTTGTCTTCTAATAACGTACAATCAGGCGAAGTGGTTTTTTCAGCACAAGGGTTTTTTGGAAGTACCCCTATGACGCCTCTTTCTCTTGTCTTTAGTTTTCAAATCGCGCAAATATCTGGAGACCCTCATTTTGTTGGATTTCGTGGACAGCGCTATGATTTTCATGGGTATGCTGGAAAGGTATTCAAGTAAGTATGAATCTAGAACTATGACATACTAATTAGCGTTGTAGTATAATCACAGATAGAGGTATACATGTGAACTCTCTATTTGTGGATGCAGACCTTAGACAACATAAAAGAAAGACATACATGGGCGCTATCGCGATTAAAGGTACAGTGGTATTGCATCTTCTTTAAGTTTAAAGTTCGTCATAGTATGTCATCCTATGGAAGGAGAACTACGTTTCTTGTTTTCTTGTAATAGAGGTGATTCTGATGAAGAAGTATCTTTACTGTTTCAAAATGGGACAAAGATTCACATTAAACCTCACAAAGTACTCGATTTTGGCAACCCATTGCACCTCAAGAGGTATTTCTTCGGAAAGAATGTTCATGCCACTGATCAATTCATCTTTAGGAGTGGATTGAATAACAGCAAGACTGTTGTTACATCTGTGTATGGATATAAATTTCAATTCAGGCTTTCGTCAAGTAAACACTCAACATGCCACGTGAACATTAGGTCAAAGTATATCCATAGGTTTGATCCTTATCCACATGGTACAGTACAACTAAACTTGGGATATCTACCAACAAGTGTGTAGGTGTTCTTGGACAAACAACAACTAGTCCGCCAAATGTTGTAGGCATCGGACGGAATAGTCTTAATGTAGTTGAAGGAAAGGTTGAAGATTATATTGAAAAAGGCTTATTCTCACACTCAACAAAGCACTCTTTGTATGAACTTACTTGTTTACCTGTTTTGCACGTGATGGATGCTACTGGAATGAGTGGTTGGGCTGAGTAGCCGACAACTTTTAACACGATTCATTGACTCTGTAAGTATTAATAAACTATTGCTTTGTATTTAGAAAAAACGCAAAGTGTTTAGAAATCTGCAAAGGGAAACCACAACAGATAGATGTTTGCGCTAGAGGCACTAGACTGTGATGTCTTCTTCCCAAGGAAAAGTTGGATGGATGCCCAAAAAATGGATTCTAAAATAAAGTCAAGCAGCACGTTCCAATTAACTCACGGGAAGCCTCAATTAAAACCTTTCACTGTTCTTGATGCAAAACCAGAGGCACAAGAAGGAAAAGGTGTTGGCTTAATTTGAAAAGGGTATGAAATGAATAGAAGACTTTAAAACTGTCACAATACCCTCTTTTCTATCCTTTAATGATCCTATGATGCCCTTTTAGTCTTTGTACCTCGAAATCCTGCAGCAAAGCCCGTAGCACATTTATTTAAGTATCACAATATATCTGTTCAGATCAAATCTTTGAAAACACGTTGGCATGACAAGCGTATCTATCACTTCGCTTCTAATCATCGCTGTACTTACGTTCGTTACTGCTCAGCCACAAAAGCCGATTGTTTATATCAGCTACTTTCGCAATCCTGACTGTACAAACCTTATCGTATCGCGTCGTACGTCTTTATCTGTTTCTACAGTAATTATTGCCTCTTTTTTAACAACGCCAACTACAGCTGTAACCCTTGGCTTGAACGTGGCGTATTCAACATTCGACGACTGTGAGAGGTCGATTGGTTGTTTGTTGGGAAGAAACGCTTCTGGTTGTCCTGAAGAGGCAGTAATTAGTTCGATTCAACATACATCAATAAGTCCAGCAGGAACAAATGCTACGCCTGGATTTCAGAAGGCCTGGGGATGTCATTCAAGCAAATTACACTTTGGTTGTTATGCCATGTTCACCTACCAACGTCCAGCAGCATGTAGAACAGAAACAGTAGATCCAACAGCTGAAAACAAATTCTATATTAATATGTACAAAGACGATCAATGTAGCAATTTTCTGGTTACTAGAGGCACGTGTTTTTTGGGAACTAGTCACGTGATTATTTTTGAGTTGTGTAATTGTTTTTAGGATTCTCTGCTCCTGGTTCTTTCGAATTTAAGGCAGACTCAAGCATAGCGCCGCGCACAACATGTGAACAACATGCTGAGTGTTTTGTAAACCCTGACTTACCTCACTGTGACGAATTGCTGGCTACTTTTGCAATTCGTAGTATTAACTCGACTACTTTAATCGCTGCAGGGCCCGGAGGTATTGATAATGTTCTTCCAGTTGGTGCTTGTATTGGAGCAGCTCTTCATCCAGGTTGCTTCCTCAAGGTATTTATATTAATGAACGCTATTTGGCGGAACGACTCTGCGATTCTATTACAACTCAAGTTGTTCCTTTGTCATTCTAACTACTGGTCATAGATATCCCATCGCGTACCTCTTCATTGTCAAGTTGGTTGCGTATCTGGATACATAAGAAATGGAGAATGCGTGTATGTTAAACAAAGGAATTACTTTGCATGACTTTATTTTAATTGTGTTTTTTAGGTGCCAATCTAGAGCGTGCTCTTGTGATGATGGAAGAAGGGAATGTATTTGTGATGATAGCTGGGGATGCTCTGCAGTAGATATAGTTAGAACACCACCTACTTATACAGTCTCACAAGGAGGACAATCATGTACATGCACATGGTAGTACAAATATCACAACAATAAACGTTTGGTTATAAATTCTACTTGCCACCTTTTGACTACAATGCCAGAATCTGTCACTTTAATCATGTTAGTACTAACACCATGAAGAGCAATAACATCCTTAATATTGTTTATGTAATATATTGAGTTTAGTTCAGAACACCCAGCGTATTTACAAGTGAAAGTAGCGAATGCCCAACCATCCTGTTGCATGGAAGAAACGGAGCCAGGTTATGTAAGCACTCCACTTTTAAAACAAAATTACTTATGCTCTTTAAAATACTTTTATACCGTTGATGATTGGTATAATAGTAGTCAAGTATGATGTGAATAACTAGGTACAAGCGTTAGGTATTTGATTATAGTGATGTAGTCTACAATGACTCTAAAAATAGTTTAATTTAGTGACTTTTTTAAGTAGAGTTTAGCTACGTCGGTTTGAGTTTTGTTACTGTATATAGGTGTTAGTGGTTGTAATTAATACCATCACGCGTTGCTGTTTTAAAATTAAAAGCCAACAAGTGCCTCACATATGTTGAATAAAAGTAGTTGAAATTTATGGTTTTCCCAATCTACAGTGATGTTATATGCAGTGTTCTACACTTTTCTTGTTTTGAACTGGGTACATGACGCGGTAGGACAACTATGAGCAATTGCAAAAATACACTGTAGCCGGAAATGTTTTGGTTCGTATAAGTGCTCGTTTAAGAAACTTCAGCCCAATTACTGCAGGCAGCGTTTGTAGGAGCTTACCAAGGGATACCTGGCCATGGTAGTATACATTTTATTTTGTGTTAGTTCTTACAAGATTTGTCAAAACAACAAGATCTGAAGGATGTTACAAGTTCTAGAAAAACCATAATTCACGTCTACAATGCACATATTATTGCGACACCACGTGTTATTACCCATTTTATTTTATTTGGTACTTAGCTTTTGTGTTCTGTTGACGTACAACAGTTTTTCTCCCATACTTTTCAACTGATTATACGTATGTTAATACCGTACGCTCAGCGCAAGATACTTAGGAAGCGCTTGGAATTTTCTTTGAGGTTTTTTGACGTTTAATACTCCTCTTTACGCCTGAATGTGCCAGCATTCGCGCGTGGCGCTAGTAAGCTAACATGTAAAACAGCTTTAAAATTTCGGCCCTTTTTTATGGCTCCTTGGGTCAGTAGTAATGAAAGCGCAGAGCCTGTTAACAATTACAACCCAGAATGGGTCTTAGTTAAAATAGTTTCAATGAATGGATGTGATGCTCTTCTTATACTTTTATTACCGGTCATGTGATCATGTGAATTGGCAACGCAGATGGAAAATTTAGCATAAGTTCGTTTTTATCACGTGTAACCTACTGTTAAAGTGGTAATCTCACGTTCAAAACAATTTTCTCCAATACAATTTATTACACGTGATAAACGTCACTTTAACGGTAGGTTACACGTGATAAAAACGAACTTATGCTAAATTTTCCATCTGCGTTGCCAATTCACATGATCACATGACCGGTAATAAAAGTATAAGAAGAGCATCACATCCATTCATTGAAACTATTTTAACTAAGACCCATTCTTGAGTTGTAATTGTTAACAGGCTCTGCGCTTTCATTACTACCACCACAATTTATTACACGTGATAAAAACGAAGTTGTGCTAACTTTTCTGTCTGCGTTGCCAATTCACAGCTAAATAACACGCGCTAGTGGTACTAAAATAAATCTACTCTCAATGCTATTCTTTACGCATGTATGATAAAAATTTATTGGCATTCTTTGCCATTTTTTGTTCACAAATTGGAAAGTTTCGTAATAAAATACTTAAGGACACTTAAACTGTCCAAAACAAAACATAGATATAACCATGACAACAACTCAGCTTCTTGGTTTCTTAATACTCTCTACTCTCTCTATTACTTGTTTTTGTTCATATGAAGGAACACACTTTCCTCGTCATAAACCAGGCAAAGCAGCTAAGTTCAGTAACCCTAAGAGAACAATGGTATGTATAACGGCGTTCTCATAAAGCCATCCTACTTTTTGACAGTATCTTTGATTTGTTTTAATCTTGTATTTAGAGTGGTGCACCAAATGCGCCTACACACTTTGAACCTCTTGATGTGATGGTAGAAAAACGTTTGGCGGAACATGAATCTACTAAACGTATCACTGGTCAAGCCGATCCACCTGTAGATGCTGATCCTTTCGCTGGAAACTACAAACTTGGTATTTCCTTACCTCTTTTCTTGTTATTGTTTTAACTTTTTTGTTCTTAGTATCACGTGATAACCTTCACTTGAGCTATACAAGGAATGGTAATTTCAAAGCTTATCAAAACGAAATGACTTTTCATGATGATCTTTCAACCGGGACACAAATATTCACACAAAGGGAGATGGAAGATGGGTACGCTTGTAGTTATATTTTAATCGAACTGCTAACGACCACTTGTAGTGATACCAATCACGCTGATGGACGTCGTGCATTTTGTACAGTATCTGCGGATCTCAATGGAGATACTATTGTACGAATAGCTTTTATTTGGTGTTTACAAGAACTCTTTTTTAATATGGAATAGGATGAAGTTGTTCAAGTTTATGTTCATCTTGAAAACGATATTTTTGAGCTAACATCAACAATCATCAGCTATGATGACAACCTTGTTCCTCAAGAAACAACAGCAACGTTGACCAGACTTCATCTTCTATATCCTTATGGAACACCACAACAAGTAGCATGTGCAGCAGGTGATTTGAATGGTGATAACAGGCACGTATCTTTGTGATTCTGGAGTTCTTTGTATGCTTATTTTTTTTAGAGAAGAGCTTGTAGTTGTTTTTCGTGTTAAGATTGGCGGTGTGTGGACAGAAGATAGACTAAATATGACTATTATTGAGTACAATGATGATTTCTCTTGGAGTAGCATTGAGAGAATTGAAAATGTTGCGCGAACTTATGCAAGTTCATTTGTAAGCGATTACCACTTTAACTTTGATGTGACAATCGGTGATTTTAATGGTATGAGCTAAAAGAACTTGGAAAATAATCTAATATTATGTAGGTGCTGGAAAAGGCTCTATTGCTGTAGGATGGGTTCAACGTAAACGCAGTAAGTCCATTTCTTTGATTTTATTATAACTGTTGTCGTTTAGTCATTGGCCAAGCGCCGTTACTCAATATAGAATCTGGTGGATCTCCATGGATGGTGCGCAGTCTTTTTTACAATTGTTACAAGAACTAATGAATGTGTAGCATTTGTACAAAGTGCTTTCTCCACCCGGCACTCCCTCGATGAGTGTAGTTCGTACAACTGTTAATTCAGGAGGAGACTATGCTTTTAAACCAGACTTTCATTCGTATGCTTTACACGGGATATCACAAATACAAAGCACGTGATTTCAAATTCCATATCATAAATTACACCTTTAGTCATCTAATCGTGTTTTAGTTGAATCGGGAGACTTTAATGGAGATGGTGTTGATGAGATTGCTATGTATGCTGTTGGCTTATGTAGAAGTAACAACAATTGCAATAACGCTCATCACAACTTTATTGTGCTCTTATATGCCACACCTTCTTTGTCATACGTTAAATATGTTCCTGGGTACTATATATTTCTTGTTTTGTACTTATTTGTTTAATGTTGTTAGGTCTTATGAGATCTTCCCTGCACCTATTTTATACCGCTCGATATATAGATTCGGGCATATTACTGTCGGAGATTTAAATGGAGATTTGCATGACGAACTGGCCTTTACTTATTTTAGAGAATCGAGCCCTTTTGTTATTTCAGACAACTTTTTTACTATCATGCAGTTTTCGAACGATCTTGCGACACAGCATGTTTCTTGGTCTTCAGTTAGGCAGTGTGGATTTGAAGGAGTACAATTAGCAATCGGTGATTTGAATTTGGATTTACAGGCAGAACTAATAGTAGCTGGTTGTAGTACGTCTCACAAAGTCTAATTTATTCCCAACTAACTATTGCAACCTTAGAAGTAAATGCTCTTGACTTTGCAAGCTTTTTAGTGTATCAACCGCAAAATCCAAGTGCTTTTGATAAAGCTGAACTATGGACTGTGCACCTAAAAGCGTCCAGGGTGATTTCTTTTGCGCAAGGTAATCCGACGGGCACTACTCAGTTCTATGCACTTGCTGGAAACTTTGATGGAAGATCTATCCGTGTTGGTCCACCAACATATAGACGATTATCAGATACTGTAGGAGCACTTGCTGTTATTGGTATACCTCCAGTTCATTATGATGTTCTTGATGATGGAACAGTTATCGATCTACGAAGTTATTTGTCCAGTAGAGATATAGCATTCAGTCAAATCAAGAGAGAAAATGTACTGTTGTTGAAAAAATAGCTGACTGTACTAACGTTTGATTGCAGTCTAATACGAGGAGCTTAGCAGCAAGTTTCAGTCGTGACTACGCGTTTTCAGCTTCTATTGGAACAGGCTCGGAAGGTTCATACAAAGGGCTTAGTGTATGTATTACAGTAGAAGCTTCATTCCTATTTTATTCTGTTTTTTATTTCTTCATTGTTTTTCTCACGTTGCTCAATAGTTCAAAACATCAAGTGCCATTGAAAAAGCATATGGTAAAAGTTTTGGGATTACTGCAAGTTCTTTCTCAGGTAAGTTACTCATGTTCTTAGCTTTATTGTGTTTAACTAAAACATAGGAAAGACTGTAACTGAAACAACTACAACAGGCACAAGTGATATTGTAGAACTACTTGAAATTAATTATGTACGCACTCTATCCTTTTTATATCGCTAATGACTCTTTTTTAAAGCATATGTGGGAGTATCCTATATACAACACATCTTCAGACGAACGTGCAGGCTCGATTCTGGTTGTTTGGCCTACAAAACTAGATCCATATTGCACTGAGGATTGTGCACCTGAAGTTACTGAACAGTATGTCTTAAATATTGTTTACTGTTTTAATTCTGTTATAAGCTCATACGCTGGATATGAAGCCTCTTCTTGGGGACCAAACTATGAACCCGGGTTCGCAATACCAACAACTAAATTTGATCTAACTCTTTTTTTAAAATAGAAATGTGCTATCTTATGTAGTGACTAATACTAATCCAATACCACCTGATATGCCTAATCAACCACATGTTACACCTCTTCAATCATTTAGTACAGGAAGTGGTACAACCAAAACTATCCAATGGGACAGCTTAGTTGGAAATGGAGGTACTAAAATACTCTATCTATCTGCAACATTAACTAATTTTCTTCTTTACAGTCAGTCTCTCTTCAACGACTACAACAACAGTAACAACATCGGCAGGAATTGGATTTGAAATTCCATTTATTGGAGGAGGTTCAAGCTTGGACGCATCAACTGAAGCATCATACACGTTAGTTTTCATTTGAATGTCGTCGTTGAACAAGATATACTAATTTCTGTCTTAGAGATGCCTCATTAAACGTGAGAGAATACTCAGCGGGTTCGTCCCTACAAATAGTCATTGATTACGAGCCATTACCTCAAGAGTGGAGTTTTCGAGTATGTACTAAAATCAAGAAAGTGTTATCCTGTTCTTTTAAATGACGTTTTTCTAAAGGTTACTCCATACTTGTATTGGTCTACAGATGGTGGATATATGTCACTTCAACACATAGCTGGTACAATAATGCTTTTCTTACTCATATAGACCCATACATAATTGTTTGTTCTAGATCTAGATGCAGCCTCTACCGGACCACAGTGGGCAAATGTTTACAACAAACCTGATCCAACATTCATAAAATGGGCAAGACATTCACCAGTACTATCAGCAAGAGATGAAACACGTGATATCAGGTTTTCTAGTATTACAAAAGATATCACCGGAAATGTTTTAGCTCGTATAAGTGCACGTTTAAGAAACTTCAGCCCAATTGCAGCAAGCAACGTACTTGTGAATGTTTACCAAGGGATGCCTGGAAATGGTGGTACATTTATTAGGTCGTTTGTGGTATACCTTGGTCCTTATGGTACAGCTGAAGTTCCAGAGTTCACTGCTCTGATTAGAGAGTAAGATATTAAGATTTGAAAAAGTTGTTTTTAACACAAACTATAGGCACTTTCAAACTTGTATTTATTTTGATATTGATCCAAACGGCGACATTGATGAGATGCATGAAGGTTTTGGAAACCTAGCATATGCTTTAATTGATAGTCCTGCCATAACATGGAATAGACACTGTGTTACCAGAGGTGGTCTAATATGAGTAAATAAATTAGCTTTACACTACCTATGTCGAGATTGCTTGAAGAATCTGTAACCTAGTGATTTACGTTCTACTCTCTTAGCCAGTAGCTAACTGCTAAGTAATAACTTTACTAGACAAGCTGGAACCGAGAACAACTACCTAGGATAGCAAGGCATGCGACGTACTGAAATGCTATTTGATATTTGTGAAGTAGGAGTCTGCAATTTTAATGCTTAGTCAACATCCATTTTGTGCTAGTATGCTTAACCATTCAAAAAACGTTTTTCTGCGACTTAAGCAAGTTACTCGTGGTACTTTAAGTGTTTATTGTCTGGCACCAAGGCATCTAATACGCATGGAAAAGATAGAAACACAGCAAAGTATTGGTAACAAGGACCAAAAACAGTGTACGTTGGAAAAAGCCTAAAAACAGCCTTCAATAATGTGTAATACGTTTGTAAGCGTCTAAGGATAAACAAAACGAAAGCGAACTTCAATTGCCCTACAATAAGGAATCATCAGTTATCAGCGACCTTAAAAAGGCCACAGTACGCTACTATTCACTCGAATACTTTGCAGCATCACTTCTAACTCCATAATTAGCTTGACAAGCTTGTAAACCAAGCCAATGATGAAAAAGCCAGTGGTATTGGCGTTGCGACTAATGGAGATGCTGAAAAAAAGATCATAACAATTGCACGTTCCGTTAAAAATACAGTTGAGTATCTTAAGCTTACGTTTTCTAGGACATGGGATCACTTTGTACTAGAGCTGGCTATGCCGGAGAGCAAACGCCTAGTGTAGTTACTAGGTAATACCCATTGCATTTTCCATTGTTTTTATTGATACTCTAGAACCTTTGTGGGGGAGAGGCTTGGTGGTTGTTATCGTGGTATGCTAGCCATGGGCACAAGTACGAGATCAGTTTCATATTTCTTTATTTTTTATAGATTGTCTCAGAGATTTTCTTTCCTGGTGAGGAATTCCTAGAGATACCTCCTCCTCTGCTTGGTGGATACTGTATTAGAAAACCAATTGAGAAAGGATACATCAAGAACAATGGTGACGTAGAACGAGTACGTTGTTATAGCGTTTTGTTTGTCCTAAGTTTTATCTAGATACTTGTTTCGTTGCACAAACAATTTAAAGATGATGATAATGACAAGAAGCAAACATTTCCTTTTGTTATTGTAGAACACCCTGAATTTACTAGAGAACAACGGAGTAGACTTTTGAGAAGTACAACAACAATCCGCTTTCGATTGTGCTAGTTTTTACTAATGTACTGCTTTTCTAAGGCTTGTTTGAAGTACCTATTTGTTCTTCTCATGTTGCCTTTATTACCTCTGCTCAGGCTCGTATATTTGAACAAAGTACGGTTGTATTCACCAATCACGTGAAATTTGTTATTACTTACATTTTTGCCTTTTCAGAAAAAGATACAGGTTTATCAGTTGATATTGGCGCTGAAGAGATAAGAGTTACACCAATTTATAAAAAATACGGTATAAAAGGCACTTGTGTAACAAGTGGTATTGGTGGCGAAACAATAAATCTTCATTTTATGAAGCTACTTGAAGAAAAAGGCATGCAACAACTTTTTTTCAGAAAAAACTGCTAAGTCTCATTACGTCATAACTGACATTCTTCATCAAGGACTAGAGTTCAAAAAATATTATAAAGAAGAACGTGTAAGGGAAGTTAAAGAGGTACAAGTATATGTAAGAAATCACAGTTTCTAAAATCGGATTTGTTATTCTAGGCGCTATGCTATGTTTCTGAAGACTTCGAAAAAGATATAGCGCTGAAGGATGACCCAGAATTTATTAAAACAAACAGTAAGGAGTATAAGATGCAGCGCAAGGAATACGGTAATGAAGATAATAAACCAATAACATTGTGCCATGAGAGGTAAGCAACTAGTTCACTAAAGTCTGCCATTAACAATTAACAATTGCGTATTAGGTTTGAAGTTAGCGAGCTTTTGTTTACACCAAGCTTGATAAAAAGTGAAGAACTAGGTCTGGTAGCTGCTGTAATTGAATGTATAAAGGGTTGTCCTTCAGATTTACAAGACGAAATGTGGGATAACATTGTTATTGGTGGAGGTACCCTTGAGAAGTTGTGTTTTTAACATAACCTGATAACTTAGGTGGATCTATGCTTCCAGGTGTTGTGAAGAGATTAGAAGTAAGTCTTAGCTTTGAAATCATTACCTGATAAAGTCTTAATAGATAGAACTAAAGAAATACAGAGGAGACTTACCAGTACAGTCTTATCTTTTTGATAATTTTTACGGACTAACGCCCGTTTTTAAGGTTACCATTTCTGCGCCAGATAATAGAGATCAAACAGCGTTCTTTGGTGCTGCCGCAGCAGCTAATTCTTTGTACTATGTGACATCAGAACAATATGATTATTATGGTAATCCTTTTCTTGTTTTCAGATTTCCTTGTTGCTCTCTTGCACTTATATTTATTTAGGACCTGACCAATGTGCTAAAGTAGCTTGGGCAAACATAGATCCTTTCAATAGAGATACTATTGAAGAATAATTTCTTCACAATAGCGAGTTCGTTGTTAATGTAAGACATAGGCTCAAAAAATTGAGTTGAATATCAACTGATATTTGATTATGTTAATAACGTAATAAACTTATGCTCTTGAATGATGACGACGATTTTGCGCAGTTTTTTCAGCAACACACGCTGTTATGTCGGTCTTAATGGGCCTATTAAGCAATCTATATTCCAATTGATTGATATACAGTTACTGTAGCTACCGAGCTATTCTGTTAGCGTAGACAACTTGAATCTTCTCTAATCAATCAGTTCGATTTGCTTTGTAAGTTGTCAATCCAATTCGATCTACATAAGTTCAATCATGTTTCAATCATTAGTTTCAATCATGCTCAATCACTGCTTTAATCATTATTTCTAAACCCACCCAGTATCAACAACACCTGTTCACCAACTACAATAATGTTATCACGCATACGATCATACATCAAGTCAAGTGACAACACCAAAAAGATGCAACACTTTCACCAACAGCAAGAGTCACACAATTCGGAAGAAATTATTCTGCCACCAATGATTCAAGCTCAAATTGATAGAATGAGAAAACACAATGCAGAAATGAGAGCTCAGCCACCTAGGAACGAATTACCAATGGGAGAAGAATGTCAACAAACACACAGTTTCGCAACAGATATTGTTTTGGATCCAAAAATACTAGAACTAGATTGGTCTCACATCAAAAACAGAGCGCAGCACACAGAAAAGATATTAAGTATGGTTTTAGCTGCTTATATTGATGATTGTGGGGATGTTTACAGATATATGCCTAAAAAAGTATTCGATGCTGCCTGCAATGTAATCGAAATGAAACCTTTTCCGCCTGTATTTTACTTTCCAAAATTTGTTCAAATGGACTATGTTGATTATGTCAATAAACGGAAGTGGTGATGAGAATAAGTTACTCTGGAAGTTCTAGTATCAACATATAAAAAAGCTAACAAGCTCAGACCTTTCAATGTAACTAAACAATAAACTATTGACAAATATCATGCAGTTCTTTTTTTAGTTTCATTTTAACTGCCTTACGTTATTCCGTCACTTAAATACTTTATACAACTACACATGGATGCGCATTATTCTTTATGCTAATTAGATTACCACAAAAGATTACAAGCTTCCAGCATTAACTGGTTCAGCGTACATCTATAAAACTTCAAAGGTTTTTTGACAGTATAAAATAAGTATTTTACTGGCGTTTGATAAGTGAGAGGTAGTTGTTTAAGTACGGTAGTATCGTAAAACAACATCAGCAAGTAGCAGTTCTATACAATGGTAGATTACGATTCAAAAAGTTGTTGTGTTGATTGATTGAATGTTTCAATTGATTTATGTAATTTGTTGTATATGTACAAGAGATAACTCCAATTTAATAAATGGGAAGGGTCTCTGGCTACGTGATCCAGGGGATCGAAGCTGAGTGAGACGTATTCTCTCCTCCAATCTGGTATTGTAGATCAACAAGAACGCGTGAATCTAACATAAAAAAATTTTGTACAGCTTTTCTATAAAATGTCTGTTGCTTTATTGTAGATTGGCTATACGTGGATTAAAACTTGCACTAATCTGTACTACAAGATCTACTACGAGATCTTCTACGTTTACGACGATGCCTACAGGCAGGTGAGCGTGTTCTATCTCTCCTGGTACTCGACACTGAACGTGAACGGCTTCTAACTCTACTGTAACGTCTTTTTCTCCTTGGCGGTGAACCAGAGCGTGATCTAGAGCGACTGACACGACGAGACCTGTAAAATAAAAAGGTGAGTACGAAATAAAACGAAAAGAACATACCGAAATTGCCTTCTTGAACAATCTCTATCACGATAAAACCTTGTAGCTAATCTATCATTAGATTGCCTTGTTCTTTCTCTTAACCCTCTGTAAGTTGGTGATCTTGATCTTGATCTTGAACATCGATTTCCATGTAACCCTTGATGCCTTCTACGATCATTGTATTCTTCAATCAAATCCTGTTCATCTCCTCTTTGTCTTTTGACATGTTTCTGGAGGCGTAGACACCTTTCAGTTACTGCATTTACTAAGGCACGGTCACCAGAAGGTATGAGTTGAATATACTCCAGCGCAGCAGTAATGAAATCATTGGTGTCACCATACCGACAAGCCTAAAAGAAACTTAACTGAGGATATACAACAGACTTAATCTCATTTGAGTACATACCTTTGCGAGCTTGCTTGCTGTTTGAACGATGTTTACGCCCAATATATCAATGTTAGCATATTGTAAAGAAGCTTTTAGATCATCTGTAACTTTATGTTGGCAAGTTATAACCCTTAGGTATCTGTCACCGTCTTGATCACTGAACTCAATCTGAACTTGTAAAAGTGCTTGATCAATGTTGTTTAGTTTTTCCTCTTGGCCACTTTTAAATGCCACAACGACTTCTGATTCTTGCTTTATAAAATGATTAGAATAACGTAGTTGTGTAAAAAGAATTAATCAACGTACAGTGGCGAGTGTCAGATTTGAGATAGCTTGTGAAGTTGAACTTTCACAGAATACAAAAGGTGAAGTGATAAGGCTTGTTATTTTTACGCATGAAGCTATTGGTTTGCGGGTAACAACAGAAGATATACCATCTCGTAATGATTCTCGAGTAAGCATAAGCACTTGGCCTTTAACAAACAGTAAGTACCACGTTATTATACGCAAAAACTAACATACCTGAAGTGTTTGAAGTCAAAGATCCCAAGACTTCCATGTTGACTGTTCCAGAATCTGGTACAGTTAAAACGCTCACTATTGTGCCTGCAAAGAATAAATACTCATTATATTAAAGAGCTGAAAGGGTACCTTGAAGGCAAGCCAAAGTACCTTGGCCTTTATAAAAAGCATCAAATTCACCTTCAAAGCTGCCAAGTCCATCATTAGCAGCGCCATCAGTGGCTAAGATTACGCGGACTTTAAGACGAGTATTAGCACGTGACAAAAATATTATGCTAGTTAACTAATACGTACCGCTTTTAGCTAGTTTACCAAGTGATATTGCAGCGGCTAAGGCAGGTCCTAGAGGAGTACCACCATTGTATTTCAAGCTGTTGATAATATTGCAAGTATTCTCATAATTTTCTGATATTGGTAGCAAGTACTTGGATATAGTCTTGAAGTATGTTGTCGTTTCTGATTCTATTTTTTCTAAATTTAACCATGTCGAGGGAGGAAGATTTAAAACTTCAGAAGGTCCCCATAGTTTAACACGTTTACCAAAAGATACTAGAAGAAAAAAGTGAGAAAATGTCAAGATGGGTCGTATTGAAGAAACTTACTTATCAAAACACGAGTATTCGCTTCTTCTTTCCTAAGCCTTGCTATTTCCGTTTTCATAGCTTTTTTCATCAAGTGCAACCTTGTTACATTCCCACACTTGTATTTCATAGATCCAGAAACATCTAAAAGATAGTCAAGAAAAAGTTGTTGAACCGTCAAATACATACCAATACAAAATATGATTAAGTTGTCAATGTCAACACCTTTAACAGCATTTGAACACGTCTTAGTGTCGTCCTTGGGTATAGCATAAAGTGATACTGTATCAGAGGGTATCTATAGAGAACATTAATACGAGCTAGAGCGAAAAATGTGGGTACAATCCACTTTTTAGATCAAAAGAACAACCAAATCCAATTCCTCAAATCGACTGCTACCCGTTTAAATACAAAGAAACATACAGAAAAGGCGAAAACAAAGCTGTTTTACTCTTTAAAACTATTATACCTCTTCCTCTTCAAGTAGACACTCCTGTGTGTTACCACAGAAGCTACAAGTCCATTTTTCTCCTTTGACTACACTGTAATTGTTCAGAATCGCGTTGCAGGCGGTACACTTTTCAGCGTCGCCTGTACGTATATTTTCAGTGTTTTGTAAGTCACTGAGGCTGTTTAGGAAGTCAGTTAACAAAACAACGTTAATTAGAGCTTGGGACGTACTTGATGAGCGCAACATTAGTTGTAAGTGCATGGCGTGTGCCTGCGGGCGGTGTACTGCGAATAGCGCTTCTACCTCTATTATCGAACTCATTTCCGTTATACACTAACGACGAGCCAAGTTGCAAGCTCATGGTTTGGTTTGGATAATGAAGAAAGGCAAAGAAACAGTAATTTTATAAAGTTTATTATCAGTTAAGTGAATGAAAACCTACAAAGAAAGTTCCGGATTTTAGCACGTCCGCAAAGATGCCATGGTAAGCAAGCTCTTAAACTGTTTTTAGATAAAAAATCACGTTCAAGTTGTAATTACACACCCACATAGCATACAAGCTGAAAATCATGTTTTTGAACAACGCCCAAAAGCCCTACCTTGACTCACATTCGTTTGGTATTCTTCAGAACTACGAGAAAAGTAGATTCTTCAGAGTAGTTCAACAGAACCTAGCCATTATGTAACGCTTGAAAAGAATTTGTTTGAAGGTTACAGTTGAAGGACTACATCATTTGGTAAGTTTATTAAGTTACAAACTTGTTTGTATTGTTTTTTTAACCAGTTTTCAGCATTATAACTCGCGTTTGTCGTTTCCCCAAAGGAATCTAATCCCCTCTTTAGCAATCACTATAGCAACTTCCTGATCGTGTATGCCGTTAAGTTGAACTTCACCAGTTACCTTTGTTACAATAAGATTCGTAAACTCATTAACAATGCCTCTGTAGTTAGAGTCTTTGTGTGGTCCTTTCTCAGCTGCATCATAAATAATATCAGAAATCTCTTCCACATCACAATCAAGTTGTACAATATTAATCTTTGCATTCTTTATAACAGGGTGTTGTCTAAGCTCATGTTCGATCAGAAATTCAACCTTCTGATGTGCACCTTCTCTGGTTTTTGTAAAAAAAGGTACAACGAAATTAGTAAGCATATGTTGTTTTGGATCACGCCAGACCTTGTTTGCTTCTTCCTTAACCATAGAATGTATTTCAAGTTCAGTTTTATCACGTGTTACACCAGATTTCGCAAAATCTGATATGAATATATAAGTGGCCTTACTTAGTATAACAGTCTTTCCATTGTATTTTCTTTTCTTTGTGGAATCATCAAGGAATTGCTGAAAGATTAAGATAGCTCTCCAGTGCAAAAGCTGTTGAAGAAAAACGTCAGTAACAAACTCGAAGAAGTTTAACGATTCCAACTACTAGCGTAAAGCCAATTTTGTGGGTATTGTGATTGATTTAAAAGCGTACCTCAGCTTCATCGAGTACAATGAGAGATTCAGGACATTTTATAAGTTGTGCCATTATCTGTTCTTCTATGGTTTGTCGAACTACTAGTTCGGGTTTACCCACAAAGCTGTGTCCGTTCAACCAAAGCTGTCCTTCTAGAGAGTTTTCTGGTGTAGTGAATAAACTATCTGCAATTAACGTAGCTGCAAACGTCTTCCCAACACCGTTTTCGCCAACAAAATGCATAGACAGAGGTCGCTCTGGCGATTTAGAGGTAAATGCTTGGTATATCGTCTGAATGGCTTTTGGTTGGGCAAAAAGATTGCTTTCGAGACGCTCCTTGACTGCATTTACGTCTAGAGCTTAGTTAGCCTCTGTACTTGTATTATGTTGTCGTACTATTCCTTGCGCATATTTCGTAACCCATAAGCTTATAAAATTTCTTGAGTATGCCTAGTGAACCTAGTACAGTTGTACTATTCCTTGCGTAGCCCATAAGCTTATAAAATTCCTTGAGTATATCTAGTGAACCTAGTACAGTTGTTACACATAACGCCAACACCAGTAATGTGAGAAATGCTTTCATTTAGAGTAAGTTTGGAAATAAAACAGCGTTGACTGTACCGAAAACTTACCGAAACAACCAAAAAAAGTCACGTGATTTTTAAGTTGTATTATTAATTCCTCCTTTCTCGTCGTGTACAACTCGTTGTGCATTACTGAAACTGTAACATTGATAAATAGAACCCGTCTGATCGATTATCCCACCACCGCTTGCTCCCGTCCTTTCTTGTTACAAGCAGCATTATTACAAATATCGGGAAAATGTATGTCACTCATTTTAATGATATTCTCAATGGGGTCTTGTATTAAACACCCTAGGCTGCTTGCATATACACCAAACATAGCACGTTATTTTGTATAATCTCATGAACCAGCGCAATGGTTTGAGAAAAAAATCTATAAAAGTCAACTTAACGATTCGAACACAACACTAATACACTCCCTCTAAACAAACTACAACAAAAAAATAGTAAATAAAGGTCCCCTCCAAGCATACCAACTTGTAAACCAAATCAGATACCCTGACGCCTTTTGTACACTATGCAAAGAACATAATCTATCCTCACAGAAGATTTCACACATGCCAAAATAACGCAATAAACATTAACATCAAACTCCACACTAATCGCATCATACACTAACTACTTAACAAATCAGACGACACAAACCCATCAGAACAATATAACGCTCATGCTGGTGGTAACAACCTCATCTGCAAAGACAAATGGCCACCCAAAAGAAAACACAAGCCGTCTAAAGACCTAATCGAGTTAGCAAAAATAGGCAACCCGACATCAAATACAATCATAAAGACTATAACATAACACACTGGTACCTCACTAAGGACAATCAATCTAAGGTAAACTTCCGTGGATCACAAGTTACGTCACTTCGGAACTCCTGCAACAACTTACCACCAAACTCAAAATTAAAACGCAAAACACAACATCTAGCTATAAAACTAAATCACCTCTACATCACCTCCCTCTATAGTTAGATGTAATTACGCTAATATGCTGGCCAGTCCACAATGGTGTTGCCTTGATCAATATCGCTTAACCAGTGTTTAATTGTATTCCAAAAAAGTAATTTTTTAAAACCGCACGTGATGTTTTGGACGCGTTTTAAACATGATGGAAATAGTAATTATATCAAAGGAAAGAAATATGTAACAGGAAGGAGAGATGAGTACGAATAAAGAGTTTGTTTCTTTAAACTTTCTAAAAAGTCACTAGAGCGCGCGAAGAACTTACTCAAATTGATACCAGCGATGCTGGTAACAATATCCCCTCTGGTGTTGCTTTAGGTACCGGAATCGCCCCTCATTTACTCAATAATCGCGTAGGAAGGGAAGCTAAAGCGTAATTAGGGTATTTTCTTACAACCTTAGCTACAAATGGTCAAAACAAAACGCAAAGTGAAATCAATGATAATCTAAACAATCCTGTGGTCGTTGATCTTTCGAACATCTTTAGAGGCACGTGACAAATGAACCTTGTTAACATAACAATAATTAGCTAATGTCTTATTTTTAAGAGGCGCCACTAGCTGAAACATGGAAAGAATCTTTGAACACGCGAAGAAATATAAGAGATGAAGTACTAAAGCAACACATGGATTTGTTTGAAAAGTGGTTTAAGATTTACGCCAAATATGGCATCTATATTGGTCATTTTCCTAATTATACCCACTTAAGAGATCACTTAGGTTTTTCTAAACTTCTAGCATCAATCACAGGGACAACAGGTTAGGGCATCACGTTCAATTTTATTTCTAAATAATTTTTCTCCAAGTACAGTTGAGAAACCAAAAAAAGTTTTAGTTCTCGAAGTTGAGAAGAAAGAGTATGTTGAAAGGGCTTTAGATAGATTAAAGTATTCTACAAGATATGATTTCGATTTTGGAATTAGTGAGTGGAGTAACAATAGCATGTCAAATGATGAACATCGATATATTTCAATAGAAAAACTTGTCATTATCAGAAACTTCTTTTTTGAACTTTTTGCTGTCCTAATATTAGACCCTTGCCTCGAATTAGTTCACAATCCAGATAGGAGTGTGGTATCATATTCAAAAGGACTCTTAAAATGGCTTAAAAGTTACCTGGAACCGTACAAACAAATCATAAACTTGAAATTTTCAGACACTCTTGTGGAGACATTAAGTAACTTAGACATTGCTTCAGCACTATCACACGCATCAACGAATAGATCATTCGACTTAGAGAGATTATTACTTACTGGAGGTAACCAAGATAAAGAAAAAGTAGTTATTCAATACCTTGGTATTTTCCCTCCAGAAGCAACAGAAATGACGCTCGTCATAGCAGTCGGGGTACTTCTAGCAGAGTCAAATAAACCATCTATTATCCGCAGAATCAAAGGTATACCTTTGAATCAACGTAGAAATCAAAGAAGAAGATCGAAGGCGAAGACAAAACAGGCAACAGCAAGCTCACCAAAACCAGGTTCACTGCAGCGAAGCTCGAGTATGATTTCTACTTATAGGTCCCGTTCTTCACCTAAAAAACCTCAAACGAAGGAAGAGAAGAACGAAAAGCGTATATCATTACTGGAGACTGAGGTTGCTGAATTACGAAAAAAAATTGTATCATTAGAAGCTGTCATAGAGAAACTAGTAAAGAAATAAGTACAAATTTTTCGGTTTACATGCAGTTTTATTGGCTGGAACATAGCAACCAGCGAAGCTGTCACGAACGTGTACATAGTGCAAAAGGTTACATTACTTATAAAAGGTACATTACTTGTAAACCTACTAGATAAAATTACCATGTCTACATGAGTAACGTCCTAAGTTATGTCAGTTGAAACTCCCGCGTTTTCTTGTTAGCTTGATTGATTGACTTTTAACAAAATGAAGCCGGCCGAGAGCGCTTTAATAATGTATGCTCTGTAAGCACGAGATCAAGTTTAGACGGTCCTGACAAAAGGCATTATCTTTGAAGTACCACAACAATTTATCTTCATATTCGCCTTTTGTAATTTCTTGTACACCGTAATAAACATGCTCAAACACATTAACTACTTATCCTACAACTGTATATAAAGCCTACAAACCTCTAAATCGCCTTGCAATTGGTATTCAGCACTCAAATCGCCAAGGATTTTGTTTCAATCAATCAGCACATTTTTTATTTTTTGGTACTCTTTTGTTCTTATTTTCACAGCTTGTTTTTAATTGTTCTTGTTAAATATTAACTTTTTATTAAGGCTTTGGGTTTTTTTGAATACTTGAACGAACAATCAGAGAATCACAACCGACAGGAAGGATTTTGCCCATCAAAAACCCCAAACAGCCGTTCCCTCATATAGAAGCACATATTGGCTAAGAGGCCTTTGTTTCGTGGCCTGAAGCGCTTGGCCGCTACACTGACCATTCTACATGAGTGGTATGTAACTTTGGAACGTTTTTTGTTATATCTGTGTTTAAGCGCTTATTATAAACGTAGTAAACAAAAAATCGGCATTCTTTAAGAGGTTTGTACAGTTGTTAACCGAGCTCGCCAAAGAAGATGAGCCAAGCGTACGACTGCTTGGTAAGTGCATGGGCTACCCTAGAGGGGCTATAAAAACTATTATAAAAAAAATCGCAGGTCACAAGGAAACAAGTACGCTTTTAACCTACTTTTACGCCCAATTACAGTTTTTTACGCCGTTTTAACAACCGTTCAAGTCTCGTTAAAATTATCTGTTTTTATGAATTTTTTTTGAACACTTGAATCTTCGCACTTTTTCTCATCATTTCATAGCAACTCTTCTTGCAACATCTGTTAGTAAGTTGCGGAAGGTGGCAAAAGAAAGCGGGTATTATCAAAGTGCTCCAAACAAAGCAGGGTGGATTTGGGAGATACTAACAAGGAAGTTTCCACGTACGTATTTTCAAGCACGTTTAAATAATTTCATTGTCGCCTATCACGTGATTATATTGTCACCAAATACATTGCAAACTTACTGATATTTACAGTCATCCCAACAGACAAACAGAAATCCGCACAGGATTCCACGACTCAGAGCCAGCGTACAGCAGAGGCAGTAAGGCTTAAGCGTGGTCATAGCGATCTGGAAGGTCCTGGGGCTGTGGCAATTAATGATCCAAATGCTGCTGAAATATGTGGGTATTCCAGGGATACATTGAAGGCTATGATTGCAGAACAAATGGAATCTGCGAAAAAGAATGAACGAGAAATTATTAAAAAGGAGCTTAAAAAGGAGTTAAAAGAGGAAGTAGCGCAAATGATAGTTGTAGAGATGAATAACAATTATCTATTGACAAGATATACCGTCCGTTGGGGTGATTTTTCATCAATAGCAATAATAGGTACATTAGAAAACGGTTTACATTGCTTTTTGTGTTTTATCAATTGACATTGAATAGCGTATTCTGTGTGCTTGAAACAAGCAGGTAAAAACAAAAACGCTAATGTTGTCAAAGACAAAGCACCTTGGCTTGAAGAAATGGGAGCCGAGGGCAAAATTGTATTTGTTGACAAATCATGTGATGCCCTCAATTATGATTTGGTCAATTTAAAATTAAAAGAGGCAGCAGAGGAAGAAGGTATTGAGTTCAAACGAGATACCAAAGAAAAAATTCTGAACAGGCATCTCTACAAACAAATAGTAGACTTCCAGATGCCTCATTTAAGGTGTATCGATTCTCATGATAAACTCTCATTCGGTGGGTATGGTATCCCGAGAAAGCACCGCCCAGACTTGATATTTACAGCTAATCTGGAAGATATAAGTGCAGTGAATCCAGATAAACTGCAAATTGTTGCTACATGGGAGGTAAAGGCCGAGAAATTGACAGATTCTCACAAAGGTCAGCTGATGTACGTGGCAATTTAAGAAAACAAAGCTTGCCCAAATATCCATTGTACAATTAACTTGTTTTCAGGTGCTCTCTTGCTGCACTGATGGCTCTACAAAGTCCCCGAGAATGGATGATGGGTATATTGTCAAATACAGAGAAGGTCATGTTCATTCGGCTGATATGGCATGGACAAGATTGCCGCTATCACTACTCTTATGAGTTGACTAAAGAGTACTCTATAAGCAGCCCAAATGATACAGGTTCAAAGCTGTTGAGTGCATTTTTAAGCAAAACACCAAAGGATCTTGGATGGTACTTCCCTACATTCTTCGTCAATAATATCCAATGTACCCCAAGACGTCAGTTGGGAACTGGTAGAACTGCTTCTGTATATCGTGTATTAGTTAACAACACAAATATGGCTGTGAAAGTGTTTAACCATAACTACATGCCCTATGCAGCTATCGAGAAAAAAAACTTAACACGCTTCTCTGACCAAGATATACCTGGCATGCCTAAGTTTGTACGTTTTACCAATATTGTTGTGTTAGTGTACTTATTCCAAGTAGATAACTGATGGTGAAACTGATCAAGGGTTGCCTTACATTGTAACTACTCCTGTTTGCGATCGCATAAGATCAAGTGGTGAATGTCCAGACTTAGGAGTAATCGTTAAACTGCTTAAGACAATTCATAACAAAGGAATAGTACACAGGTAAGTAATCTTTTTTTGAAATCAATCTAATTGTTTTCTTGTTTTAGAGATATTAGTGACAGTAACATAATGCGTATAGATTCAATGCCGTACCTCATTGATTGGGGTACTGCTGCAGATTCTAACGTGGTACTACCATACTCTGGTACTCAAATGTTTGCTAGCAGGGATGTGCTACTTTGTCATGCTGATAACAAACCTGTTACGTATGAACCAAAACATGACTTGATATCTTTGGTTCATGTGTTTATCCGATTCCACATCCGAGACAAGGATCTTTTTACACTTCGGCAATTCTATAGTGCTATAGTATGGAAAAAGCCCGAAGAAAATGATGAGAAAGAGGGGAATGAAAGCAGAGATGTAGAAGATGATGAAAATAAGATTCAGAGTGTAGGACCAGGCAACGATAAAAAACTGACTGAAGAAAGTGAGATTCAGAGCACGGGACGAACCAATGATAAAAAAATACCTTGGAAGCCATGTTTAGAGCAAACGGCATTTCAGAACTTTCTTAAAGGTTGGACCATGTTTGAAAAAGATCCAGAGTTTAAACCAGCCATCACGTGTGCGCTCAACCTTGACTATATTGGTCTTGAGAAGTTTTTCAACCGGAAAATACACCGCTACAATTGGGATTCCATGGAGATTGATACTGACTTAGATGTACCCAAGTGCTAGTTTCTTGTATCACAAACTGCTGTATTAACCTGAATAAATCTTTGTCAGATAAATCTACCGTACTTATCAGTTTGAAAACAACGCTGCAGTTTGATAGTATGTACTTCGAAGTAACTTAGGTGATAGTCGTTCACTAAACAATTAAAAGCAGTCGTATTCTTCGGTTAAAGGATGTACACAGCATTATCTGTAGTACTTTTTTTTCTGCTCGAAACAAGTTGGCTTATAACTACTTTTGGACTACACACGTGTTCAAAAATCCAGAAGTTGTTGGTAAATAAAATTATGTTTTCTTTCAAATACAGGCTCAACTTCTTCAGTTGGTGTTATAACAAAGTGACTTTATTTAAGACATCATAAACTTTTTAAGGTGATTTATCTTCCTTCAAGTTTTTATTATAATGCCACAGCCCATATGCCTGGCACACATCTGTAGCCCTTTAAAATGTCAAAAACTCGCGTACAGAAGTCAAAAAAAGGTTCTTACTCTAGTTTTTTGCCATAGAATTGTGTAAAGTCTTTTAGTTTAGCGCCTGTCAGACATTCTTTGATATATCTTTGGACAGTCTTACTATTTGTTCCAGTTAGGTACACAATCTGATGAGGTGCTATGCCAGCATTGTACATCCCAAGGACAGTATTGACTTTGCCTACGAAAAAAAAAAAAGCATAAGAATAAAGATTAAGTGAATAAATGTCAATACCTTTTTTAATTTCTTTTGGGAAAGTCAAATAACGATAATTACGAGAGATATAATTTTCTTGACCCTTTCTATGCTTTTTCAAAGCTAAGCCAACGCTGTAGAATATTTTATAAGCATGTAGCATCATGAAAACAAAAAAACAAAAAAAACCAGAAAATCCTTTTTTGCCAAAGCACGTGGTAGCGTAATCTTTCGTCATTCATTGTACAGATAAATTAATTACGTACCGCATACTGGTGTATATCTTTCGAAAGTTAACATCAGTACACTCACCAAGGTAAAGCTTCGATTTTTCAAATACATCCATATCAAACCCTCGTAGAAACTCTGGTATTGAGCTTACACTTGTGCGACGTAAAATCTCATCAACTGATAAGCAACAACCATTAGTTATAGCACTAGTGTCTAATCTTTGTATTGTTCTAGAACGAGATTAGGCTATTAATAACGCAACAAAGGAAAACGAGTCGAAAACATGTCAGCGCTGAAATTGCAAACCGTACCGAATAAGGATGCCTCCAAAACCTTCCTAAGACGATCAAAACATTACTTATTATCTTTAATGTATTCTACGTACACCTGGTTCACCAAACGTAATGTCAAGACCCTTGTAATTGCCTGTGAAACGTCAAAAAATAAAAAGAATAAATACAGAAATAAAAACAAAGTGACAAAATTGTCACGTGCCTGAGCGTAGCTGGCCGTTCGTCTTATGAAAATACCATTTACAACATTGTTGTTGATCCTTATCTGAGTGTGTTGTCCAATCTGGGTGAGAACCGCCATTGTAATAAAACTCTATTTCACAAATTCTGTACGGCGCATTGTTTACGTATAGCGCCTTTTGCGATCATTAGTATATCATTTGGATAGTTTATAACGTATTGTACGTAATTATTGAGGATTTGGTTGGCTATCTTGTCAAATACTAGCGAACGTAAGTATTTACCAATAGACGCGCGTACGTGGAGCAAAATCAGTGTCATTAGAGTAATCTGACGGCGAGAATGTTAACAGCTCTTTCAAATCGAGTCTAGCTCCTCGTTATTATAGTTGGTAGAAGTAAAGAATCAGTACGTTGGTTGTTTAACCGCCAATTTACGTTTCTTTTTAGCTGGCCCTGTATTAGCACTATCAGGTTGTTTACGCTTTGGAGACTTGAAAAACTTATCTAGCGTGAGCATACTAGGAATATTTTTTAATGTGAATAGAATTTGGCCAGCAAATTCTTCCAATATAAACAATTCAACAAACTGCTCTTGTGGAATGTTCAACGAAGTGTCATCTATTATGCCTTTGGCTCAGCCTTTTACTCCTTAAACTACCTACAGAAAAAGTACTTGTTCATACTTTTCAAGGCTTGAACGAGATTCCTTGTGCCTTGCTATTTAGTCATTGAGTGCACTTAACTTGTAACGACATCGGTGTACGTACCTCTTCAAAGATGGAGTTTGCGCGAGAAATGACAGCAGCCTCTTCACTTCCAGCGTTGGGTGCTAAATTCAGGGTCAGTGTTGCGCCTGTTGACACAAGTTGTGCACCAGGGGCACTACCAACTCCACCTGGGTTTAAACACGATGGTACATGCGTAGTGACGAAGCTTGTAAACGGTACAGCGCAAAAGCGGCAATTGAGTTCGTTTCTTGAAAGCTCATAAACAAGCACTACCAACACGTTTGTTTACGCACGTAGTTGTCATTACGAACCCCAACTGTCGCTAGTTTAAAAAATTTTCAAAAGTATGCTCTACAAAAACATAATGCTCACAAATCTCTCTTAATGCAGGTGCACGCGTTCGCGAATACAATTTTATTAAATTAAAGATAGAGGGGAAGAACGCTTCAGTGCTCATTAGTACGCTTTCTGTACTACCCATTATATCTGACAAACAACCCAGGCGAACATGAGTGGTCGACGTCGTATCGTGACAAGTGTCAAAATCTTCCGTTGATACCAAAAGTTCGCGCTCTTTTTTCTTCCTTTCGTGTTTTTTTTAAAGTTCTTCTAACGTTTTTAAAAAGGTGACTTCGTCTCGGCCAGTTGAACATAGTTCAAGATATGTAAAGTACCTATCAGGTTACTTTGGACCAACAGATTGGTTGTCACCTTGTAGTCAAGGAAAAGCAGGACTTAAGAGTACGTTGATCTCCTTTAAAGTGACAAGCTATTTACTAATTTTGACCCAAAGGCGTTATCGAATCTCAGACAGTTCCTGAGATTCCTGAGCTTAATGAACATATGGAAATGTATAATGCAATATCCGAGTACGAATAGAGTATGAATGCATAGACAAGTTGATCACGTGCATAGACATTTCAAAAACAAAAAAGCAAATGGCTTTGAACTTAAAGGTACGCGTATACTAGCGTCTTTTATTGTACAAGTCAAACTAATAATATAATAGCTTATATTGGTAATATGCGCATATGTTATCACATAGACGGTGGATGTAATTCGCAAGTTGAGGAGCAATCAGCTATTGGTGTACGTAGATTTTGATTTCTAATATGTTTCAGTAACAGTGAGTGTAAGGCATTCCACTTCACACCAGTACCAAAAGCAAGGAAAGAAGTGAGTATTAAAAGTACGCAAAGTCTTAATGATGAGCGTAGTGACTAACATAAAAAGCTGATAAGGGAGTGCTCACATTCGTGACTAAATCTGGTGCTTGGATGCTTGTTGGTCCAGATGCACAAATAATCGTAGGCGGTTTTTGATTTGGTTTTTTGTCTCCTTCCACGTGTACTTACGCAGAAAATAGTATCATTCTATTAAAATATTAGGAGTATCTCTTGAGAACTCTAAGCATATATCTCATTATACAATGGTCTTTAGAACACAATCTAAACTTGGAAAGGTAAAGTAGCTAATTCCTCATTGTGGAATCTATTCTGACTTCTCTTTAGTATCTTATGCATTCAAGTGCTTGTCAACGTTCCCGAGAAGAAAAAAAGCTACTTAATGAATTCCGTAATGGCTCTACAAAAGATCGCACATATGAAGAACTTAAAACAAGAAGGCAAAATGGTACTCTTTTTTGACAGTGTACCATTTTTTTAAACAACATATTCTAGGACCACAACTTTACTACGATCCCAACGTTTTATTGCATAGGCTCAATAAACATATGATTATATCTGGGCCTATGTCGAGTACGCGAAGAGTAGAATTTAAGGAAGGTCAGAGATTTGTAAACGATAGAAATGCGCTTGTTGCAATGGGATTTCTTGTGAACCATATGTGTACGTCACAATGTTGCTATACACTGTTTATTACTACTCAATAGTAGCTTTTTATTGTGTGAATATTCTTGAGCTAATAGTTAATTCCTACAGCAATGTTTCATGGACCTTCAAGTTCGTACGTTTTTCTTCTTCCATTTTTGTTTTAACATGTGTTAGTGGTAGCATGCTTTCCATTATTTTATCCAAACCAGGACATAGAGGGTCTTCATACTCTTTGTTTGATGGAATAAACACAACTATTGTAATTGAAGGACAACAAAGAAATTTTGGTAGAGCTGGAGATGATCTCTGGGCGAACAAGTGGATGAAAAATAGTTTGAGAACACAAGAACGGATAAACTTTTTTATAGTCCAAAAGTACGTATACTAGCCCCTCTTTAATAATATTAACTTTATTACAGAATTTTAAATCCTCAGTCAAAGGACAACAGCTTGGTAATCAAAGCAGAGTTTTTTCAATTGAAGGTGTTTTTCTCACTTTTTTCTTAGGTTTTGCAATATTTTTATTTGCATAAGTATGGCATGGCCAAAAATAAACATTGGTATTATGTATTCAAGAAGACGCCTTTAACTGCAAAAAAAGTGTGCACTCGACCTTACTATCAATGTCCTTGCTGTCAAGGAGTCCAGCCTGAAATCAACGGTACATCGTCTGCTTTGAAATTGTAGTATTAATTCTTTCTTTTAGCGCCTCCAAAAGACCTTGTGGACAGACCTAAGCCACAACGAAAGAAAAGAAAAGCTAGTGGTCAGAAATTTAAAACGAGTTTCTTTTACGGTATTCCTGCTCCACAGGAACAGTGTCAACTCAAGAAGAGAAGAAAAACAATACCTATCCAGAACGAAATAGCTGAATTACAATGGCCTTGTATGAGATATGTATCATCTATTACTTCGTCTCCTGCTGGCGATATACTACCATCATTTAAGTATATAGAGAGTTTCGTGACGGATTTTAATATCGAGGTACGTTACCTACACAAGAAATTACTCTAAAAGTCCTTAGGCTGCAAGAAATCCGCACAACACGAGATTTAGACATAGTATGCCAAAAGAAGGTGAAGCTCGTATGCTATTGCGAAAGGTGTACGGGAGCATTGTAATCTAATAAACTACACCTTCACGTCTATTAAAATAGAATTCAGTGAAATAAGTTAATATTAAATACTTTATTCACAGTTTGTACTGTAAAATTAACAAACGACAAGCTATAAATTGATATGAATGAGTATCATATTCTCGTAATGGGCCCTGCAGGCGTTGGAAAATCAGTAACAACAATACAACTAGTTCAAAATGTATTTCTAGACGAACGCGACCCAACCATAGAAGATTCGTACGTATATAGCTGTTGTAACGTAAAAAGTCTGAAAACAGTCTAAAACAACTTTAAACCTCACTCACGGTAAGGTATCGCACGCAAGTCATCATAGACAACGAACCTGCCTTGCTTGATATTCTTGATACAGCGGGCCATGAATGTCCGCGTGTATCGGTAATTTTATAACGTTTAAACAGCTGAATATTATAACAGCAGGTTGTAGTATGTTCGAAATGGACGAGGCTTTATTTTAATGTACAGCACCACAGACAGACTATCATTTGAAAAGATACCAGACTATTTTGACGAGGTTTACAGGTACCAGAACTAGTTTTTTTGTTAAAACTATCTTGATAGTTTCCACTATTTTCACTTAGTTAAAAGCAGCTGCTTGTGGTGGGTCTAGCCATTTGGTTGTAACCACAATATCACGTTGTTTGAGCTGTTAATGATAGTATTAATGAAAACAGGTTTTAACACTAAGTGTTTGTGTACAGGGCAAAAAGTCTAGAAAAATTCAGAATTCCTATTGTACTCGTGGGAAATAAAATAGATTTGGACGAAGATAGACAAGTAACAACAGAAGAAGGAAAGGAACTTGCACGAAAGCATGAATGTGCATTTTTTGAAGCATCTGCCAAAACACGTGTCAATGTTGAGGAACAGTTTTATGAACTTGTAAGAGAGATTTGTAAATTTGATAAACTCAAAGCTTCAGTATCACGCAAACAGCGTGGATGTATTGTAATGTGATTAAAATATTGTTTAATAATTGCTTGTTTGTATAAAGATGCGGGCAACAACAATATGATGGTAAGCTATGTATATTAAGTCCTTGTTGTAGTGATGTTAAACGACTGAAGTCAAGTCGAGTTGAGTCGACTGACTCGCCAAGTCGACTCAAAATTTTGGCATCTGCTGACTTGGACTTGAAATGGCCTCAATTTCAGAAAAAATTATGAAAATACAGCGCCTAAGCACTTTGGTGGCATCACATTGGTGTGTCACGTTACCGCTCACTCTATGTTGGTGCTGTGGCGCTTGTAGCGTATTCTCACAAAAAACTCATTGTTGTGAAAAATTAGAATTCTGAAAGGCTCAAAGGGAGTACCCTTTGACGTTCAAGTCGCCCAAGTCAGTAAGTCGATTTTTTTGGCGATGAGTATCCCTCACAATGGGTGAGTCACTCAGGTCTGTTTTAACCCTGACAGAAGCTTACTCACCATGCACAATCAACCACAATGAGCCCCAAAGTCAGTGTTGTCAAGTGCTGTAGATTGATAGTGTGAAAATAAACTAAACATGTGGTGACTCATGACTCAACGTTGATTTTAACCACAATTCGGGCATGTGACTGAACTAAAGTTGACTCACCACAGTGGTTAACCTAACGCTGTATGAGTACAACCGGTGCACTGAGTCGAGCCAGTCGAAAGTCGACTCTTTAACACCACTCTTGTTGCTTCTACGAAAAGCTCTTGAAGACTGTGAACCATGACATATTGATTGGTTGGACTTCACCACAAACACAACGAGCAGTAAAATGACATACAAATCATACCCTAAAGGATGGCTTGTGCTCTTTATTTTTGTGATGGCTTCAATAGTCAGACTAAAAGTGTAGAGGAGAAAAACATAATACTGTTGAATAGTGTTTATTGCTAAAACTTACAAAGTTTATAGAGCTCTACTTTCAATTGTTTGTAATCAAGGTTACTGGCGCTATCCATACATGCCCTCCATGGCTTTAGAACTTTTTGCCATATTTTACGAAGCTTCGCAAGAAAATTTGGAGTATCCCTCTTCACCCAATCATAGTAGGCAGTATCAATTCTATTCTTAACGTGTTTTGCTGAAAACATGTATACGAAAACTGCAACAAAGGCCATCAAATCGTCTTTTTTTTCATAGAATATTGTTGATGACATGTCTGTTCCAGTAACATGCAAATGAGGAGTAAACTTCCATCCCTCACCTACTACTTTTTTTTCATTTATGTATGTAGCACTTCCCCAACCGACTAACCTGTAGTCTCCTTTTCCGAAGGTCTTCATTATAGCTGAATTTGTTATATTTCTGCAATAAAAATAGCCGAGTGTAACTTACAGCTTACAAGTTTTTTTAATCTGTTAGCTTTTGCTTAATTTGTGGATAAGAAAATTACACATTTCTTTACAGAGATCCATCCTTATGCGTATTGTGTTCAGACATGTAATCATTGATTATTTCTATATAAGATCTGGTTGGATTTGGATGTAAAGGGTCTGTCAACGCAGCCCATAATCCAAAAGGTACTAATACAGATTTAACAAAATGTGAGAAAAATAAAAGAAAATAATACCTGCTATAACACAAACACCGGCAGCAAGAAACATCATCCTTGATCGAAACTTCCCAGAAGGAGCATTTACAACAACATGCATGCCAACTGTCTGGAGCACAAAAAGAGGACTCCAATAGACAACACCTCTACAAATAGTTGTCAGTTTTGATTGATTCAAAAAAATCAAAAAAATGAATTGAGGTGAGAAGATGCTTGTTCAGCTGGAACGTTATGATACATACCTTGCTACACTCCAGAAACAAGCATAACTCAAATGTGCTAGTACCAAATATATCCCGTAAGGTCCAAAGGTATAAAATAAGATTTTGTAGAGAAAAAGACCAGTAAGGTATGTTACAAAATTAACAATGTTTGCGCTCAAGAAAGGGACCCAATAAGCAATCTTTAAGTACTAAAAGAAATAATCAGAGCAATATGATGTATAACTTAAATTCTAATAGCAGCTAAGTCAAGAAGTGTCAGATGAGCACACGCATACAACAGGCTCAATAATGACAATCAAATCATGTAGAGTCATTTGATTGGAAAATGAAGCTGGCGTCCATCGCAACACTTTTTGACTACAACCTGACACTCTTTGATATTTAACATACTTGCATATGGCGTTCTTTGACTCCTATAGATCTGAATATAGCTCCAGGTGCTTCTGCACATGTGTTTAGTATATCTATAGCCACATCATCTATTTTCCTGTATTGATGCATTGTAATACACCTTTACTAAAGTCAGAACAAGACCAACAAAATACAAAAACGTTACCAAGATAGTACGAAGCATATCACAGACGCATAGAAAATATGAGTTGAAAACTTCTCAGATGCCGCTTGACGGTCGCGGATCCTATTTCTTTCAGTATCCTTTTTACTAGAACAGACATTGGTAATGTAAACGTTAGCGGACCATTGTTACTTTACGCTATGTTTCTCTTTTTCAAATACTATTATTTTTTCTCTAATTTGTTCATTGGCCAATTTATCTTCTCTGGTTCTCCTTCTAAGGCTATACATGTATTAGAGTATATGAATAGTTTAACAAGGGTACAGATTATTTTCTTTAGATATAAGAACACCACTCTCCCTATTTTCAAAATTATTTTTCTATTGTGTCAAATATGTAAATCATTTACCTTTCTATTTCTAGCACTCTATCATTATACTTCAGGTCCTCCTCTAGATCTTCAGCACTTATAATATTTTGTATAGCCTTTATAAGAAGCTTCGCACGTTTCTCTATGCACAAAAAGCATAAGCTCTTAACAACTACAAAAAACCAAAACTACTCAAAAACCATTCGCCGTTATTACCTGGATCTTGAACAGTGTTTATTTTATTAGCAAGTTCTTCAGGTAATGTTATATTTGCTAAATCAACTCTACTCATCGGCATACTGGAGTTCTCTTGTGGTACTAATGTTGATGGATTACCCTCTGCCTCTTCCTTTTGCATTTTATTTATCATTGCGTTTTGGGTTTTTATAGCCCAATCTAAACGTGTGAGTGAGAAAGTCTGGAGGTTTTTCTTTGTTCAGTAAAGTAACGTACTGCTGTACCATGTAGACATAGTTTCTATAAGACTAAGTGCCACAATAAAGGCTTGATGTGTCAGCTATGTTATACACGAATAGACCAACCTCTTACCTACTGCTACAATAACCATAGCTCTTTGCTCTTGTGTATTTGGATTATCCAATTCTCTAGGTGGCAAGCTACTGACAACATGAACATCTTTAGGTCCTAAGGGCCATGTCATTTTTTAAACAGTAAAATAACAAAGCAGGTAACTGATGCCATTCACACTGCGCCACAGCACGAAAACTCATACGCACCTATTTTTTTTTTGATAGCACTAAAAAAAGGTACAACATAATCAATAAGTTTATGTTGCCTTTTGTCCCATTTTTCGTTTGCTCGTTCGATAACCCGGGAAGTTATTTCGTCAGTAGTGTTATCGCGTGTTATCTCATGTTTCGCAAAGTCTGATATGAATATATACGTAGCCTCGCTCAGTATAACGCTCTCTCCATCATCTTCTCTTCTTGGTTCAATATGATCAAGGAAGTCTTGAAAGATTGCGATAACTTCTGGATGAAAAACCTGTAATTGAACGTAAAAACAGTCAATAAACAATGAAAAGAGGGTTTGTTTTGGCGAAGTAAACGATTAAACAGCGCGAGTGTAAGGCTAATTTAATGCGGTTTCTATGAAAGGTATTTCAAATATCGTACCTCAGCATTATCAAGTACAATGACAGATGCAGGACATTTTTTAAGTTGTGACAATAGCTTTTTGTTTAGCCGTGTTCGAGTTGCATAAGTGTCACCTCGATGCAATGAAAATACGCGCCCTGAAAGTTGCAGAACTCCATTAATGCGTGAATGTGCCTTGAATAAACCTTTTGTGATTGACGTCGCTGCTAACGTCTTTCCAACACCGCTGTCGCCTACAAAATGCATAGATAGAGGTCGTTGTTTGGTTTTAGCTTTAAACGCATTCATTATCATCTGAATAGCCTTTGGTTGCCCAAAAACATTGTTTTGGAGACTCTCCTTGATTGCATCAATGTCTAGAGCGTAATTAGCTTATTTCGACGTTTTAGGGTGCCAGTACCATTTCTTGCGCATGGATCATAGCCCGTAAGCTTATAAAATGTCTTCAAATAGCTACCGGAGCCTTTGTGATTGTTACAGGTCAATACAGTCATACAGATAAACGAGTACCTAGTACGCTCGTTGCGCATAACGCTAACACCAATATTGTGAGAAATGCTTTCATTTAGAGTAAGTTTCGAAGAACAAACGTATTTTTGCAGTCAGTTGAAATCGCTTTGAGTAACTCATATTTATGTATTGTTCTCGAGAACATGAAAGCATGAATGTAGCGTTCTGAGCTTACATGCCTAAATAGGAGATATTCTCACCATACTCAAACAAGAAATTCCAACAACACAAATCAACTCCGAACTAGTGCCCGTATGCTGTTACAAAGGCGGTTACAAAGGCTTTCGGGGGGAGTTCTCCAATAAAGTTGCTTGCCTGGAAGTTTTTTTGTTATAATTTTAGCCACCAGCTAGCAATTGTTCCATTGGTTACAACCAAATATTTAAAGAGGAATTCTTCCCAGGCTATAACGTATTGAGCTAAAGGAAATGCTTGATTAAAGCCGTTTATTTACAATCACTAATTACGTATGTTTTTACTTTTGCTCAGGTGAGTACTGTACTGCATGTACAAAGAGAAGAGAACTCACTACAATCCTTACAGCGCTCAGTGTTACCTGAAATACAATCAACCATTTCCTTTAAAAGACCTTTGTAGTCTGTTACATTAGCTAGTTCCATACAACGTTTCCACTTTTGAGGCAGCACTTTCGCCCATGCCCTTCCAAGCTCTTCAGATTGTGTTGTTTTCATCGATATAATGCGAGTAGTATTTGCTTGAAGTAAACCATGATACGCCAAATCTATTTTTAACTTGTTGCTATTAGGTAGATGGAAGTATGCCATCACTAAAACAAACGAGTATAAATCGTCCTTTGGTGTGTAGGTATGAGTTGGAAGGTCGCACTTGCACCATTCTTTGTATAGTTGTGGAGCAAACTTCATACCACCGCTTATCACTATGGGCTCTATGTTTGTTGTAGCAGCTCCCCAATCAATTAACATATATCGTGGTTCGTCTTCTTCTGAAGCTTCTGGTAACAGCATAATATTAGAAGCAGAAATGTCTCTTTTAAATGAAGCGTTAACAGATGGCCAATATTATGTAAACAATGTACCTGTGAACGACACCTTTATTGTGAACAAGCTCAAGAGTCGAGATTATTTGTTTTGCGAGTAATACAAAATCAAATGTGACATCTTTACGGCTTTGACAAATACAATCCATTCCAAATCCAACTCCCGGAACTACTCCAGCCTTTATAAAAAAATAGAGCAATCAGAAGTAGCTTTAAACGTTAGAACGTACAACTGTTGGAACACCAGGAATGCCTTTGAGAAGTTCCAGTATCCGTGTTTCACGATCCAACTTGGGCTGTACTCGATCAGTCATATCCCCAATGTACTCTTTGAATGCTATAAACTTTGGAGGCTCATTATTTGGCGAATAAATCATGTACACTGTGCCATAAGCACCCAATCCAAGTACTTTTCGTGGTACACATGAGAATCCGTTGATTTTAAACACTTTTGAATTGTATCCAAGATCCCCAAGTTTGTAGTTTAATAAACTTACCAATTGCTTTAATCCATCACCAGGAGCACTTGATTCAATCAAGTATTGTTCATGAGTTGCATAATACACTGTTTCAAGCTTACCCCTGAGAGTCATTTTGAAGAATCGTATTTTCTTGTAGTTCTGAAGAATACCATACACAAAGGTACGTCGAGGTTGGGCTTTTAGAAGGGTTTTCATGTTACTCCATATCATTCCTATGTCGTGTGTGGTGAATTGAGCTAATTAACTATAAGCTATGGTTAAATTGAGTCGAGTCAGTACCATTCCCTTCCAATATCTCCCAAGCTAAAACATGATGACACAATGTATAATCTCGTTCACCACAAAAGGGTATAGCTCTTTCTGTTATTCGAAAACATGGTGGATTGAACGATTTGGCATCTGGAACGACATTTGCACGAATATTTGGACAAACATCACGGCGTGATATAAATGATGCAAACTGGGTACGAAATTCATCAAGAGGAGATGATTTGAGCTTTAATATCGTTGTTTGAAACTTTTGACAAGCTTCTTTGTGTTCTTTAGAGTTTTCAGGAAAACAAAATGAGTGTCGTATCTCTATGCGTTCATCCAATGCATTTGCAATAGCAGGATACCCTTGCAAATATTGAGTCAAAACAAAAATAAAAAGTTGTAATACCCCGTATCGTTTTCTGACTCAAAGATACATCTCTGAATGAGTGCATTAGTCGCAGGTACAAGTGCGTGTTCTTGTTTTCCATCGCCCTATGACGTTTGTATTCAGCGTTGATATCTTCTTCCTGCCGACGTTGTCTTTTTAAATGAAGATCAATTTTACGTTGGTTTGAAGCATCTATCTTTGTGTTTTCAGCAATTTGCGCTGTGTTTTGGGCAATTTGCGCTTCGTTTTTTGCAATTTCAGCAGCCATTTCTTTTCGAACCTGGTCCTTCATTTGTGCTTTGAGGGTAGAAGATACAATAGAATTAAAGTACGCAAGTAGAGATTCAAGGTCACGTCTACTACTTGGGGGTTGGGATATGATAATGCTACCTTCAGCTACTGTGTTAACAGCAGATAAATGCGGCCTATCTAATTGTGGAGCTAGAACAAGCGTTATTAAATAGGGTCAATGTAAGATGGAGGATAATTAAGGATGGACGTGCCTGTGGTTTTGGTACAAGCGTCAAATACCAAATCGATAAGTGCTGGCTTATGCGGAATATCAGTAACATTGACATTACACTCAATTGCCATTGCTTTGAGCTCGTTGCTAGAGAATTTGTTCAATTGCTTCTTGGTCAAAGCAACACCCGTTGTGTCCTGCTTGGCTGTCAGGATACCTTACAATTATCATAAACTAACCTTGTTTTTGATGTGCGCAGCGACAATCATGCCAACAAGTGCTGTCTTACGCAAACCCTTTGTAACAGCTATTTTACACCGAGACGCCCAGGTCGTTAGCTCTTTGATGGTGAACTTGTGGAATTGTTTCTTGTTTAATAGAGCTGTAGTCATTTGCGCTACGCTGTGGTCAAAACGAATATCGAAAGGAGCACTAAAATTGTGCCTGGTAGCGCTTTTACTGCCAGTAGTGATGGTATGAATCACCTTTACGGTACTTCGCAGAGTTGGCAACTTACAGCAACACCAATGCAAAAGCAACGTATTTTTGGCGTCTCAAAGGTTGAACCGGAATAAAAGACGCACAGGGAACGTTTTTGCGCCAACAGTACTATCTTGAGGTTATCTTCACTGGTTAAGCGATAAAACGCTGCGTTTTCTCTGTTATGCGTACTTTCGTTGTTGCTTTTCTTCATAATGAAGACGAGTTCTGAACTTGCTATAAAAGGAATTGAAACAACATACAGCCACTATCAAATACCTCTCGGAGTACAACAATCTTATCCAGAGAAAAGAAAGAATTCACATGTGTTCTTCTCTTGATTAAACTTGTAAGCTATAAATTACAAACTCGGCTATCTTGGATACACTTCATACTGATTTCACAAAAAACCGTCTAGTAGTCGGACCACCAACAGCACTATTACAACACCTTCATTGGTAGTGTTTACATTATCACTAAACTATATCTGCTCTCTTCAAACATTTATGCGCTTAAAAACGCATTTTCAACTAACGCGAATAGGAAATACGATCGTTTCTTGTACAAACGTGTTCTTACGTAGTAAAACAAGGCATTTGTCAACTCATGGAGTATAGCAAAAGTATTTTGAAAATGCGTGGCAAATATCCAGTTCTCCTTTCGAAATGTCCTACGTGTCATGTGTCAAAATGAGTGTCAGAAAAAAATAAGAATTACATACTTGCGAATATTCATTCACAGCTACATAAAGTACTTGGATTGGGTGCTCGACTTTCAGAGGTTGCCGGCTCATGTCGTTGGCGAACAAAAACCGAATAAACTATCACGCCTTAATGATTTTGGTGGGAAAAAATAAGTGAAAGCTTGAAATAGTACGACATATTGTTAAAACAGTCATAAGGACAGAAAGTAGTAGCTATATACAGCTAAAAGTCAGCAAAAAGCTAATTCTCATCAGTTTCTAACTCATTTTGACACATGACAAATGTGAATTTGCCATTTAAATACCTGCCTTTACGTGCGTATGAGATCCCAGTTCAACTATTTGTACGTATTTCATAAGTGTTGTGAGCGAGAGGCTATAGCGTTATGTTGGTACTCAAAAACTGTCACAGATTGAGTAAAGTACCAACGGCACAAACGGTCCTTTATTATTTCTTTGTTTTCCTTTTTTTGTTAATATTTGTTACTATAACTCGCTTAGTGGCGCCCAAACAAATTTAATATCTCCTTCTTCAACATACAAATAAACCACATGATCTGATATCCCATACTCTTCAATGTCATTTATCAATTGTGCTACTATCTGACTTTTAAACTCTACTTCGATTCCTCTGTAGTTAGATTTTCTATTTTGTCCGTTCTCAGTTACATCGAATATAACATCAGCAATCTCTTTCATATCACAATAAGTATTTTCAACAGTAAACCTTGCTTTCCTTACAACGTAATTCTGTCTAAGTAGATGTTCGAACATATACTCAACCATATGATGTGTACCATCTCTGGTTTTTTTAAAAAAAGGTACAATATAATCTATAAGTTCATGTTGTTTGGGATCAATCCATATGCTATTTGCTTTTTTCACAACCATAGAAGTAATTTCATCAGTAGTTTTATCATGTGTTATATTAGCTTTCATAAAGTCTGATATGAATATATACGTAGCCTCGCTCAGTATAATAGTCTCTCCGTTGTCTTTTATTAGTTCAGTATGATCTAGGAAGTCTTGAAAGATTGTCATAGTTCGGTGGTGAAGAAGCTATCGAAGAAAAGACGTCAATACAATAAAGAAAGGGAAGGTTCTTTTGGCTTCAGTTTAACGATTTGAACCATTCTTTTAGTAAAGGGCTGGCGTAGTATTTATTTTCAAGGTATGTAGAAGGTAGTACCTCAGCATCATCAAGTACAATGAGAGACGCGGGACACTTCTTTAGTTGAGACATTATTTGTTCCTTTATGGCCGCCATAGTCTTATCTATGGTTTCATCCTTATGGGGTCCCTTAAAATCGTGTCCTTTAAGTAGTAGAAATCCGTCAACGAGTGAGTACGGCGCGAATAAACCTTTTGCAATTGAAACAGCCGCCAACGTCTTTCCAACACCGCTGTCGCCTACAAAATGCATAGATAGAGGTCGTCGTTTGGTTTTAGTTTTAAACGCATTTACTATCATCTGAATAGCCTTTGGTTGCCCAAAAACATTGTTTTGGAGACTCTCCTTGATTGCATCAATGTCTAGAGCGTAATTAGCATATTTCGATGTTTTAGGGTGCCAGTACCATTTCTTGCGCATGGATCATAGCCCATAAGCTTATAAAATGTCTTCAAATAGCTACCGGAGCCTTTGTGATTGTTACAGGTCAATACAGTCATACAGATAAACGAGTACCTAGTACGCTCGTTGCACATAACGCTACCACCAATGTTGTGAGAAATGCTTTCATTTAGAGTAATTTTGTGATACAAGGCATATTTCCATTTTTAAGTCAAAATGAATCTTTTGCAACTGTAACGAACCGCTTTAGATCTCAAACCGTGAATGTTATGTTCTGTGCTTACATGCCTAAATAGGAGATATTCTCACCATACTTAAAAAAGAAATCAGCCAACGACATAAATCATACTGTCCAACGGTCCGGCTGCAGTACTGTTGGAGATCTCCACAATAGCAAGTTTCTTCGGCCTTCTTAAGACACAAACTGTAGTAGCACCACGGCTTTGGCCAAATGTGGAAACCAAGTCAAAATTAGTAGCTGTAACTTTGAAAGCAATACAGAAAACATACAAGGTACTTAATATTAGTAATTACTAATAAATAAATATACCCTCATTATGAGATACAAATGCTTGTGCGCACATAAATAGCACGAAATGCTTCGAATTGGTGCCATCATTGGTACTCATTCAGTTCAGGACTTTACACAGCTCGATGAAGACTATTTTAGTGGCTTTTTGCATATTTGCAGCTATCTCAGGCCTTAACATTTGTGGGTATGACTTTGGTGCGTTAATAAAGTACAACGAAATACAATATCGCAACAATTCACGCTAAAAGTGTTAGCAATGCGCTAAGAACCTTTTTAAAGCTCTAACTGTTGGTATTGTAGACAAGCTTAGAAATGTTGCAGCCGCTTGGAAAGGTTCCGGTGTGGATTTGAGTTTCGACCCTTGTGCCGTACAAACTAGGGTAGTAAATACCCTTGCAAACTTAATAAGGTACGCAAAAGAAGCAAATCAGTCTAGAAATTCAAAGCGCTTTAGAAATCAAATACCTGGTTTTCTAGATAATGCATCTGTTTTTGTGACCATGGGCTCATCAACCGGCCAAGGGGTTCACGGATCAGGAGTACTGTCTGTTGCTGTGAGTAATAAGCAAGCGGGATGCTATTTTACACCCGCTGTAGGTATGTCGTGAAGGCTTTTCTTCATTCCTGCTAACTGGTTGTTTCGGTATCGGATTATCCTACGGAGCAGAAGCGCATTTTGGTGTTGGTGTTATGTGTAAACCCAGAGATTTAGACGGTAAGCAAGCTTTACGAAGATACTATGTCTAACTATTCACGAGGAATGTTCTTTTCTGCAACCTATGAGTCAGAGTCGTCTATTGGTATTGGTGGTCGGTATTTTGTGTATCCGACCTCAGGCGTGGAGATATATTTCTGTTCAGGTTATGGTTTCACAGCAATCGCAGACATTGGATACACGTTCGCATGGCGTAAATTTAATGTGCTTACCAATAGTACAATATCCAACACACTTGTCAATAAGTGGAAAGAAGTTATGGCCAAGGAAGCGCAGAAAGAGCTTCGGAATAGGAATCAGAGTAAAAAAAAGTAGCTGGCACAATAATACGAAATAAACTGGTTTCCATTGAACCCGGTTCAGTTTGCTGTTAGACCTTTTTATAATAACTTGTTGTAATTAACATTACCTAACAAACTTGGCAAAGCAAAATAATCGCTATTAATGCACTCATTCAGAGATGTATACTTGAGCCAGATTACCTAAGATCCCGCACATTCTTATTGGCGTTAAAACTTACTGTTAAATGAGATTGTGTAGTGTGAAAGCATAAAGTTATGCTGTAAGCGAAAAAATATTTGTGAATTGTTGACAAAAAACTTGCTTTAAAAGTAACGTAGCAACATACGGAGCCTGCATTCTATGATGCCTCGCATACAGTATAACAGACTAAGTTAGGTGGGAACAGAACTAAAGATGTAAACAGTGTAGTTGGTTGAAAAAGCTCTTATAAATCGAGCAACAATACTCTATGTCCTTTTCTACGCGTAGAGGGAGTGTGAGTACGCACAAAACGCCTTTTAAAACAAACAGGCTATAAAAAGGTAAAACGCCCTCAAACATATTCTACTACGCATATTTAAACCCCATTATTCCTGATACAGCTATTCGTTGGCCCTAGCCTTCAATATGGTTTTACATAAAATGTTCCTCCGTATATTCATCCATAAAATCAATCTGATTAATTTTAGTTCAGTTGAATAGTTCAGGCACAAAATGATGATCAGCTATTAAATAACTGGCATCTAAACAAAGAAAACACAATATGTGCGAAGATGACTAGTAAACAGTTGGAAAATAGAGCTATTTTTACGAAATGTACATTTATTTTTGTGTCTTTAGTCTTCTGGAAAGTTCTTCCATGTTTTATACCTTTATGAGGCGTTTCTGGAAGTATAGAAATCGGGATCAATAAGCGGTTTGTTGCTCTTAACAATGACATTACCTGAAATACAATGAAGTATTTCGTCTGACACACCTTCATAATCCATGAGATCTGCTTTTTTGAGACACCGCTTCCAGTGTCGAGGGAGAACTGTTCTCCAAGTTGTTTTAAAAGCTCTAGCAAAGAGGCTTTTAAATGTTGTTTTCGAGATGTATTCTTTAATAAACTTAGCGTAAGCTATGTCTATTTTGTCTTTATCACTGTTTGATAAATAAAAGTATGCCATCACATAAATAAAAGAATACAAGTCATCCTTCGGTGTGTAGGCATGTGTTGGAGTGTCATGGAGCCAGTCTTCATACATATGAGGTGAAAACTTGGCTCCTCCACTTATTTTTATTGGTGCTGTGTTTGTTGTAGCAGATCCCCAATCAATCAACATGTATCTTGGTTCCTTTGTGAACGGCTGAGGTTGAAGCATTATATTTGAAGCAGAAATATCTCTAAAATATATTTTAGTTGACAACAAATGAGTACGTTGTTACCTGTGAACCACACCTTTACTGTGAACAATCTTGAGAGTCGAGAGTATTTGTTTTGTGAGTACTACAAAGTCGAATGGAGCATCTTTACGTTCTTGGCAAATACAATCCATCGCAAACCCAACTCCTGGAGCTACTCCCACCTTTGGTAGAAAATCAGAACAATCAAAATGTGCGTAAGCCTTAAATACACGCACGACTTTTGGAACACCAGGAATGCCTTTCAGGATACCCAGTGTTCGTGTTTCACGATCCAATTTGGGCTGTACTGGATCATCCACATCATATATGTAATCTTTGAAAGCGACATACTTTGGAGGATCATTGTTGGCCAAGTACATCATGTACACTGTGCCATGAGCACCCAATCCAAGTACTTTTCGAGGTACATATTCGAATCCGTTGATTTTAAACACTTTTGAATTGTATCCAAGATCCCCAAGTTTGTAGTTTAATAAACTTACCAATTGCTTTAATCCTTCACCAGGTTCACGGAACTCAAATAAATTCATTTCAGGTGTTGCATAATACTCAACTGTTGCACTGAGAGTGCCTCCGACCATCTTGAAGAATCGAATTTTCTCGTAGTTCTGAAGCATACCGTACACTGTTGTACGTAGGGGTTGGGCTTTTAGGAGTGTTTTCATGTCGCTCCATATCATACCTTCATCGTGTGCAGTGAATGGTACTAATTGAATAATAAACAAAGATAGCACGAATAAAATCAAAAAGAGGAATATAAATCTCAGTACCGTTGCCTTCCAATATCTCCCAAGCCAAAACATGATGATACAATGTACAATCACATTCACGAATAGTTTTGAGTTGTGGTGTTACTCGAAAACGTGATGGATTGAAAGATTTGGCATCTGGAACAACATCTGCACGAATATTTGGACAAACACCATCACGTGATAAAAATGATGCAAACTGTTCTCTGTATTTGTCAAGAGGAGATGACTTGAGCTTTAACATCGCTGTTTGAAACTTTTGACAAGCTTCAATGTACTGTTTGGAGTTTTCAGGATAACAAAACGAATGTCGAGATATTGTATCTTCAGCAATGGCATTTGCAATGGCAGGATACCCTTAGAACAATTTTGTTAGCAGTTTTAACATGCAATAAGATAAATACCTCGGATTGTTTTCTGACTCAAGGATGTATCTCTGAATGAGTATAATAATTGCAAGTACAACCCGTCGTTCTTGTTTTCCATTGCTCTATGACGTTTATGTTCAGCTTTGTTGTCTTCTGCATCTTCACGCTGTCTCTTGTCTAGGTTCGCTATGGCTTCTTGGTTGGCTGCTATCTCTTTTGCGTATTCTTCCCTTACTTCCGTGACAACTGCTTTTTTCAATTGTTCTGTTGTGATAGACTTAAGCAGTAGAACGAATTCGCTGTCAGTTTCGCTGGGTTTCAGTATAGATAGGGATAGGTCTTGGTTGGAAGCTTGAGCTGTTGAGTCTACAAAAGTTAATGTTTCGAAATAAGATGTAGTGCATGCGATTGACGTGCCTGTGTTGTTACAAGCGTTAAATACTAAATTCACAAGGGCCGGCTTTCGCAAACCATTTGTGACTTTGATATCACATTGCTTTGCCATGGACGCGAGCTCGTTGATAGTGAATCTTTTCAATTGTTTCGAAGTCAATACAGTACCATTGGCATCCTACAGCAATTAGAGCGATAAATACGTAAAACACACCTTCAATTGTCTAAAGGCGTCAAAGATCGAATCTACTAGCGCTGCTTTACGCAAACCCTGCGTTACAGTGACATCACGCTGAGTTGCCATGGCTGTAAGCTCTTTGACAGTGAATTTATGAAATTGCTTCTTGGTTAACAAGGCTGTAGTCATTGTGCTGCGCAAAAGTCAGTGCAACGAAATAATATCGAAGTAGTTAAAACTTGATACAAATCGATTAATTGTATCTTACATACGCTGGTACTTTGTATTTTGTTGTATAACCTTCAAACTGTTTTGTTTGTAAACGTGTACGTACGCGAGGTTTCTCAAAGTCCCGCAGTGAAGTGGCGATGTCGTTGGTTAAAAAGTAAGAGAAAAAATGCGTAAGTGCTAAGAAATAGCAAGAAACTAATTCACACAGTTACAACTATAAACGTTTAAATCATACCGCGCTGTAGTTGAATGGGCGTTGGCGTGCTCCGTTTAATTTAGAGTTTTCTGAAAAAAACCTGAAGTTGTCTGAAAGTAATACTACGGTGTTTTCTTTGTACCAATGCGTTAAACATTAATGTGGTGAAGTCAATTTGAACGTAATAATGTTTAAACGCATTGCGCACAAGAAAAACCGTAGCAGTATTATTTACAATAAAATGCATAGACCTGTTTGCTGCCTTTTTAAGTAAGGTCAGGCGAGGTTCTTTTACCTAATTTGGCTGCCGAGTCAAGGCCGAAAATTGAACTGTACACCAATCTTATCACAGTCTTACATACAAACCTAACTACTTGTGTTTTTGGCGTCCAAAAACGCAAAATTTGCCAGAACTAATACACAAACTACTCTGGCATCTCGGACTGCACCTTTACAACACAACATCAGTACGTGAGTTATTTAAAGTTCAAAGTAACCACGTTAATGCTCATCTTAGCAATGGAGATTCCGAACTTACTGATAGGCCTAGTTCTAAACGAGCTATCTGTTGATGTGCTTAAACATATAGCAGCCCAGTTTCACATTGAAGTTGAGGCTAATAACTACAAAGAAGCAGTTTCAAAAGCTTTAGGAGGTACATTTTGTTCTCCGCGCTGCATTCATAAGTTTTACTTCTCCTTAGACAACCGTACCGATTTTAAGGAATTGTATTTTGCCGTACATGTAGCTGTAGTGTCTGCAAGAAGTGCTAGATCAGCCCACCATACCAACCAAGAACAGCGAAGAGAATATATTTCTAGAGGAGGAACAAGTCCGTCCCTGAAAACTAGCTCTAGCGCAGAGCGAAGTGTAAATACAAGGTTGGCAGGTCAAAAGCGAAGTGCTACTTCGCCAAATCAGCCACACAAGAGATTCAAAGCAACAAACATAGGCACCGAAAAAGGCAGAGTGTTCCAAGAGTTGCAAATTCTCCTAGGGCGCGTTTCAATAGCGGATAAAGTAAGAAACGAAGGTACCAGGCGACTTTGAAAGAGCTAAACGGGAAAAAAAGGCTATTTGTCTAAACAAGTTTTATTTTCTTCAAGCTTCAAATCATGCTAATACAATTCCAGCGATGCACAAAATCATAGGGGACAAGCCTAGTAAAGGCACATTGTTTCCAGCGAACATTTATAAAAAAGAAGATATCTCTGCCTTTCAAACGAAGGTTCATGAAGTTCAAGGCTGTATGAACGAACAGAAGCAACTATCAACCAATGTTACTGCCACCCTGCGCGTTCTAGTCGATAAATGTGCTAGTACTCCTATACGAGTCATTCCTGCTGCTACAAAAACCGTCAACGCTAACGTAGCTACATTATACCATCAAGTTTTATCTTGGAAGATATTAACATCTGATGGCACCTACAATATTTTCTAACTGTTTGCTTATTTGAATCTACCTAGAACCGTTCACTCCAGCCGAAGAAGGTGAGGTCTGGAAAGAAATGCACGAAATTTTAAACGAGCAGCCTGAACGAACGTTGGTATTTGGGGTACTTCAGAACAAGTCGAAAATCAAGATGTATAAGATGGAAATTAAGCATCACCTTAAATACCCACAGTATTCTTACAGTGAAAGTTCAGTAATGGAATTATACTCGACAACCTCGAAGAATACGTATTCACCGACCCCAAAATCGAACACAAATACGCAATTCAAGGGCTACATGAACGGGTTCGTACTCGTACAAAGAGTGTTTCAGCGAATGACAGCGTCTGAGAACAATTCCGTCGACCTTCCCAACGCTCCTGCAGTTGGGATTGAACAGCTACACTTTTTGATGAGTCTAGAACTCAAAGACCTTGGCTATTTCCCAAAAGTGTGTACAGTTTCACAAAATAGGTATACTCCTACAGCGGTATTGGGCGTAAGCTCTATGACTACTGTGTATAAGATTAAGCTGTTGCCTGGTGGTATGTACGACGCTATGGATGTCGCGTTTAAAGATTACACCAAAAGCAGAAATATACAGTTATTAGCTCATGAACTGGATATACTCGGAAACCTAGTGACCACTCCCGGAGTTCCAACAGTTGTATGTTCTTCTAAGTTATTTCTAGCTTTCACTCTAATTGCTTTTTTGTAGTACTACTCTGAACCAATAGGCTTTGCTATGGAGTGGCTTTCACCAAATACGCTTGACTGTGCGAAGATAGCAGAAGATATACTCATTACTCTGAAAGAAGTACATTCGAAGAATATAGTTCATGGGTAAGTTTTTTTAGCAACAAGAAATTATGTTGTGCGTTACCCAAAGTAGCCTTCGGAAATAATTTATCAAAAAGTTTGCGAATGATTCAATACATTTTTTGTAGAACAGAAATATTTCTAACTTTTGTTGTAGAAATATAACTGTGGATAATATAATGGTGAACAAAAACGGCCGTTATATGCTTATCGGTTGGTCAGGTGCCATACAGGCAGGAGAGCGACAGTACATTCGTGAAGGCATAAAGTTTACACCTCATTTACACCAAGCAGTATTGTCTATTAACTCAAGTCATGTGTACACACGCATCGAGGACTTGTACTCTCTTGTTAATGTAATTGGATACATCTGCTTACCACAAGAAGCAAAGGAAGCCATTGATGTAGCCTACAATATGTGGGTCTACACGGATAATGAGCTACATATTCGCGAACTAACGGACTTGTGGTCTCGCTATCTTCCGTTTTGGCTCAATTGCTACGATGCAGCACGTCTGTTGGATTATGAGCTGGTAAAAACAGAAATTCTTAAGGTGCTCCCTAACAATGTTGTACAATAAACCGTTTCGAACAGTAACGTTACCTACAATGTAATTATTGAAAAAACTAGTGGTGTTTGTATTTCATTGTGTTGGTACCTTGTGCCATGATTTTGCTAGTTTTTATGTAATTGGCAGCGTCAAGCAGTACTAACAATGTTCCAAACGAATATTTGGTCAGAAAACTATTTACAAAATCGGATAGATTAGGCAATCAGAAAAAGCCAACTTTATACTAGATAAATACTAAAAACTGGCTAATCTGTTAACACTTGGCAAGGCTGGCAATCTGAATGCATCACATTCCACAACAAGAGAACGCACCTTGCCGCGCTTATGTACCTTAAGCCAAGTAAAGAATACAATGTCAAAGTCATACTATACGGTTATTATTGTACGTTATACAGCTTTGACTGTTCATTAATGAATGATTTCAGTTCTGTCAGACCACCGTATGCCAAAACCCTGCACTGCAGTGTTAACTGCCAAGAACCTACATTTGAAATTATAAACCCACTGATAAATGTGATACAAGGGTGTCTCCGGAAGGTATTTTCCAAGGCTTGGAAGAAAAAAAACCAATTGTTGATTTTGGTTTTTTATTTAGCATCGTTCCATTAAAGCTGAAGTCATCTCCTCTTGAAAAATACAGAGAACAGTTTGCATTATTTTTATCACGTGATGATATTACAAACAGATGTCGTTCCAGATAGTAAATCGTTCAATGCTGATTTCTTTCAAATAACACCACAGCTCAAAACGAGATTATACATTGTTTTATTGGCTTGGGAGATATTGGAGGGCAACATGTCTTGCTAGCAAGAATACCATACATGAATGTACAAACTCGACGATCTCGGATACACTTCATTCAAAAATGTTTAAAATCAACGGTTACTCATGTACCTCAAAAAGTACTTGGATTGGGTGCTCATGGCACAGTGTACATGATGTACTTGGACAACAATGATCCTCCAAAGTATGTCGTCAAAGAGTACATTGGAAGTGTGAACGATCAAATAAACTTTAGATCAAATAGCGACATAAACACAAAATACAGTTTATACTGGATTAGAACTACGAGGTTAACATACTTCAAACAAATATTTCTTTTATTTATTGACTTGATGCTAGCACCTATTGTAACACAATCAACAACCAACACTACATGTACACTGATAGTAATGAGATATAGATGACTTGAGCTCTTTAGTGTACATTTTCTTTAATTGCTGATTGTATGTAGTAACAAGAAGCATGAGCGTCCATACCATCACAACATCTAATTACAATCCAACCGGCTGTCACGATTAGGAGACTGATAAGACCTCATTCACATTGAAGATCATTCACATAACGGATTACTCACATTCATGAATTCATTCTCAACCTTCATGAGATAGTTCATGAGATCATTCATGAGATTGTAACCGTTCTTGTAACCCAGATAAACAGATATCTTAAAACCTAACACCGGCAATTCCAACACTATGTACACGTCAACGTTGTTATGTTCAAATAAGAGTAACTACCGATTTACTAAAAAAATGGAAGCGAGATGCTGCAATGTTTGGTGTTGAGCAGTGATCTACGTCAGCACTTGACTTTTACCTAATAAGGAAATGAGGAAGGACGTTCTTACCTTACTTAAAAGGGCATTAAAAAACAGTGCTTTTCAACAGCAATTGGTCAGAGAATAGAACCTTCTCTCATCCTCTACAGTTTGTAGGTTTGGATGATGTCAACATTTTGTGCCTAATTTGGTGGAACTTTGCAAAAGTCACTCTTTAAGCTTACGCCAACTACATCACATTTTTCGCTCGAACTCAGCAGTTTTTCTAAAGCCTTACGTAAGACAAAGTCAAACGCAACTTTGAAACCCGAACTTAACAATTGCACTAACACGCCAGCGTATTCGCAATAAACAGTCTGTACTGTACTTCCAAAACAGTTTCTATCCAACTCGTTGTAGATCTTTCAAGTGGCATACAATACGTACCAAACTTACTAGTACTAAACACACGAAGGTAATAGCATATTTCGACTACAAACCAAGAAAATGTTAGCGAACGTAAAAAAGTGAACAACAACGCTTATTAACTTTCTATTTTGTTGCTGACTTTGAATAGCATGACAACAGCTTTATTAAACAAGAAACAATTTCACAAGTTCACAATCAAAGAGCTTGCGGCTATCGCAACTAGGCATGACGTCAAAGTTACAAATGGATTGCAGAAGGCAGCACTTGTAGATCTAGTATTTGACGCGTGCAAGTACAAGGCGAGACAAATTTTGGTCGTTTGTTGAAGCCGCTAATTGAATTAGGCTATGACTACAGTACTTACTGCAAAGCAATTGCTCAAGTTCACCATCAACGAGCTTAAAGTATTGGCAACGCACTACAATATTAATATTACAAACGGTTTACGCAAGACAACAATTGTAAATTTGATATTTGATGCTTGTAGTAAAAAACCAGGTATGTAATCATCCTTACAATATTCAATCTTACATTGCTCTACAGCTCAAGCCTCTAAAAACCAAGTGCAAACTTCTGATACAACTGAATCCATCGATGATACCACTTTGTGCTTTATTAAGTTGGTTAAGAGTCTCACACCAGATTCATTGGAGAAATTAACTCAATTTCGCGACGACTTGGAAAAGCTGAACAAAAGACAGCGTCAAGATGAAGAAGAAAACTTAGCCGAATACAAACGTCACAGAGCAATGGAAAACAAGAACAACCGATTGTACTTGCGATTATTGTACTCATTCAGAGATACATCCTTGAGCCAGAAAACACTCCGAGGTATATCATCGTATTATAAGTTGCAAGTACTAACATAATTATCGTAAGGGTATCCTGCCATTGCAAATGCTATTGCTGAAAATACTATTTCTCAGCAGTCGTTCTGTTATCTTGATGAGTCTAAACAGTACATAGAAGCTTGTCAAAAGTTTCAAACAGCGATATTAAAGCTGCAGTCATCTCCTCTTGACAAATACAGAGAACAGTTCGCATCATTTTTATCACGTGATGATATTTGTCCGAATATTCGTGCAGATGTTGTTCCAGATGCCAAATCGTTCAATCCATCGCGTTTTCGAATAACACCTCAACTCAAAACAATACGGGAACGAGACTGTACATTGTATCATCACATTTTGGCTTGGGAGATATTGGAAGGCAACGGTGTGAAAGTTTTACTTTTTTGTCAATTCCTTTGCTATTCTTGATTCACTTATGTTTTAATTAAGCTCCATTCACCACACACGATGAAGGTATGATATGGAGTGATATTAATACCATCATGAAGGCCCAACCTCGGCGTACATTCGTGTATGGTATTCTTCAGAACTATGAGAAAATTCGATTCTTCAAAATGGTTAGAGGAGGCACTTTCACTGCAAAATTTAAGTATTACACAACGCCTGATCTGGATTTGATTGATCCACGTACTCCAGGTGAAGGATTAAAACAACTGGTAAGTTTGTTAAATTACAAACTTGACGACCTTGGATACATTTCAAAAGTGTTTAAAATCAACGGATTCGAATATGTGCCCCGAAAAGTACTTGGATTGGGTGCTCATGGCACAGTGTACATGGTATACATGGCCAATAATGATCCTCCAAAGTATGTCGCATTCAAAGAGTACATTGGAAGTGTGAACGATCCAGTACAGCCCAAATTGGATCATGAAACGCGAATACTGGAAATTCTTCAATACGTTCCTTGTGTTCCAAAAGTTGTACGCTGGCTATTTTAAGCCTAAAGCCGCTTAGCTGTTCTAATTTTCTACCAAGGTTGGGATAGTTCCAGGCATAGGGTTTGCAATGGATTGTATTTGCCAAGAACGTAAGGATGCACCATTTGACTACGTATTGCTGGCAAAACAAATAATTGATACTCTTGATTATATTCACGGAAAAGGTGTCGTTCACAGGCAAACAACTTATTCTTTTGCTGCTCTACCTCTTACTTATATTTTAGAGATATTTCTGCTTCGAATATCATGCTTCAACCTCAATATTCCGAAAATCAACCACAATATATGTTGATTGATTGGGGATCTGCTACAACAAACACAGCACCAATGAAGATAAGTGGAGGAGCCAAGTTTTCACCTCACATGTATGAAGAGTGGCTCCTCGACACTCCAACACATGCCTACACACCGAAGGATGACTTGTATTCTTTTATTTATGTGATGGCATACTGGCATTTGTCAAACCAAAACAAGGACAAAATAGACGTAGCTTATGCTAAGTTTGTTCAAGCCCTCATCACCAAAACATACAAAGAAGGATTTGCAAAAAAATTCAAAGAGACATGGACAACAGTTCTCCCTCGATACTGGAAACGGTGTATTGAAAAAGCAGATCTCATGGATTACCTAGGTGTCTTGGATGAAATACTCTTTTGTATTGCAGGCACCAGTAAAACCTAGTCGTGTTATTAAAGTGAACTATTTGGCTAAGACGGCATTTTTGTATCTACAACCTGAATCTGACTTTTCTAAATAAATCTGTACACGAAAGCATGTTTTAAGACAAACTGACTTAAAGCAAAAAAAAAAAAACCTGTTTCTGCCTGCTGAGATCTGCTTCTGACAGATCTTGCAAATGTCATTTTTTTTAATGTGATCTACCCTCAATATTCCTGTCCAGTGAATCGTTACAGAACTGCTAGTAAATTTTTGGTACACTTGTATTGGTTGAGTTCCGAGACACTTTCAAACAATTTTTCAAAAAAATCTGCGGGAGGAAGTCAAGTTTAAAGTTGTACAGCACCTCCCCAACCGATAAGCATATAACGACCACTCTTTTCTACCGTAATATTATCGTCAGTAATATTTCTACAACAAAGTTAGTAAATAATTCTCAAATACAAAAAAAACTGCCCGTGTACTGCTGTAGGAGTGTAGTACTGCCCAGCTATTTTACACTCTTTGGTACAATATCCAAGTAGTAAGATTCGCATGTTCAAGAGGCAATGTAGCTGGATTAGCCCCAAGCCAGGAGCAGGGACAGGTACTACCATACTATAAACTGTTTTCATCTTGTTGAAAATTGCGCCAATTCACAAAGTCGAACGCTTTTTAAAAACAACACTTAAAACCACGTGTATTATTCTACTTTACTTGACCGTTAAAAAAGAGCTACTTGCCTGTTCTACGTTCTAGCAAAGTTCAAGTACGGTTTTTTGCCTGCTAAGTACTTAAATGCCTGTTAGGGTAGATACATTACTGCAAAGGCCTCAATCTGTACGAACTAAAAGATTGTCTCACATAATTAGTGAAACTGCGTTTTAGCTTATTACTTTACAGCTTTTTTTTATTTTGTATAGTCCCAACGTTCTCACAAAACAGGCGCCAAAGAACCTATTTTCCTCATTTTAGACCAAAACATCGCTGACGTGCCTGTACATAAAGTGATCATTACCAACAAGAGGTTGTACAATACGAACAATGACTACAGCTTTATTAAACAAGAAGCAACTCCAGAAGTTTACCATCAAAGAGCTCACAACCATGGCAACTCAATGTAACGTCACTGTTACGAATGGTTTACGTAAGACAGCGCTTGTAGATTTAGTCTTTGACGCCTGTAGCAAGGTGCGTTTGGGTTGTTCTTTTGTCGTTCAATCTAATAGAAGTAGGAAACTGACAGTACAGCTTTGACTTTGAAACAATTACAGAAGTTTACCATCAAAGAGCTCACAACCATGGCAACTCAATGTAACATCACTGTTACGAATGGTTTACGTAAGACGGCAATTGTGGATTTGATCTTTGAAGCTTGCGGAAACAAACAAAAAGGCATGTAACATCCCGATAGTTACAATCTTACCTGTACAGATGCCACAACTGCCCAAACGCAAAAAAACATGAGCGAAAGTGAGTTGTTTGAACACATGACGGCGCTTTTTGTAGCTCAACAGAGAGAAAAAGCTACCAAGATAGTGAGGGAAGAATACGCAGAAGAGATGGCAGCCAACCAAGAAGCTATAGCGAACCTAAAAAAAAGACAGCGTGAATATGAAGAAGAAAATGAAGCTGAACATAAACGTCACAGAGCAATTGAAAACAAGAACAACCGATTGCACTTGCGATTATTGTACTCATTCAGAGATACATCCTTGAGCCAGAAAACACTCCGAGGTAACACATCGTATTACAAGTTGCAAGTACTAACATAATTGTCGTAAGGGTATCCCGCCATTGCAAATGCCATTGCTGAAGATACAATATCTCGACAGTCGTTCTGTTATCCTGAAAAATCTAACCAGTACAATGAAGCTTGTCAAAAGTTTCAAACAGCAATATTAAAGCTGAAGTCATCTCCTCTTGATGAATTTCGTTCAGAGTTTGCATCATTTTTATCACGTGATGATATTTGTCCAAACATTTGCGCAGATGTTGTTCCAGATGCCAAATCGTTCAATCCACCATGTTTTAGAATAACACCACAACTCAAAACTATTCGTGAACGTGATTGTACATTGTATCATCATGCTTTGGCTTGGGAGATATTGGAAGGCAACGGTACTGAGATTTATATTCCTCTTTTTGATTTTATTTGTGTTATCTTTGTTTATTATTCAATTAGTACCATTCACTGCACACGATGAAGGTATGATATGGAGCGATATGAATACACTCCTAAAAGCACAACCTCGACGTACAACAGTGTATGGTATTCTTCAGAACTACGAGAAAATTCGATTCTTCAAAATGGTTAGAGGTGGCACTTTCACTGCAACATTTGAGTATTATGCAACGTCTGAAATGAACTTGATTGATTCAGGTACTCCTGGCAATGGATTAAAAGAACTGGTTAGTTTATTAAACTACAAACTCGGTGATCTTGGATACAATTCAAAAGTGTTTAAAATCAACGGATTCTCATGTGTACCACGAAAAGTACTTGGATTGGGTGCTCATGGCACAGTGTACATGATGTACTTGGCCAACAATGATCCTCCAAAGTATGTTGCATTCAAGGAGTACATAGATGATGTGGACGATCCTATAAAGCCCAAGTTGGATCGTGAAACACGAATACTGGAACTTCTGAAAGACATTCCTGGTGTTCCAAAAGTTGTCGTTCTTTTTTTTAAGTCTTGTTTTGATCGTTCTGATTTTATACCAAAGGTTGGGATTGCTCCTGGCGTCGGATTTGCCATGGATTGTATTTGCCAAGAACGTAAAGACACTCCATTCGATTTTGTAGTACTCACAAAACAAATAATCTCAACTCTTGAGCTTGTTCACAGTAAAGGTGTCGTGCACAGGTAAACAAAACTTGCTCTTTTGTTATGACAACAAACTCTTGATTTATTTATATTTTAGAGATATTTCTGCTTCGAATATCATGCTTCAACCTCAGCCGTTCGAAAAAGTACCACGATACATGTTGATTGATTGGGGATCTGCTACAACAAACACAGCACCAATGAAGATAAGTGGAGGAGCCAAGTTTTCACCTCATATGTTTGAAGAGTGGCTCCACGACACTCCAACACATGCCTACACACCAAAGGACGACTTGTATTCTTTTATTTATGTGATGGCATACTTACACTTACCAAACAAAAATAAGGACAAAGTAGATATGGATTACGCTAAGTTTGTTGAAGCGTTTTAAAAAACAAGCCACAATGGGCTGAAATATTTAGAAACACTTGGACAGAAGTTCTACCTCGACAGTGGAACGGTGTATGGAAAAAGCAGATCTCATGGATTACAAAGGTGTCTTGGATGAAATACTCCATTGCATTTCAGGCACTCCTACAGTATATGTGTTCCCTAAGTTTGGGGCAAATAAAAATACAACGTAGAAAAAAAAACAAAACAAGTTCTGACTGAACTCTGCCTCAATATCAATCAAACTTTTATTGTTGACAGTCCTAATCTTTCTTGACAAGGTTTCCTGCATAAATACCACTTGTAAATGTATGGTCTTAAGATATAAACACTTACTCGCGTGTTGCGTTAGAGCCACAGAGGTATGGATGCTCGAATTGCTTTGTGCTAGGATGTACGTATTGTACAAAACTCATGTACGGAAAGTTGTAGAAATCCATCAACGAGCGAATACGTATTGACCTTTTGCAGTATACACAGCTGCTAACGTCTTTCCAATACCGCCGTCGCCTACAAAATGCATATAGAGCTGTTGTTGTTTGGTTTTAGTCAGGAACATATTATCATCTGAATAGCGTCTGGTTGACCAAAACATTGTTTGTGCTTGTCTCGATTGCGTGTGGCTAGAGCGTAATTAGCATGTTTCGATGTCTTATGCTGCCAGTACCATTTCGTGCGAATGGATCATGGCCCAGAAGCTTATACATGCCTTTAATAGCTACCAGAGCCTTTTGATGTTGTTAACGTGAGAAACGCTTACAGCAAGTTACTAAATATGGCGGCATGCCTAAATACGAAATATTCCAACCACACGTTGCCCATAGATCAAACTCTGTACCACCCCAATGAAAGATAAATGTATAGTTGCGTCTAGCTAATTTCAAGCCTTAGAGTCCGTTGTGACTTACATGCCTAAATAGGAGATATTCTTCCCATACTTAAAATAGAAATTATCCGACTATCTCACTCATTAAACTCTGCACCATCTCAGCTTTCGAAGGTGAGTGTTGTAGATATTAACTACACCTCATACGTTTGTTTGTGGGTAAACCCGAACTCGCAGATGGACAAACCATAGGATTGAGCCATAGGATTATCCTGGACAGCAATGGTTTCCGAACAAGTGTTGAAATTGCATTCATATTTGCTTTGCAAATATTTGATATGATCATGGCGGCAAAGCATATTAGACAACAAGAACAGAGAAAAAAAGCGCAACTGTTTTAAAGTTTATTCATTCTAACTAGTTATGGCGCACGTGCTGTACAAAATGAAGTGAACGTGTTACAGTCCTTACAGTGTTCGTCGTTACCTGATATACATCGGAGCATTTCAGTTAAAAGACCTTTGTAGTCTGTGGCATCAGCACGTTCCAGACAACCTCTCCATTTTTGAGGGAGAGTACTTGCCCACATACTTTCGAGTTCTTGTGCAAATCCTTTCCTGTTATGATTTGATCTACCTATTTGTGCGTAGCATCCATCTATATTACTCTTGCTACCTTTTGGCAAGTGCATGTAAGCCACCACAAAAATGAGGGAGTACAAGTCATCTTTCGGTGTGTAGACATGTGGTTCATCAGCAGCCCATTCTTTGTATAATTGAGGTGAAAACCTGAAACCTCCACTTATACTTATGGGTGTGGTGTTTGTTGTAGCAGATCCCCAATCAATCAACATATATCGTGGTTTGTCTTCAAACGGCTGAGGCTGAAGCATGATATTTGAAATAGAAATGTCTCTGATGGAGAAGTAAATATCAAACAAGAGAGAATAACACTATATACCTGTGAACAACACCTTTACTGTGAACAAGCTCAAGAGTCGAGATTATTTGTTTTGTAAGCAACACAAAATCAAAGACTACGTTTTTACGGCTTTGACAAATACAATCCATCGCAAATCCGACTCCTGGAGCAATTGTGACCTTGAATGAATTTAGCAATAAAAAACATAAGTGCAAATATGAACGTACAACTTTTGGAACACCAGGAATGTCTTTCAGAAGTTCCAGTATCTGTGTTTCATGATCCAATTTGGGCTGTACTTACTGGATCGTTCACACTTCCTATGTACTCTTTGAACGCGACATATTTTGGAGGATCATTGCTGGCCAAGTACATCATGTACACTGTGCCATGAGCACCCAATCCAAGTACTTTTCGTGGTACACATGAGTATCCGTTGATTTTAAACACTTTTGAAGTGTATCCAAGATCACCAAGATTGTAGTTTAATAAACTAACCAGTTGATGTAGTCCTTCAGCTGAAGCACCTGATTCTATCAAATTCAGTACAGGCGTTAAATAATAACTAGGTTCTCTGTTATGTAGGACGATTCTGAAGAATCTAATTTTCTTGTAGTTCTGAAGAATACCATACACCCTTGTACGTTGAGGTTGGGCTTTTAGTATAGCTTTCATATCACTCCACATCATTCCTTCATCATGTGGAGTGAATAAAGCTAATAAAATCATTAGCATGTGACCATATAAATGTGAGGTTTTAAAGCGACATACTGTTGCCTTCCAATATCTCCCACGCCACAACATGATGATACAATGTATAGTCTCGTACACGAATCACAGTTTTGAGTTGAGATGTTATTCGAAAACATGGTGGATTGAACGATTTGGCATCTGGAACGACATCTGCACGAATGTTTGGACAAATATCATCACATGATAAAAATGATGCAAACTCTGCTCTATATTTGTCAAGAGGAGATGACTTAAGCTTCAGTACTATTGTTTGAAACTTTTGACAGGCTTCAATGTGTTGTTTAGACTTATCAGGGAAGCAAAACGAGTATTGATGTATTAAGTCTTGGGCAATAGCATTGGCAATTGCAGGATACCCTTTGACAGGTGTGAGATAATAAGTCAAGTTTAGCTAGAATACATTAAACCTATACCTTGTATTGTTCTCCTACTCAAGGATAAATCTCTCATAGAATACAGCAATTGCAAAACAAAACGTGTATTCGTGTTTTCTTCTGTTTTCCGACGTTTACATTCATCTACGCTTTCCTCTCTATCCCTGAGCCTTTTCCTGTCACCTTCCTCTTCAGTTTTCTGGTTTTCATTAAGCTTGTTGAACAAAGCGAACAATTCTTCTTTGTATTGTTCCCTTACTGTAGCTTCAATCTTCTGTTTCAATGACTTCTCAAAATACTTAAGTATGGCTTGGGCTTCGGGCGTTTGGTATTCAGGTGGTAGGCATCACTTCCTTGCTTTCTAGGGATTAAAGGTAGGACTGCAGGCTCAGATTCTAGAATGAAGGTGTTACTGTACAAGAAGGTGAATACAAAACGAGCTTGATCATTTATTGTAAAATGGGAGTACCTTTCTGTTTGTTACAGGAATCAAATATCAAATCTATAAGCGCTGTCTTATGAATACCTTGTGTAACAGTGATACCACACCGAGATGCCAAGGATGTAAGTTCTTTGATGGTGAGTTTGTGCAATTGCTTTTTGGTCAAAGCTGTACTCAGTTCATTCTAGAAAGTCATTGGCAAAACCTTACAACGATGGTAACTTGCCTTATTGTTGACATGAGCAGTACAGATCAAATCTACAAGTGCTGCCTTACGCAGACCGTTTGTAATACTTATATCGCACTGAGCTGCAATGCCTGCCAGCTCATTAATTGTGAACTTGTGGAATTGCTTCTTGTTTAATAAATTTGTGGTCATTGCACTGTGTAGCAGTAAGTGCAACGAGAAAAAAGCGAAATACCATATCAAGAAGCAACAAATACATAAAACGGTGTTTTTATCTTAGTTTTGGTGCGTTCTATGTACCTTGACACCTTTTCGTACTGTAGGTATGTAGTTGTAAGACAATTACCTCAAAACAACGCTAAAATACTGTTTTCGCTATTGAATAGTTAACACAACGCGTAAATACTGTTTTCAGTATAAATCGGCGTCTAAGGACGAATTTAGCTTATTGAACAAACAAGAGTGCAGTTAACGAACTGTTCTACGTTTATAACTTACTAGTTCAATACTTGACAATTAAACCAAGTCGTTAGCCCGTTGTCACAGTTTTTTGGTTTGTTTTAAGGTCTGAACTTGTCTGGTTTTGAAATCTGTCACACGGACGAAAGATGACTTAAATATTCTCGCTGTAACAACAGACGGCAAAGCAAGAAAAAGCTATAATTTGAGTTTATACCAATGAGCTTTTTTTTTTTGAACAAGTTTAATCGATCTCTTATTTACACAGATTATTCTTACAAAGCGAAAACCCTTTCAACCCATTCACCAAAAAATTACAAGAAAAAAAAAGGAAAAAAAAAAGAGAGAAGGAAAAAAGAACTATTCTTCCTCTTTTTTTCTTCTGGTCAGCGATATCCAGTCTGGTTCGTGTTGTCCTTGTGATAACGCTTTTCTTGTGGCCCAGAAATACGTCCATTATAATTTTCTAGACTACGTTTTATACCATGTCGTTCTAGAAGAGGTTTTTCCTGAACAGGAGTAGCTTTTTTCTGGCTTGAATTGAAAAGTCTTTCAGCGAAAGTTTGTCCTCTCTTTTTAACCTGAGATGCACCAATAGCACTAAATAATGGACTCTCCTTGGCACCCTAGTTTTAAAATAATCAATATGGGTTCAGTTACAAGTAGAGAGTGTGGTAGTGAACAAAATGTAAAAGAACACCAATAAATTACCTGTAGAACAATCCAAGGATCAATTCCTGTAGGATACGTGTGTAAAGCGCTGACACGCTCTTTTACAACCAGGGGTGGTAATACATGCTCTAAACGGAGTTGTATACCCTCACCAAATTTCTTTTGTTTAAAATGTTCCTACAAGAGTTTGTTAATCAAATAAAGACAAAACACGAAAAAGTCGGTAATTCCAAAAAATTGATTGCATTTTCATAGTCACGTGGTACTCCTTTTGGAAGTATTTATGTGCACTGTTGCACATACCTTGATTTTACGTTTAATCTTATCGTTGGTAACGACAATCTGTTTAAAACTAGCCAGCATGTCAACAAGCAGAGTAATCAATTCATCACCTAATAAAAACAAATGAGTCTAACTGAAAAGAGGCACCTGAGGTAAGGTGAGTATTTATGTTCTTTTGCGTACGTTGATTACCACCGTTATAATTAGTTACTATAGGCATAGTCAAAAGGTCCATTAGGCTAGACATGAATCTCCAAGGAAAGTCTTGTGAAATATCAGTTGGTTTGGAAGCCATCTGTCGAATACTTGGAAGTAGTATCCTTAGGTATACACAAAGAATATCTCTTTGTCTAAGAATTGAGACAAGATCTCTTTGACCTGTTATACGATGATCCTTATGTATACTATCACTTTTTATAAAAGCTTCAAGACGCGCAAGAAGACTTTCAATAAACTTATTTAATTCAATGTCCTTAGGATGTATCTTGGTAACAACAGGTAGAACAATATCCAAGAAAGCTAAAGAGAACTGTGAGAACACATAGGAAACATCTAACAGTTATGAGGATATTTAAATCGCATACCTCGTGCTACCATGATTGAGAGATTCTCAGGCAAGTTCGAGTCCTGAAAGCAATTCCGTTAGGCATAAATAAAGATTATGCTACTACTTACTGGTGGTCTAGGCTCATCTGTAGGTGTAGGAGGCGTCAACGGTTCGCGAAAACTGAGAGGAATCCTGGAGTTATTGAGATGAATTTTATAATGACGATTTTAAACCGTCGAAACAATGGTAAATACGTACGATAATTGTTTAAGCCTATTTTTGAGCTGAGATTTTCCTTGGAGTAGATCACTTGTATCTAGTATCCTCTGTGTAGCTTTAAGTATCTCAGTTGGCGCCAAAACGAGTTTATTAAGCATCCAACCAAATATTACTGAGCTGTTCGGTCGATAAACGATCTGTTCAATCACATTAGTTCGGACTCAAAAAAAAAAAATCAAAAACTGTTTTTATGGCAACAAAAGGCAAGTAAATCGAGGATTCTAGCCCTTTCGTTAGATCCAAGAACATGACGTCATATTATATCATATTTTGAAGAAGAAAACTACGTACTCTGTACAAAATGAGCTCAATAACAGAGCGAATAGAGTTATCACTTTCTTTTAGCTCTGCATGCTTACAATTAAGTAACCACCACCAATGATCAATACATAACTGAAGTTCTAACCATGCCTTGCTAAGAGTCCATAGATCTGCCTTATCTATTATTTTAAGTACAGCCTTAGGTCCCTCGCTTAAGACATTTTCCTTTGATAATGTAACACCAATGTCAGCGATGCTACCTGGTCGTCGTCTTGCAAACAATCTGTTATAGACAATTGGACAGTACTCTGGATTTCTTAGAATAGTCTTAAACATTTCATAAAGATAGTGTGTATCTTCTAAGCAGAGCTGACCATTCACAAATATTTTTTCAAATCTGATCTGATCAAATGCCTGAGCATGCACACCACGATTCTCGAGTTTCTCTATAGAATAAAAGCACTGAATAAACTCCATGATGATTTTTAGATGTTGGTCGTGGGTTGTAATGTGTAGTGACCTCATTTCCTAAGACCATAAGTTGTTTATTTGCGTTTTTTCTTTGTTTTCTATTATTTCAGAAAAAAAATCAATAAAGATTAACGTACTCGGGGTGATATTATACGCCCTATGAGATCTTTATCGAATAGAACAACGCGTAAGAATAGAATATGTACAGAGAGGTTTTCCTACGATTGAAAATAAGCACAAAAAAAATAAAGTTCGTTTTCCCGCAGTACTGTAAGTAATAAGAAAATAATGAGATGTATTCACACAAAATATTGCATTTTCCGGAAACACGTGCCTCCGCGGTTTTGAGTTTCGCTTCCAAACTTTCCATAAGTGGTAATACAATGGTAGATAAAAAATTGTCGAAATTTACAATGCGCTTCTCGACTAATAAGACCAAAAATGTGAAAGTAGTCTTGTAGTATTCAAAATATCCGTCTTCAGGAGAAGCGCCAGGTTGCGATTCAAGTTTGCTCTTTATGGCAAGGAGTAAAGAGTCCAATAGAACCTAATTCGTATTAATCTCTACAGACAAAATGACTGATAATGAGTCTTAGTGGCCTCTTTCAACTTGATAAGCATTACGTACTTGTTCGAAAGCAGCTGGCATGTACACAAAACGAAGTTGGATGAGCAGTTCCAAAAGTAACTCCACCTTAGGCTTAAAGTGCGGAGAGCTAAATAGTTTAAGAACAAGAAGGAATCATAGATGCTCAAACGAGCGACAAAATAGAGCACGTACCCCCTTTCTTGATCTAGAATACCAAACAACAAGCGAACAAGACTTTGAACTGAATTTTCGCTTGATAAATAAGGACGAAACTCCTTACAAACACAAACGATAATATTGTAATGTTCCTGCAATGATTGCGCTTGTAGTGCGGACATGAGGTCATCAATAAATTTCTTGAGTCTTGATTCATCCACAACCCGTACACAGTTCGCAGACATACCAGAGAAGCTCAGAGAGTTCTAAAAAAAACGTCACAATGTTGATCATTTAAATAAATAAAGAAAAAAGCATCAACGCACGTTTCTAGAAGCTTGTGCTGATTTGAGTAGTGCATTGGATAGCTTGGTTAGCTTAGAACGTATGAATTCGACAACTGGATAACCTGAGTTTGGTACAGTGTATTTTTGTCGAAAAGTAGCAACGTAAGCTACAATATGCGCTTTTGTTGCTTGCCCAACACCGTGTTCCTGGTACTATTTTTTTAATTAGCTTATAGTTGAACAGTAGCGCTTTCCAGCCTTTATATATACGTACTTTGTCATTTATACAACGGAAAAGCGAGTCTGTAGCGTCCAGGCAGAAAATTGTGTATTCGAATTTTCTTAGATAACTCAATATTAACACTTCATGTTGACGTGCTCCTTTCATTAACCAAAACAGTGTTTGTATCAGAGAAGGTAGATTCGAAACTGTTTCGCATATAGACACAACATAAGGTAGAACACGAGCCCATTTTTGAGCAGTTTGTTCAATAGCCGATGATGTAAGTCCAGTTCTAAAATAACAAAGAATATCAACAAAAATAAGAAAACATGGAAACGAAACGAACCTTTGCTCTGAAGTAAAAACCTCCTTGAGTCTCTGTAGAACCCATTCGCTTATATACATTTGGTAGTAAATAGGTACATTTGAGAGATACTCCAAAGATGCTTCACAATCGCAAGTAGGAAGACTACAGAGTTTCTAAAAAAGAAGATCAAGTCAGAATAAAATAATATTTTCATAAAAGGGCTTCTTCTTCGTACTTCAATACAATCATTAATCTTGGAAATACCAGTAGTGATAAAATATTCATCAGATTCTTGCAAACCATATTTACTCCCTGGTTCTGCTTCCAAGTAACCTTCAAGAGCTATTCTTCGTTGTGTACGCTCATCTGTCTCTTCGAATATTGGCATGTGTAACAGATACCGTAAATGCCGTTGTGATGGCTAATAAATGTGAGAAAAGAAAGGAAGAATAAAATGATTGCGTACACTTGGTAATTCTACGTTGTTGTCCAATGGAGCAATACCACGCGAAATAAGGCTTCTGACATATTTATTATGAGAAAACAGTCCCTTTCTTATCAATTCTCCATAAAATCGAATCATCATTTCTTCGTCTATTGAAATAACGTCAAATTTCATCCAAATCCCACTGAGAAAGTTTTTTTTTTTTCTGACTTACCTTCTACGCTTGGAACGTATGTATTAATAAAAGACATTAAGATGTCCTGTATAAATAAATCTCTAGCTTCAAGAGTTTCTGAACGCTGCTATTAAGTGTAAAAACACAAGAACACGAACTCAACCGCGAACATCATTTTTCTGTCTTCTCAAACAAAAGCAAGAAAAATAATATTATTTTCATTACAATAATAAAATCGTACACAAGGTATTTTTGTAAGCAGTGTAGTTACTAAAAACGCTCTATTTACATTATGAACTCTATAAAAAAAAGAAAAAATTAGCTCGAAAAACCGCGAAAGCAAAAAGCTTGTAGCCTCGCTTTGTACCTCTGCGTGGTAACTACCCATTCTAATGCTGTCCATATTACTTTACCTCGTAGTTCCTAGCGTATTTAGCGGTTCACAAAGCGTTTACTACGTATTAAAGAAAACTCACTTGTGCCATTACAGAAGGCCTAGTAATAGGCTTTGTGAATATTTCAACTACCACCATTTTGAAATCGCGCAAGCGGAAAAATTGATCCAGAAGTTCCACAACACGAGGTAAGCATCCCTTTTGGAAATGATGAGTATTGTGATACAAATATGCTGAAGTAAAAGAAAGCCACGGACATCTCTTTTTTTCGAAGTTGGAAAAAAAACTAAAACGACTTTTTTTGATTTCTACTCGTACGCGTATGGGTTGTATTGCGTGTGTGATATTTGTACGTCTGTGCTGTATATTGTAGAATAGTATTTTATCCATAAAAGCTTGGTTCGTAGCTTCTGGGTGCTAGGATAAGAGTTTAGTTTTTCAACCAACCGAAAAAACCAAAAACTCAGTTTTGTACATTAATAATATCAAGAATATCTTCACCAGTTGTTGGAGCTTCCCTCCGTACAAGAAGATGTTTTATAGAGGAGGAAAATTCGCTCAGAACGAAAATATCAGGCGCGTGCCGAATAACCTGCTGTAGTAGACTTGTAAGTATCTCCTTACGACTACGGAGTAGTTGAGGGTGACAGTTGCTTGGTCCCCTTGCCTGTACAACACGTAAGTACCAGAGAAAATCAGGTGTTAGAATTTTGTAGTGCGATTACGCCAAAAAAAAACCAAAAATTTGATTGATGTGATGTGACGTACAATGTTCTTGTTACAGTGATCCACAATCTTTCTTAGTTCCCTTGTCTGATTTTTACCCATAAACGGTAGGTACCGTCGAAGTATAGAGCAAACAAAACACTCTTGTAAGACATCAAGCTATAGTAATTTGTGAGATTGATGTAGTTTTTTGGAGCTTTTTTTTTAGTAAAGCGCACCCCTTTTTGTAATAGTAGTACAAGAGCTAGAAACAGCGTCTCTCTATTCAATAAAAATTAGAGGAAGGTCCTAGAGTATTTTTTGCTACTTGTAGCAATGTGTAGAGTCAAAAATAAGAGTTTTTCAAATTTCCAAAGTGTATGACGTACATGTCAACTAAACCTTCATTATTTGTCCATTCAAGCAAGTGACATATATATTCAAAACGAAAAGCCAAGCTAGCTATTTTTTTATTATCAGATGAAATAGCTAAGAAGAAGTTAGTTTTTATAGTAAACAAGTATGAAATGAAAATAATTATTGAAACAAACCTTGAGAACTTCGCTGATATCTATTGTAATTTGTAGATCCACAACTGTCCAATAGACTTGCCAGTGATTCTTCAAGTGCCTTTGTCCATTTATGAGACGCTTTCGAATGCTTACTTCTGTTAACTGAAAGGAATTGTGAGTATTTGCAATATTACCTTTTGTTGAGCGTCTTGTGCCGTATTAAGCGCGTTTTTATCATTGAGATATACAATCTTGATAAACCAGCTCGCTCTGTTTAGAGGCACACGATATTCAAACAGTTTTGGAATCAAAGTTAGCTTCCTAAATGAGCAAAAAATCAGAAACTAACTTTCAATTTCACAATTTATCTTCTTACGGATTACTCAATTTTGGAACTTTGACAGATAACTCGTGAAGTGGTACTTTACCAGCCAATCGCCTGAACCATTGCCTTTCGAACTCATTATTTATTGCCTAGATGCAAGTAAGTAACGAAAACCCGAAAATACTAAACCGGTAATACAAAATAAATAAAAAAAAACCCATATCGAGAAAAACAGCTCACAACAACAATGTATGCATATTTTCAGCCATGTTTCTATTTTAAAAAACTTCACATCAACAATATTGTACCTTTGCGATTGGAAATAATGGTCTTTGCTTCGGGTTAGGCCAGTCACCCTGCTAAATGTTTATTTTAGCGAAAAGAAAATTTATTTGGAGAATTTGTACCGGTTTTGGCTTATTTCTATTACGTTCGCGACCTTTGAAGTACAAGCTTGTAAGACTAATAAAAGATCGATCAGTACAAAAAAAAAATTAAAAAACTTATGGAAAATGTCAAAGTTAACAAAGCAAAACTACAGCTGCCATTGAGATCGTTATACGTACCTCGACGATAATCTACGTTTAAAGTCTGTAAAAAGCTGTGGATTTTGTCCAAAACGCTTTCGAACGTCGCTACGTAATGAAGAGTATTCGTCCTACAGGATCGTTAACGCAACAAACGCAAAAAAGTTAGGTTGTGGTACTTTGACAATTTTAAGCGTAACGTAACCGTTTGAAATGGCAGTACGTGTCATTGTTTGTTCATCAGCGGTTCTCGGGTCAAATGGAAAGTAATCTGGAATGCCCAATTTTGCGTTCATGGGTTGAATGTTTGGAGCTTGTTCTTCCCATTTTTGCACCGCATGCGATGCGTAGTTTCCACCGTACTGAGGGCGACTTCGCTGGCGAACAGCCGCTGGAGGGTTAGAAGGGTAGTGCATCGCTCTATTTGCGTGATCGCGGCGACTTGGTTGGCGGTTGTAACCTGATTTGTAAACAGTAAGGGATCGAGCGTCAATGTGACCTTTAGGGCAAACTAATGGCAGAAAATAATAGTACCATGCGACGGGGGTCTAGAGTTATGGCTCATTTGTACGCAAAGCCTCCAAGATACTTTATTTCGTTAAATCTTATCCGGAGGCCTAGATTTTACGTATGGAGTAAGGCAGAGCTTACATATGTTCGTGGTGTTAATAGAATTGGCTAACACGAAATTCCATCAAACAAATGGGTGTTAAACTAGATTCAACGAAAGTCATGAAATATTTGGTTGACGTCTGACAGTTAATACAAATAGAAAGACTGACTCATTGACAAGGCACACGCATGTATTTACAAGACGGTAATCTACCCAATTAGTTTTTTTTTGTCGCCTTGTTCAGAATATTTTAACGATTTCAGACCATACAATCAGACACGCTTTAAACCAAGGCGTAGCTCTTCCATATTTTGAGCTTTTCATGGTAATGCTGTCCTTTACATTTCTAAACTCCGCTGTACACACCGCCTGACGGCCTTTTTGAATTCTTTTGGCTTTTCTCGCCATTGTTTCTATGCAACATAAGCAAATAGACGGGTAAAATAAAATCCCATTTTGATTATTTCGTACTGCTGCTTCAATATTAGCTGGGGATTGGTCGTTTGGGTCTGACAACATTGAAATTACGCTGATGAGAATAGTTTCCGCTGTACAACGTTACCACGTTATCAGAAATAGTATTTTTCATTTCTTACCTGTGTGGATTGGCAGCCACCTTTCACTAGCTTTTTCATAACCGTACTTATCATCGCCAGGAGGATGTAAAATAGATATACACACTTCTCCGTGCTTGTAAACTAAATAGTAGTTAGTACAACTATTACATGATGACAGGTTGAATAGGCAATTGCACATACAGTATACTGTCTATACAATTTACTGTCGCTTGTACAAGAGCGAATAAAGAGCAAAGTTTTTTTCAGAATGGTATTTTTGGTTGTGGGCTCGTAGAGTACTAAAGGATGCGTGTACCATTAGGATGCCATATGTTAGTGGTGAACGTCATCTTAGGAGGCGAATCAGGGTGATTGTAGTTGAACTTGAGGATTGCATTGAACATGCCGCCTTCACTACGCAATAAAGTCAGTTTTTTTGTTTTAAAACGCTAAATCACACGACAGGCGTTATTCAGAGTTAATTTAACAGTGTTTGAAAGCAATAATTTGTCAAAAAACGCACTACAAGGTATCAGGAGGTCCAACTATGAGTATTTGCCATTCAAATATATTAGAGTCGTCAACCAAGCCTACAGAGAAGCCCTCAACTGGATTTTTTTGTAGTTCTGTAATTGGCACTAGTAAGAAGCTTCCGCGAGTATTATTTACGCACTAACCCCTTAATTGCTTTTGTAGAATCAAAGTGGCCGTTTGAGATTTAGACTTGTAGTCTGGGTCGTTTTTACCGTCGTTCTCCGCCATGTGCTTCTTTGTGGTAAATATTGTTTTTTTTGGTTCTGTTAAGCAGTGTTGGCAAAACGCAACGTCTTAGCAATCGATACTCAAAAACGATGCATCTGATTTAGAAACTCTGAGTTTGGGCGGTTGTCTAATTGAACGCAAACGGTCTCGTAACGCATTGACAAAAGTGTCACTTTTGTGTAACATGTCATCGACAGCGACAACTTTCAAAATATGTTTGTAAGCGCAAAACACTGTTCTCACTTAGAGTGAGCACTATTGGTACTAAATTAATTTGTACTACGACAGTGACTCTAAGAGTAATATTTCAGTGAAAGAAAAGTTAATTAATTCCAACAGAAATTTCATTTGTTTTAAAACACCATGAACTGGTTTTTAAACGTATCCAAAGCTATTGCTCGTTGATACATGCAATTCAATGCGCCGATATCGATGCATACCTCTGTGCACTAAGTTCGTGTAAGGGTAGCTTGAAAGTAATTCGCCTTTCACGTCTTTTTATAATTCTTCTCCTTTCTGAACATTACTAGGTTTACTAGGTTTACATTTGTCTGCTACTGCTGAACAGCATTCTGCCATAAAACTACTTTATTTCTTTATAAATGACTCGCAAATTGACCACAAAGCTTCATTCTTTGCCTTGTCAGTAAATTGTAGTCTACCTTGTGATCCGACACCATTCCAGAACTTTCCTGTTTCTTTGTTAGATGAACGCACAACATAATAAACTTACCTGTAATCCCTTCCACGTCCTTGTGCGTGGCTAAATACAATGCAATCGCTGCACCATCGGCAGGACTTTTGCCACCACCAAATCCAAGATCAGAAAGAAGCTTAAATACCGGTGTCATTATTTAACTTTTTTAGTTGGGTGATAAAATTCGTACCTTAGTGTTGCACATGCCGGGCGTCATTGTATTCAATATAATCTTTGATCCCTGTTCTCTCAATTTCTCATTCAAAACCCAGCTGAGCATACGGTTTGCTTGCTTACTTTGTTGATAAGCTGCGTTCGCAGAGTACGTTCTTTTATCGAAGTTGAGATCATTAATATCAAACTGACCAACATAACCTTAAGACTGGTTAACAGCAATAGCTCCTATTTTGCAGTAAAAAAACATACTAGAGGCCACATTGACTATACGGGCATTTCCGGTCTTATTAAGCTGAGGTAGAAGAAGATTTGATAATAAAAAGTATCCCATTACGTTTGTCCCAAAAACCTTTTCAAGGCCATCAACACTACCTTGTTTTTAAGACTACAGCTTCTCTATGGACAACGTACGTAGTCTCTTTTTTATTTGCACCACCTATACCAGCATTGTTGACCAGAATGTCCAATCTATCGTACTGTTCTGAAAAGTTTTTTGCAAAGTTACGAATTGACGCTTGTGAAGAGGTGTCAAGGATCATGAGGTGTACTCTTTCTTCTGGAGCCTTTGTGGTGCCCACTGTCAATAATTAGGCAATTTAAGGCTAGATGGATAGAATTGACATGATTATTGTTCTCGTATGAGCTACAATAGCATTTTGGTACCAAGTACGTACTTATGTCTTTAACGGCGGTTTTTCCACGGCTTTCGTTTCTACATCCTAAAATTACAGTGCCGCCCCTTGAGACAAGTCCTGATACCAATTATCCTTGTTTACACTCAAAAAACTTGCGATACCTCTTGCAGTCTCCAAACCAACACCTTGGTTAGCTCCTGTCACGACACATATTTTACCTGCTATGCTCATTGATATACGTTGGAAAAGTATCGATTTGTCGTTAAGTCAAATGCCAGAGATGCTACAAAATAAAAAAAAACTCTTACAGACGATACATGATAAAAAAAGAGCAGTAGAAGAGGAAATACACACTTAGAGGAGCTACAAAAAAGAAAGTCAATTAATAGAGAACTTTGACAAGTGCTCTGACAATAAATGCGAATAAATCAATCACCTTTTCTTGTAAGTATTCGAGTAAATTGCTTGCGCTTTTAATAGCTATTTGTTGTTTATAATTATTTAAGCCAACTGTGTGGCTGAAATGTCGTTTATTTGGTTGTGTTTTGATTGCTTGAATCTAAAAGATGTATGTCTCCCCTTTGTTGCTTACGATGTACCTTGATCAAGTGTCCATATATTCCAATGTTGGGCATTATTCCCAGGAACTCTTGCTCTGCATCCGTTACAGCAACTTTGTTTTCTTACACAGAAGCAATGAACTGCTGTTTGGTCTCCATGAGTTTGCCATGGAAGGTCTTGTGTGATAATTTCATTAGTACAATCCGGATCTTCTAAAGCAACAGCAGCGCATTCTCCACTGTAAAACCATTGGTTCCAGATACCTGCACGTCCTCTGATGAGTAATTTTTTGTGACATCTACTTTCAGCGCCATTGTTACACGAATGGTGCTGTCTGCCGCCTCCAAGGTTTTCCCAGTAGTTGTTGAACCCATCACAATACTTACCAGCTTCTTTGATTATAAGTTGAGGAGGATTGAATGGAGGTGTATCAATCTTTGGTTCCAAGTCACAATTTCTGCAATCATCCGTCATTGGCCACTTGGGTATACGAGTAACATTTTTGTTAAGATTTGCAGAGTCACAAGAAATGCATTTGTCACCATGTCTCCATGGGATATCTTGATGTTGTGGTGGAATTACGTAACCAGGGAAGAGACGTCCAGATCCTCTCAAATAGCATGTTGAGTGATATGCTGGATCACCAGCATGTACGACTTCTGTAGTTCCAAATGTCTCCGAAGGCAAACGAGCGCGTACTGTAAAGCAAACATCAGCGTTACTACCTGCATTGCCAAGGTTTACTACAATGTCTTTGCATAATTGAGGTAGAAGATTAGCTTGTCCGTTGTACTGGTTTGGTTCACTAAATCTTGGCATGACAACAAATCCTTGACAACCAGGTTTTCTGCCTGTACATAATTTTTCGCATACACTGAGGTCATTGTAAACTCTGTGACAGTCTATGAATCAAAGTAAGAAATACAACGAAGGATGTTAGAGGAAAAAACAAACTAACATACCAAAAACTTCACGATAATCAGGAAAGAAACAGTGATCGACACGTCTAAAAATCAAAATAGTCAACACCAATAAACAACAGTGTTGAGAAAAAACAAAGAAAAGCACGTGGAATACAAAAGGTAAAAAAACTGCTTACGTGAAACCGCCGTCAGGGTTAACCAAACCATAGATGTCTTGGACTTGTCTGTTGACGTAATCAACATCAACGCAATCCCTATATCCTCTCCATTGCCATTGTATAACGTAAGAACCAAAATCAGATCCTGAAGGAATGGAAAGTCTAACCATATCGGAATCTTGAGGTCTGTGCGCAAAGTGATCAAACTTGAAAATACCTTTTACAAAAGGCATTTTACTGTTTGTGTATTCGCAATAATTCCTCAATTCAAGGTCATCCTTGTACCCAAACAATGTAGCATCATCTCTCCATACACCAAAGGCTGATGGACGAGGGATAAAATTAGGAGAAGAACGAGGGATTTCTCCGCTGTAGTATTGAAGGAACGGATCGAACCCAGCATTCCGAGCTTGGAACTGTCTGTGATAAACAGGCAAGTCTTTGCAAGCACTGTTTGGTGCCTCGTTCAGGTACACCTCCATTGAAGCGAAAGAAACTTCTCTAAGCCGTGGTTCATCTTCTGCTTTGACTATAACATAGTATGATGGTTGAGTGTGACCTACAGACCACTCAATCTCGAATGGCTGTCCCGGACCAACTTGAACATGTGGAGAGCCTTGTATTCTTGCTGGGCATGGAGTTTGTGTACTTGCTATATCTTTACTTCTTCCTAGTCCTTGCCAGTTATGGGCGCGAATTGTTGGTAACGAAACTAAAGCAATAACACAGAGAGCCAATACCATTGAAGTTGTCATGTTTTTAGGTGATCGGATTGATAAGCCAAGTATAGCAAGAGTCATGAAGATAAAAGCAGATATCGATTTTGTGGCAGATGATTTTGTAGCGCCTTTAGCTGCAATAATTGTCTCACCAGGATTAGCTGGAGGAAGAGTGGTAGCGAGACATTTGCACATGCGAAGACTGGGAAAAAGTGAGAAATTGTAACAATTAGTTTTGACACGTACCCAATTCTTTCATCACCACTTCTGGCGTCACAAGTTACACGTTGTCTATTGCGACCCTGGTCCGCACATCTTGAGTCATCGTAGTAGCATAGACCATCAGTACCCATTGTAGCACCTTTGTTGCTGCAACTGCTTACGTACGGAAGTTTGCACCGAAAGCTTTGAGGAAGAATAATGTTCTCAATACGTGTTGGACTGTTAATACGCTCCATGTGAACACGATCACATAGAAGATTCTCCTCAGCGCATCTATTTGTGCATGATTGACCTCTCTACAAAAGTTTAGGAAGGATCAAAGAAACGAAAAAAAACAAAAAAAATGATCGGATTTTCTGAAAAACGCGAGCCAGCGTTTAATGCGTTTTATTACCTTGGATTGGAACCATGTTTGACGTGGTTTGGTTTTTGTTGATTCAGTAAGTGTAAGAGGACCAGATCCGCCGTTGTTTGGCCAATAAAAAGCGCCAGTGTTGGCATCACCTTGCTTTATCAGACAATGGAACGTTACTTTTCCTGTTCCCTTAATCGGAGCCTTCCACTTCCATGTAGACTTGAGAGGCTTTAGTTCCGCACTGTTATGTGTAATGCTTTGGCTACAAGAGTGTGAGTTAGGCCAAGGTAACTGGAAGAACGCTACAAGGACAGTAAGACAAAATAGTCAAAAGTTGTCGGAAAAAAAACACATTTTGTTTTCTGAACTTACGATTCTGTTCATCAGGTAAAAGCCATTCGCCAACTCTGTTACCATCTTCATCTTGAGCGTAGATTAGAATACCGCGGTATTTGAGGGCATAATTCTTGACACGAATACTAATGTCCATGACAGTGCCAGGAATATATTCTGTGAGCTTAGCTTCTTCTTTTCCAGCCCAAGTGATGTAGGCATTGCTACGAACAACTTTTGTAGCCCATGACATACGAGGCTCTGGTCGTTTGTTACAAGTAAGTCTGTCAACTCTACCATTCGGGAATACTCTGTAATCTCCGGGAGGACATCCCCAGTCAGGTGAAGCTGCATCACAGTTGGGCACTGACTCTGTAGGCCTTGATGCGCCATTTGCTAGAGCTAAAATAGCTACTACACAAAGTACTAAACAAGCACGCATTCTAAACAGACAATCAAAATGCCGTCTTTTTATCACGTGATTTATAAAAAGCAAGCGAGAAGAATTGTATACGAATAGAAGGTACGTACTTTGAAACGCACGAGGAGTTGCTGTGAGCGTTGTATGTGTTCGAACTAAATAAGATAAAAACGGAAAGAGATGATAAGACAAGGTTACAGAAAGGGTTTTGGTTCAAAATAGCACCTTAGCATCAAATAAGAGAAGGACCGCGGTCTATATGTTAAAGGTTTGAACTGTCGGAATAGTGGGCTAACAGTGTCCCTTACCATAAATCATTTCATAGTGCTACCTTTTTTAAAGGGTATGCCTATGCTCGCGATCAATACAAACAGACAAGCTACAGCTTGTTACGACCATATATCCGTTCACAGATTTGAACACATTCGCTTTCCGGCCTAGCGTGCTCGTTGAGCCAAAACTAAGGTGCTAACCAACGTCCAAACTTCGGTGTATACTCACAATTCACGTGATACATACAGCGAAAAAAAAAGTGAATACAAGTGTGGTCCAATAGTTCATATACTGACGAAAGCTAACAACAGTCGCATTAAAGATTTGTACAGTTCTGTGGCATCAACTTGTATTGTTAATTGATATTCCATAGTGGACCACAGTCTGATAACTAACGCATGATGCAAAAATATTACTGCTACTTTCCTGCTGTATTGACGCCGTTCTTGGTAATAAAAAGAAATGCAATATTGTAGCAACAATGTAAAGAGACTATACCGAAAATTAATGTTAAAGAACAATACAATTGAAACGAGCACTGTTGTCACTTTTGCAAATAGTCCATTACCAATCTGACACTGGACTCCCACAATATAAAAGTTATTTTCCATGCTTACCACATCGATGATAAATGTGAGGAGAAAAGAACCACGGTAAAACGTGATGTGTACAGCTCTGTTTATTGGTTTGGAACATATGTTCTAATATACAAAACCTCTACACTTGCCGGCTTGTTGTGTGTTGGCAGACGTCTTTATACCAACAATAGGTTAATTACATACTCCCAGAAAACGTGAAGATACGTCGTAAAGTGTTCACGAATAGCGTGAGGATGACCAACAAGAACTGACGTTTTGTCTTTGTAAAAGTGTCAACGTGCTGTTTACCAAACCTTGAGAACTCTTTGACAACGAAAGTTGTATGAATGCTTAAGGCTTTTAACTTGTCGACATCACTAGCGTTTCACTTGAGGACGTTAATGTTTACAGTGGGCTTGTGATTGTCATAAAATCGAACCTTCTCACTGGATTGAGTAAAAGAGCTATAGACGATGTTGACATAGCTTACTGATAACTAAATTTGGAGTGAAAAAATTAGTAAAGGATTTGCAGTTGAACCTGTTAACTAACATAAAAAAAGAATAGTCTTAAAGTGTTTAATTTACAAGTGCATACAAAACGGGTCTTTTTTCCCTTCAATCTGTGGTTGTTTAAGGCAATCTTGGAACCCAACTCCTGTCAGCAACATACTGTCCTTTTTCGACATTCTTCAGCCTATGTGGTGCGACAACATTATCAGTCGCTCCAATAACCGAAACATCCAAAACTTGACAAGTTACTTCCAATAAACCAGGACTAGATGCTTTCCTCGTGTTTACATCTCTTCCTTTACCTTTAATGTCCAATGAATCAGGTGGTATCACAAAAACGACGACCAATGGTGCTGTTGCATTATCTTTAATTTGAAGCTCCGTTGGTGGTACGATATGATGAACTGAGTCACACATTAGGTAGGTGCAGTTAGGTTTCCAGTGCGTTATCTCTGGTACAATTCGCTCTTCTGTTTTCACAATGTGAGCATCTGAGGCATCCATAACCATTCTTACTTCTGATGGCATATCCTGAAAAAAAAATCAGAAAGAGTTCTCAAAGCAACCGAAAGAAAAAAAAGAAAAAAAAATGGTTTTTGTTTTGAATAAAGTCGTACCTCATCGTGATGCTCAACAATGTTCATTGCGTGCGAACCGGACACAGAACGCGTGCCCTTAACCAAGCCATTCTCTCCGGCTGGTTTTTCACGGGCACCTGCGTTATCACTTGCAGATTGTCCTTTCTCACCGCGCTCTTCACTTTGGTTAACTCCAAAGGCTACAGCGCCTTCGTTGTCATAACCGCTACCGTCAGCGGCGTTTGATTGGCGAGATGAAGCTGATGAGTCATTATCAGAAGATGCTTGTTGAGAAGATGTTGAAGAAGGTTGGATCATTTGAGGTTGGGCAGATACTAATCGTGGTGAATCAGATTGGATTGATTGTGAGCCTTGGACAGCTGCAAATCGTTTTGCTTGTGGTTGTGGTGATGATGTTGTTACAGTTGATGCTTCTTTTTGTTGTTTAGTTTGCGAAGCCTCTCGGTTATGGACTGCACGTTCCATGCGGATTCTATTTCTTGCTTGGTCTGGTTGGCTAACTTCAATAATTTCGCCCGACTTTCCTCTATGTCCGTCGAAACGGAGTGGATGGCGTGCATGCGAGTTATAGTGGACGTGAGGGACCGACGTCTGGCGTAGCCCGGCAAAAGGGGACTAGAGAAAAAAAGTTAGAGACAAAACAAGTCAAACAAAAAAAGAAAAGAAAGAAAAAAAAAACCAAGTTGTACCTGTGTGTGATTCCAGAGGAGTCCGAAAGAGAAGAGGACCAAGAGGAGACAAACAGACGACGTGCTTACATTTGACGTCTGCCAGGATTGCTGTTTAGTGCTGGATCGAAGGAAATGGTTTGTTGTTTGATTACGCTGCGGCGACATTCGTTTTCTTCCGCCCATCTGGAGCGGAGACTGTTGCGGTGACTGTTGCGGTGATTGTTGCGGCGATTCGAATTGTATTCCGTGCGGTGACTGTTGTTGTTGCTGTTGGTCTCGCGGCGCAGTTAGGTTTTGCAAGTATTGTATACCTAAAACAAGTAAGTAAGCAAAAAGATTTGTCATGTATGTCAAAAAAAGTTTTTTTGTAGAGTGGTGCGTACCGGAATATATTGCTCGTAATCCCTTATTTTTTCGAACAAGGTTGCGCAAATACTCCATCTCTTTCTTCATGGTACCATTCTCGCTTTGAGCTGCGAGAAGCTGGTTTCGTAGAGTGGTATTCTCGGATTGGAGAGTTGTTACTTTCTCCTCTAGCTTGGCGAAGTGTTGTTTGGTGTTGCGTCTCGACTTTTTAGCGGATTCGCGGTTTTTCACCTTTCTGCGCTGAAGTTTGAACTCACGCAATTCTTCGGTATCTAGAGTCCTCATATCCTGCGAGAAAGTGTCAATGGAGCAGTTTATAACGTTTAAAAAAAATTGTAGAGAGCGTACAAGGACTTTTTTGAAATAAATTTCAAACGTATCGCTGGTCATGGAACGTAGCGTTTCTGCCGATAAAAGTACAGAACCTTCCAAAGGAGGCTCAGGTACAGAGATTTCGGACGCCTTGCGTTTGTTGCTTCTAGACTTCGCAGGAGTTCTATTTAACGTCAGAAAAAATTATTTAACGAAGTAAAAGGTTTTAGTGGTTTTTTTTTGTTGCGTACCTCATTTTGAGTTTATTTTTGGTTGGAGGCTCTGTAGGCGCTGTAGCAGTGTGAGGTACTACGTACAAGTTTTGTGTTGGTACGAAACTCGTTTGCTGAACCACTGGCGCTTGCTGGAATACTTGAGGCACAGTAGTTGGCTGGGGACGCTGCTGGGGTACAGGTAGGTTCGCGAGAACTGGTTCGTTGTTCATGAAACTAGCCAGTTGTTGTAAATCCACAGCAGAGTTCGCTGAGAACGCAAACGGGTCCACATTATTTGATGGTGGAGGCTCGTACTGTAATTGGTTCGAATTGAATAAAGGGAGTGGTTGATGGGTAGTTAGCTCGGTTAAATCGTCAGCAGAGCCTGAAAGACTCGGCGAATACGAAGTTGAGTCAACCTCCATTTCAGAAGAGGGACTGGGCGCGTAGCTGCTCCCGCTGTCAGTGTAGCTCTCAGGACTGTCCGGTAAGGGCAACTGGTAGCTCTCGCACAGGGGCAAGCCACCGCCAGCTCTAAATTCTGGCGCGAAGAAGTCGTCTACGTCTAATAAATTAGTTGCCATTGAGTAGTGCGGCGACTTTTGTTGGTGATGTAATTAATAGCTATGTTTAAGTGAACGGAAAATGCAAGAAAGGATTGCCACGCTGGCACAAGAAAATCGCAGGAACATTCACGGAAAAACTGACTTGCCAACCAAAATTATGCTAAATTTCACCCAGAAACGACGCGTTCTATTACTGGCTCCTTTAATAATGTAGTTGAAGGTACAAGAGAATGCTTCAAAAATAGAAAACGTGCAAAACACTTTCGCTAATTGTTTGTTGCGTTGCTTATGACTTAAGTGAATCAGTAATCGACTGAGTGGCGTTAACACAAGGAATTCTTGGCTTTTGGACGTGAGTGTAACTCAACAGTGACACACAAACAAATGATTACGCTTAACTAGTCAAGTTAAGTAGGCTTTCCAAAGATGAGAAAAATGGTCATAAATATCAATGAAGTCTGCGAATACTGTTTTGTGCCTTGTCAGTTTTTTCTCGAACCATCTGTACGTGTAGGGTGTATATTTGCGTTGTCAATGGAATACACAATTTGCAGTGGTGACGTGTTGATGACTTTACAGTACTAAAAGTTCACTTAGTTACACATAAATAGCGTTTTAAAAGGTGCCCTTTACGTCACTATCTATACTACACGTGTCCATTACGCCCATCAGTGAAAGCATAACATAGGACTATTTTTATGTAAACATTTTGAACACAGTGTACCCGCATCGGAAACTATTCATCTAGCATAAAACTGTCATGTTCTACGCAGAACCAAACCTTATCACTACCAAAAGAGCTAAAAACCTATTGCTATGATGGTGCGCGCGTAGTAGCATTTTGGTACTCAGTACGTACATTTCGTCCAATGAGGCTAAACACTCACGTAAGCTGAATTACGGCGTTTTATCGTTGTATTGTTGCTCGCTTCCTTGATATTGTCGTATAACTTAGCTACGGTTATAAGACGTTGTAAATAGTACAAGGTAAGGAGAAATCTAATTTATTAACTAACTTATATACATAGGGATTAAGTACTTCGTTATCTGAATGATGACGAATGACGAATATGACAAGGTCATATACGACATACTCCCTCCGTTTTTAAGAGAACCGTCTCGGCTTCTGAATTTCATGTTCGAACTCAGCGTCAAAGTGGTTAATCCATCTATCCAATAGAGTGAGAGCTTGATCTTTTGTAGTGGCTTTTGTAATTTCGCGTTTGTAATTAGTAGCGCGGTCTCTGTTCTTAATAAAGCCAGCACTTGGTTCAACCATGTTCTTCAGGTTTGATCGGAAAGAGCTGTGAAGTTTAGCTCTTGTTGTCTTAGCGATTTTATCGCGTATGTTTTCAACAGGTCTAAAAATTAAAGTGGTATATACCAGTTTTTTTATGGTATATACCACTTTTTTCAACAAAATGGTATATGAACTGGTATATACCATTTTGAAATACCACTTTTTTTAGAAATTAAGTGAATAAAAAAGTGGTATATGGAAGTGGTATATACCACTTTTCATTCACATAATGAGACCTTCTAAAAATGGTATATAAAGTGGTATATACCACTTTTTTATGGTATGTGGTATATACCACCTTTTTATTGGTATATACCACTTTTATGGTATGCTTCAAGAAGGTCATTAAGGAGCTTTTTGGTAATGGGTTTTCTTGTTGAACGATCATAGACGTCATACATTGAACGGTGCGTAGGGACCTTAGTATATCATAGAATCTAACCAAACTAAGCTCATTCGAACCGCAGGACCTGATTCCAGTACCAACATTAAGGAAACTATATTGCAGGTATTATACAGACGTTCGTGGGTACCAGACAAAGTTTTATTTTATTTTCGTTTGATATACATTAACTGACCTCCGTAGGCCTTAGTAATTGATGGATTCAGGTGGGACCACTTTCATTAGGTGCGCAGCATGTTTTTACAGTAGGTACAGCAATATCATGGAGATGGACGAATTTTCCAGACGCCCATAGTAATGTAACTGTAGTGGACATTGTCCAAAACTTGTAACTCACAAACTGTGTATTAAATAAAGTGTATTTTCTGGAATTGCAGGTGTACCATAAGTAGGCATAAAGTGGTATATAAGAGTGGTATATACCATGAAAAACTGGTATAAAAAAGTGGTATATAACTGGTATATACCTAAAAATAGTGGTATAAAAAAGTGGTATATTTTTTTTTTTCTGGTGAAAAAAAGTGGTATATTTTCTGTTTTTATACCTCTTTTTTTTGGTATATTGTTGGTATATTTGGTCAATATACCACTTTTTTTGGTATATTTTGGTTAAAATATACCACTTTTTTGGTATATACCATAAAAAACTGGTATAAAAAAGTGGTATAAAAGTGGTATATACCAAAAAAACTGGTATATTTTTTTAGACCTGAAGCATTTCTTTAAACGTTTTCATAAGAGGAGGATATTCTTTGGACTGTTCGACTGCAACTTCAGAGACAGTATCTTTCGGAGGTGGAGGTTGTGAGGCAGGAGGAGAGACTGTTGATGGAGTGATATCATTGTCACCCTCAACGTTTACGGCGACCGAGCTTGGTACGATTTGACTCGAAATTTTTTGAGAATCGATATTTTCAGCATTGAAAATTCGATCATAAGGTTCATCATCACGAAGATGGTATTTAGCGTGAGGTAGGTTTTTAAAAAGCTTATTAACTGCTTCACGTGTTTCTCTATCAACACGCTCAACTGAGTCGTGTGACTTGTACTCGATTATGCGTTTCATGTCAACGCTTTCGGTATGGCCTTTTTCATTACGCCGTAATTTATAAGTTTTTGGACCGATGACACCTGTTACTGTGTATGGACCGTGTCTCTTATTTTTTAGTTTTTTAGGACCTTCGCCTTGTAGTTCTTTCCATACCAAGACTTGTTGTCCGATGGAGAACTTCTTGATTTCATCAGGTACGTTTCTATCTTTGTACTTTTGATATTCAGCTTGACGCTTTTGCGTATGCTGCCTGACGAGTTCTTGAGTATCAGCAATGGTCTTAACCATGTTAGCTGTATAAGTTGCTGCATCAATGTGATCAGTAGGGATGTTAGTTGCATACACTTGGTCGATTGGCAATCTAGGTTCTCTACCAAAAAGAGCAAAGTGTGGGCTAACACCTATGGTACGGTTGATCGTACTATTGAAGGCAAACTGAAGGAAAGGAAGTTTATTGTCCCATTCGTGAGGGTCATTTGCGGTAAGCGCACGAAGTAAAGGTACTGCTGTACCAAAAGACCTTTCAGCTTGGCCATTACATTGAGGATTGTATGGTGAAATAAATCGATTTTCGATTTTAAGAGTTTCACAGATTTTGCTGATTATAGCACTGCGAAAGTTAGAGCCGTTATCACTAATAATAGCTCTGAACGCACCAAACTTGGTTATAATGCGTTCACAAATAGCGTCCGCGACTAAGTCGGATGTTGTCGAGCTCATTGGTACGAACTCGTGCCATTTAGATAGCAGATCTGAGATAGAGAGTACATAAGAGTTACCTCTATAAGAAGTAGGGAAAGGACCAGATATGTCCACAGCTATTATATCCCAAGGATGTTTAGCAGTGATTGGGATCATATGACCATCCTTAGTAGTCTTTGAACGGAATTTACGCTTTTGGCAGATATCACATTTGGATGTGTAATTCTGGATGTCTGCTAACATATTTTTCCAGTAGAAACGAGTTTTAATATTGTGATACATTTTATTAACGCCAACATGAGCGCCAAGAAGTGAGTCATGGAAGTGTCTTAGGACATCTTCCTTTAAACTATTGGGTATCACAATTCGAAACACACCATTCGCCTTTACGTGACCAGGAGGAACAGTGAAATTATTAAGAACGCCATCAGCGTCTAAGGCGAATGTGCCATTACGAGTATTCTTTGGCTGAGTAACTTTAGATGTTCTGAGCTCAGCAATTAAAGGAAATAAATCAGGATCAGATTCTTGTAATTTTCTGATATTTATTTTTCTTTGTTTAAGTTCTGGTACAAATTCAGAACTAGTAGATACAGTAGTGTTGTTAACTTTATGAACGACGTTTCCATTGACGTCTTTGATGTTAAATTTGAGGTTTGCTTTTTCTAAATCTTTTGGATCTAGAAGATCGTCTAGATCCTCTTGATAATCTTTGTCGTCTTCAAACTCTAATCGTGAGAGCGCATCAGCATTAGCATGGGATTTACCTCTTCGGTACATTACATCGAAATCGTACTCAGAGAGTTTCATTACCCAACGCATTAACATTGGTTCAGGTTCTTTAAAGTTTTTTAGATACAGCAATGCTTTATGATCAGTCACTACTGTGAACTTGTTAGGTAAGAGGTAGTGCCTGAATTTAGTGATAGCGGCTACCATTGCCCAGCATTCCTTTTTCCATATTTCCCATTTTAACACTCTTTCAGGTGCTAGTTTTTTAGAGAAGTACTCTACAACATGTAGTTCTCCATTGTATTCTTGTTCAAGTACAGCGCCAATTGCATATTTGCATGCGTCTGTGTGGAGAATAAAGGGTTTAGAGAAGTCAGGAGGGACTAAGACTGGGTACGAAGTGAGTTTACCAATTAAATCGTTCCAGGCTTTACCTTGAACCGACTCATTCCAAACAAAGGGAACATCGTCTTTAAAAAGCTTAGTAAGAGGCTGAGTTATACCAGCGAAGTCTTTAACAAACTTTCGGTAGTAACCAGCTAAGTGAATAATTGAGCTAAGCTGTTTTTTACCAGTAGGCTTTGTGACAGAAAGAAGTTTATTAATTTTTTGTTCACTAGGTACAATGGCTTTACCGACAAGCGTGTGACCTAGGTGGTCCATTTCTGTAGCAAATAAAACAGTCTTTTTCGGTGACATGCGTACATTGTATTTAATACAAACATCATAGAACTCTTCTAGATGTTTTAACATTTGATCGACTGTGTTGGCGCCTGTGCCAACATCATCAAAGTAGGGTTCAGTGTGTTCGAGCGAACTGAATATATTGTTCATCGCTTCTTGGAACTCACCAGGTGAGTTCTTATAACCCATAGATAGAACATTGAAGACATATACGCCTTCTTTAGTAACAAAGGCAGTATACTTACGACTACTCTTGTCAATAAGAAACTGGAAGAAACCTTGAGGTAAATCATGAGCGCATTTTATTTTCCATTTTGCAAATTTATTTAACATTTCATTACAATCAGGTATTTGATACGGATAGAACTCCGTATTTTCATTAACTTTAGCTGGGTCAATTATAAAACGATCATCGCCACTTCTCTTTTTGATAACCATGGCGTGAGAAACCCAATCAGAACCAGAAACCTTAGAAACTATGCCTTGTGCAACTAATCTGTCAACACATTTTTGAAGGCGTTTTTCATAATTATTTGCATATCGTCTACGTTTGACTCTATGTGGTACTGCATTAGCTCTGATTTTAAGTTTGATAGGTGGGTATTTAACTTGACCGAACTGTTCAGGTTTTGTATAAACACGTGTACCCTTATGTTCTAGTAAAGTAACCAAATCTCTTTTTTGGCCTTTAGAAAGAATACCAGTATTGACTTGTATGTCTTTAAGTGTGAGGTTGTGTTTCACTTCGGGTAATGTCTCAGTGTACGTGTTTGGTTTTCGTTTGAGAAAACGTTCAACAGGAGGGGGAGTTCCATTTTTTGGATCAAAAGTAGGCATGTTTTTTGAAGCTTTGTTAAACTCAAAAGAAAGGTTTGACTTTTCAGCGTCAGGAATTAAGACAGTGTAATCTGATCTATGTTTATTGTTGTTGATTGACACTTTACCGAAACGGTTTACAAAAGCGTAAGCGATTACATCTCCTTTGTTGATTACAATAGGAGTGTCCATGTTGTCGCCATCTCGGTGGACAACACGTAATTCGATTGGACGGTTGTTGTTGGTTTGTCCTAACCCTAGAACCGTGATGTTGGCGTTGTTGTTTCTGCGCAACATTTGTGCTTCAGTAACTGTTATCTGAGAGTTACGAGGGAGGGTAGGAAGTTTGAAAGTGAAACAAGCACCCATGGTGTCGGTGTAGCGGATCTCGTGCGATTGGTCGGCTACCAGTGCTGTCTTTCGGATGTCGGTTGATTCGTAGCGGATCTCTGCCGTGTGCATTGGAATCTTTTTGGTGTCAATTGTATCCATAAAGCCTTCAATATCTTTTTGCGTTTGGAGAGGTTTTTTATCGCAATTGTTGGATGAGGTTTCAGACTGAAGTTGAATATTATCGTTGTATTCTCCTTCAATGAGTTCTTTTTGCAGGTCATCCATGGGACTAGTAGGAAGGTTATCGTCATCTACCATTGGAATTGGAGAACTGACGTCTTCACTACTTGTTTTTGAGTTGGTAGCAGCGTTACCAGTAATTTCACTACTTGGTTCGCTCTTAAGTGTTATGAAGGACTGTGCTGCTTTAGTACCAAAGGTAGGTACGGTCATGTATTCGCCGCCTGAGTAAATGATACCGTTTTTAAAATCACAGATGGCATTGGTACGCATCAAGGTATTAATACCTAGTACGACTTTGAATTTTGGTTTTTTCATGACATGGAAGTTCTCATAGAGAAAGTCGTCCATGAATTCTATGCCAGTACTCAACAGACCTAAAGTACATTCAGAAACGTCATTAAGAATGTCACTAGTGACTTGTATTTTCTTACTGTGATCGTATTCAAGGCGAGTACGTTGTTTGCCATTTGGTGCTTTACCATTATTTCTCTTGATTGCGTGATTGATATCTCTGATACACGACTTACTGATGATAGAGATGGTAGAGCCAGAATCGATCATGGCTTCAATCTTAACACCAGCCATAATAATAGTGACTATAGGAAGCTTTTCGCCATCTAGGCTGAGTGCTCTAGTGCCGGCGCTTGGAATATGTTCTTTGATTGATTGAGACTCATATTTGTAGAGAAGTTTCTGTACTTTTGGTCCAAACATTTTCATTGTTGGAACTTTATGTACTGTTGCACGTCTTTGTTGACAGGGAGAGTTTGGTGGTGATATGTCATCTGGTATAAATGGAGCACAATCACTGTCGACCGAATGATCATTCAAAGGTGGACTTGGAGGTGGCGGTGGTGGCGGTGGTACTGGCGCTAAAGAAAGAGCAACATTAGAGTTTGTAGTCGAATTAGAAGACTTACTCTTTTTGGCGTTTTCGATATTCTTCTTGCGTGTATCCGCTAAACTATTCTTCCAGGTGATGAAATGTGGACATTCTTCACCATTTTTGTGTTCTTCACCGCAATGACGGCATAGTTTTTTGCCGTTAATAAACATTGGTCTTTGTTGACTATTGTTGTTGTTATTGTAACCACGTTGGTTGTTACCACGTTGGTTATTGTTGTTGTAACCACATTGGTTATTGTTGTTGTAACCTTGTTGGTTGTTGTTGTAACCTTGTTGGTTATTATAATTACGCTGATTGTTATTGTAATTGCGTTGATTATTGTTGAAATTTCTGTCATTGTTGTAACGTTGATTGTTATTATTCCAGTCACGTTGACCGTTATTTTGACGATAGTTGTTACGCTGTTGCTTTTGTGGGCGTCTATCGTTGTTATGGTTATTGTTATCGTACTTTCTATTATTAGAAGTCAGTTTTTCAATTTTTTGCCTTAATTTTGCAATTTCTTTTTCAAGGTCAGTAGTAAAATAGAAATGGGAATTTTTAAGTAATCCACCCTGTTTTCCTATGGGAAAAGTAGACGGAAAAACTCTTCCTTAATTCCCATTGAATTTATATGAAATTCCGTAAGTATTACTCATAGAATTCTTAGAGTATTACTTTTGGAATTGCATATGTATTTTATATAGAATTCTCTATGTATTCTTTATAGCATTCCTTAATGTATTTTTTGTAGATTTCAATAAAAAATACTTTATAAATTACACAAAATATTATTCAATACTTTGGTTCAGATTTAATGCAAAGTCATTTTATTTATTGATCATTACAAAATACAAACATCCTAAATAATACGTACAAGTTAAATACATCGTGTCTTCATAAACGAAAGAAGTAATTTGATCGCATTTGGTTTTGAGAGCCTGAACAATAATTAATGCGTTTGTAAACGCTAAATTAAGAACACGTAGGGTTTTTTGATAAATTAAGTGGAAATAAGCTTTAAAAACAACATACTTGGAGTTAATGCTTTAAATACATTCTTTAATGGTGTAATAAGGCTGTTGCAATGCTTTAATCATCCTAAAACAGATAAGTAAGAGATATTTATGTTTAAGTGATTTTCCAAACCACCTAAAACGCGTTCTCCATTACTTTTTGGATTAACGCACTTTAACCTGTACCATTGGTTTTTTCACCTTTAATAATAGCATGTGGATATTGTTTGCTAGAAAAACCTATGTACCTAAGGTGTTGATGGTTTTTTGCAAATATAAAACTAAACCCTAACCCTAACTTAATTTGTACTTTCATAAACCTCAACCCTAGCCCTAACCCTAACCCTAACTAAATTAGTACATTATTTGGTGGATTTTGTACAATAATTCTGAAAATTCCATATTTAAGGGAATATTATGGTAATTCTATCAAAAATCCTGCCATAAAAAAAAATAAAAATAAGAATTCTTCACAAATTACCTTAAAAATCCCTAAAACAAAGGAATTTAGTGGGATTTATATCCAAAATCCCGTTTTCATTTTACCACTGGTCACGTGCCTTTTCTGACTGTACGGGTTTAGTGACATAGTTAAAGAACGTATTAGTTGTTTGCAGATTACCAGCGTAAGGATTACGGCTCTTAGGATAAGACGACGTATATGCATTACTACTTAAGTTAGTATTGAGATTGTAGAGATTAAATTGAATCTCTTTTTTCTCTGCCTTTTGCAGAACACATTTGTTATACGCCTCAGCCGTTATTAATTGTTGGTCAAACATTTTTTTGTACTCTAGATATTTCGCGTATATCTGAGACTGCAGGTCTTTTCTTAGACCGATCACAAATTGTTCCGTAATCTCGGAGACTGATTTGTTTGCGTAAATGGCTAACTCGTTGAATCGCCTCATATATTTCCTGCAAGGTTCATCTTGCATGTGAACACACTCACGAAAACGTAGTACAGTTTGCGCTTTATCCAGCGGAGTTACTATCTCCTCTATGATAGCTTCATAAATTTGTTTTGAAGTAGCAGTGAGAGGGAGGGAAGTAAGCATGTCGCTAATATCTATATTTTTGATGCTCAATCTCAACGCAATTGCGAGATTTTCATCATCAATACGGTGCTTCTTTGCAATTTTAGTGCTAAGAGCATACCAATAATCGATTGTAGAACGCTTATTATCATGAACCTTGGGTATTAGCCCAAGGGTGCCTTTTATTTTGTCAGATGTATGACGTTTATTTTTAGAGTGTTTGGACTTCTTCTTTCTAGAAGAGTCACTTCCGATTTTTTGTGAATCACCCGCAGACTTCGGTAATGTAACCGGGGGAAGTGTAGTACTCGAATTATTCGAGTTAACAGACTTGTCTGAGGTGCTAAGTATTCGCCTAGACCCTTTTTTCATAGCGGTATTGTTTTGTGATTTATCGGACATTTTGGGACTAATTATGAGTTCAGTTTCTACTGTCTTCTTTTTAGAAGATATCCCAGTCATATTGTCATACACCGCACTGTTGTTTTCAGTGTCATCTGCACTACGAGTTTCGTGTTGTTCAGTTTCTTGCTCTCTTTCGAGATCAGCTGCTCGTTGCTTTTCAGCTAACATGTCAGCTTTCATACTACTATCACTTTGTGATGATTCTGTCTCTACATACTCTGAGCCACTGTCATGATCTGATGTATTGTCGCTGGACGACGTGCCTACACCGAGGTCAATGTCTTTGGCCTGTGACGGAGAGCCAGACATGGCGTGGTACAAGGCTCAATGCCAAGAAGAGAACGATACAAAAAGATGTGTTGGAGAGAGTTTTTTATTTATAGATACAAAGGCAATTAGCCTGATTATAGAGGGATTATTATACCCTTGTAGAGCTTGGGAATACACTCCGAGAGGCTCCGGTTGGAATAGAATTCCAAGATTTAGCGAGATTAACTCGACTTACACGAAGAACTGGCTCCGTAAAGGTTTTTGCGTTATGGAACGACTTACACGACCGGAGTCTATCCGACGTAGGTACAGCGCTATAAGAGCGACTTATGTAGATATAAACGGTCTATGCCGCAGGCTTATAGCCAAGAGGAGGAGCGTAGGGTACTCCGAATGTGTTTGCACGAAGGCGTGCCGAGAGTAAAAGTGTTTAGATACTTACCAATTCAAATCCAGTGTCGCCACGTGTCGTATAACTTAGCTACGGTTATAAGACGTTGTAAATAGTACAAGGTAAGGAGAAATCTAATTTATTAACTAACTTATATACATAGGGATTAAGTACTTCGTTATCTGAATGATGACGAATGACGAATATGACAAGGTCATATACGACAATATTGGTTTCTAAAGGCTAAAAGCTGCTGAACTAAAATGTCAGGGGGTATTCAACGTAACGCTTGACAACCAAAGACAGTCGTTGTTCAATGGATTATTTTGTTCCGAAAAGTGACAACTACTGCATCAAATATGAACGTTGCGCACAAGAAACAGCGGTGAGGCACTAATAAAGCGGTCAAAATTCGTTAAAAAGTCAGTCAGAGTAAGCAACTTTTAAAGTACAAACGTTATCTTTAGTGTTGATCTTACATATGCTTGCCTTGAAATCGTAGGGTTAACGCTTTGTTTAAGATGAACGTCCAAAGAAGTACGTTTACAATTTTGTGTTGTAGCGCACATGGTACTAGCAGGAAAGAGGTGTCCTCAAAGTATGTTGTGCATCAAGAAGTAGTAGCAAGAAGAGCTCTCGTAGAGCGAAATCGGACGACAAGTCTCCAAAAAGGAAGAGAAGTCATCTAAATCTAGCAAGCCCTCTAAAGAGTAAAGTGTAGAGTAACGTGATGCCAAGAACTGGAGTTCTGTACGATCAACAGCCAATACATGGTTCACAGAAGACTTTTGGTGTGATTTTGCTCAATTTTGAAAGACAATAATAAGCGCATTGAGCAAACTGTTTTCGAAAAGTATGAAATTACCTTTTTTTTTATTTTCCGTTACTAGACTGAGAAACTTCAACACTGAATCTTGTCGACATTCCTGGTTCTAAAAGTTGTACGTTCATATTTAAACCTAAGATGTTCACGCTTTCTTAGCAAGTGTCTAAGTTTCTATAAAAGGTTGAGATAGTTCCAGGAGTTGGATTTGATGACGAAACAAATAATCTCGACTCAAGATTGTTCACAGTAAAGGTGTAGTTCACACGTACTTAGCTTTGTTTCATGGTTTTATTTACTTCTCCAACAGAGATATTTCTGCTTCGAATATCATGCTTCAACCACAAGCTTTCGAATAAGATATATGTTAATTGATTGGGGATCTACCAGGACAGCACCAATAAATATAAGTGGAGGAGCCAAGTTTTCACCTCATATGTATGAAGAGTGGCTTCATGACAGGCCAACACATGCCTACACACCAAACGATGACTTGTATTCTTTTATTTTCGTGATTGCATATTTTACCTGTGGATAGTAGTGTCAAAGGTAAACAGAGTACAATGTGTTGAAGTATTTTAAACATGGAAGAGTGTTCTCCTTACCACTGGACACGTTGTATGAAAAAAGCAGACATCTTGGATTACAAAGGTGTCTCAGATGAAATCCTTCGTTGTATTTCAGGCAATTTTGAGTATGAAGAGAGCTCTAACAACTCCTCTTCTTTTTGTACTACAATGTAAAAAACCAAAGCAATATCAGTAAAAAGTACAAAGTTGTTATGAATAGTAATTTTGGTTTATTATTTTTCTGTTTTTGTTGTACTTGTAGTTTTTCAAATCATTTTGAATGAGAGTAGTCTTATCTGTATCTGGTTGAAGATAATACGTAATTGAATGGTAGTAAAGGGTTTATTCATCAACCATATCACCATCTTCATTTTGATCACAGTCGCACATACTGGCAAATCCGTTACAGGTCTCACACTCTATTACAGAACCTAAAATGCATTTGAGGATTGCATCTTTCACGCCTTTGTAATCGGCGAGTTCTGCTTTCTCTAGGCAATCCTGCCAATGACATGGAGTATTAAGTACCCATTGCCGTTTGATACATTCAAGATTTTCGGTAGAAGCGTCGCGCACCCAAGTCGTGTAGGCAGTGTCGATTTCACCTCTCTGGGTTTGGGTTAAACGCATGTAAATAATAACATAAACAAACGATTTCACATTGTCCTTCTCTGTATACACGTGTGTCTCAGTTCCAGCCTTCAAGTGATCCAACAAATGTGGCGCGAACTTCACACCTGCCTCGCGTATCACTCTTTCGGTGTTAGCCTTTGTAGCGTTACCCCAACTGATAAACACATAGCGGGGATAAGTTTTGTTTATCGCCATAATGGTTGATGTAGAAATGTTTCTAATAAGGTAGAATTAGTCAAACACAAAAAACTAGAAAAAAAATTTACCTATGAATAACTTTCCGTGCATGTACTTTTTGAAGTGTATCAAGTAGTTGCGTAGTCGCTGTTACGAAATCGAACAGATCTTCGTCCATTCTTTTTGCACAATCCATAGCAAAGCCAATATTAGGTATTTCACTCAACTTAATAAACAATTAGAATATAGCAACAACAGTGAATTTGTACTAGTCTGGGTACACCGTCTATCTTTGAGAGGTGCTTCAAACAAGCTATTTCTTTCTTCATCTTATCCAATTCGCTAGCACCGTACTCCTTAAATGCAACATACATACTAGGGTGTTTTTTAGACTGTCCTTGGATCCAGACCTTATAAACAGTTGCACTAAGACCAAAACCAAGGGTCTTTTTAGGAGTGCATTTTGTTCCATTGATTATAAAGACTTTCTCGGTATAGCCAAGTTGTCCAGTGGTGAGATTCAACAAGTGGTACAAGTGCTTTAGTCCTTTTCCTGGTGCGGAAGAGAACAAGGTTTTCTCAAAAAACTTCAGGAAGCCAAGAATAATAGACTTCTTCTTAGGCTGGTCAATCAATGCGGTGTGATACAAGTCCATGACTGGAGTAACGTAGTACATATATGTTGGCCGTTTGAAAGCCCTCTTGAGCTCCATCTTAAAAAATCTTATTTTTACCTTGTTTTGCAGTATTCCAAACACGTGGTTGCGTACTTCCATCTAACAAACAGCAACAAGAGGAAAATAGATAACTGTTACGTTAGTTTTGTACGAGGCTATCAGGCAAGGAAAAATGTTGCTCAATGTGTTGAAGTATTTAAAAATGCATGGGCAGATGTTCTACCTCGACACTGGAAGCGTTGCATGAAAAAAGCAGACATCTTGGATTATAAAGGTGTCTCAAATGAAATCCTTCATTGTATTTCAGGTAATGTTGACGAAGAGAGCTCTAATAACTCCTCTTCTTATTGTACTACAATGTAAAAAAACCCCCAAATTTTCCGATTTTGTATAAACGACTCAGTACTTCTATGATATGTCTCCAACTTGTTAAAAGTGTCTCTTTCGCTTTCTTTAGAACGAAAAAATCTTACAAGTGTTTTTTTGAGTGTTGCACAGAGCATGGAGGTTTCTGCTTTCCAAGTGTTGTGAACTTGAAGTAAGAAAATTCATGGGTTTTAGTGGCACTCATTACCGCTAACCTCATAAAATAGAGATGACAGAAATACCAGTCCGTACCGGTTACGGACCGAAACGCAAAAAGACTGGTCTGTAAACGGTCCAAACGTCCTCTGTCAAAGGAATACCCGTGGAAAATCAGAAAAATAGCCGAAAAATGAACTTTTTTCAAAGGACTGTAAGCAGTGTTTCATTCGCTCCATAATTCTTCTTGGTTACTCTTATTGTACTCTTGTTCTAGATAAAGTACGTGACTGGCCCAAAAAAATTGCTACAAATAAAATAATCGTTTGTAACTATTTAGCATTCATTGACTCCCAAATTTTAACAGAGTTCACTTAAGTGTGACAAGTGTAGTGTATTTGTGCAGAGAATTAGGACATATTTAACAGTTTGTCAGGTGAGAGAGAAGCTTTATGTCTAGTAATGTTTTTGTAGTCTTCTGGAGTTCAATGTTTTATGTCTTTTGGTGTAGAAATCGGGATCAACAAGTGGTTTGGCGTTGCTCTTAACAATGACATTACCTGAAACAATTGGGATCAACTTGTGGTTCAAAGGTGGAGCTATCAATAATGACATTACCTGAAATACAATGAAGTATTTCGTCTGAAACGCCTTCATAATCCGTGAAGTCCGCTCTTTTGAGACACTGTTTCCAGTGTCGTGGGAGAACTGTTGTCCATGTCTCTTTAAATGCTCTAGCATATAAGCGTATAAAGCTTGTTTTCGAGATGTATTCTTTGAGAAACTTAGTGTAAGCCACATCTATTTTGTCCTTATTTTGGTTTGACAAATGCCAGTATGCCATCACATAAATAAAAGAATACAAATCATCCCTCGGTGTGTAGGCATGCTTTGGAGTGTCAAGAAGCCATTCTTCATACATATGAGGTGAAAACTTGGCTCCTCCACTTATTTTTATTGGTGCTGTCTTTGTTGTAGCAGATCCCCAATCAATCAACATGTATCTTGGTTCGTCTTTGAAAGCTTGTGGTTGAAGCATGATATTCGAAGCAGAAATATCTCTAAAGTAACATTAGTAGTTCACATGTGAGTAAGTTATGTACCTATGAACAACACCTTTACTATGGACGAGCTTAAGAGTCGAGATTATTTGTTTTGTCAGTACTACAAAGTCAAATGGAGCATCTTTACGTTCTTGGCAAATACAATCCATTGCAAATCCAACATCTGGTGCTATCCCAATCTTTGGTAGAAATTAGAATACGTGTTAAGAAAGAAAGCTTGAACGTACAACTGTTGGAACACCAGGAATGCCTTTCAGAAGATCCAGTATTTCTGTTTCACGATCCAACTCGGGCTGTACTGGATAGTCCACATCCGCTATGTAATCTTTGAATGCGACATACTTTGGAGGATCATTGTTGGCCAAGTACATCATGTACACTGTGCCGTGAGCACCCAATCCAAGTACTTTTCGTGGTATATATGAGTATCCGTTGATTTTAAACACTTTTGAAATGTATCCAAGATCACCAAGTTTGTATCGTACTAAACTTACCAGTTGCCTTAGTCCTTCACCTGGTTCATTGGAATCAATCAATTTCATTTCAGGTGTTGAATAATACTCATATGTTGCAGCGTAAGCGCCTCCTTTAGCAATCTTGAAGAATCGAATTTTCTCGTAGTTCTGAAGAATACCATACACGAATGCACGTCGAGGTTGGGATTTTAGGAGTGTCTTCATGTCACTCCATATAGTACCTTCATCATATGCAGTGAATGGTACTAATTAAATAATAAATAAATGTACAAAGTAATAAGAGCTTAAGCTCATGTCAGTACCGTTGCCTTCCAATATCTCCCAAGTCAAGACATGATGATACAATGTACAGTCACGTTCACGAATGGTGGTTTTGAATCGTGGTGTTATTCGAAAACATGGTGGATTGAACGATTTGGCATCTGGAACAACATCTGCACGAATATTTGGACAAATATCATCACGTGATAAAAATGATGCAAACTCTGCTTTGTATTTGTCAAGAGGACGAATATTTGGACAAATACCATGTGAAAAAAATGACGCAAATACAGTGTATTCGGCAAGAGGAGATGATTTAAGCTTTAGCATCGCTGTTTGAAACTTTTGACAAGCTTCTATGTACTGTTTGGAGTTCTCAGGGTAGCAGAATGAGTGTCGAGATATCGCTTCTTCAGCAATAGAATTTGCAATGGCACGACAACCTTAAAACAATTTTGTAAGCATTTGCAGTATTACAAAGTACAATAAACAAAATCAAATGAACACTTAATACCTCGGATTGTTTTCTGACTCAAGGATGTATCTCTGAAAGAATACAACAATTGCAAGTACAACCCGTTATTTTTGTTTTCCATTGCCCTGTGACGTTTGTGTTCAGCTTCGTTATCTTCTGCATCTTCACGCTGTCTTTTGTTCAGGTCTGCAATCTCTTCTGCAAGTTCTTCCATTGCTTGCTTTTTCAGGTTCTCTGTTGCCACAGACTTAAGCATTAGAACAAATTCACTGTACTTTTCGCAGGGTTTGAGTTTAGTGAGGGATAGGTCTTGGTCAGAAGCTTGAGCTGTGGAGTCTACAAAAGTTAGTATTCCGAACTACGACGGTAGTGCATGCGATTGACGTGCCTGTGTTGTTGTTGCAAGCGTTAAATACTAAATTCACAAGGGCCGGCTTTCGCAAACCATTTGTGACTCCGACATTACATTGCGTTGCCATGGACGTGAGCTCGTTGATAGTGAATCTTTTCAATTGTTTCAAGGTCAAGATAGTACGTTTGGCATCCTACAGCACGTTAGAGCGACAAAAAACGACATAAACGCACCAAAAGTTTGTGGGCGTCAAAGATCGAATCTGCAAGCGCAGTCTTACGCAAACCCTCTGTAACAGTGATATTACACTGAGTTGCTATCGTGGCAAGCTCTTTGAGTGTGAACTTGTGGAATTGTTTCTTGTTCAACAAGGCTGTAGTCATTGTGCTGCGTCCAAAAGTCAGTACAAACGAAAAATATTAGAGTAATAGTTGTTAAAACATGGCTGTTGATGATTATTTGCGCCTTCCATGCGCTGGGGGTACTTTCCGCTGGTATTTGGTCGAAATGTATCCTTAAAACTGCTTTGGTTGCAAGTGTGCACGTACAAGAGGTTTTTCAAAGTAAACCACGGCGTGAAGGTCAATAAGGATAACTATGAAGTGATGTTGTTATTGTGGTCCTTTTTAAGTAAGGTCAGACAATCTTACCTAATTTGGCAACAAGTCAACTCGTCATTAAGGGCGTGTCTAGCGTGACACTTTTGAATAAAAGGGGGCGTGTCTAGCGTGACACTTTTGAATAAAAGGGGGTGTGTCTAGCATGACACTTTTGAATAAAAGGGGGCGTGTCCAGTGTAATACTTTTGAACAAAAGTTCAAAAAACCATAAAAAAGTAATAGGGGTTGGCTGAGGTTACACTTTTGAGTAAAACAACGTGGATTAAAGCCAAGTAGTGGTAATCTTGGAGGAGCAGCTTGAGGTAGGAGTAGGCCAATGCGACACTTTTGAATAAAACCCACTGACAAAGAAAACCCACAAAATGCTGGAATTGTAAAGAGAAAACCTTTGTACACTCAAACCAAACTCAATTTTACTCCAAAAAAAAGACAAGTAAGGTGTAGATAGTGATTCAGATGACGACTTTTCTTTGTTGAAGGATTAAGAAAAAAAAACAAAGAAAAATGTAAGAGAGGGTGTCCAGCATGACACTTTTGAATAAACTTTATCAGAATTACCTTGTTTTTATTGATACACTTTTCTGGATAGGGGTAGGCCAGCGTTACACTATTGTACTATTAGGCGTTCTCCTGGATTAAGAGAAAAGCTTGAAATTTGCCAATTTTTACACTGGTTATTCTACCCATATAGGGCTTCCTCCATTGAGCTCGAGAGCAACATAGGTTGCCTTTAAAAAATGCACAAAAAAACCCTGTTTAAACTCACTTTCCATTTCCGAAAACACTCTAAAACATATTTCACCACACTATAAACGCGTTTTAGACGATTTTATGTCATTTCTTAGTATAAAACCAGTATTCAAACTTCAGTTTTGGTTTTTATGCTTTCCATAGCGATGGTGATAATATACCAGAGTTCAACGCCAATTCAACTGCGTGTAAAAAAGAAAAATTACTAAATTAAGATTTCACTTTCTAAAATAAGAAATTCAATCTTTAAACCTTATATTCGAAGCCAAAACCTTTTGAAATCATACCAAATGGGTGTGGATGCTTTATTGGTAAGTTTTTAAAGCAATACAAGGTGTAACAAAGCCAAAAAAACAACCAAACTTCAGCAAATACATACCCTAAACTGTATATTCGAAGCTGAATTTAGTTTTACTGCTTCTACTTAGTGTGTTTTATGTATAGGATGAGTATCATTACTATTGGAGGAGGTGTAAAATAGTCAATATAAATCCTGGAGAACATAAATAGTTAGAGGGCCCAATATAAAAAAATCAAAGACTGTTAAAAAAAACAGGCAAGTGAACCCTCAATTGACGCCCTTAAGTGTTAAATACTATTGTTACAATCTTAATTTATAATAACGATAGGAATTAGAGTATTAATCACAGTTATTTATTGTAGCTCACGGTAGTGCTGCACTGCATGTACAAAAGGAACAGAATTTGTTGCAGTCCTTACCATTTCCTGAGATACAAGCAATGATTGAAGCATTTGCTCTTTCTATGCATCGTTTCAACTTTTGAGGCAGGAATCTCAAGTCATCGGTTTAATGCGAGTAGTATTTGGTTGAAGTAAGCCATTAGGTAGGAAGTATGCCATCACTAAAATACTAAAAAAGGCAGTTTCAACACCAACTTAAATGTTCACCATTTTCCTTGATTCAACGAGGCTGTGCCTGATTTGTTCTGAAGCACATTTTAAAACTTACATCGACAAAAATTACATAGGTTTTATTAACACCTGATATCAAGCGCTGTAGAACTATGTTCGTAACCTACGTGTCAAAGTGCATTGCCATCAAATTTAGCCTTATACTTTCATCTAAAGCAAAGAATCCATTCATACCTGATACTTGTTTTAGATTCATACTACAGTAGAACTAAAAAAGGAAGCTTAGAACATTAATAAACAAGGCAAAAAAACATGGCATCATTGAAAGATTTGGCTAAGATCTATATGTGTATTTTCAGTTTAATAAAAATAACTCACCATAGCAGCTGCATATAAAGACTTTGCAGAAAAAGTACTTCCAAGTTGTAATAACTCCAATGCATTTGATTTATCAACTGTTGAAATAAGTGCTTTCTCACAACATTTCTTTGACTTTGTTAGTACTCACACGTCGCATAATTACAATATTGAATTACCTTCAATTGACTCAAACCAAATCTATTTGCAGCAACCAATAAGTCTTGAAGTGAGTCCATTGAATCTGTTTCATCGAAATCTTCAAAATAGACAAACTTTAATAGCTTTTTAAAGGTATCACACTTGACATCTTTGATTGCTAGTGTTGATTGGTTTCCTTCCACAAATCCTCCTAAGAGCATAGCACGGAAATAATCTGATCGGCAACTTAATATTGCTTTATGCACTGACAGTGAATCTCCGGAAGAAAAGTTCAAAGTTAAGTCGCTATGAATGCTTTCAGTAAACAGTTTTTGCATTTCTTGAAACAAAGATACTTCAGTTGGATTCTCAAGAGCAATAACGTCATCAACAACAACGTCATCATCCAATAAACATGCTCTTGTTAGTTTTAACCTTTCTGTCAATTCACTAAATGCAGGCCACAGCTCCTTCAAACAAAGTAAACATCTAATACAAAAAAACAATAAAACGCACTTTCGGAAGTATGATTTCGCCTGTGTATAACAGCTTTAATACATGTTTTAAAACTTCAGAATCCACACCGTCGAGTATAATAACGTGTTCATCACCATCTTCAATCTTAACTAAGCCTTTGTGATCGCTCCAACGTGCAGCAAGAACACAACGATGTGCTCTGATATTTTTAGTTCCACAACGGAATGTAATATCAGTATAACTATCTTCATTAAGATCAAGTAATTTCGCCATGTCTGTACTATAACAAAAGTGAGTTAAGAGTACGAAACCGACTGAAGGCCACAATCAAAAAAATAGAAAAATAAGCAAGTACATTTTTAGAAAAAAGTTGCTTAACAGAACTCAGGTGAACCATGGATCACGTGATCAAATTTCATGTGGCAAGGTTTTATACTAATGTTAAATATTAAAATGAAAAGGAAATTGACTGATACCTGAGTGTGCTTGTAATAGAAGTACAAAATCGTTTTGAGATATTATTCTGAAGAATTGGTAAATATGCAACAGATGATCCTATCTCTAAAGCCCGAACAGGGAAGGCTATTACACCGCCATTATCTCCCTTAAGTATAGATACTTTTGATCTTACTCTAAACAATGTAAGTGGTATCACGTGATAGTTTTAACAAAAACGTAAAGCAAAACAAAGTACATTGTGTCTTGAATCTCTTTGATAAAAATCCACTCTTCCATTGCTAATAAAATATGAGTTCCCTGCTACTAATGTTGTACAAATCAATTTAATTCGTAAAAATAAATAGGGACATGGATTATAGTACTATCAAAAAAAATCGTTTCTGTGTGGTTACCTGTATCAAACGCATATAAATTAAGAGATTTACTCGTACTGCTGGCGAGAAATATACGTGTTCCAATTATAGCATAACCAACGCCAATATCAGCTAGTGTGATTGGATTTTTTACCTTAATTTCTCGCCAAGAAAGACTAACTTTGAAAGAAGAAGATCAGCTATTTCGAAACATCACTATCTTTTGTTATGTACCTGTATCGAGAACATATATATCTTTAATCCACTCTCCTGAACTACATCCACCAAACATATATATACTATTCCCCAACCTAACCATACAATGTCTACCACGTGGTGATGGCCAACAAGAACCTTTTGTTTTTCTAATCTTAGTCCACGTATATAATCCTGTGTCAAATACCCACAGGTCATTTTTATAGTTTCCATCTTGTGCTCCACCAAATCTGTAGTAAGTATGTTAGCAAAAACAGAACGATAAGATTTGACAAGCTGTGCTGAAAGCGAAAGCATTAATTCTTACAAAAAACTATTGGTTGTTTGATAAGGTTCTTGCGTACAAATAAATATTACGCCCTTTGCAAGCGCATGCATGATACTGCCTTGTTAAAGGATTTCTTGCACCTTGCACAGAAACTTGAGACCATGTTGGTGTCCCTACAAATGATGTGTTACGTGATGTAAAAAAAAAGAAGAAAACGACAAGAAACAAAGCGTGACGTTCGAAAACACGTGATTTATAACCTTACCCCTAACATCTAACATGAACATATGAATACGATTCTTTAAAGCAAAGAGTTAATCACATAGATGCCAGTGGAGCTAATTAAAAGACAAGAGAGTCTTCGTACATATGTTTTTTTCCCAGTTTTACCAAATTGATTTTTTTGTGACATTAGAGTAATAGAACTTCCTCCACCAATAACGAAAATAGCATCTCCCATAGCAGTAGCTGTTGCTCCTTCTATTTGTCCAGGTTTCTTTCCTCTTGCAGCCGTTTTTTGCCAATTCGAAGTAACAACGCCTAGATACTGTTTAAATCATCTAAATACGCGCCCTTTAAGCGGTTTTCTGGTACAGCGTACTTTTCAGAGTAGTTTTTCCAACTTCTGTTTTATTGGCGGTTTTTGGACTGCTACTGCTTGTCTTCGCGAGGATTAGGCGATATACAGTGCCTAGCGGTGTGAAAAAGTAGTTTACATTGTTGATTGAAGCGCAAGGATGCCCGCCAGATAGTAAGCTCCCGCCTGCGTCACATATAGGACCAGCAAGCTCTTCCATTTGCATAGAAGCTGCTTCACACTTATTTCTGTGAAACAAAACCGCTCACTTAAACTGAACCGTTTTTAGGTACAAATATGCCTGCCGAACGAACTAATGGTATTTCTTTTTACTGCACTAGTAATGATGATTTTAAATGGACTCATGCAAGAAAATTCTACGCACTTTATGTCAGAATCTTCAACTTGAACCAAATTCAGCCCTTGCCCCTTTATCTCTTACTGTCAAAGTATTAAAATAGCGGCAGCGAGACCACCTGCAAAAGTTTTGTTGCCAAAGAACAAAACCCATACCAAAGTGGATTCCAAATCAGGATCTCGATTTGTTTTAATATAGACGTACTTGCGTTTTGTGAAACATTCAAAAAAAATCACGTGATAAGAGTAATTTTGAACTGAAGTTTGACCAAGTAAAAGAGACAATTCACGATACGATGAAGGCTCTTGGCTTATTATTTATTGTAACCTACGTTATATGCTGTGAAGGTACTTGCGTGTGTCCACAGAGGAGTGAAGAAGAAATCTTTTGTTCTTCCACCGCCGTTGTCACAGTAGAAATCCTCCACGAGTGGCGTTACTTTACGAAGCGATTTTATCCGAACGAACGAAGGTTTAAAGCCAAGGTCATTGATTCTCATAAGTACCCATCTAATATCAACCCAACAGTAGTATCGGTAATAACAGGGTAAGAAGAAAGAAAAACCCAAAAAAGAGCCAAGTTCTACACTTTTTATTTTTTTTGAATATTCACATCATCACCGTAACCTCGCTTTAAACTCACGTGAATCACTCCCTTAGAAACTCAGGAGGTTGCAGAGGTTATGATTTTAAAGTTGGTAAGGCAAGCCATCGAAATAAAACGTTAGCTAGCGTTTGCTGTGGAATCGCTGAAACGTATTAATATTGTTGTCTGAATAATAACCTTCTACAAAACTAGGTTTACCTGATCCCAGGAGAAGTAACAAGCGATAGACCAACTACAATAAGAGTAACGAACTGTGATATGTATGGATTCTGCAACGTACCGAGAACAACTTGTCAAGGGCCTCCTCGACGATGTCGTAACAACTGCTTCTTTCCAGGATATCTTTGTCCGCTTGGATGTAATCGATGTGCTATTATTCCCAGGACTTGTCAGAATTGTAAATACGGGATTTGCTGCGATAATAGAAGATGTAAAAGAAAATCTGTTAGAAAATGTACTCAAGGTTGTGTTAATAGGGGATGTTGTAATACTATATGTGTACCGTCGTGGGCACGATGAATTCATATTGTGCTTCAAAAATAAAAATAAAAATTGACCCAAACGCTCCACGTGTTTTATTTACTTCAACAATAGTGGAGGTACTACATGATACATCCATCAACACCATCTATTAAAAAACTACACAAAGTAGGCACTACACCTAGATGAAATTGGCAATTATGGTGTGTTGTTCTCTGTTTATGTTGAGTTGAATCTGCCGGCGGATTGGACAGCCGAATATGCGTTCACAGTGGTTCTCAACGCAATAGACTCAAGAATATAATTTACTAAGGTACATTTATTGGCCGTGCATAATACATGGTTGTACAGGACAGTTCGTTTTTTCAAAAAAAACGTAACAATGATTAGTTTTCTATCTTTAAAAATCGAAGATGGACTTTTTCTCTTCCTTTTTTACAACGACTGTAGGTGCGTCTGATTTGAATAAGTCCTCTTCATCTGATAAATCATCAAATAATCTGTTTATTACCTAATAATAAGATAAGCATGTCAATGGTTTGTAATTCAGAAAAAGAAAGCAAAAAAAAAAATAAGGATGAATCAAAGTACCTTTGGTTTGGCTTCTGTCTTCTGCTTTGAAACGCCTAACCAATCATCCATGTCATCATCACTCTCTTCTTTTAAAGCAGGTGCTTTTTCGGCTTCTGTATCCCAAGAATCAACGGAAACAGGCTTAGATGGTTTGGTTTCTTCCACAAATATATCATCTTTTGATTTGGGTTTTTCAACGACCTAGCATCGCCATCAGTCTCAATAAATCAAAATGCAAACTGTAAGACTGTAGGTATATTATCTTACCGTTGTAGAGAATTCGTCGTCTCCATTTGGAGTATTGAACCTAGTCAAACATGAGATGTTAAAAACCAAACAAGAAAAAAAAATTGCGTACAAATCGACATCTTCTGTTTCTTTAGGCGCTGCTGCAGATATCAAAGCGTCTATCTCATTATCTTCATCGCTACCAAGCAATTCATCTAACTCTCTTTGCTTTCTAGCTTCCTCAGTCTCTCTGACAGCTGTTTCTTCTTTTTCTTTGAGAGCTCTATTTTTTAAAAAATGAGTAAATTACTTACAAGGACTTAGTGATTTCGTACTTTTCTTCCAATGCCTGTATGTCCTTCTGCTCTTTTTCTAGTAACTTCTTTTGTTCCTCAACTTCTTTTTCTTCTTGTGCCTTCTTCTCAGCTAACAGTTTTTGTTCAGCGGCTTGTTTCTTCTGTAACCGTTCTTTCCTTTGTTGTTCACGTTTTGCTTTACGTTCTTCAGCTAAACGGTTCGCCTTAGCTTCAGCATCTTCTTTTGCTGGCGTACTACGTAATGAACATTAGCAAAAAGCGAATAGAACAGAAAGAAGAGAAACCAAAGAAAAAAGACGACTTCAAAAAAAAAAAAAGGACTCGTACGTTTCAAGTGGTCCTTCTTCAATTACTGCAGCGTCAGCTTTTTCTGCAGCAGCACGTGCATCAGCTAGCTTGTTTCTAGCTTCTTCTTGTTGTTTATTTAACTCGTCTTCTTTAGCTTTTCTGACTTGTTCCCTTTCACGTTCTTGTCGTTCTTCCTCTTCAGCAACAGCTCTTCTTTCTTCATCTGCCTCCACTAATTTGGCTAAATCTTCAGCTTCTTTTTTAGCTGCTGCTTCTTTTGCGGCTGCTTCTTTAGCAGCGGCTTCTTTGGCTGCAGCTTCTTTGGCGGCTGCTTCTTTGGCTGCTGCTTCTTTAGCAGCGGCTTCTTTAGCAGCGGCTTCTTTAGCTGCCGCAGCTTCTTTTTGTGCTTTAGCCTTCGCTTCTTGCTTCTTCTTTTGGTCTTCTAATCGCTTTGCTTCAATTTGACGTTTCTCTTCTTCAGCCTTTCGTCTACCCGGCGATAATTCATCTTCAGTAACATCCGTTCCTTTTGCTAAGCTCTCAAAACGAGCAAGAATACTAGCTTTCTTTGAAAGTGCAGGATTTGATTTTTTCGGTTTAACGGCCGCTGGTTTCTTTGCTTGTGCTGGTTTTGGTTTAGCAGGAAGCTGGCGAGATACAGCTAGTATTTAATTAGTCTTTCACAAGAAAAATATTCACTGAGCGCACGTGTAGTAGTTTTTGCAGGTGAAGTTGTAGCTGGTTTTTTTTGAACTGGCTTTTCAGCAACTTTTTCCTTTGGTTTACTACTCCACTCGAAAGTTTTTGGTGTTGATGTTACAACAACTGTTTTCTAAATACCTTTAGTAAGCACAAAGCACCACAGACAAAAAAGTAGCTTTCAAGCCAATAGGCAACATTAAATGTCGTACCTCTTTTTCTGCTATTTGCTCCCACTTGGATACCAAACTAGCTTTTTTAGAAACAGTCCTCTTTACTGGCTCGCGTGCTACTGGTTTTTTAGTAGCAGGTTTAGGTTCAGCGGGTTTTTGTGATACAGGCTTTTGAGCAACTGGTTTAGGTTGAGCGGTTTTCTGTGCTACAGGCTTTTGAGCAACTGGTTTTGGTTGAGCGGTTTTCTGTGCTACAGGCTTTTGTGCCACTGGTTTCGGTTGAGCGGTTTTCTGTACTGCAGCCTTTTGTGCCACTGGCTTTTTAGGAAGTGCACCTAAAAACGGGTTAAACATACTACTTAGTTTAACAACACTACTCACGATTACCAGGACCACGTTTTGGCAATGGTCTCTTAGCGTTTGTGCTCTTTTTAGGAGAGCGTGCAGGACGCCTTCCACCCTTCTTTGGAGAGCGCTTTCTGTTTGCAAATCTTGCTGCACGTTGATCAGCTCTTGATGGCTTTTTCTTGGCTGCTCCTGCGCCAGGTTTTTTGGCAGCAGGTTTATTCATGCGTGGTGGTCCTCTAGATCGCATAGAACCTGCTGAAAAATTATTTGAGTTAATGCACTTTCTAAAACTGTCTCGAACGAGGTTCTTTTTTTTTTGTAGCTACCTGAAGATCCAGATGAGCCGCCTAAGGAATTAAACGTGCTGACCAGACCAAGAACAGAGCTGTATCGACGTGTTAATCCTCTTCTTGGGTTATCTAAATACACAATATATATACAATACATAGATACACAGATAGAAGAAAACAAAGGTACTTTAAGGTTTTTTTGAAAAAAAGAAAAAGTCAAAAATCACGTGATATTTTTAAGACAACATCGAAAAGTTGTATTCGCTTGTAAATTGAGTATAAAATAGGTGTATGTATATAAAAGACAAAATAAAGCAGGGTAAAGCTAAAGCCTTAAAAAAAAGATTTACCATCTTCTTCAGCGTCCTTAGTCGCTGTTGTTGTCGCTGCAGGCTTCGATGTAGCATTACCATTAGTTTTAGGTGTAGTTGTTTTTGCCACTGGTTTAGGTGCTGCTGCTTCTTTTGTCTTTGGAGGCGAACGTTCGACAACCTTTTTAGGTTCTTCTTGTGATCTCGGTTGTGTTGACCATTCGAATGTTTTAGGTGTAGATGTTACTACCTCCGCTTGCTAATGTTTTTATTAATTAAATGACAACACTCGAGAAATTAAAACCCAAAAACACCTACACCACCCACAAAGCACATTTTTTTCTGGAGATTGTTGACGAAAAGAATTACAGTTTTTTATACCCCCTTTTGTATTAGCGTAGAAATGAAGCTATTCTTATTTCTCTTATTTTTTGATGCTTTTTTTTTTGGTGTACCTGTTGTGCCAAGCGCTCGAAACGTGCGGCAAGGGAACTGGCTTTAGCTGACTTCTCACCAGCCGTAGTTGGTGTAGGCTAAGACAGGTGTCAATCATTTATTTTTCGTGTTTTTTGATTCACGAAAATAGAATGCGTGCCTGTGTAGTCTTTTTAGGCTCCGGCGCTTTGTTACCATTACTAGAACGCGGACTGGTCCGTTTGACATTTTTTCTTACTACAGGCCTGCTGGAACTTGAAGGCGCAGCAAAGTTTGTGCCTTTTTAAGCGTGAGTAACGTAATTTAAAGCGTTTTAATACCAGGTTTTGCGATAAATGCTTTTTTTTGCCCTTTTCCTCCCACAAACTTTTTACGTCCAAATCCTTCATCATAGTTTCCTTTAAGCTTGAAAAGCTAAAAAAGAAATTCAGTATTTGTCTCGAAATATGTACTGGAAGTTTCTGTATAAATCACACTTACCTGCTTAAAATGAGGCTTACAATAGAAGTTACCGGCAAGACTGGCGTAATTACCGGCGTTTAAAGTTTTTCTACATTGAGCGCACTTAACACACGTCTACAAAGGATTAAACGACTCTAATGAACGTACTAAGCTATAAGAGAGCGTTTTGTACCTTGTGATAAGCTACTGTTTCGATAACTAGTTTATCCATAGCGTAAACACGCTTGCCGCAGGTTGGACATATTATCTTAGCGACTTTAAACATTTTCTGTCTGCGTTGTCACGCTTTTTTTACCAAAAAATGAATGATTTTTCGATTCAGTATTTTTACATTTACTACCCAAACAAGATGACGTCAGCCTCAAAAATTCTTAACCGTTTTTTTTAGGCATAAACACGTGCGTTGGTAATGTTTATCAAGGTTTTATCCATACACTACCTTTGTCTTTTTCTCAAGTCATCGTAAACACTAGTTCTAAGCGTGAATACCTCTCTTCATTAATTTGGGTCTGTCCAGCAGACTATCATACTGCCTCATGAAAATTCTGTTTTCACGCCTTAATTTCTGACCATCTCTACGAATTGGGCACAATCACCTATTGAAACTCGCTTATACATTGCGTGAACGGACACCAACGTGGACTTTATGCGTATCTACTATGGTCAACTTCTCCATGCTTAACATATCGAGACCAAATAGTTTTCTATCATTATCAACCACAGATAATTCAACGCCACTATCGGCGAATAGCCATAGGTAGGTTCCACCTACTTGTCTATCTATACTAATAAACACTCTATCACATAGGCACTCGAAAGTTCTACTAGCAAAAGGAAGTAATGCTACTAACTTACATGATGATCGTAGGTATCTGTACTGTTCTCAGATTTAAAATAATATGCCATTTATACGTTCATAAGGCCTTGTCTGACAATAGACAACAGATTCTCACTAGCTGAAATACTTTCCACTTTCGCAATACTATTGTGAATGTGTACAATTCCTGTGGATTACGTCACTGTAGCTACCACTTGGTGTTTGCATAAATACCAGGCGAGCGAATTGAAATTACCCCATGTAACTTCGTATTTCTTTAGCATTAGGTCTTGCTTATGTTCGTATGTTTGCTTTTTTGGTAGTCATGACCACTTACCAAAGCGCCACCAAGTGTTTTGAAGCAAGTTTAGCAGCGAATGAAGACAAACTTATTGTTATTTTGGCCTGAGAGACATAAAATGATCTGAAACTTACTGTTCCAAGGCAATCAGAAAAAAGCACACTACCACTTGAACCGTACTAACGAGCAAAACTGATAAAGCTAACGAAAGATTAATGTTCTCAAGACTAAACTAAGATTCAAAGCCCAAGGATGAACAAATGGTTTCCAAAATTACAGTTCATACAATACTTCATCCTAGTAGCTTGCTACAATGCAGGATGTCAGCTAAGCTCACTTTAGCTTTAGAGTCAACTCTTTTCTTTTTTTTTTTTCTTTGAAGAACTCTGTGTGCACAAATCACGTTTATCGCGTACTTGGATAGCTTTTGCTTTGTTCCAGACCAAAAAACCAACGTGGAATGCCTGAAGGCTGTAAATGGAGATTATTGGCTCTCTATCGCGTCGAACCGTATGTCAGAGACAGCTACGCAATATTTATTTTCTGTAGCCTTTTTGCTATCACTCAGTAAACCACTTTCTTCCTACAGCAACAGTATGTTCAGTTTAGCAACCATGGTCAGTTGACTACGCTCCAATCGTCACAACAAAGCGTAAAGTATCAACGCTAGTTTAGTGTCGTTTGTACCACGTGCGTATTACGTCAAGTTTTGCAAAACGCCTCTTAAGAGCTTTTCTAGCGTGGGTAGGCATGTTGGCCCAGATAAAGTGGATGGCAGATTTTAGGCGACTTTCGGGCACGAAAACTCCAGATTGAATTTTGTTTTGAAGGTTCGTACTAGCATTCCTTACAGCTTTTCTTCTCGCCAATGTCCAATTACATACAAACAAACTCTATTCAACAGCCACACCGCTTATCAACCGAAACAAGTGACGTAAGCTATACAAAACTTGATCAAGAAAGTACCGATACGCACGTGAGACACGTGAATGGTAAACAAAAGAGCGAAAGAAGTAAGCACGGAAATTATTTTCTCCACGTTTTTTGTTTTCAAGTTAAGAAACCCTTAGCGCGTAGAAAGTCATGTAGATGTACATGGGATACAGTTATACATTCAGAGCACTTTATGTTTGCGAGAAAACCCAAAAAACATGATACTTCTTGCTGGGGGTAAATTAAACAAGTTTCGGCTTTTTTTGTCTGTACTCACGTGCGCTCACCTTTATTAGGAATATTCGCTTTCAAACGGGTAGATTTTGGGAGTGCAAGCCTGTACAGGTCTTCTTGCTTATATTGCTAATACTAGATGTGGTTATAATTATTGGAGAGATAACAGTAGAACAATACAAAGAAGGCGTTCCAGAGATTAAGCATGACGTAGAACTTCATCATTTAAACATTTCAGAATTATGCTCAAGAGGGTTTAATTTCACGTTACTTGGTAATATAAATAGTACCAATACGCTCACTGACGCTCACGGTGACATAAACAGTACATTCTATATTTTTACCAGCGAGGAAGCAATTTTGGAAGTCGTAGAAGTACGAATGGGTTTTTTTTAGAAGACAACTTTGAAATGTTGACAACATTACAGGCTACAGAGCTTGAGTTTATTGATGAGAGGCTACATATTTTAGAAATAGTACTAGCTATGACATCTAAAGCTATATTAGGCTTATTTGAGGTTCGATCTATGGCTTAAATGAGCGCTAACACTTTTATTTTTAGTTGGAATTGATCTCATTGATATTTGCTTTTGGCATTGATTTTTTCGCCAAGCCACTCTACGTTCTAGACTTTGGTATAGTTACTCTCTCTATACTTTTCAGTGTATTTATATCTGATGCTGTGGGTGCTGTTCTTGTTTTATTCAGGTTATGGAGATTTATACGTATTGTACACGCTGTCTATGCAACAGCTGATGAGAAACGAGAAAAGCAAAAGGTAAAAAACCAATCACGTGACAGAACAAAAAAAAAAAAAATTACTGATATTGAGACTGGCTTTGCCGTTGTTTTTGTGTGAGTTGCATAAAAAGAGTGACATTGCACTTAGTGATGATAGCGAGACATAAAAACAACGGCAAACCGACGAGGCTCGCTTCTTTTTAAAGTTAATTTCGTTTTGTTATAGAAACGGTTCAAGAGGAAACTTGAAGAGTCAGCGGACCACTTAGAAGCTTTAAAAGGTGCACAAAGGGAACTAGAAGAACAAGCCTTGGATATAATAGAAGACTGTAAACGGAAAAGGGCAGAGCTAGATGAATTGAAAGAAGTGCTAGAAAAACAGAAAGCTGAAGTGGAGAATACCAAAATTAAGCTTGAAAAACATAGTGAGGAGTAGTTGATGCACGAAATTGATTGATTTTTTGAAACATCGTTGTTTTTTTTCAATTCTGCCGCATCCTCGATGTAATAACAATAATAATGGCACTTTCTTCTTTCTTTTTCTTTTTCTTCCAGCGTTACTTTTAGTCTACCAAAGAAGGAATATTATGAGAAATCAGACAACAAAGTTAGTGTTTATAACAAAAAGGGTTTATTTAAAAAGAGGGTTGAGTATTTACACCACGAAATTATTACACAATGAGTACATCTTAGAACAAAATAGCAATAAGAGCAATAACCAAGAAGAATAATGGTTGAACGAATGAAACATCACTAGTAGAGGTAGGTGGTTGCATTCTGACATCAGTGGAAGCAGATGTTGCTTGTACTGTTGGAGTAGTAATCTCCAAGACAGACTTCTTTGTAAAACCAGTCCATTGTACTTCAATAGATTCTCTCATTGTCCACCATGTAGCTGGCTCGTTAGGTCCAATGTTGATATCAACATCTGTTGGGTCAACAACACAGCAGTATACACATGGTTTGTCACAATCACCTTGAGGAACCACAACACGTTGACATACTGATGTTGGGTAGTCAGTAAGAGGTGCAGGTGTACCGGTGCTCAATAGTCTTTCACCAGCAGAGAACTTTGTCAAGACAAGGTCATCAATTGGAGGTACACCTTCGCAGGCAACGTTTGTTGGGTTTGTTGAAATAACTTGGAATCTCAAGTTCATTCTATCAGTTCCAAAGAGATAAGTCTTGATGGGATCAGACCAGTCAGATACATAAGATGTAAGTGCAACACCTCCGACAGCAACTTCTTCACGGATATCGTCACAGGATTGGGTACCTTCGATATCGACGTTAAGTTCAGCTGGCTTGGTTGCAAGGTTGATACAGAATTCAGGCCACAAGATACGAGCACCAACATCACATGTGTAGTGGAGGTTGGTAAAGATGTATGAGTATCTATTTGAGAGCATATCACAGTCTTCAAAGAAAACACGGATTCTTTGTGTGCAAACTTGTTCGCCCAAAGTGGTGGTTGGGTTAGTGACATCGTATTGACCAACACACGTGTTTTCAATGGTGTAGTCAACTTCAAGTGGAGATCCAGTAGATTGACGTTGGATTTTACCATCACCAATTTCAATAAGCTCAAAAGGAGCACGGAGACCAGTCTTTACTTCAAATTCCCTGTAAAGATAAAAGTAAGAATATGGTTGTAAAACGTTTTGGTTGAACAAGTACGTACCAAGAACCTGAAGATGCTTGTTGTGTACCGTTTGCATCAAATAGAGGGTCGAGAGAGTACTTCAAGAGTGGAATGACAGCAGCCCATTGTACATCAGGTGGAGCAACGTAGTCAACCGTTACTTCACCGGTGAGGATCCACGGAGTGACAAGAATGATTCTGTGTTCATCACCAGCGAGACGAAAAGCTCTCACTCCGAGAGTATGTGCTTCAATATTGTAGAACCTGTCGACTGAGAACTCGAATTCGTAGATTTTGTAACAAGCACCAGATACACACAGGTCAGGATCACATGCAGGGTTGTTTGGGCTAGCTTCTGCTTGATTGTTTTCGCTGCAGTAGACACGAGTATGACAACCTGCAGAAACGAGATCAGCAACGTTCCACTCAGCTTGATAAGTGGATCTGCAGTTTTCGTTGAAGTTTGGTTCTTGGACTGCCCATGGAGCATCACCACTCATCTTATACGGTGTATAGTCACATATGCGGTCTGGACGCGGGATAGTTGAGTATTTCTCAACAACGTATGGTTTGAATGTGACAGTTGTGTTCTCAGCGTAGTTGGAATAATCATGTACAATGGATTCCTCCCATGGAGTAGTGACCTTTAGAGCTAAGCGACCAGAAGCAAGGGTAGCGTCAACGGTGGTGTCGAATAATGAAGTAAGAGGAGAGACCTTAGATGGAGCACATATACCATTTCCGTTATCGTTAACAGCAGTTTCTGGAATACATTGACCTGAAGAGAAAAAGTTAAGAATGTTACAAGAGAAAGTTGCTTTAACCAAAAAAATTTATGGACGCACCGATGTATGATGGAACATCAAGAGTAGCTAGTTCAGTCTCTAGTTTTGTTTCAATAGCTGCTTGGAAAGCACCATAGTTGTTTGCAACATTCAATACAAAAGAGTCATCTCCAGTTACAATATGGTATTCGAAACACGTGATTATGGAACTGTATCTTTCAACAACAACAGCATTGACATCGTATCCTTCAGATGCAGCAAGGTCTCTTCCGGTAGTTGGTTCAGTGGGATGACATCCATCGCCGGATATATCAATAATGACCTTTGACGGTGTCAAGTTTTGACTTTGGATATATGCTTTGGTGAATTGAACAGATTTAACTAAATTCGCAGAGACTGCTGTCCAGGAGCTGAATGGCCTTGTAGTGAGTGTTCTTAGTTTTTTACCGAAAGCAATAGAATCAGCAGCATTACATAGAACGCTCCAATCTCCATTGAAAGCTGGTTCAAAGTGATTGCTTCCTGAGAAGAACTGGAGGCTGACGTGAGTGCAAACACCAGAATCAGCAATCAAATTTTGAATGGTGTAGGAGAACTCGAAGGCATTAGCGTAACCTGCTATCATTTGATTCCACTCAGTATTGTTGATTGAGTTAGAGTCATCAACAAGAAGGGATAAGACGATATCGCCACTTGGGCCACTAGAGGACACTGCAGAAGCAGAGGATCCCGCTGGAGTGTAGGTAGTGCTTCCATCAGTGAAATCTCCATCAACAGACCAATATAGGGATGGGAAGACAACAGGGTCGTTGATCTTCAAGTTGATAGATTGAACACTTTGAGTAGAAAGGCTGGCACAGTTGGATCCAATGGTACCAGTAGCATTGTAGGATGTATCTCTGATGGTTTCAGAAATATCTTTAGACCAAGCTGTGTGCATGATGCTCAGATCGCAAGAATATAAATCAGCGTATATGTGAGAGTTTTCAGCTCCATCATAAGAGAAGAATGTACCGAAACTAAATGAAAGAAGTTAAGTAAATTAGATTGTTGCCGAGAAACAAAACAATAAAGAATCGAAGTTTGATGATCTTTTTTTTGGCTAACACGTGGTAAAGTACGTACGTTGGTGCGCTGAATTGGTAACGACCAGAAATACGTGGGAAGAAAGCATCACCAACATCACAGTAATCAACACAAGATGTGAGAATAAAGTTGGAGTCACGTTTAACATTTGTTGGGTTTCCAGCGGAACCAATCTTTTTCATCCAACCCCACACAGAGCTTTGCTCAGCAGTAGAACCGAAACCAGTTCCTATTGCAGTAGCATATCCACGAGAAGGCGAAGTCATTTCATCAAAAGCAATGCTAAACGCAACAGTAAGTACAAAGCTATTTTTAGAATACAACAAAGCGCGCACTATGTGATGACAGTTCCAGCAGTGTTTTTACCTTTAAGGTAACCTGAAGCAGATGTGGATTCCCAGGTACGTATGTTTGCTGGATCAGAAGCAGTAGCGCTGGTGGATAGTGGAGAAGAGAGCTTTGAGAACTCAATTGTGTACTTTAAGATATATTGTGAAGCTTGAGAAGGAATCCAATCAAAGTTGGAGTCAGCAGGTCCACCATAAACCATACCGAACACGGTCATGGTAGCTGTTTGGTTATCTGTAGCCAAGTCGTAGTAAGCGCGAACATCGGCATATTTTGTTCCCAAAACGGAATAGTCGCAAGAGAAAGAAGCAGGTTCTGCACCCGATACTGTTGAGAAGATGTCATCCATGCGGATGCAAATTTGTTCATTTGCTTGGTTTCCAAGTGTTGTACCACTAGTTTTAGTCAGATACAAGTCGGGTTATCCACAATTAGCCGAAAAGAAGATCAAAAGCTATGTAAGAGCGTACATTGCGTCTTCTACGCGGTAAACACCGGCAAGGTCTGGTGTGAAGGTACCACCATGTTGGCAGTAGCCGTCTTTACCTGCAAAGGCAAGTGCTATTATAGCACAAAGAACAACAACTAGTGGTTTGTAAGGTTACTGGTAATTAACCACAAAACAATATTGCAAGCGCTGATTATTAGTACTACGTACATTTTATCATTTGTTGGGGTTGTCGTGTACTTTTTAAGATAACGATTTGGGCATCTTCGGGATTTTGTGGGTCAAAGCCCTTTAATTGTTCACGTGAATTTTATGCATAAATAGCTTATATGATACTTTATACGCGTATATTGTACTTGTTAGAAGTCAGTTAGTATGTTTTTAATTAGTTACAGAGTTTTTCTTAAAAAACCAAAGCGCGAAACAAAAAACTACAAAATTCAGAAAAAACTTGTTAACCCGGATTGTAAACTTCAAACTACATATTATTCACACTTGTCAGTACTAAACACGGGATCAAATAGTACTCCCGTCTGTGCTACAAAACCTACCAAAAGCAAAGAGGCATATTTTTGTTTAAATTCAAGGTCACGTGAAAGTGATGTAACAATCGAGTTGCACGAACGTACCTTCGGGTAAACTAAAACAACGTCATCCAACACATACCCTCGAAGGCCTCTAAGCAACATTTCAAAGCTTGCAAACGTTTCTAATCCACTACCAAATTCTACTTGACTTTGTTGAAAAATCACTGGTAGCAACGCTCAAACTATACGAAAAAATATAGCGTATGACGCACGAGCCACTAGAAATACTAGCTTTACGTACTTGGTAAGGATGTAATTAATGTGAGCGCCAAGCCTGAAGAGAAATATTAAAACCACAAATTTGACACTTCATTGTAGCAAGCTTTTTTGTCGCTTTGCTAACGTGGTTGTATTGATACCTTACGTACTGTATTTTATGTTTCGGTTGGTTATAGTGTAGCATTTAGTCTTAGTAAGTTTCAAACAGCTTTGCGCGTATGGGTGCGTGTAATAACATACGCTAGTTGAGCAAGTGAAAGTACACGCTCTAAAACGTCTTTTTTTACTTCAGTTGGCCGTAAATAGTCAGTATGCTGATTTAATGTTGTAGTTTGTACTGCCCAAAAAGTTCTTAATGCCACAGACCGTATACTAAACGTGACGGCAGCAGAAGTAAAGCGTCAAAATGTCAGACGTTAAGTCATAGCACACAGTCTACTTGCGAACAGTGTAAAAATGAAATTAGGGTCGAAGAGACGTGGTACTACACATCCACAATCAACTGGTTCAAGGAGATATAGTTCTCATGGTATTTTGATTTAATATTCGTTTACATGCCTAAATAATGATCTAATAGAACCCACGTATAGCCACAACAGGTTTTCTGACCCCGAACCTAAAAAGAGTAGAGTTTATGAAGCTAGAGGTCAACCTGGAGACCCAGGAGCTCCACCAGGCGCCACATCACTTGTTGGTGGTGCCGGAAGCTATGCCAAGTACTTTGCTTTGTTCTGTATTGTAGTTGTACTTGCGCTTTGGATTACTGTTAAATTACAATCTACAGATGACATGGACATATCTGATGAACGTACGTCAAAATGCCACGTTGTTTTTAAAAAAACTCAGTTTACAAACAAACAATCAATGCGTCTTGTCTCATTACGCGCGTAGAAACGGTTCCAGATAATTCCAAAACGCTAGATCCAGTTAATTTGCCAGATGTAAACAAACAAGATCCCAACAAAGACTTAATGTATGATGACACGTACCCTGATGATATTGAAGACGATGGGGACGGAGAGACTGCAGCAGACACAGAAAAACCAGAAACAATTGGAGAAGACGACACAACGAGCGACGAAGACAATGACAGCTTAGGATTAACGGACAATGATAAACAAGAAACACTGAAACCAACTGAAGAAGAAACAAAGAGTGCTACAACAGTTGCTGAGGAACAAAATGAGGGAGATCCTAAAAGCGAGAAACCAACTGAAAAAGAAACAAAGAGTGCTACAACAGCTGCTGAGGAACAAAATAAAGGAGATCCTGAAAGCGCGAAACCAACAGATCGTGCAGACGTTACTGCAGCTGTTACAACAGTAAAAAGCGAGGAGGAGACACCAAAACCAACTGATGCTAAAAAAGAAGATGGAAAGAAAGAGAAGTCTGAGTCTACTGCTGTTAGTAATGAAAAAGATGATAATAAGTCAGTGACCAAAGTTGATGACGAAAATGTAACAAAAGAACAAGCCGTTGACACTGAGAAACTCACTGGTGAGAATACAGCGGCAGAGATATCCAAAGATGTTGATGTTGACACTGAGAAACTCACTGGTGAGAGTACAGTGGCAGAGATATCGAAAGATGTTGATGTAGACGACACCAAGAAACCTGATGAGAGTGCAACGGAAGAGAAGTCAAAAGACGTTAATGTTGACCCTGAGAAACTCGGTGGTGAGAATACAGCAGAGATACCGAAAGACAATGATGTAGGCGACACCAAGAAGCCTGGTGAGAGTGCAACTGCAGAGAAATCAAAAGACGTTGATGTAGGTGACACCAAGAAAGTCGATAGTGAGAGTAGCGACATACCTACAAACAGTATTGGTACGAACAAAAGCGGTAATGAAGAGAGTATAACTACCATAGACGGCGAGAATACATCTATAAATAACGACAAGGAAGTTACAGATAAGAAACTTGAAGGCGAAGAAACCAAGGAAAATAAGGATACTACCAAAGAATCTACGAAACCAGAAGAGAAAATACCTGACAACAAGGGGTCTAAAGAAACAACAAAAAATGAAGAAAATGCTGGTAACGGAGGAAATTCTAATGAAGACAAACCAAACACCACCGATAACGAGAAGAATGATTCTAAACGCAGACGCACTGAACCTGAACCTGGACACGCTGAAGCTTATAGCTTCAAAAAAAGTACGTCGAGTTTTTGTAATTTTTTTTTATTTTTTGCTGTTCCACGTGCGCTTTACTAATCTTTTATAATCTATAGTGGATACAACTGAAAATGCTCGAGACTTTTTACGTATTCTTACATGGAACATTGAGAAAGGGTGCGTGTAAAACATAATTTCGAAAAAAAAATCCGAAAAAAAAAAAATTATTTTTCTTTGGACCTGTTGGGACAGAGTCGGATGAGAATAAGTGTTACCTCTTCTACGATTTTTGATACTTATTTCTGCCTAAAACTAATTTCCTAGTTGCCCTTGCTGCGGTTTTATCAACATTTCACTATTTTTAAATGTTTTTTTTTTTGTTTTGACTTTGAAAAAGTTGTATGTAACTTACTTGTTTGATAGATACCAAGACCGCCTCTCAAAGATCATTTCAACGTTGTCTAAACTTTCTCCAGACATTTTACTTTTGACTGGTGTCGATTGGGACTGTGAAAGAACAACAACAAGAAAAAGCGAACTAAGTGGTGATATTGCATCAATTCTAGCTGTTTCTCTACGTCTACAACACCGAACCTTTCAAACTTCGTTTGTTGAGTTATGGTCTAAAGAACGTGAGGCTAACATGCAAGGTGGCGGCGTTCACGGAAATGGTAAGTTCCACGGCAACATTTTCTTCATTTTGTAAGTTAAGCTCACTGTTATTTTTTTAAGTCATCCTATCTCGGTATCCTGTTGCAGATGTTCGTTCTGGTATCTATAAAGAAACACCAAAAGTTTGGACAAAAGATAATCAACAACCTAGAAAAGGTGGTCGCGGTTTCCTTGGACAAACTATAGACACACCTTTCGGTAATATCACAGTTGTTGTGTACGCTTCTTTTTTTTTCTTTTTTTGTTCTTTTTTGTGACAAATGTCATTTGCTAATGATGTCTACGTTCAGTACTCAATTGGAGAAGTATGCTACTAAAGACCAACGTGTATTGCAGTTTAAAGAGTTATCTCGCCACTTTGGAAATGATACAGCTCCAACAAAAATACATGAACACACTAAAGGTTACCCGATAATAATCGGTGGTGACTTTAACACTTGGTCTTATAATATAAATGAGGATGATAAAAAGAAGAGTGAAGTTGTAGAGGCTTTAAGATGGAAGAAGGATATTATACCCAACATGCCTGGCATGTCATTAGAGGTAAGCACAATAGCGTTTTATTCATTCAAAGAAAAAAAAAACTTGATCAAAGTTTTTGACTTTTGATTTTATAGGATCCTTTCCCAGCTACTGCTGCTACGTCGTATGCCGAATATAAAAATACAGATGCTGATAAAGTAGACTGGCTCCTTATTGATAAAAGATTCGAAGTCACCTATCAGATGCTCGCTGAAGAGGATGAAGTGTTTACTGACAATTTCGAAAACAGACTTTCAGATCATTTGTGGATGTATGTTGACGTTTCTAAGTCATAATGTACCACTGCAGCCTATATATGAAACCTAAAAAAGACCAAGCGCCAAGGAGTAGTCGCGTACATTTCTTTGTAAATACGAAAGCACCTTGTAAATGTAGATAGTAAAACAACTTTAAAACAAACGTTGCTCTTGTAGAATTCTATCAGTAGTTTTGTTGTTTTCTGAAAACTGTTCAGTTTAAACCACAAGTGAAGGCATGAATAGATAGTATACGTTAACTTAGGTCATTGAGACGTTATCTTAGGTATTATTTGGCAAGTTTCAAACACCTCATCATTTGTACCAAGAGGTTTTTGTACAATTTGATATTGCAAAAAAATAATATGCTAATAAAAGAGCAAAAAGTGGCTCTAGAGCCCAAAAATGGTATCGGTTCTTGTTTGTAAGATCCATTTAAACGTATTACATGAACATGAGCATGATACGGGAAGCGTTCGGGTTACGCTAGTCCGAAGTTTGTGTGGTCGTAAAAACACAAATTGATTGTACGTTCACAATATCCTACGCACAAGGTACCAAATTAACGTACCAATGACAACTTTCATAAGGACCGAAAATAAAACATGCAAGAGCCGCTTTAAATTCCTCCGACCCGAAACTACTTATCAAACAGCTGACTCGGGTAACATTTTCGCCATAAAGTGACGGATATGGAGCGTGTTTGCCAATTCAGTACCATTTGCCTTAATCGGCCGATAAATTTCCCTATAACACAACACCCACAACCACTCCCGATACTCACTCAATACAAACTTCAAAACACTCACACGAAATGATATCAACCGGAAAACTCCTTATCGTAGTTTTCGCCCTATGTGCACTTGTATCGCTTGTGTCAGCTCACGGACGCCTTGAAGTTCCTAAGACAAGAGATATGCAACACAACGTTGCGTACCACAGACAAAAGGCGCCTGTAAGGTTATCCAATGGACGTTTCACGTCTGAGCACAGATGCAGAGACTTGTCCTTCATGGGAACTACCGCAACATACCAAGCCGGAAGAACATATGCTGCAAAGGTCGATATCGAAGCAGCTCACCCTGGTGATTGCTCTTTCTACCTTTCTTTCGATAATGAAAAGACATGGGCTCGTGTAAACTACGTCAAAGATTGCCAAAAACCAAGCCAAAATTTTGTCATCCCTTCGTGGGCTCCTAACGGTAACGCTGTCCTTCGTTATGAATGGAATGCTTTGCAACAAGTCACAGCTGTTGAGTACTACGTACAATGCGCTGATATCAAGATCACTGGCGGAAGAAACGGCGGTGTAAGCTTTAGCCCTGTTGTACGCATACCTGGACATCTTCCTACGGATCCAAGCAAGTACAGGAAAATCTACAACCCAAACACCCCACAGTTTCATGCTGGTCCTAAACTAGCTACATTTGGCGGTGCCGGAAACAATGGTGGAAACAACAACGGCGGAAACACCCCTCCACCTCCTCCACCACCTCCTCCAATGAACACCAACAATAACAACAACAACAACAACAACAACAACAACAACAATAACAATAACAATAACAACAACGGCGGAAACCTTCCTACATTACGTGCCCCTGGTAACATTGCTGTCGAGCACTTCACTTCCTTTAAAGATCATACACAAGGCAATGAAGGTACGACGCACATTTTTTTTTTAGTTTGTTTTATTTTTAGATTGTTCTTTATTCTTACTTACTTTCGAACAAGGTGGTGCAAACTGCGCTCCAAAGAACACTGGTAGCGAGAGAGCTGATCTACAACTTAACAATGGCAAATGTAACCTTGGATGGATACAATCTGGTGAATGGGTCAGCTACGAAGTTGACTTTCAACCTGGCACATACGATGTTGAATTTCAGGTCGCATCTGCCAGAGACGGTACCCACGCTTTCCGAGTAACCGTTGATGGTAAATCAGCTCAATTCTCCTTTGGTTCCACTGGAGGTACGTATTTTATTGCTTTGTTCTGACAACACGTGATACTAATACTACAATGCAGGTTGGCAACGCTACATAAGTCCAAGGGAGTTCCTTGGAAATGTCGCTGATGGCGTGCAAACGGTTACTGTCGAAATGTTGTCAAAAGATTTCAACATTCGCGGCTTCAAGTTCATCAAAAGCGTCAAAGGTGGTAACAATGGCGGTAACAACGGTGGTAACAACGGAAACAACTGCCCAGGCAAACGTGACCTTTCCTCGTACGTTTATTATTTGCGTATTTATTATACATCGCTGACTTCTCTGTTTAGCGGTTTGAGTAACGCTATGATTGTCAACCAACCAACTGATATTACAAGAGGTTCTAAATATAACTTGGCTGTTCAATACAAGGCTGTCGAAGACAGTGTCATTCAAGTAATTATGTGGAACAACTGGAATCCTATCACTACAGGTTTCGCACATGTCTCTGCTGGTGTCAGCATGACCAACGTCTCTATTGCTGTACCTACCAATGCTGTACCTACAGGTCACTTTTTCACAACAAAAGTATTTCCAAGAAGTCTCTGGGAAGAGATTGCTACTACTAACTTGGTCCAAGTTAATTAAATTGTCACGTGATCATATGTGATTTTATCTGTCAGTAAATAAACTTCTTTCACGAAAATTTGTTGAACTGCTTGTTTACGTTTTTCTAACTTCTTTGCTTTCTAATTTTATATTTGTAAGGATAGTTCCTTTACGCTGTCACAATGAAGCACAAGGTTTGCCTATTTGTTTGTTGGCATTTTTTCAAGAAAGCAGTTGAGGCCGGCTTAACTGCCCGGTGAATGCAGCTTCTCTTCAGCATATCTTTTATTTTACACCTTTAGGTTATCTCTACACTCTCCAGAGCCCTTTACGCCCATGACGGGCCCAAAGCACTCCTGTGCACACAGTTTAATGCTATAGCTCTGTTTGACATGCTAAAGTACTTTTAGTCACACCGCTGGCCTTTCTTTTGTATTTCGTTGGTAATCTGATTTAATTCTCTATTCTGCTTTTACACGCTAAAATCAACTACACTAACTCGATTTTACCTTTCTCACTGCTTTTTAGCAACAAACTAACTTCCTAAAGGAACACCTCACTATTTCTACGTCTATGGCCATTGAACATGCTTGTAACTCAAACATTATTAGCAGGTAATGAAACTAGATGTCAATGAAGATAGCAAGGTCAGATTTTTGAAATAATTTTTTTTTTTTTTTTTTTTTTTTTTTTTTGGTACTTCCTTTTCGTATAATCACGTGCGCAATGAATATGTTTCCACAAGTGTAGATAGCTTTGCTATGAGGAACATTTCTTTTTTAGCTGGGACTGGACCATTTCTATATGCACTTGAGCAATACAGTAATTAAACAGATAGCAACAAATTGTCCATGAAAACGTTAACCTCAGAACCATAATCAAATTGCTGACCATTAATAGAACATATGCATATGCCGGACGACAAGTTTTATTTTCATCTGTATGATTGGTCCTGTTCCATGACATGATGTCCTCCTGTAACTTTCTGTACACGCATGTCAATCTGTAAGTCGTCTTCCATGTAAACCCCCCTATATGTAATAAAGTAGGCGCTAGCGCGCTGCCTCTTGTTCTAAAAAAAAAATTTTTCAAGAAAGCAGTTGTATATCATTGTAAGGTGACACTTGACACATTGCACTTTTAGTTCGGACACAAGTTTTCTGTCTTTTTTCTGTTTAGCAGTGGCTTAAAGTCGGCCATTTGCTAGTTTTGAAAGAATATTGAATGTACAAACGATACTGCACGACAAAACAATATCTGACTTGCCTCTTTTCAGTACGTGAAAATAAATTTAATAACATGTCAAGTTTTCAACATATTTTCGAATAAATTCTTAGAATAACTTACTTGTATCAGTTACAAGTTCAATAATTAAGTAATCAAAGCATTATGAACATAGAAGACAATACCATTCTTCCCAACGAGATGTGGTTACATATCGCCTGTAATTTATCGTTGCCTTCATTTTGCGCTCTACATCAAACAAGCATTTCTCTCTTATTCTATGCTTCAAAGACTTATCTCAAGGTTTCTGGACAGAACAGCTACGTAGTGTTGCCAATATTGATGTTGATACCTTCAACGACATGATAGAAAGTCCTACACGATATATTAAAATCCCTATGTCCAGAATATCATACAACCCACTAAAACCAAAGTTTTATAAACTCCACCAGAAGCCTGGCTGCAAGACACCAAAATTTACAAGTGACATGAAGAAACTATTCATGGCTTTTCGTATTGGCCCAGCAATTATGCGCCACCTTCAAGCACAAATACTGAAGGAATCTGATACCCACCGGGGATACAGGATTGACTCTGTAGAGAGTAATTTAGCTGGTCCTTTTGAATACGAAATAGATTGGAACAGAAAGCAAATTACTTTTGGCAAGGTTTCTGCTGTTTTTGGCATCTACGGCGGTTCATTTGGTTTTAATGCATGGCATCTATTCGATTCATTTACATGCGATTTGAACGCCCTTGAACTTAATGTACTAGTACCCAATAAATAACATTATAAAGTGTAACAGCAAATTACTCCCAAATTTAAACAACCATTGCTAATGACTTACTACGATGAAAACCATAGCACTAGAGTATATGTTATGATGTTAGTAATTGAATGATTTAATGCTTGGTCACGAGGCCAGACTTGTTTGTATTGAAAGTCAATACACAAATAAAACAACACTACAAAAAGAAAGCAAACAAACATTCTGTACACTGCTATCATTTGCGCTATAGCCTCTAGCTGTTAAAGATTGTTTGCCTGACTATTGTGTCTTATTCGCCAACCCTCATTAGTCTCAAACCTCCGTAAAACAGCTTGTGCCGTTAAAAACATTTTCAGAGAAATGTTTTACTCCAGATTGCAAAGGTTTTCACGTTACCTTTTCTAGTTCTCAACAAGCCAGATGGCACTGTAATGCCAGATGTGATACACATCATTAAAAATCCAGCATGCTAATTAATATTAATTGACAATAGTGCCAAGTGTAGAACAGTGAGAAATGCACGAAGAAAGGTTTGCGTTTTGATGATTGTTTTGTTTTGAGCGCTACGCACATCCGTGCACTCTTAATTTCAAGAATTTTAGACCAACAACAAACAGAGATTTTAGCCGATATCTAAGTCGACTGAAGGTTTCGATCCTGTCACTCTTTCTTCTATCATTCACGTGACAGTCACAATGATCTAACCTACAACACGTTCTATCCTACTATGATCACAACTTGAGCTGTGAATAAGTCAACAGGAAAAATAGTTTATAACGTCTTTTGAGTACCAGCGTATTGAATATACCCAAGAAACCCTGAAAATTGCAAGATAGTATTAGCCAATGAAACACTTTTTATGCGTTGCTAATACAATATGCTTGTTGTAATCTACACGCATATGTACCAACAACAGTGTTATTTAGCTTTCTGTACGTTAAGCACAATCATTTAACACTGGGATATTTTTATTTTGGCCAAGAACTTTTGTATTGAATACCTTACGCCCACAGATTCCTACAACGCAAATACTAGCTAAAAGGAAAAGTTTGGACGTCCCTATGAAAACTCATAAAATTTTATTCTCTTGCGCAAAAAATGTCAAATGACAAGCAAATACCGCCGTGTTCGTTGTAGCGATTAAACAAGGTTGTAACGAAACAAAACGAACAAGCGGAAGTTGGTGGTATACCAAATTTGCTTTTGGTGACGACCGAATTGAACATCTTTTCGGAAATCACCCTGTGACATAGTGCTTATTTACGCTCAGATTGCAAATGGAAGGTAAAGGTGCCTGTTTAAGCCGAGTTACCTTATTTATAGCCAAATTGAAACCACACCACACAAATGGCCACATCACTCACAACGGTACCCACTCTTTTCAGTTTGTTGTTGTTGTTGTCTCTAAATTTCGATTTCTAGTGGCCGTACGTTGCAATTACGCTTCTATGCGTATGCGCGATGCTCACACAAGTTAAATCAACATCTAGATCCGATCCTGTGCAAACACACACTTGCGATACAACTTCAAACATCTGGGGTTGTGCCAAGTGGAAACCACACCCAAAGTCTGGGGTACCTATTAGATCACGGTGCCTTGACACCCAACCAGAAGCAATAATGCCTTGGGCACATAAGGTAAAGCGTACAGATGGTATAATACTAGTTGTTGGTACCGAAGAGAGCCCTGCAACGGAGTATGTTCCTGGAGAAATTACAGATGTCCACGTAATAGTAACCGATTACGAAATGAAGTATCGCGGTATTATGCTGTATGCTGAAAACAGGTTCGGACGGAAAGTTGGAGAATGGATTCTTGATGCAGGAAGAACAGGTACGATTTTATTCGTAAACACTGGGTTAACACAAAACGCGTTGCAACCAAAAGCATCAAATTTTCTTTTTTGAGACTGCCAAAAAAACACTTCACATTCTAAACTCGGCAGTGACTTAATTCTGATGGGTTTTTTGCGTTTCATGGTCTTTAAAAACGACGTATAGAGGTGAAACTAAAACCAATAACATAAACAAATACTTCTTACCTGATTACCATCGTTTTTTTTTATTGGAAATCCTTCAATTTGTTTGCTAACCTTGTTCGTTTTCTTTAGAAAATTGGAAACTTCCTTGGGGTAATACAGGCTTTTGCGGTAACACTCTAATGCACAATGGGGCTTCTATTAAGCCTCTGCATCAGATATTCAAAATCAAACTACCAGCAGGCGAAGGTAAACTCACAATTCGTTGCCTTATAAAGACAGGAGTACCAAACTTGGGTGCTTTCTGGAGACCAAACTTGAGCGGAGATGTTCAACTCGATGAGGCGGCAGAAGCAGATTATACCTATTGGCATATGTCTCAAGTAGGACAATCATGCACTCAAGTTTGTCGTTCTTACGGACAATACTGCCACGAGGGTTCTCTTCATCAGGTCTAAAAAAATATACCAGTTTTTTTGGTATATACCACTTTTATACCACTTTTTTATACCAGTTTTTTATGGTATATACCAAAAAAAGTGGTATATTTTGACCAAAATATACCAAAAAAAGTGGTATATTGACCAAATATACCAACAATATACCAAAAAAAACAGGTATAAAAACAGAAAATATACCACTTTTTTTCACCAGAAAAAAAAAAATATACCACTTTTTTATACCACTTTTTTTAGGTATATACCAGTTATATACCACTTTTTTATACCAGTTTTTCATGGTATATACCACACTTATATACCACTTTATGCTTACTTATAGTACACCTGCAATTCCAGAAAATACACTTTATTTAATACACAGTTTGTGAGTTACAAGTTTTGGACAATGTCCACTACAGTTACATTACTATGGGCGTCTGGAAAATTCGTCCATCTCCATGAGCTTGCTGTACCTACTGTAAAAACATGCTGCACACCTAATGAAAGTGGTCCCACCTGAATCCATCAATTACTAAGGCCTACGGAGGTCGGTTAATGTATATCAAACGAAAATAAAATAAAACTTTGTCTGGTACCCACGAACGTCTGTATAATACCTGCAATATAGTTTCCTCAATGTTGGTACTGGAATCAGGTCCTGCGGTTCGAATGAGCTTGGTTTGGTTAGATTCTATGATATACTAAGGTCCCTACGCACCGTTCAATGTATGACGTCCATGATCGTTCAACAAGAAAACCCATTACCAAAAAGCTCCTTAATGACCTTCTTGAAGCATACCATAAAAGTGGTATATACCAATAAAAAGGTGGTATATACCACATACCATAAAAAAGTGGTATATACCACTTTATATACCATTTTTAGAAGGTCTCATTATGTGAATGAAAAGTGGTATATACCACTTCCATATACCACTTTTTTATTCACTTAATTTTTAAAAAAGTGGTATTTCAAAATGGTATATACCAGTTCATATACCATTTTGTTGAAAAAAGTGGTATATACCATAAAAAAACTGGTATATACCACTTTAATTTTTAGACCTGATGGTATTGACAGTGTTTCAAAACTGCTTGCTTTAACAAAAAAACATCACGTTTGTCGTCTTCCTGTTTTGAAAAGATGCACTGGTCTTGGTATTACAAGCAATGTGGAGGGTTTCTGTATGTATGAAGAATCCTCTTGCCCTGCCGAAGCAGGTCTTGATAAAGAAGATCCTTGCGACGTTAAGAGTTTTGACCCAGCAATGGGGTACGAGTTCTTTTCTTTTAAACGTTTTTTAGTCAAGCTTTTTATGTCTTCTTGCTTATCTTGCTACTTAATAAAAACGCTTCTGTAAATGTGTTTCTACACCTGCACCTACCACAATGGCACCAACAGAAGCTCCTACAACAGCAGCACCAACGGAAGAACCAACAAACGGAGCAATTTCCAACACAGTTGGTGCTAGTAAAACAGCTGCTTCAAGCTCCTCACGTGCTACTGGGTAACTAAATGCTTTTAGTATTATTCAACTCTGCATTTATTAACTTTGTTGGTTAGATCAGTCCTTGTCGTTCTTGCTTGCCTGCTCTTTGTAACGACTGGCTCTAAATCGTCAACAAATGGACCATCATTTGCTTTCACTATTCTTTTGGTATCCGCTATCATCTTTGTTGTTTCCCAACTGGTACACAAGGACACAATTGGCTTCTCAGTCAATCAAGAAGAAGTTACGCAAGGTTAGTACAAGTTTTCTATTGGTAAAACTGGATGTTCCATTTCTAGAGTTTCCTTCCTTTTTATCCATTGGGTTCTCTTTTCAACACTTCTCTTCGCATTCTAACTTGTGGAATTAGTACTGAAAGGCCTTGCCCTCCTAAAATCCAGGACGAACCGCACGCTCAAGTCGGACCTGGCCAGAAAGTTCAGCTGGAGTATACCCAAGGTCACGGACTTACATCTTACTTCACAGTCATTGAAGCAGCAAACGTTGATAAAATGAGAGTCCATACTGCAGCTCTCTTTAAGGACTACATAGCGAATGCTCCTCCAGGTTCTGTATCAGAAACACGTGTTCTTCACCGTCTTCTCGGGAACAGAAGGTATAATATCACGTACCAAAGAGAAATCCTTAAAACTGATGACGACTATCTACCACATCCAGAAGCTTTTGGACCATGGGATCCAACACATGCAAAGCTCTATGCTTATTATCCAGGAAATCATACTGATAATGTTATCCAGTACACCAATCCAAAGTACCCTTGGATCCTTGCTCTATACGTTGGTAAGATGTACGCACCACATAGATCAATTGATGTTGATGTAATCGAAATCGGAATGCCAGCAGATGCTGCTCCTGGAAAATACATCATTCAATGGTGGTGGAGTGGATTTATTGACTGCATGGATGTTGAACTTACACCAGCACCTGTTGAACATATATACGGTGTTAAATCAGAATCAAATATTGGTGGATTCAAGTACGTTCTTTGGCTTTGCTTCTTTTTTTTTTTTTTTTACTTGACATTTGTAATAACTTACTGTTTTTTTTAAGGCGTGTTGATCATTGTTGGGCTCCTAAACCTTTGAGATATAGGAACTGGTGTTCAAGAGTTTTTACATCACCACAGTACTGCTTACACTACTGTACAGCAGCAACACAATGCGGTGGTGTTATGGTAATGCCATGGAAAGCAGCAGGAAGGTTTAATGAGACTCATTTCACTGGAAACCTCTGTAATGATACCAAATACGACTGGCTAGAACCAGATGATGGCTTTGAAGTACCAGATTCAGAAGCTTACTTCTGCATACCAGTATCACCAGCCATTCCAAATGATGTCAAAGCACCTTTTGAAACAACAAGCGATCCCGACGATCCAATGTACAAATCAACGTGCTACGTCAGAACATCGGGATATACTTTCCCTGGGTTCGTACCACCGAAAGATCACGGACGTATAGAATGGAAACACGGAGATAAATGTATATCTTGTGCGGATCAACAAGCAAACAAGGATGTTTCAAGATTTCCAAAATGGAACTTCCTTCCAAGCGACGAAGGTTGTGTGAACTGTGATTTGTTGCCTCCTGCTACTCCTACAAAGGGAATAACAGCTGAGCTTGAAGCAGCAAACAGCACCTGTGACGGCGTAGCCGACCTGTGGTATGACGCTGAATCTACTAACTGTACTACTATTGAAAACAGAGAGTGTAACAAGGAGTTGACGTTGACGAGTCGTAATCCAGCCCATGGATTTACTTTTGTAGATGAATGCGCATATCTGGCAGCTATGGATCCAGAATGCACTGATATGATCACTACTACTCCGCACAGCCTTAACTACAAAAGTAAATGGGAAGATGCTGTACATTGTTATTGTGCTACAAACCAAGAATGTTGTGGAGGCTGTAAAGCAATGGCTGTAGAACCAGGATTACATCCTCCTACAAGCAACTTGTATAAGGTAACACAATAAATAAATCAATATTGTATTACGCAATGTGTTTGTCACACAATAAGTATTATTCGGATTGTTCTATTTTCTTGCTACCTTAAATTCGTCACGTGATAATTAGCATTTTATTTCGTTCTAAACGTACTACAATCAGTCAAAATTGTAGGTACTGTATTAAACACACCAAGAGAGTGTGTCCTTTCTAAAGTAGAATTATTAACGTATCTCTGTGCAGAGCTTCTCAATCTCGACAACAAGAAGAGGTAAATCTATTGTAGTAAAATAATCAATCACCTCGACTGATTCATAAGCCAGAATACAGTGATTTGCCTGTGAACGAAAGAGTACTAGCAAGTGCTGACATTCACATCATGGCCTTCAACCAAAGACTTGAGAGACGAGAAATAAAGTCTATCCCAACGAATGTCACAAGTCACATGTTTTTTTGACTGTTTTCACTTCACCAACCACGACAGTAGTCTTTCAACATTGCAAGAAATTCACAAAAAAGTTGTCAACCAAAATACGAAGAGAAAAACAAAGACAAGTTTGTAGAAGTACATTGTGGTTTATTTATTGTTTTTTTTCTTTGTTTTTTTTTTCTTTGCGGATTATTTTACACCTTTGTGTCCATCCATTTTTTCTCGTCTTTGTGAAACTTGAATTAACAAAAACCACCACTACTAACCCAAGAGAGAGAAACTCAATCTTCCCAAAAATCCAAAAAAACAAGCGAAACACAAAATATTTTTTTCGAGAAGTATTTTTTTGTTACTTCAAAATTTCTGAATAAAACCCGTCCAGCTGCTCTAATTCCCTCTTGTGGGGGCAGTCTAAACACGAACACAACGACTCATTATCGTAACTCATCAACTCGCTCTGTACTGTTCGAACAAATGAACGTACTTCATCGCGGGACTCGGAAACGACTCGTCGCATTTTAAATGGGCGTTGGGTGACGGGTAGTGCACGCCAAGCCGCCAGAAAGTTTTGCAAAGCAAAATCAAAATCTGGTACTGACCCAACAGGGTTGTGCGCGAGGGTGACAGACTTTAGAGCTGGCAGAGACTTACCGCCGACAAGCGTGAAGATGCTTGAGCCGGTTTTGGGGTCAAATGGTGAAGCCGTCGGAAAAATTAGAGGCGCTTGTGTGTCGCTTTGTTGGGTAAGTGCTGTAGAGACGGAGGGATTGGCAAGCAACTTCTCAAAAAGTTGTGTGTGCTTCAGTTGCGTAGCTTTAATATCATCTAACGCAGCCAATACATCTTCTGACCTTGCTCTCTTTGTCCCTTTGCGAATAGCGCCAGGATTCTCTATTTGCTCCCTTCTGCGTCGAATCTGCGCCGGTTTAGACACGCTCTTGAAGAGCTCTGTGGTTAGCGTTGCCTCGGTGCCGGCTTGGAGATCAGAGAGGGTTATCTGAACTTTAAAATAACTGTTGTTTAACTGCGAGCTTAAAACGTGTATGCGGCATTCTAAAGTGGAACTACCACTTGGTGTGTTTGCGTGTAGTACGTAGGATAGCGGTTCTTCAGTTATGGAGGGAACTTGACCGTCTTTTGATGTAACCAGGCGACAGGATACGCCCCAACGTTTTTCGCTTTCGTCGCCAGTCGAATCGGCTAATACGAGCCAAAAAGGCGTGCCACGAACCACCCAGTTAATTTTCTGTGTAATACCATTGCTGTTGTGGTTCTCTGCGAACGGCACTTTATAATTGGTTACTTGGATAGTTGAATTCATCGGGAGTGGATGGTGTTGGGGAATAGTAAAAGAATATTCTTTTTGAAAGAACGCGACTAAATATTCTCACTCGTAGAATTTTCGCGCGGTTTTGCGTTCAATTAATCACAACTATTGGCACAGCGCGTGGCAAAAGGTCACAAAGCATGTGGGCTAATGTTTGGCTGGTTGAAGATACACAGTGGTGTGATAATGGTCAATCAAAAAGAAAGCTGCGCTGAAATTTAAACAAAAATCTTCGATTAGGTATTTCGGTTAGTACAAGTAATTATCTTGCTCCGACACGATGCTCACGTGCCTTTTGTTCCACTCTTAACGTGCGACAATAAATGAGCTATGCACTAGCTGCGTTTTTGAGATGTTTATAATAGTGGTGGAGAACATTACGTTCAAAATGAAACAAAACAATGAGGAATCTTTTGGATTTTTTGTCGTGAGGTTCCGCCTCATACGCTTTTGGCGTACTGATTTATAGACATGACATTCTGCAACCAGTAGCGACAGGTAATTAATAGATAAGAGTTGTTTCCATGTGATTTCGTATCGAACATATTCGAAACGGGTAAAACATGTCTTTAGCAAACTAATCTGTGAATGGTTCTTTATTTACACTTTTGTTTCAGTTATTTTTTTCTTGGCTTCTGTCAAATTTATTGACAGTAATTTTTTGTTTGTCGGCATTTTTAGAATAAATTAGCTACCACAACTAATAACATAGCTAATGTAATAGAAAATCCGTATCTGACAGCACTTGATGGAGTATTGTTATCACCTGGAGCAATTGGATTGTTACTATCAATTGGAGGCATTGTAGTAGGTGGGGGAGTGATAGTACCTGCGTCAACAATCTTCATCATTGATCCGAGGTTCGTGTGAGACCAACATTGGTAGTAAATGAGATCAGGTGTTGAAGCGTCTGGTGTGAACTTGAAAGTAACAGGAGAACCAGATTGACAAGATAGAGCGTCAAGTGTTGGAAAGAAGTCATCAAAAGAAGCAATAGCATTGACTTCGTCTTGAGTCTTGTCTGATTTGTACGCGCAGAAGTGACCGGCGTATTCTGGCATTTCGTTTGAGTCAACACCTGCAATGACAGTTTCGGCTTGACGTTGAGCGGCTGAAAGGATAGAACGGCCACCGTTTTTGTCTGTTGTGAAGTAAAGAGGATGGTACTCGGCTGATACTGAAGCGTTGTTACCACCTGCTACAGTAAATGTGTATTCAACACCACGCTAAAGAGAATGTGAGGTTCTGACATTGAAAACTGGGGAAAAAAAAACTGCAAGAAGAGTATTACGTGATTCTGCAAGAGCTTATTATCAAAGCAGAACAAAAAAGCAAAATAATTTTTTGAAGCGTTCTTTTGGAGGAAATTAAATAACGTACTGTAAGCGTAAGAGTTGGTATGAGTACATCGTTGATGTACCATGAAATACCCCAAGCAGGATTTCCAGTGATTGCTCCATATCCTTTAGCTCCTCCACTTGGTCCAATAACGAACTTGAAGTCTGTAGTACTTGCTGGAAGTGATTGCTCAACCCAACCTGGTCCACTAAATAACCAGTTAATAACGAAAGAAAAATAATAGCGTTGGTTTTAGGAAACGTACATGTCGGTTGTTGGAATTTCAACTGGTGCACAGTTTAGTGCTGGAGTACGTCCAAAGTGAAGAGTAGAAGGACCTCTTCTGCTATGAATACGTGGTCTACGGACGTTGGTGTCAATAGGACCCAATGCCCAAACGATTGGTTGATCTGGGTTTGATATGTTGATAGGATTATCATAATTTGGGTCAATGGCAGCGAGTGGTCGCGTATATTTAACAAATAGAATACCGCCGCTAGTAAGCTCGCCGTCTACGTTTGTAACAGCATTTTGGGACATGTTCAACTTAACATCTGGGCAAACACCAGTGTAGGTAGTTGTACCGCCGTTACTAAGAAAAAGTAAGGAACAAGCTTGTTGGTTTTCGTTTATCGTTTTTTTTCTTTTCAAAAGTAACGCACGTGCAAGGTGCTCTTTGAGAAGCAATGAAGTAGTCTTCAGCTTTTGGAGCGTTATTCTCAAATTGAGCCACTACAATATCAGATCCTATCATTTGATCTCCAGGAACAATGCTTGAAGGGATACCGAAAGCCATGTAGTCTTCTGATCCAGCTACACCAGATAGTAAAATATTGACGTTACTTCCGTCAACAGTCCAGTAAACATTGAGTCTGTCATCAAGTGCTTCACAGTTCTCGAAACCCTACAAGGCGAAGTAAGAAATCAATTTTTTAGTTGTCTTTTAAGGTTTTTTGGCTTCACAGCCGCTATTGTTCGCTAGACGTACGTCAGTTATTCTGGGGGTATTAGAACCAGCTGGTGCTGGGTTCAAGTCTGAAGGGATAGCAATTGAACCGAAATCTTGGTTTGCAGATACACACCAAATACCGAAGGCAGCAACGTTGCTGTCAGTTATTTTAGTATCGCCAGGGAACACAATTGTGATATTAACCATGTCCGGGTATGGTCTGCTAGGTAAGCTACCTAGAGATCCGGTTTCATCTGGGATTTTAAAACCACCTCTTGGTCTGGAGAGGGATTCGTACAACCAAAAGAAAGCGTTAAAGTTGCTTGTCCATTTGAAATCTATAAAAACATTAATTAGCGGGAGATCGCGTAACAAGTATCTAGAATCCATAAAAGCGGTACGTACTTTGTAATTTGACAGAGTTTTCGCTCAAAACGATTACTGTGCCAGAAATACCGTATTGCGTTCCGATAATTTCTCCAAGTAGGATTGGGTCTGCGCCATTACCAGGTGCAGCGACTGTATCGGCCGCGTTTGTATAAGATAAAAGAGAAAGTACGCATAGAAGCGCTGTAATTAATACCAACTGTGTCATAGAGTTGCTTCGACACTTGTTTGTCGGAGAAATAATGATTATTCCGCCCAAAACACAATCGATTTTGAGTGGCAAGTTTTCCAATTTTCTCCCTTTGTGACGTTATACTATGCTGTAGCCTTGTAAAACGCGTAGACGATGCATTGTATTGATTATCGTTAGAGGACGTCATCATACGTTACCGCAGATTTTCGTCTAAACGGCGCGTCAAGCACGTCAAAAAAAGTGTATTTTCTGACACTGTTGTGGGAACTGTTGACACTCTGAGCACGGATAACCACTGAAACCCATGTACTAGTTCACATTATGTTTGTACCAAGAAACAGGATTGAATAGTAATTTTACGCTGATTAAAGGGCGTTTAATGAGGTTTTGGTGAAGAAAGGAATAATAGTTCACTATCAACTTTTGGGAAGCCCCACTCGCTATTTTCTACCGTAATATGCAGTTTACAACTCTTTTCCGTCTTCGTATCAATTTTTACGACACTAACGTCGAGTATTGTTGCAGTAGAGTAATCAAGTAGCATAACATCTTCTTCGAGGCGTGGAATGGCATTTTTTTTTGAACGTGACGTTTCATCCTGCGAAAATCGATTTTTGTCGTTTGTCACATTTCTCCAAAAAAGTGTATCGCCAGCACAAGGTAGAATCGGTAGTTCTGCATCATTTTTCATCCGTACAATACAAACGGATATTTTTATACTCTCCACTATCCCCAAACTGCTTGCTGCAGCACTTGCAATGGCCTAGAATCAAGATCAACTTTGTCTGCTGACACTAGTGATTTTTTTCAAATGTACTCTTAGTATATCCTTCTTAACGGCTTCCTCTGGGATCCCATACCCTATAGCAAGTTTCATCCATGTACCCTAAAAACTTGTGAGATAAAGTTTCAACATGAAATCTTGGTGCACACGTGACCAAACGTACATCACAATTTAGGTTTGGATTGTCCTCTGCTTCGTAAATATTTGCCTTTCCAGGAGTTAACCGTGCCCATAAACATCCAGCTTCGCCATAAGATGCCACATTACGTATATAATGACAATTAGAACAAACTTTTTCTGCCCTACAATTGAATCACTCAGGTAAAGTTGTCTGTTGGTTATTTTTTGTAAAAGAAACATTATGTACGTTCTCCTTGACAAGCCGAGATGAAATAGTATCACGCCTGGTCCTTTTCCTTTAAATATAGATTTTGCAATAGTGTAGTCAGGATGAGAAGGTAGAAAAGGATACTACACTAGGTTAGTTTGTTGATGTTTGTATTTTTTTGTATTCACAAAACTTTACCATAACCCGTGTTACAAATGAGCTCTTCTCTAGGAACAACGCAATATTGTATGCCATGGAAGATACATACGGCATTCTACGATAGTATTAATCATTCTATGTCATAAAAAGACGAATAATAGTTGAGTAGTACATACCGTAAATGAAGCGTTTCTATGCCTTTACTGACAAGCCAGCAAGAAAAAGGCGAGGCTACAGCACCTATAAAATGTTTGCTTTGTGTATGTTGAAGAAATTAAAGATTCATAGAGCATTGAAAAGTAACTTGCAAGTACTGAACAATGAGTCTTTTTTTTGTGGAAAAGAAAAGTACCATGAACATGTCTCCATTTTTTAATAGAAGCGTAGTATGATTTAGGTAAGTATCTATGATGATACACTTCAAGTGAACGTATTGTTACAATTCCAAGAAGAGTAGAAGCGTTACCACACAAATACTTTGTGGCTATATGAACGAGAGTTAGTAGCGACCAAAGGGAACAAATAAATTACCTGAATCGAGTACAACATCAGCACCACATTTCAATGGATTAAAAAATAATGGTGACAGCCACGTGTTATCGACTACAACACACGTGGAAATATCAGATTCGTTTAGTAGCTCAGTTATACGTGGGATATTGGCCACCTAATTGTTATTTAACAAGAAAGGTAAAATGCAGCGGCTATTTCTAATTGGGCTTACCTTTGCGCTTCCGTTTGTTGCACTCTCCAAAAACAACATTGATGCTTCCCTAGCCGCTACAACCTTTTGAATTAAATAATAGTACAGTATTAATCCTAACGAGTAGTACCTTAACAACGCTCTCTACGTTTCTTACATTGACATGCACAATTTTTCTATCGCCAGCTTCTTCAAGAGAGTTAAACAAGTCTTTTGCTCCAGCGTAATGTTCATCAGATACAACGATAGTATCTCCAGGTACTGTGAGGGAAAACAAAACAGCTACAATAACTCAGAGATTAACCCTTTTGTACACGATAAAATAATGGTTATTAAAATTGTTTTCGTTTAATTGATGAAGACAATACTCACCTGACATAGCAGCCATGCCAGATGCAAAGCATAGTGCCGCATTGGATTCATACAGCGTAGCCACTTGCTGTTCCAACAGATCAAAATTTGGGTTATGTGCCCTTGTGTAAGTATAATTTGATTTTCCCTTGTAGAAATATTTTAACTTTTACACTTGTTTACGATTTGTACCTTTGGTTTTTTTACGAAACATGCTGTAAGTGCTATAGAAGGACATACACCGTCGTAAGGTTGATGTTGACGTGGATCTGACAACCTTGGTAGTTGGTTATTTTACAGCATCCTTTAGGTTACGTGTACAGGTCCACGGCACTAGTGACTGCTTGTGTGTGCATTTGTAGCTGTAACGTCTCTAATTTGATCAGCTAATAGCGTTTTTCGCTACACGTCGTACCATCGTCGTTTTTAGCTATTACAAGGTGTTTCAGCCTGCTATAAACGTTGCCAGGGATACCCATCACATTTGGGCTATCCCCGTCGTTGAAGGCGCGAACGAGGTCTGCTCTGGACGTATAGCATTGTTTGCGCAAATTTTCTACCCATTCTTCCACAAATGACTCTTTGTTTATCTGTTGGGCTGCTTCACGCACGAGCGCGCTCAAATCATCCGCCATGTACCAAAACAACGACAAAATGTGACATGTGCGCTTAACAAGTTTTATTTACAATTTTTCGCAATCTACAGACTTGTTGGTGCTCTCAAAACGTGAAAAAGAAGTAGCAGTTTTGACGTTGAAAATAAGTCGATACAAGTCAAAAGTAGAGTGTTAGATCTTGTAAATTGAGTTTATTCGTAACTTGACAAGTGTGGGTGGCGCGCCAATACAAAGTTAGAACCGAAATTCCACAAGTAGAAAGAGCCAAGTCTTACTCTGATGCTGGGTCTCAACGAGGCTTTGTTGTTTCAGTGCACAGTTGTGTTCTGTTTTTTTTTGTTGATTGTTGCTGTTGTAATCACGTGAAAACAACAACCAACCTGACTTGTAGTCAACCTAAATAAGCAGATATTCTCATTTCAATTACTCTAAAGAATCAATCAAGATCAACCATTTTTCATTTGAAATCGTGTACCTTAGGGTGGTTCTCAATCATGTTTGAAAACGTGATTCTCAAACGTGGTAGTTTTAAAGATTCTAACCATTCGAATATACGACCATTGAGTTTAGTTATAGATCAATACCGGATTCAGATCTTCAAGCATTGACAGGTGTATGATATCGACTTATCTAATACCAGAGTAACAGACCAGGTATTAAGGCTTTGGCAGGCGCACAATCAAGTTAGCACATTGTAAATCAATAACAGATTCAGGAAGGTATTCTGGCCAATGAAATCAAGCGAGGTGAACGATTTATTTACTAAAGTAGATGTTTATTTGCTATTGCTATTCTAACGTGTTCTCCTATTTCTATACTAAAAGCAATGCTGTGAAAGCCACTGCAATAGAGAATGCAACTATATGAACTCTACTACCATCAGACGTATTCCCGTTATCGGGTGGAGCTACAAGAGAGGTATCAGAATGTAAAGGGAGGTTAAGGGGGTGGTGAAGGTGCTTCCATTGTAGAATGAAAACCAGGTTCGTTATAAAATGGAACATACCAGTGGTACCAGTAGATGATGACGGCGCTGATGGTGCAATAGGCTCCATCGTCACTGGTGCAATAGGTTCTGTCGTCACTGGCGCAATAGGTTCTGTCGTTACTGGTGCAATAGGTTGTTCTGTCATTACTGGCGCAATAGGTTCCATTGTACAAGGCATATCACATCCAGAAAGAGGGAATGGATCACCTCTACCGTTTCCTGCTGTATTGTAATTACAAGCTATTGTCGCCCAGCCGTCTAAACACACAAAAGAATTAGCCGACAATTGGTTTTTTTTCAATCTTTTGGTTTTTTGTACTTTTTATGTTTATACCGCATCCAAGCTTTGTAGAGGTTGCCCACATGACTTGAGTGTAGTGACCTCCTCCCGTATTACAAGGTGTTGACTCTTCGCTTACCCAACCGTCAAAATGATCTTTGATGGTAAAAAAAGGCCTAACAATCATAAACAAAGTTGATAAACGATTTGCGAATTTTTTTTTTTGATTTGGAAATGTACCAACTTCCTCCTGCTATGTTTTCTCCTACGCTACCTACGCCGCCAACACGTTCAAAATCAGCTTCGCTGTTAGGGTTGTGGCCTGTATTTCCGGCGTCAAGCCAATTTTGAGCCACCGTTTCTAGTTTATCATCCCATGTCATTGCTACAACACAGCGTGATGCTCTGTTCGTATTTGTTTGTAAGTTCATGTAACATTATTTGTCTTACACGTTTTTTCGAAAAAGTTTTGATTTACCTCTTCTCGTTGTGGAGATTGAGAAGCTCTTCGCGTTGTTCTGTTGTTAGAGCAGATAAACAGAGTGTTACTAAAGCGAATAGAACGATACAAACTAAGTTTAGGTTACATCAATAAAGACAGCAGTAATTTATACCTATTGTTAACGTTGACATTGGCGAGCTGCTGTTGGTATGTCACAACTTTTTATTTGTGTATACGCTCACAATATTAATAACCAGAAAAGGGTACTACGCTTGATCGCGGTAGTCCTTATTGTAAACAAGATTACAACGCCGTGACATGCCAACAAGGCAACGCAGATCAAAAATAGTGAAACAGAAGGTGCACGTTTTTTCTGAACGCTTTAATAATACGAAGACAGCGCACAAGATGCGTATTATACCAAAATCAAGCACTTTATATTGTTGAAGTTTGTTTTTGTTGTTCGCAATCACGTGACACAAATCTATTAAACGTGAAAAGTAAAAAATTAACCACAAAAACCTCAGTTAACCAAAAGCAATACTGCATAAGTGTTCTGTACGACTGGATTTTTTGTACAGATATTTAAACAGCTTTATGAATCAGGAATAATTGGTTCTAAAAAAGCGAAGAATGATTATGTTTCTAATTTAGTGGCAACACTATAAGATAACTCCATCTTTATCGCAACAGTCACAAAGCACTCTGGTAATAAATGAGACGTCTTACTTGTGTGACGATAGTTTCAGCAATGGGTACACGTTGTCAACCCACAGATTAAAAAGAATAAAACGTTTATTTCTTTACCTTCTTCTTGTAGTGGTAACCTTGTGCCCACCAATTGCGTACAGATGTCTCGTTTGCTCTCTCTTTTGTATGCTTTTTCTTACGTAATTTCATACCATGTTTAGCAATCTCTCCAAGCAATGCCCTGTGTGAAGTTGTTGCTTTTGGAATTGCTAAAAAATAGTCAGTGAAAAGACTTAAAAAAAGGTTCGTACGTTTTCTTTCGATTACTTCTTGCTCCACAATACGTGACATTGGTGGTGGTGGAGGTGGTGGAGGAGCTTGCAGCTGGGTCTCTATCATATCAATACTGATGACTTTACTGTGTTTGGCGCCAAGAATTTTTGTGTAGAGCAGTTTGGCCTTCTTAAGATGTTCTTTCCTACAATTGTTGTCAAAAAAAAACAAGCTCAAATGTATGATTGTAATAACTTACGCTTCATCTCTTTGTCCGGCTGCTATCTTCATATTACCCAAACGCAAATACACATCTGCTGTCTGAATACTTTCAGCTCCATAGACAGTAGTAACAAGCGATAAACCCTGTAATTAATTAATATTCGCAAAGTTTTGTCCAAAAAATAGTCACGTGAAAGCACTTCTACGTACTTCCAAACCATATTTTTCAGCAGTTTCGAATTGCTCTTGGAATTGATACAACAAAAAGAGGTAGTAAACAGTTTGTGCCACACGACTGTGGAATGAACCTAATTTTTCTCTTCGGATTGCCAATGCGCGAAGTAAGCACTTCTCAGCTTTTTCGAACTCAACTCTTTCAGTGTATAGCGATCCCAATCTGTTCAATGTTCTTGCCGTATTAATGTGCTCACCTAAAGTAGCTTCTTGGACTTTGAGAGCTTTCAGGAACCTCTTTTCAGCTTTGTCACTAGAATACGCTTTTGACGAATCCTTCTTCTTCTAAACAATAAACTGTTAGTGCAGGCTTTGCTTTTGGTTACGAACCGATAGTTCTTCTGGTTTAAGTAAGTAGAAACAACCAAGCTCATAAACAACGTCACTTGTACGAGGATGGTTAGGACCCATCTTATCAATACAAATACGAAGTGCATTTTTGAGAACTTTCTTTGCCTCAACAAACTTTTTGTTTGCCAAGTAATGGCGCCCAAGTTCGATCTAAAAGAGGGTTATAACATGTCAAATGTGATTTAATAGTATAGAATTGACATACTAATACACCAGCCATACTAAAGTGTGATGGACCAAAGGTGTTCTCAATTATTGAGAGAGCCTGTTCGCCACATTTCAATGCCGCAGCACGTTTTTTCAAATGATCATACACAGGAATCAAGTTCTTAAGCGTCTAGAGATAAAAGTATAAGTGACGGCCAAACACATAGATTAGGATTTACTTGCCTGTGCTACACGAGAGTGTGTGCCACCAAGAACTTGTTTTCGGATTCGCAAAGATTCCTCCAGCACCTTTTGTGCTTTGGCATAATTTTGTTGATTAATGTACATAACACCGAGTCTGTTGAGTACAGTTGCAACATCTGGATCATTAGCGCCCTTGTGAAATAACTTAATATAATGATCATCTACCATGTATTTCTTACCTTTTCTTTCTTGTAACGATCAAGTGCTTCAGTGAGCATCTCTTCAGCTTTTTGGAATTGAGCTCGAGCTAATAAAGCCTAGCGTTCACTTAATACCCAATAACTTCTACTCTGTGCTTACCTTTGCAATAGAGTAATCTGTACGCGCAACATCGAGTGGTTGAGAGCTGATAACTGCGTGAGCTCGAGGTAAAACCAAACATCACAAAAAACGAACCTGACTTCGAAATAATGTCTTGCTCGCAAATAGATTTCTTCACATCCTTCGTATTTCGCTATTTCTTCCAAGAAAGAACCTACCTTGTAAAACAACTTGCCAACGATAACATCTAAACCTATGAGTAAGTATACTTCATGGAATACTAAAAAGAGAACCGTTTGGAAAAGAGTCTCCTCTGTTAAGAGATTGTCTATATGCGTCCACAACATCTATAGAAGAATTGGCTTCAATTGCTCTCCAGTAGCGGAATAGATCGTATTTATGCTCTTGAGTAAACAGCTTTACGAATAGCCTACAACACTATTAACGTTGATTCATATTAAGAAGTTTTCAATACCGTAAATTAGTGAGAACATCTTTGAGTTTGAAAAAGTCAGAACACTTTTCGAGTTGCCTAAACAGTCAATCATGTTAATACACATCTTAACAACAAGTACATACCAAGGTATTTCCTCAACTTTGCGCATTGTGATACCTTCTGTGTTCTTTTCAAAGAATACGGCTAACATCTTGTTAGTTGTTTGATTATAAATATTAAGTCCGTACCAAGGTCTTCGTGAACTTGTTTCTTATTTGATTCGTTCTTCATGTAACGTACACCGACAGCACTCCTGATATCTTCGTTAGAGAAGTTAAGTAATCCTCCTGAGTTGAATAGCAAATCTTCAACTACAGAATAAAGCGAAGACCACTCTGATATATCAATGCCTGTCAAACATGTTAACATCTAGTAAACGTTTCCTTTGTTACCTTTAGCAGTTAAGAGTGGGCCAAGTTCATTTTCCAAGTGCAGACCCCGTCTAGAACCCCATATGTACGACTGAAACAATGAGGATTAGATCTTTCTGAGGACTATTACTTACCATAAAGTATTGTACGATTCCCTTTCTCTTTGAGTCATAATCATGTTCTAAGCGCTCGAGTACAATCTCGTATAGCTCACTCGCAGAGGCAGCACGAAGATTTCGACTATAAACGGTCAGTAGGCGAGTAAATCGCAAAATGAAAATCATACCAGATACGTTCGTCTAGCTTTTCAAAGTGACCCCACACAGATATATCTTCAAGTAGAGTCTAGCGAATATGTTTAAAACAGAACAATAAACTTTTGTGTAGATTACCTGTAGGTATCGGGGGATGCCAGTCTGCTTGACTTTTGCAATTTTAAATTCTTGCTCTTCTGATAGCTTCTTGCTGTTCAAATCCAAACACTTTCTAATGAATGCGATCCTATCTGCTTCTTCCAATGGCTCCATATTCAACACTTCATAACCTCTCTTTACTATCGCATTCATAGCTTTTCCTGGCGCTACAGCTAGAATGACACGAACAATAGGTGGAAATTGCATTGGAAACCAAAGCATCTCAGAAGCATTTCCGAAATCATCTAAACGATCTAGACCATCTATAACGATAACCAACCGCTTCCTCTTATTGCCTACAACATGTCAATTATTTCGAAAAAATCGAATGGTTAGCGTACGGTTCAAGGTGCGTTCAAGCCAGTGAGGAAACTCTGCGGTCAAAAGGTCTGGGTTTGAAGGAATATCTTTTGTGAAATCCTGTAATGCGTCTTGCACTTCGTTCATGATTCTGGGGTTCATTAGACTAGTAAAAACGTGTATAGTTTACCTGGTTAGTAAGCTAATATAATTTGAGGACGAGGAAGAACAACTGATATAATGTTCTATTACAATCTCTTCCTGGCGGTGCGCTACGAGGGAATAACAGTTAGCATAGTTTTTTTAACATGCGTATCATCTAATTACCTCTAAATCTTTGAGTCCAATTTGCGAGCAACGCCGATTTACCAAGACCACTCTAAACAACATTAGTATTTGTAATGTATTTTCACGTGTTTAAAATTGATTACCTCTCCAATAACAACAAAAGGAGTAGAAGTATTACTTGATGTATATTTATCTAATAATAAAAAGTATTTTTCTTGAGGTAAATAAACACGTGTCAAACGTCTGCTGTAAGAACGATGTCTGAATTTTTCCTTCTTCAAAGGATCCAATTTTACACCTGAAAGGAATTAGTGAACAACTTAAAAGCTGTCAACGTACCCTCAGGGTAGTGACGGTTGATGTAAGTTGTCAAATGGTCTTCAAGCAACTCTGATAAATGGCTTGGTCTAAAATGATGTGAGCAACTGTAGATGGCCGAAGACGCACCTGTGGTACTCATAGCACGCTGTAGGTCCACCTGATACTTCTTTTTTGAGGCTGTTCAGTTTTTGAAGTTGCTCTCCTCCTTCAGAAACGAACAAAGCTCTGTCCTTCTCAGGTACACTAAAAGAATACAAAGTTAAGGCGTACTTTAAAATACTTGCTTTGCTACGTACGCTTCAACATAATATTCATCTCGTAGATAGAACATACTAGATTTTTCAGGGCCAGTATAGTGGTTACCCAGAATCTAGTAGGAATGAGATGTGAAGTTTAAAAAACTCAAAAATATCAGTACCATTCTCCACTCAATCTCTGTGACTGATCTGTCTTTGTAGTTTCTTATCCATGGGAAATCACGTGCTGCAAGATCGATTGAACGATTCAGTAGTTTATCTTGGGCTGTAGGATTCTGGTAACTCTTGGAAGATAGACACCAGCCATAACGTGCACCGTAGAGTCCCAAAAAGATGTTTGACTTTTGAATTTCACGAAGACACATAAGAAGAGTAGCTGCTTGTTCAGTAGCATTTTCCGTAACGCCCCTATTGATTGGGTTTACAACAAACCTCAAGAAGAAAATTGCGTTCGTACCAACGAAGATCAACGACTGTCAAGAAAGCTTCACGCTCCATGCACTTACGACGTAATTTTGGAATAATATGCTTAACGATTGAATCTCGCTCTGCTTGGAAATCCTATACACTTAAATGAGGGATATAGTAAAGAGTATAGATGTAAAATGACAGTACCTTGAATGGAGAAGATATAAAGATTTTAATCTCTCTATCTGGATCTGCAACTCCTTCGATAACTTTCGACTGATTGTTAGCTACATGCTCAATAGCTCTATTAACATTATTCTGGAATGTTTGTCCGTTGTTGTGCATTAGTGCAGGTTGGGTTTTTGGAAGAGGAGCTACGTATTCGTTCACTTAAGGAAATTAGAATAAATGTATTGTAACTGTACTTACCTTCCATCTCAAGGCCATATTGAGCGCCAGTTTGTATACCAATGGATTTTAACAAGTTGATCTCATTCTGCAATTGAGAAATGCTTCTCATCATATTCTTCACGTGAGATATAGCAACGGGGTCACCAAGTTTAGTAACTGAGTTCCCATCTGAAAATTACACTCAATTATGAACCTAAAATACAAAGACTTCACAAACATACCATAGAACGTGAATAGCACACTGCCACTGTATGTTCTTCCGCCATCTACTGATACTGCTACATGTACTGGTTTAGGCTAAACAATCTCCGTTAGTAAGCTACATCAGGGACACTATTGTCAGGTACCAATATCCGTCTAGAGCGGGTGTCAACTTTAACCTAACCGTTGTACTTGAGTGCTTGAGTAATGACATTAGATAAAAGTACCAGTATATTAGATGAAGCATGCCATTCAACGTCTGTAAAGACATGTTTGCCAAACTTAACTTTTGTGTTTTTCGACGGTTTAAAATTTAAACCGTACAAACTGACGTGGTACACGCCAGATATTGGGCCTTTTGGAGGAACAACAAGGTTCACACAACAAACTAGGGAGTGTCAAATCGTAGTTGTTGTGTTGTTTTTCACCGAAGAGTTGTTTGGTGAGTAAGTCGTACCATTGCTGGTAGATGCGTGTATCTTAGCGATTACTGCCTTTTTCTGTTCTGGCTTTTTGCTTTCTTTCTTTTCATGCGAAAGGAGTGCCTTAGTAACGTATTCAGGCGTAACTGTACTGTTTTAGTCGGTTTAAAGATGTTTGAAACGTACTTATTTGTACGCCAAGCTTTTTGGCACTTGTTATTTTGAATCCACCTTCTTTGAGTGTACGCGCAGGAGTTACAAGGTGAGTGACCTATAACTTGTCAGTTTAATTTTAGCTTTTTGCGTACAGACGATCCAAACACAAGTGCTGTGGTACCACCATGTTTGGTTATTAATTTTGTCAACGTTTGCTGGTCACTCAAGCTAATGTTGTGAAAATTAACAACAGCACCTTCAAAAGGGCGTGAAAGTGACCCGGAGGCCTGTTGGCGTGTTTGAAGGCGCATTACGTTTGCTCAGAAAGTACTAATTGATTGAACTTCGCTTAACGGTTTTTTTCTGGAAATTCGCAATGCCTGACTTAAGTTTTATCCAACACGTAATACGAACCCTCAAAGGTAAAATGTTTGGTTTCATTAACCCTGGCCATGTTTATTTGGCTGAGAATGTAAAAAAAATGTATCACAGCTTTAAATGAAACACGACATGTCTTCATAGTTTCTCACAACGTGGGATAAACTGCCGTCTGTCATTTCATTTACTTTGACTATGTCAAGTGAAGAAAGTTTGAAGGCAGTTGGTGGCACAAATAAAAAGAACAAAGGCAATGTTATAGACGAAAAACAATTTATTATGGTACAGTAATTGATAATAGTCAGAAGCGTTGAGTATTTTGTAAAAATGAATAAATTATTTGAACGTTGCACACCCTGACTTGTAGGTACATACATAAACAGAAAGTTATTGTCCTGAATTAAAAAAAAGAATGATAATACGTACCGCAAAAGAATCAAAAGAGAAATCCAAAGGTGGAACATAAAAATAAAGTAAGTATTTGATAGAAAAAAAAAGAAGCTAAGACATACCGATTGCAAAGCAATCGTAAAAGCAGTGCCATGAGTGAATACCAAGAGGCAATGCCTACAGTACGTGGCAATAGGAATTCCAAGATTGGGTGCCAAGAGGGAACGCCAAGAGTGAGAACATAAATAAAGTTAGCACTTGATTAATAAAAATAAAGTTAGGTAGATACAAAAAACAAAGAAAGGTAAGACGTACCGATTGCAAAGCAATCGAAAGATCATGCCAAAAGTGAGCGCCAAGAGTGAATACCAAGACCAAGTACCTAGAACGTAAGCAAATTGTATAATGTATTTTATTTTTTGGAAGCTATTTCAGGTTATTGAAGAAGAGCTATTTCAAAGAAGTGCTATTTAAAGAAGTGCTAATTTAAGAAGTGCTATAAGATCCTATGACAAAAGGAGTTAGCAACGAAGGCGGCACTAAGTGCTACTGAAAAGCTTTGTCTCGGATGTTGCAAAAATGTCTCTCAGAGAGGGCTTGTTTGTCAGGAAAATTCGCTATGCATGAACTAGCAAGCCCCATCGTCAACTAGGTGTTGTGCAGTGAGGTCTGAGCTAGCAGTAGTGCTAGGTGACAAGTATTTTAGTAACGCTCTCGCACCTCCCCGACCCTACTTTCTAGGTGAAACTCTTATCGCCTCTATTGGAATGTGTCCTGAGCCAAACGGATACTATATTCTAAAGCTCTCTCGTGCCCTGGCTTGCTGAAAGATTGAAGACTATTCGCTACCAATTTTAAGACCTTAGCAGACTTTGTGTTCAGTTGTGTTAGAACAAGGCCTCTATCGAACCACCACATGAGGACAGGTATTGGCTGCTACAAAATAAAAGACTCAGAATCAGTCTGCCCTACTGGTACTACCCTATCCTGCTGCTTTGCCTTTTGACTCGGGTTTATACCGTGTACATCCTAAAACACAAAAGACACGTACAGCAAGTCCAAAATTGCTTCTGATAGACATAACAATTTCTCTGCACTTGCAGTTCCTTGCATTGATTTCTGAAGCCCACATGGATGCTTCAAAGCAAGAAGCCAAGCAGATGTGAGGAAAAAAAGTAGAATTCTAAAGACATGTTCACGTGAAACGTGCTTAAACCCAGTATTGACGTGCCTCTGATTTGTCACAAGATGGATAATTATGCCTGAGTACTTTCTACGCAGAATTAGCGTATAACCAATAACAGTTTTGAAATTTCAATGATACCTGCCCAGTTATCTTTTGAAACTTTCGATATTGTTTATTGCACTTGTGTTGAGCCCAATACAAACAAGCTGGTTACAATGAGCCTTGGTACGGAGTTGCTGGCTATGTGGAAGAGAATTGTATTGAAGTGTTTGAATCCTACTTCACGTGGTATTTGAGTACCAAATAGCACGTGAAGCATGTATAATGAGTCGTTGTTCAAATCCTTGTGCAAGAAAGGGTGGGTGTTAGTTTATCGTTGTTGTTACTGCAACGCGAGGGTTTTCACGTGAGTTTTGTGATTGGAAAAATAGCAAAACAAAACAAATATGTTGCCAAAGAAATTACATTTCTATGGAATAAGTGTAAATATGGTCAATAACGGATTAACAGTCCTATTTTTGTTCGCCGCATAGTATTTAGTTCGTATTCCGCGTTAACTTCTTTGATTTAACTAGCGACAACTACGTCATAAGTGAAAGGCTAGGTAGTGTTTAACTGCCAACGCTACTTTGTGAAAAAAAACTACACGTCATTCTGCAATTTTCACTCTTACGGGTTTAGGGATTGAGGACTGTGGAAAGAAATATTGAAACGCGCTATTCCTACGTTGAAAATCACACAGCTTCAACTGGTATCAGGCTCTACTTCATTCTTTATCGAGCATTTCGAGAAATTTAGTGAATTTTATGTTGCACTTTAACTTACAATTTTGGTGCCATTAGCTTCTGGCCTTCATGCAAGATGTCCAAGACATCAGCATAAATCTCCTTCTTAATAGCAACATAATTATCTCTGTTGGTGTCAATCTTAGCAATCGAGGAGCCAAAAGCAATGCTCTTCTCAACAAGAGAGTCGATATCTGCCACTGCATCTACAATACCTGCTTCTAAAGCTTCTTTTGCATTCCACCTCTTGGCAGTCAATGCCTACAATTTCGTTTTAATACTTATTCTAGTATAATAAATTATAGTACATACCGTTGTGCGTCGAGTGTTTGGTGTAAGCTTCAACAAAAACGCTCTGTAGTCGTGTCAACATGGAAATTGCAAAAAACAAGCTTTTTTAAATGACAAACGTACTTGAACGCAGAGAAAGGTAAAGGAATTGCAGCCTCAGGACAGCACCAAAATCCACGCTTAGTTCTCATCAGCCTATAATCACAAGCCAGGGCTAAGAATGCACCTGCCCCAAAGGCGTGGCCTACACGTGACTATGAGCCTCTACATCAAAAAAAAACAATAAAATGACGAATTCATAACTACTCTCAGGCTATGGTAGTACTAAGCATAAGCGTACCATTAATAGCAGCGACTGTAGGGTATGGGAATACGAGAATCCTGGGATACAGTTAAAAGTTTTTCATTGTTGAACGGGAAATTGACCAATACCAACGATTTTTAGCGCTGAAAAGCCGCGAGGGTTATTTACCTTTCTAGGACTGTCCAAACAACTTTAACAAAGGCGCCCAAGTCCCCATGCTTCGAAAAGTATTCCAAATCGAGCCTATAAGTCGCTGGTGTTAATTTTACGCGTTGGTGTGGTTGTTTAACGCACCCATTAGAGAAAAATTTACCCGCACCAGTGATAACCAATGAACATGGTCCTGGGGCTCTCCCTTGCGTCAGATGTTATGAAAAACGTAGTTTTCCGTACTGTTCAACTCTATCTAACGCAGCGTGTAACTCCTTTACTAAGGTTGGGTTGAAGGCGTTTTTACCTTCGCTGGTGTAAGTTTGCGTTATCAACACGTAACTCACCTCTATTTAACGTAATTACCCATACTCTACCGTCAGCAGCGCTAGTAACTTGAATGGAACCACTCATCGTCGGTTCAACGTTCAAAAGTGTTTTTGTAGCAATTTATCGAATCACTTGTGGTCGCAACTCGTCTTTTGTATTTGTTACAGCACGGTTTGACTATCGCACGCCATGTTACACAAATTAGCGCTAGTTCTCGCTACTCTTGTAGTGTTTACTTCGTGTCAGACTGTAAAGCGATTCGAAATATTTGAGCTAGCTCTCTCTGGCAGTACTTCAGGAAACCCTTTCACGGCACGTTTTTTTTCAAAACAATTTTGATTGCTTCACTTTTACGCCTTGAAAGGGCCAAAATGGTATAAACCGTAAATGAGCAGCAATAAAAAGCTCTCTTTAACACGTGAGCATAAACGTCTTTTCCGAAAAAAAAAAACTGAAAGAAGTTTACTCTAACCTTTCCAACAGTTGAATGTGGAGGTGACATTTACTTTGAAAAGTACCATATCTCTATCAGCCTCCAGGTACCCTACGGCGACAGTGACTGCGTTCTACGATGGCAACAACTTCTGGAAAGTGAGATTCTCTCCTGACACTGAAGGCAAGTCCGCGTAATACAACCATCATTAACAGTGAAAAAGGTACTTGGGATTGGGTTTCAAGCTCAAGTGAATCTTCTTTAAATGGTCACAAAGGAAGCGTAGCTTGTACACCAAAGAATGCCTCAGCTCACGGTGGCGTAATTGTAGACCCGGAGCACAAACATCACTTTATCTACGAAGACGGCACCCGCTACTTTATGATGGGTTATGAAGCAGATTGGCTTTGGGCTCTCGGCCTGCGTGGTGTCAAAACAAACGTAGAGCTCGATAGTTTCGTAAAAATGACGACATCTTACGGATTCAACCAATACTTGGTAAACGTGTATGCGAACTACAGCAATTGGGGAAAGAAAGTCAGTGCTCCTCCACGCGTTGCGCCAACTACTCTTACTCCTTGGGGAGACAATGGAAGACTTGACTACAACAGTATGGATCTAACGTACTTTAACCACTTTGATGAGGTAATGGATACACTCAAAAAGTATGGTGCTGTTTGTCACTTGATGATTACCGTTTGGAATAAAGCTGTACAGTGGCCTGCACATGAAAGTCCTCAAGATGATCTTTTCTGGCGTTATGTCGCAGCTCGTTACGGTGCTTACTCTAATATTATCTTCGACATATCTAAGGTAGGAAAAGCTCAATATTAACCTCTAATTTTTCGTTATATAGGAAGCCAACCGCGAAAAAGATTCGTACTGGGCTACTAGGCTACCACTACTCGCCAAATTGAATGCTCATAAGCGTCTCATAACATCTCACACTCACTGTCCGGACTGGAGCTATTGCGACTTCATTTCAGCTCAAGTACACAACAACTACTACAATAATATTATCGAATCTCGAAAATCGCATAATATTCCTGTTACCAACGTGGAAGTGCGTCAATTATTTAAAACAATCCTGCCTTGTCGCTTATTTCGTTATAGTTTTTGTATGAGCAAGGGCCTATCCCTACTTATGGACAACACAGGTATTCGTATTTTGTTCTTTCCTGTTTTTTTCACACAAAATAATCAGCCCTGCTATTGTGATGCTTCCTGTCATGTGGTCATTGTACATGGCTGGCGGATATGGAGCTTGGTACGTACCCTAGACATACAAGCTAAAGAAAATAAATTAACAATTAATAAAGGTACTACGACGATTCCGCTTGGGATGTTATAACAATGGTACGAAAAAGAAAAATCACGTGATTCTTTTTGTTACTTCGTCACAACTAAAATTTTACGTAGGACGAGACTCCAGGTTACAAGTACTGTAAATTGCTGAAAGAGTTTTTTTCCAACATAAAGTACTGGGAGATGGAACCAAACAACGATTTTGTGAGTGATTATTTGTTCGACGACGTTTTCTCGAACTAATTTTTTTTTAGATTTCTTCCACTTCTGGTGATACCGTGTACGGGCTTGCGAGCACTGGAAAAGAGTATATCGCTTTTGCATCTACTAAAAGCACATTTTCTGTCACATTATCCCATGTACCATCTGCACTCTCAGCCGAATGGTATGATCCTACGACAGGAAATAGAGTGTCTGCTGGTACTTTGGGAAGTGGTACCCACAAAGTCACCCCACCAAGCTCATTTGATCATGAAGCTGTGCTCCATCTACACTAGAATAAAGTGTTCTACATAAAAATTCCAACAATTAAAGCTGCGTAAGTAAAACAGGACAGAGGTTTAGGCTAGTTTTGGCAAAATGTTTCAAATACTCTACCGACCCCAACGCTACCTAGCTTACGTCGTTTGCCAACCGAGCAGTACGCCAAGAAGCATCTCAGCAGCCAATAAAAGAACTTTTATTAGAGTTGCATTATTGGTCTGTTGTGTCGTGTTCAGCGTTGTCCTTTTTACGCGCTTTTGCTACAACAAGCGTTTATTTGGTCTATTTTATTCTTAAGTAGCAATCGCACACGAGAAGTCCTCCATGTCCTCGTTTGTTGTTAGTACAATTGAGGCCATCAGAAAGATGGTAAGTGCCGCTAGAATATCAGGTTGTAACAAAATCTAGGTTTCAGAGGCTGAAAATAACATCGTAGAAGATTTAACCGCTACGGAGTACCATGTTGAGGAAAATGATACAGTTGATACAACAAAGTGCGATTATTAGTTTACATACTTGTGCTAAGCGATAATAGTAGCGGTAAGGTTGCATACAAGGACTATGCGCCTCAAGTATTTCGTCATCTACGAATGTTAAACGGTATTGACCATGAAAGCTTTCTCGTACGTCGTTTGGTAGCTTTCGTGACTTCGCTAACGCGTCCTCAACAGAAATCGTGGGAAGTTCCAAAAGAGGCCGCATTGGAAGGTGACAATGTCGCTAGTCGCTCTGGTTCACGCTTCTTCTTGACAACAGACACAAGGTTCTTTTTTAAAACTCTCATTCATGACGAAGTTGGTACTTTACTTCATATGCTACCTCAATATGTGCAAGTGCGTCAAGGAGCTCTTTTATAATGTTTTGTTCGCAAAAAAAATAACTTTTGTCAGCACCTCGAAAAGTACAAAAAATCGTTTATGATGCGCATATACGCATTAAACCGCATTGAGATTGAAGGAGAAAAGGTCTGGGTTATTGTGATGGGCAACTTACTTCCTAAAGTCAAGGTACTACATACATCTGCTACACGTAGCGCTGACACTATGCCAGACAAAAGAGAAATACGACTTAAAAGTAAGAGCTCCTTCTTTTCACTTTAATTTCAACAAGCTCCTAGGGTCGTAAGCCAAAGCCAGCCAAAGGTCCTTATGATCGCGCACCTGTTGCCGACAATATTCGTAAAGACAACGAAATTACTCGTCAGTTTACTTTCAAACGCTGGCAGGATCACAAGCATTACCTGGCACAAATCTATGCAGATGTTCAGGCGAGTAACACTATCTTATTTTTGTAAACGAGGAAAACCGCGCTAACTCGATCACTATAGCTATTACAAGGTTGTAATGTGATGGATTATAGTTTACTCGCTGGCGTTTACACCGAGGAACAGTACAACAAGAATAAGAGAAAGTATGCTTGGAAAAATACTTATTTATTGTTTTAACATCACTGCAAGGTTCCGAGGCTTTAAGATTTACAGAGGGTTCAATTTGGAAGGCGAATACAACGAAGTCTACGTAATGGGTATTATTGATTGCCTCACAAATTTCTCCGCGAAAAAAAAACTGGCCAACATGTTCAAACGTACCTTGTGGAAAGAGAGTGCGCGAAATATACTTTATTTGCATGTTACACTAAAATACAATCCATAGATACTCTATCCACTGTACCTGCTTCCGATTACGCGAAACGCTACCTTGAATTCATGCTTAAAGATGGTACGTACAGTATTTTTCTGTTCAAAATTGGTTTGTTACTGATCTTTTATCTAGTCATCTCTGCACCATGCACCAAACCGCCACCAGATAAGCGTCTCATTATTCCAGACATTAAAGCTATTAAAAAGAAGCGACGGAATACAATGGCGACTGGTGCAAAGCAAGAGAGGTCTCATAGGCGTACTAAGAGGTGAGTGAATCTAAAATATACAATCTGTTGTTTACAGTTACATGTTGTAGCGCACGTGGTAATAGCAAAGATGAGGTATCCTCTAATGGGAAACCTGTAACTGCTCGTGCATCAAGAAGCAGTCGTAAGAAGAGCTCTCGTAGAGCGAAATCAGAAGCTGGAGACGATAAATCTTCCAAAAAGGAAGAGAAGTCTTCTAAATCTAACAAATCTATCAAGTCCTCTAAAGAGGAAAGTGAAGAGTAAGGCGATGGCAAGAAATGGAGTTGGAGTTCCATAGGTTCAATAGCCAATAAATGACTTTCACGGACGACGTTTGTTGTGATTTCACTTAGTATGCACATAAAGTAACACAAAATGCTACAAGGACTCGTGTTAACAAAATGTACCCTGTATTTTCTCCTGCTCATACTGTATCTGGTGGGTTAACATGAGCGTTAAAACTGAAGCTGCGTAACTATTAGCAAACGTGTGCACCATGCGCGGACATAGGCAGGATGTACTGTTGTAAATCAGTTTAAACAGAAAAGCAGCTGCTTTTTGAAATGTAGAAGCAATGTCCAGTGATTGTGCAGTCGTTTTCGCACCTGTTCTCGTTTGTGCTCATGGTATGTATTGTAGAGTGGTAGATGTTGTGTAGGAGCAAGAAAGTTTACAAGGTTATGAACTCACCGAAGAAGAGGTGGAGTAGTGTTAGACGAATGCTAATTTCTTTGTTCTCTGGTGATGTTAACCTGACCCATAGGATGCAAGGGCTAAACTTGTTGTTGCTTACAACAATGAGTTGTGAAATAAACGTATTATTTTCTCGGCTTTATTATTTCTTACGTATTTACTACTTTGAGTGTTTACTTGCTGTTCAATTAGCCTGACTATTCGATGACACGTTGTGTTGTTACTATTTTTACAATATTGACATATTGACATTTCCGCCTCTTTATGTTTTTTACGTAGTATAGCTGTTTAGACATTCAGAGGCGTTTACGTGATTGTTTGGGCGAGGCGGGTTACGAAAAAAGTATGAGTTTTAGAAGCTTTGCGTGGTACGACCTTTTTTTTTTTGCATTTTCAACAATTATATCGCTTAAACGCCCTCAAAGGCACGATTTGGGCCATAAGTCGATACAAAATTGTATTTTAAACAGGTAAAGTATTTAAAATAGGATAAAAGCACTTGGTGGCTAGTAAAGATCAAAGAGATTCAAAATTTTCGTAGCGCGCCGTTTTTTCTCATGAAAATCGTCATTCTAAAACAATCATTCCAATCACAGCTGTTTTCTATGCTGTGCTTATGCCTCAGGTACACGCTGTGCCATTCTGTAACTACGTGCATTTGTAGCCATTTTATCACAAAATTCACATACATGCTTCACGTGCTATTTAGTGCTCAAATACCACATGAAGCAAGATTCAAAACAGCTAGCAACTCCGCACCAAGGCTCGTTTATACTATATTTAACTAACCTGTTCGTATTAGTATATAATAAGGTACAATCGATAGCTACGTAAAGAACAAGTCATTATTACAAGTTTTTGGAATTCTACTTTTCTCATATCTGCCTTCTAGGTTTGAGGTTTCCACGTGGGCTTCACACGTTACAAATCAAGGTAAAGAGACTGAAAGTGAAATCGTAGAGTGGTTTGTTTAAATTTCGCATAGGCTTACTTTTTTTTTCAGATAGTTTTGGTACAACCACGCTTTACCTTGATTCTAGGCATGTGCTATGACCTTGGCCACGTACGTTAAACATAAATTATCAAACTAGGTTAATGATAATCTGTAGGAACCAAGCGATCCTAGGATGATACAAGGGCTAAGGCCCACGCCTGAGTTCAAAGTTTGGTACGAAGAACAAGTTTATTGGTTTTCTTAGTCTTTATTTTTGTAGAGTCCACCCTTCAAGATGTTATGGATGGTCAGAGGCTAGTTAGTGGCGCTCTAGCTGAGCTAAACAAAAAGGCGGGGAAGTTCTTAAAAAACCAAAGCAACATCAGCTTTGTTTGCCTACAAGAGTGGTTGTTGTTTATGCAAACCGACTCTGGTGCTGCGCAACTTACAAAGGCAGTTACTAGGGAGGTTGTCGATGAGCTGGCAGTCCAATGGGACCTCTTGACTCGCGATAATTTTAAATTTAGTCTGAACGCTTCAGAGTGTTGGTAAACTTGTTAACTTATGTTGCACATTGGGACCCTTGATTAGCAGCAACTTTAACTTATGTTGAACTATTTTGGATTGCGCTTTAGCAGCGCAGCATGGAATTGCTAGTTATTCGTAACTTTTTTTTTTTAGGTTCATACAAGCAAAATCAGAGGAAGACTTTAGTAGCACTATAGTGCCGCCTTCGTTGCTAACTCCTTTTGTCATAGGATCTTATAGCACTTCTTAAATTAGCACTTCTTATAAATAGCACTTCTTTGAAATAGCTCTTCTTCAATAACCTGAAATAGCTTCCAAAAAATAAAATACATTATACAATTTGCTTACGTTCTAGGTACTTGGTCTTGGTATTCACTCTTGGCGCTCACTTTTGGCATGATCTTTCGATTGCTTTGCAATCGGTACGTATTACCTTTCTTTGTTTTTTATCTATCAAGTGCTAACTTTATTTTTATGTTCTCACTCTTGGCGTTCCCTCTTGGCGCTCACTCTCGGCATTCACTATTGATATTACCCTCTTGGGAATCGCTGTTGACATTCACTCTTGGCACTGCTTTTACGATTGCTTTGCAATCGGTATGGTCTACCTTATTTTTTTTCTACGAAGACTTACTGTATTTTTATGTACTTTTTACAAAATGCTCAACATGATCTAGTGTACCATAATAAATTGTTTTTCGTCCAATAACATTGCCTTTATTATATGTGCTCCAAACTTTCTTCATGCTTGACATAGTCAAAGGAAGTGACGTGACTGAAAACCGTTTATCCCACATTGAGAAACTATGAAGACAAGTCAGGTTTCGTTTACATTAACGTTCTCCATACGCAAAAAAAAACAAAAGTCGTATTTGTAGAACAACAAAGTATTCATTCGAATTAGTATTGAATAGCAAATACGTGCCAAAGTCTTCGTGAACTTGTTTCTTATTTGATTTGTTCTTCATGTAACGTACACCGACAGCACTTCTGATATCTTCGTTAGAGAAGTTAAGTAATCCTCCTGAGTTGAATAGCAAATCTTCAACTACAGAATAAAGCGAAGACCACTCAGATATATCAATGCCTGTCAAACATGTTAACATCTAGTAAACGTTTCCTTTGTTACCTTTAGCAGTTAAGAGTGGACCAAGTTCATTTTCCAAGTGCAGACCCCGTCTAGAACCCATATATATGACTGAAACAATGAGGATTAGATCTTTCGGAGGACTATTACTTACCATAAAGTATTGTACGATTCCCTTTCTCTTTGAGTCATAATCATGTTCTAAGCGCTAGAGTACAATCTCGTATAGCTCACTTGCAGATGCAGCAGGAAGATTTCGACTATAAACGATAAAAGGTGATAATTCAAAAATGAAAATCATACGTTCGTCTAGCTTTTCAAAGTGATCCCACACAGATATATCTTCAAGTAGAGTCTAGCAAGTCATTAACCAAACTAAAGTATTAAAAGGTTGATTAACTTATGTGTAGATTACCTGTAGGTATCGGGGAATACCAGTCTGTTTGACTTTTGGAATTTTAAATTCTTGCTCTTCTGGCTTCTTGCTGTTCAAATCCAAACACTTTCTAATGTACTTCTAGCTGATATAATGTTCAAGTACAATCTCTTCCTGTAGGTGGGCTACAAAGGGAATAACTGTTAGTATCGTTTTTTAACATGTGTATCACCTCAAGGATTAGAAGTATTACTTGATGTATACTTATCTAATAATAAAAAGTATTTTTCTTGAGGTAAATAAACACGTGTCAAACGTCTGCTGTAAGAACGATGTGAGTTTTTCCTTCTTCAAATGATCTATTTTCATACCTAAAAGGACCTAGGCGTGAACAGCTTAAAAGCTGTCAACGTACCCTCAGGGTAGTGACAGTTGACATAAGTTGTCAAACGGTCTTCAAGCAACTCCGATAAATGGCTTGTTTACAGCAACGTTAGCAACTTTAGCAAATATAGATAGCCGAAAACGCACATGTGGTACTCGCAACACGCTGTAAGCCCATCTGATACATCTTTTTTGGGACTGTTGAAGCTGCTCTTCAGAAACGAACAAAGCTCCATCCTTCTCAGGTTACTAAAGAATACAGAGTTAAGTACTTTAAAATACTTGCTTTGCTACGTACGCTTCAACATAATATTCATCTCGTAGATAGAACATACTAGATTGCATTCCTCTTGCGCCTAAACCTTAATTTCAATTACGTATTTCTACGCGTATAAATACGATCAATAGTGTATAGAAGATCTGTGGTAAATGGTGGATCCTTGGTGGTGCATTGGTTGCTGGTGGGTGAGTATTTGGTATTATTTTGGATTGTCTGTGGTTGAGCGATGTGTAGAACAGTGCGAAAACAGAAAAATAAAACAAATGTCTTGTACTCTTTTTTTTTTTTTTGACACATTGTTTTAAGAATAAAATGAGAATGGTTTATTCGCTTTCAGTTTTGTTTTTTTGTAAACTAAAGTAATAGAGCGTTGGTAATACCCTCAACCACATATTTCTAGCAGCATGAAGAAGTCCAAGCTTATGTCGAAGCTCATGGGAGATAACACTATTCTTTTCTGCTTCTATGATTGCCAGTGTAGACATGAAAAAAATGCCAAGTTAACCCAACAATGGTTTGTGGAGCATACCACAAAGCCGTTCTTTATAGTTTCTCTTTTTGCCCTTGGTGTATCGAAACAAAGGTTACTTCACCAAACGAATTTATATAGAAAACGTGTGTGTACAGATTCTATACCACCCCAATGGACTTTTTGATATCTCCATTAGAGCACCAGGGATAGTATATAATCAAAATGGTTTTTTTTTCTCACACAAAATTAGGTTACCTCCACATTCGTATCTTCAAAATCGACAACTTATCGCGGCGACAATGAAACCAATCGCACACGCGCTGGTTACGTAAACGCTGTCGCGGAAGCACCAATATTAGGGAGTGCGATGGAAGTGGAGTGATGTTTGTACCTTTGAAAACGTCAACTGATGCGTATTCTGGGTGTTTTGAGAGTGGATTGATGGTTGAATACGTTGCTGTAAGATTGTACGTACTCGTAAATGTATTTCCAAGGCGATATCGCAAGTATTTTTACATTAAAGCTCAACGTGTCTAGCGATGTGTTGATGCGAATGTGATCTCGATATAAATTGCCAATGGTTAAATAAGCGAAAAAAAACCTCCCCGCATTCTCGACGCGAAGCAAATGGTACAGTTGATGTGTGTAAAGTAATTCAGACTGTAAAACTTCAAATGCTCCATTTCAGTAGCTCCCTTGGTGTGCTTCTGTTATAGCAAGCGTATTTGATGAATTAATAATGTTGTTGGTGACTACAGCAAAGGCTACGACAAATGCAACGCAAACGGCAGTACGTTTTGGGCGTGATATGCCATCAAGGCATGGTTGAAACGTTGTTAAACTGAAGCAAGTTTTCAAATTGGTCAAATTATGTCGAGAGGCCAACAGTCGTAGTTGGTTATGGTAGTCGTTGCGATTTTTCTATTATGTGTACTTGTAGAGCAAAAAATAAAATAAAGGCACACAATTTTATTTTTCACAAATGTATGTACGTGCCCACTGTACATTTTAAATTAAATGTTGGCGTAAATAACTTAACAAGGAGACGTTCATAGCTTCTATTTTGGACCTTTTGGAGCTTGTACAATATTTTTGTCACCTCAAAAGCGCTGCTCAGCTCTATTCTCGATGTTTTGTCAAGTATTCTTAAACGAGGAGAAGGCAAATGGATCGGACCGTTTAAAACCCAATGTACTGTTGTGGACAGCGATTTCCCAATTACAGCAAAGAACTCATGCTCTTCCTAACAGTAGACAAACCCCGTTTATGAAAGTTTGGCAAAAAAAAAAAACTGAGAAAAAGTATGACTTGTGCATCTTTATTTAACCGAGAAAAGACTGCAGCAACAACATAGGAGTATTAGCGAAACTCTGAGTTCAGCTTTTATTGCAAAGGTATCCCATTCTACGTGATAAGGGTTTACTGTACCTTGGGCAGCTCCTGTTGCAGTTTTTCGTCTTTTCTCGTCCACCTGCTAGCCCTAAAGATTGGTCTGTAGCATCACGCATACAAGGTAAGGCGTTCTTATTTACCAAGCACAGTTTTCTGACTGTTTTTGCAACGCAGTTGCACCAAGCAATTTTTGGGGATAGGGATCACTACGGACGCGCGTGTGGAGGGTAGTAACGCTTATTCATCTATATTGTTTTTGTTTACCTTTGTGTGCTCTTGGTTTACGCAAAGCGACTGTGAGGCTTCTAACGTCTGTTGTGGGTTTAGTAAGACGTAGATGAAATGCAAAATTGCGTCATTTTTACTCTCTCAATTTGAGTTCACCCAGGTAGTGCCGTTAGCCTCCGGAGGGGTTTTTTTTGTTTGTTGAAATGTTAGCCCGCTTTAAAGTCGCAAACAAAGCGGTTGAATCTTTGATTATGTCCATAGTGTGTATGTGCGCTTCCACATTAAGTTTGTTGAAGTACGTACGAAAAGCGTCAGCTTGGGCAAAAACAATACTAACTCGCCTTATAAACACAAAAGTACACTATGTAACGCTGCTAATACGTGCTAATACGTGCACAACAGGAATCATGGAGGCAGAGCCTTAAATGTCGACTTCCACTTGAACGTTTCTGCCTCTGTATGGGCTTTACATGCGTAGAAAAGCAAAGTTCGACTATTTGTATGCGTTTCAGGAGCGTTGTGAGCGAGAGGCAAAAAAAGCTGAAAAACAATGAATGGGAGTTTTCTTTGTAAACACAACAACTAAATCCACGTCTACAATGCACACATACATATTATTGCAACACCACGTGTTTTTTAACCATTATTTTTTTTTTTATTATTTGGTATTACATTGCTTAGCAGTTCTGTTGACAGACATCCTCTAAGGTCCAGCAGTTGTCTCCTATACTCTAAAAAACCGCACTATTACACTAATGTTAATATCGTACACTCAGCAGCGCAAGAATACTTTGTAAGCGCTTGTAATTTTCTCTTTGAGGTTGTTAAACGTTTTTTTACTCCTCTTTACGCGCCTGAACATGTGCCAGCATTTGCTCCTGGTGCTAGTAAGTTAACATGTAAATCATCATTAATTCGTAGCCGTTTTTATGGTTCCTTTTTTGGGGTGAGCAATAATGAGAGCGCACCTAAGTAAAATGCTGCGATCGTCTTGTTAGATGCTATGACTTTGAACCAGTGCTTTTTTTTCATCTTGCCTTAATGTACATAAGGACAGCAAGCACGGTACGTTGTTAGGAAGACAAAGTGTCTTGTGCCTCTAGCACAGCCACGACAATGAGGCTTGATACAAACTGAAAGTACTTTTAACGTAGCATATAGATACACGTTATTATAAATAATAAGGTTGTAAAATCGAACACATTATCGATAGAACGCAGCAAATTCAGAAGAGAAAATGAGAAAGTGTAGAAAAAAAAAAAAAAGGGTTTGTATGTATGTACGTTGCAAGTTTAGTGTTCCGATAACCTGAGAAACTAAATTCATCACCAACGAGTGCACAGCGTAACTTTGTTGGTTAACTCGAAACGAAGGATACCACCTAATACAATAAGATAATAAGAAAAAAAAAAAAAAAAAGAAGCTTGCTTAAATCATACTGATATTGCCGCAATGCTACATACATTGTTGTCCTACGCCTGCGCTATCTTATACTTCTTTAATCCTCCTTGCCATTTGACGATACCTTCGTGTAGCTCCATGAGTCTGCAAGCAGGTTTACCAAACTTGCCTCCTACTATGATGTAATGCAATTGATCTCCAGTGTCTCTTGGATCAATCTTTGGTGTGTGTCCCAATATGGTCGCCTTTTGAGGAGGCACTACACTTAGCCTCACCCAATTATTCCTAATTGGCAAGATTTGAACACAATGAACTAATTAAAAAAAAAAAAGGCTGCGTCTTTAGCAAGCACCTCCGTTAGATGGCTGAAGAAGCGTTGTTTGGAGAAACAACGCTTACAGTAATAATACCGTGGCAAAGTCTAATACATAGTATAGATGGTCTTGCACATCAGGAACATGAATAATCGTTCTTATACCTTTTTTATGTTTACAAACACGCCTAAAGGAAAAAAGATTAAAAAATCTGAGATAACAAAAAAAAAAAAAAAAGAAAAGGTTCCAACCTGAGCAGAGTAGCAGCACCCTTGTGTTTGCGCTTCTGTTACTTCCCAACGTGAATCAACACAACTGAGTGAATACATATATCTCTCTGAGCATAGTTTACAAAGTCGTGGTATGGTAGTCTTTACAAGGTTATCACGTTCACCGTGCATATCATCGATAAATGGAGAAGAAAAAGGAAAATAAAATCCTAACCTACAAATATGTGTAAACAACAAAGAAAACATGGTTTCTTTACCTCTCTCTGTCAATGGTATCAGAAACAATTTTTTGCTACTTGTTGTATCTTAATTAATTACCTGAGGCGCTGTATCTATAGCTGTAGGCCCAGATGAATGTCCTAAAACGATTTTGAGAAGAGAAACATTCAATGGCTTCAGAAAAGTTTTTCTAAAACTCACCGTTCGTTATGAGTGGTCTTGGTAAAGTTGGAAGGTAAAGCGGATGGTTCTCTTGATGTTGTTGGTGCCATAGAAGCAGGTAGATTACCAAGTAATGCGGCTTGAAGGGTGAAAATGAGATTATGTTTGAGCTCTTTTTTTTTTTTTTTTGTTTTTGGCAACGTAACAGTACCAACACCTATTGTTGAGCTTGTTGCTGAGAGACCTTGTTCTACACGCTGAACGAGTGTTCAATTCTGATGCTGCCAGGTGTACAATCTTATTGTGAAGCGCTTGTAATTGACTATGTAAATCCTGTAAAGCGACATAAGCATGCTTTTGCGAAAAAACGGTGGCAACTTTTTTTAAACGGAAAAAAAAAACGCACAAGAATGTTTTCTTACGATACCACTAGGTGAGCAGCAGTCACCTCAATAGCACTGACTTTCGCGCTACCAGATTTTAATGGTCCAAGAGAGTTTAGAGCTACGCATTCGCCGAAATCCTTGTCTATAAACGTCCAACTGGATTGTTGTGTTTATGCCTAATTTTGGAGCCACCCCTTTTTTTTTTTTTTGAAATTTTAACGTTACTACACCACTAACAGCCAATCCCATACAGTGCTTTCTAAAAAACAATTCAACGGGTTGTAGTATAAAAAATTGGCAAAAATAACACGTGTGTTGTTGTGACTAACCTGAATGCCCATTTTACTACTAACAAGTGTGACCCTTTCAATTTTCGCTTTTTTTCTTCGTTTGGAGCTACAGAAGAAGAAAATGAGTTGGTTTAGACGTTTAACGGACTTAAAGTTAATATCATTCTCTTGAAGCGTAGCAATATATGTAAGGTACTAGTTCCCAATGTCTGTGTTAATAACATTAGTTTGATAAACCACATAAATCAAATAACGACTTACGAAAAGAACAGTGGATCTCAAGAGTTATAAACGTTTCTTCCTCCACCCTAACCTACTTGCCAGTGACAGTATGCTGCGATAGCATCGTTCTGCTCAGCAAAAAGCTGCTTTGAGATAAAGAACAAAAAAAAAAAAAAAAGAAAAAAAAAAAAAGAGGGTTATTTTTGATGGTTGGACAAGCTGAAATGCTTACCACATATATAAGAGTGCTCATATGTTTATCGGCAATAAAGCAACTACAGATAGCATGTCAGAATGAGTCATTTAGACGTGTTTGATAGTACCAAGGCTATTAATCTGAATACACACTATAATCTATTAAGGAAAATAAAAAAGGCAAGGGTGTTCGTTTCAAAATTAGATAGAATTTTTCAATGGTAAAAAAAAAAAAGAAACTCATAACAGCTTTCTACAAACGTGTTTCGAGTCCTTTAAACCTACAAAGGTTGCGTACAAGCATTGGCGCCTTGTCTTGGTCTATATTTCAAAAGGGTTCTTGCAAAATGGTGATAAGGAACTACGCGTGCGAGGAACCAATCATTGAAATTGAAAATAACGGCGCTGTATTTTACTTTGATAATACAAGCTTCTAGGTTTTTGTTAGGTTCTATTACGTGCGTTTTACGCTTCATATCTCGTACCATGTCAGCTACGATAATCTATTGCTAACAACAAGCAATGTTTTAAGTTTTTTCAAAGCGATTTTTCAAAACTCTAAGAGTCAGACATTTCCAAAAAAAAAAAAAAGACGTGCTTTTTTTTGTTTTTTTGTTTTGCGACCATAAATAAATCTTTGGTACCCGAAAAGCTACTTCATGCGCCACAGGCATTTAGTCACACCAACAAACAATTGTACAACAAGAAAAATGGTGCAGGTATTTTTAGACGTGTCAAAATCAAAAAAACAAGTAAATTTCTTAATTTTTCAAAACACAAGCTAAGATGACCACTCGTGATACTTTTCACGCTCAACGTTCACTTCAACAAGTACGTAGTAGTAGTAGTAGTAGTATAGTAATGTTTAGACATTGACACAGGCTATTTTAGAGTAAGAAGAAAAGGAAACGTAACCGCAGCAGTACCGAAAGCTGCAGGACGCCAAAGCGTCAACGGCCCACTGCAATGTACGACCCCTTTTAATTAATTTTTTTTTTCAATTATTATTATTTTGCAAAAAAACACTAAATTTTGCGCCTAGATTTTGTATCTCTGACTTTTCAGAGATAGCGTTCTATCTCGCCGTTATAGTTGACGTAACGCTGGGAACTCCTTTTCCTTACTTGGTCCGTGTTGTTATGCTGATGAAGTTGAAAGAGTGGTTGGACACTGGCGCCTGGAAGTTGTGCATCAAATTTGTAAACAGACCAGCATTTATTCAAGCTCAGTTTGAAATGCTGGAAGACTTCTTTGGCGCCAAATGCTCACATAGTGAGGCGCTCCAAGCTGTTAAAAGATTATCTTTTTCCCTTGGTGCAGTAGTGTCACAGCACAGATACAGGACCTTAGAGTGTACGTTTACTTTTTGTTTTTTTTTTTTTTTTTTTTTTTCCAGTCTTTCCTCAAACTAATTATTTGTTAGGTCACAAAATTAACTATATTTACCGTGATGAACAGCTGTACGTACCTTTTTTACTCTTTTAAAACGACAGTATTTTTTTTTTTTTTTGTATTTCATTTCCAAAACATCTCCTGTTGTTGCTTGTTTTCTTTTTACCTCTTACTTTGTACGCGCACGCAACGCACTCACAGCCATTAGGTTTAACCTCAAGAATGCACAATTCCTGACCAGGGAGTTTTGTAGGTCAATTAATTTTGACATTGAGTTTTCGTATAGGTACTTCCTCTTGATGAGAGAGGTGTGCCAATCGTTTCTGAAGGCTATTATGTGCTTTCAAAAGCACTTGCCAGATGACTTACCATTGCTTTGTGGCTTAGACATTTGCGGGTGGTATAGACTATTTATTCACGACTCAAAAATGTGGCATCTGCTGGTCGTTCATATGCTCAACAATCGCAAGCAGCCTACTAAGGTATACTCGCTTTTGCGCCAAATATCAAACAAACGAGGCGATATGGTTCACGGCCGACGTGAAAATAAACAGGGCCTGCTTAACGATTGTGCTGCGCTGGCATCAATAATGACGTCAAATCCTACTGAAGACGTGCAATCCTTAGGTAAGTCTGTTGCTTATTTTACAATCTTTACTTATACACTTGTGTAGCAATTATGGGATGTTTCAATGATAATTGAGAGTGTTTTTCAACACACGCATTCTTGTACCCCCCCCCTTTGTATAATTCTATCTTTTTTTTCAAAAAATGTAAACGTTGACACTGAAGGAAAACTAATAAATAACAAGTGAAGGCGTATAATTTTTGTAAAGTTTTATTTTTCACAGTGCGCGTGGCTTGTGTAGCGTACCGATAGTTCTTCAAGGTTTAATTAAAAATAGAAACAACCAAGCTCATAAACAATGTCACTTGTACGAGAATGGTTAAGGACCCCCCTTAGCTAAAACAAAACAAGGTGATTTATTGTACAAATTTTCTCCCTTTTCTTTTTTTTTTGACATGGCATGCAACAATGACACTCCCAGTTACTCAGCAAAGCTTGGTATGTAAACCTCCACGCGTATATCTAACTCTTTTTAAACTTATCTCAGCGCCATGTTGAATGCGTACACTTGTGTTTCTATAGCATGTGTATGCGTTCAAATATTCCCTCATGCAATCGGCGTTCCCTTTTTTGAGGGTTATTTAAATCGGCATTAAATGATTCAGTTGGTATTTGTGTTTTATAGCGTACCATTACAAAACTTTTCGTAAGTTGCTTTTTTTTTTTGTACAGTACTTTGTTGTGCTTCTCGTGCATCGTTTGTAGATTCTCAGCTCTATCGTTCTAGATTTTCTCAATATATTAAAAACCTTGAACAGCATGTCTAAGACTTTTTAGAGTATGTCTGCTAATAATTAGTTTCATTTGATGTGTAGTATTCATCCTGACTTGGTTGTACCCTTTTTTAATTTTGAAAGTTGATTGATTGTGTCAAACTTTCTTACGCTATAATCTAGTAATTGCCTTGCTTGCAACCGCGGCTACCTCTCCATTTTGAGCAGCATGTGCTTTATTTTTAAAAGTGTTGTTTTTTGCCATTTTTGTTGTTTCTTTTTTTTTCTGCTGACACGTGATTCGAAGTTTTCAACGTATACCACTTAGGCCATGTACATAACCCTTGGATCTACCAAACAAGTGCCTCTTTAACACACAATAAGCATTAATGAATGAATGTGGGATTAACGTTTACTCACAAAAAAAAAAAAAAAAAAGAAAAGAAAAAAAAAGCTATGTATCTGCGCTAGTGTGTTGGCGATACGTACAAGGGTTATCAACGTTATCTACGCGAATATTTCAGCTCTTCAGCGTTTTTGATTGACACATACTGCACGTAGCTATAGGGGGGGTGTGCTCTACCATCCCCGTCGTGTTCTGCTAAACGATTATTCACACAATTACAAATTTGAATGAAGGTAAAGTTGTAATGGTTGTATGAAGGATACCTGCTTTTTTGGCGCCTATTTCAGAGGCTTCTTCACGTATTTCAAGCAAGTATTTCAAAATCATTTGTATTTGCGTCGTACACCTGGGCTCCAGATCACTTTTTTGTTACTTATGGACACGACGCTCGAGAATACAGACAAAAACACTAGCAGCTCAAGTCAAAGTTGGTTCTTTTAGTATTCCAATCTTCAAAAAAAAAAAGAAAAGGGGGTCGTAACAAAATCTGGGTTTCAAAAAAAGGCTGAAAATAACATTGTAGGAAGATTTAATCGCCACAGAAGAGTACAACGCCGAGGAAAATGATACAAGGTTGACACAACAAAAAAGGTGCGATTATTTATTTACATAGGTACAACATACTATTTGGTACACACGTAACGCTAACTCTCCTTCTTTTTTTACTTTAGTTTCAACAAACCCCTCCTAAACGCTGGCAGGATCACAAGCAACTACCTGGCACAAATATATGCAGATGTTCATTTATTTTTGTAAACGACAGCGCTAACTCGATCACTGCAGCTTTTACAAGGTTTTAATGTGCTGGATTATAATCCACTCGTTGGCGTACCACCGAGGAAACAGCACAATAAGAATAAGAAGCGAGATGCTCGGATCAAAAAAATAGACTGTTTTTTTTTAAAACGTCACCTACAAGGTGCTTCTCAGAGGCTTTTAAGATTTACAAAGGGAGAGTTCAATTTTGGAAGGTGAATACAACAAAGTCTACGTGGTGGGTCGCCTCACAAATTTCTCCGCAAAAAAGAAGCTGGCCAACATGTTCAAGCGTACCTTGTGGAAAGAGTGTACGTTGAAATTATACATTTTCATTTGCATGTTATACGCTTAATGCAATCCATAGATACTCTGTCCACCGCACCTGCTTCCAATTGCGCCAAGCGCTACCTTGAGTTTATGTTTAAAGACGGTACGCGTGGTAGTATATATTTTTTTTTTTTTTTTTTGCTTTTGGTTCGTTAATAACGTTTTGTACAGTCATCTCTGCACCAAACCGCCCACAAATCTGTATGTTTACAGTCATGCGTTGTAGCGCACGTATTAATAGCAAGGATGAGGTATCCTCCCCAGCGGACAATCTGTAACTATTCGCGCATCAAGAAGCAGTCGTAAGAAGAGCTCTCGTAGAGCGAAATCAGAAGCTGGAGATGACAAGTCTTCCAAAAGGAATAGAGAAGTCTTTTAAATCTAACAAGTCCTCGAAAGAGGAAAGCGAAGAAGGTAACGTGATGACAAAAACTGGAGTTTTGTAGGTTCAATAACCAATAAATGACTTTCACGGAAGACTTTTTGTTGGGATTTTCGCTCGAATTCATACAATAGCAAACACATCGAGCAACTTGTTTTTCGAAAAGTATGAAATTATCCTGTTTTTTTTATTTCTGTTACTACACTGCTTCACAATGCGCAAACCAAACTCGAATATCTCCGTATATGATGCAAAACGCACCAATAATGCGTAAATAGGTCGTGGCTATCGTGTGGGAGGGTTTTAGAAGAAACGAGCAAAAACCACAATTAAATTTTGATCAAAATGACGATCAATAAAAGGATTTTTCTCCAAATTGTTAGTGTAAGCAATCGTCAAATGCCAGTTGTTCTTTCCGGTACAAATATGTCCTCTCAAGAGTGCCCTGTTTCACCAAGGGGTAGCAGGATACACGTATTGATCTCAGTAAACAGCAACCTGCTGAAACCATGCTGGTTGACGACCCTCCCTACCTAACCAAGTACCGTTTGATGGTGACTTGAAGCAAGTTGTTGGTGGTGATGAAAAAAGCTTGACAATTTTTTGCATTTATTTTATAAAAGGAAGGAGAGGAAGAGGAAGGAGAGGGCTAGTTAACACACGCCAGCTTTAGTGTGTACGCACCGCACCCACTCCAAACCATTTCCTTTTTGTTCCCTTCGGTTTTAGGTGCTGTGACGCATCTAAACATGGCCGTTGGGCACACTACGTTATACTGTATACAAATATCTATCACGATTTGCAAGGAAAGAAAAGAAGCCAAACAGCTTAATTTACCTGTCCGTAACATGAACATGATGATTACACCAACTATACTGAAAGATGTTAGCTTGTCTTAATTAAATTAAAGCATAACTTAAAACTTTCAGATTTTGTTGCACTTCATTTAAATCAACTCGTCAAACTTACTCACTCTCTACTGAATTCCAAATTTTCAATGAGCACAAACAACAGGTACAGCTTTCTTAAATGTGTGGGTTATTGCGATGCTAACAATAGTGTTAGAAAAAACAGTGGCATCTACACATGCAATGGTATTGATCTCACCAAGGAAGAGCTCGAGTACGCGTAGACAAATTATTATTGCTTTTTTCTTTTTGTGATATTAACCTGGACCACAGAATGATAAGAGGACAAAGACCTGTGCCAGAGTGCGAAGTGACGGTACGAAGAACAATGGTTTTCTGAGTCTTATTATTTTTTTTTTGTAGTTTCCTCCAACAGAGGTTCTTGTGGCTGGCAATCTTCAGCAAAAGAGAGCCCTAAACAAACTCAACGTAGACTCTGCAAGGTTTTTGAAAAGAGGCACTACCTTCGCAAGCTTAGACAGGTGGTTGGTGTTCCTGCAAACCAATCCAATAGCCTCGCTTCTGACAAGAGCAATAACCAGGGATGTTATCAACGAGCTCGCTGTACAGCGTAACTACTTGCAGCACTGCGACTCCAGATTTAATCTGGATGTTATGCAAGAGTGCGTAGATAAAATTGTTCAAGTTCTCGATGAATAAATAATGAGAGTTGTGCGAAATAAACATATTCCTTTTTATTTATGTTGTTACAATTTTTTTGTAAGCACTTTTTTAACTCTCTAAAAACAAATTCATTCTAAACTCATAGGTACTTGAAATCAAGCCTTGTCAGGCATTGCAAATTTTTTACTTTACTTTTACTTTTATTCCAGTCAAGATTCTCATTGACGGTCTTTTACAAATTTATTTTACAAACTATTTGTAGCACAACCTGTTAGAACTATTTTGGTGTTCTTTAAAAGCGGATTGCCTTTTAAGAACGCGTAATCAGTATCAAAAGCCTACATTTTGGCGTAGTAATGTCGTTGAACCGGTCAGAAACTATGGAAGCATTTAAACGCCCTGTTTTAATCAACTTTCCATCCTTGTCCTCTTGTTCGCCAAGGCCCCTTTTTTTTGACCATACTTTCTCTGGTGAAACCTCTATTTCTTCAATACAATTCGTTGTTCTTCGTTAGTTGGTTCAGGAACGGGTCTCACATAAAGTTAGAGCCAGATTATTTATGTAAGCAATTCTGCAACTGTTTCTAACAGTCAATGTAGAAGCAAGTGTCTCGCTGACTATCGCTGGCAGTTCTACACAACCTATGGTAGCGGTACTTGTAATCTATTCTTCACGCCCTCTTGCAATTTTGTTGTAGGTGATGGTACAGGCAATACTTACCCAGAGAGTAATCCTTCTTCCGCCAACACCTCCTCCAACGACACAAACTCCAACCCCCTCCGCCAACGACTGCTCCTCCAACAACATTACCCCCCAACGACATTACCTACAACAACATTGCCCCCAACAACTGCTCCTCCAACAACACAACCTCCAACCGTTCCGCCAACTACAGCTCCTCCAACAACATTACCTCCACAACATTACCACCAACGACCGCTCCTCCAACAACTCCTCCACCAACAACACAAGCTCCAACTGCTTTTCACCAACAACGAATCCAACAACATTACCTCCGACAACTGCTCCACCAACAACTGCTTCTCCTACAATAGCGCCAACAGAAACCCCAACTGCTGCACCTACAGAGACAGAAACTAAAGAACCTACAGCAAACGACGTATACCAACAACAGCGTTACCAACAGTTGCTCCTACAGCTAGGATTCTACCTGATGTACGCTCTCAAGTTTCTCCCTACACATGTAAATCTAACTTCACCTTTAGATTGTGCCTCGAAGTGACTGCGTCGCTGATAATGGAGATGGTACTTATACTGCGTATCTTGGCTGGACAACAATAGTACGTTTTCTTCATTCTATTCTTGGCATTGTTCTTATGTTATTTGTACAGGAAAGTTCAATTACAGTACCTATCGGACAAGATAACGATATTTCTCCTTCTGGAACACCTGAACAACCTACTACTTTCAAAGGAACTTCAACATTCTACCCAAATATTAACTTCGCTTTTGTATTCGACGGTTCTTCAACGACTTGGACTCTCGGTGTACGTTCTTTTCGCCTTTTTAATAGTATCTCCTTTTCTTATTTTATATTTAGCGCGGTATTTTAACTTTTATCGGCGGTGACAATGCAACAAAGTGCCCTGAAGAAAGTAAGAATACTTGTCTTTTTTGCTTTTTTTTATCTAAACACACGTGTTTTCGACTCTTCTTCGAACAATAGATCTGACTCTGTTTTCTCTCTAGGCATGGAAGTTGGTCTTACTATCTTAAAAATATACCCGGCCCCTCAAAACGTTGTAGATGATGTTGGTAAAGCTATGCTAGACGCTATGGGTATCAAACAAGAAGACGGCCAGATTTCTCAAAAACCTGCCGAGTCTTCTAAGCCTCAAGCTGAAACACAAGTTGTCGTTACTGTCAACAGTTCTGATGAGAATACATTTGTTGCTCAAATCGTGTCTTCTTACCTTAACGACCCTCAAAAAATTGCCGCAACAAATCTGGCAGTTCAAAATGCTGGCATCACAGTTACAGTACGTTACCCTCACTTCCTTCCTTCTGTGTATCACTCGCTAATATTCTCCTTTAGTCCGAGCCTAGCGCACTTCCTCCAGCTTCTCTAAACACAGCTGTGGCAATCTCTCCTACGACACAGGATGGTGTAACATCCACTGCTTATTTACAGCACGTGATGTTTGTTTCTACTGGTACGTAGTTGTTTTCTGTCTGTTTTGTCGTAATCCGTTTCATACTTACTCTTTTCATAGTATTAGCATATGATGATCACTTTTTAAAGAAAAAAAAAGAAATCGAAAATAGTATTGCAAAAAAGATACAAACTTGTTTTTTGATTTTATTAGTCTATACATGAATGTCAATGAACTCCAATTACCTCAAAAAGAGAACCCAACTAGTGCTGGGCGTCCAAACACAGGGATCGAACCTGCTTGACAGTATGAATCTTTGACAGGACGGCAGCGCTTATGCCAAAGGCATAACGTTCCTCTGCTACCAACAATATGAGGTACTAACCCTCACGCCCTTCACATAGGTTAAATTTACAATTGTACAAGTGTTAATAGTAAGGAAGGGCCGACCGCCTAACCTCACTTTGGTAAAAACCAATTTTGATGAAAGTCTCTTTGATATCTATCTTAACCAACAAAGCCATTTGAGAAAGACTGTAAAATCCTTCACCATGACGAGCTCGGTTGTAGAGTTTCCAACACCATTTGATGAGAATGCCCAGAACCACAAGGTTCCTTTCAGTAAGCACAATGGCATTGTGTAGAGTGTGTGAGCTATAAGAAAAAGTATAGCCAAGGGAATGTTTAGTGATGCGTATAACATCAGCCGCAGGCGACTGAAACAAGATGTATGAGATTCGGTCTTGTGTCGCATCATAGGCACAAGGTAGAAATCTCAAAATGGATTTGAGTAGGTAGTCCCTAACTAGAGGAGCACATTTAAGTTTGGGATGCTTGAAAATGTGAGGGAAAGTTTTGTAAAGTTTTTTATGGGTAGAAAGCATTCGAGAAATTGTAGGAGTTGTGTCAACTTTACGGACAAAATTAAAGTGGTAGATGTCAGAGGAGGTGCGTGGTAACTTAATTTTGTGCTCGACAAAAAGGCGCTCCAACTCTGAGAGTGTTTTACCTCTGAAACGTTGGTTAATTTTAATCCATGCTTTTTTGCATGTGGTGTAATGATAGGAGGCCGCCAGTCCCGACCAGAGGCCTCCACCTTCATCACCACCTGCATATTGATGCCAAAGGTTCCATTGACATTGACTATGGTACACCTGAGAACCATAGTCAAAGAGGAACACCTCCCAAACACGTGCGAGTAGAGCTTGATTATACCTGGCAGGGTCAACCAAACCTAAACCACAAGCTTTGAGAGGGTTAAAATAACGACTAGCTAGCTACACGCCGCATAGACAATTGATTATTGAAGAGTGTAGCAGCCGCATTCCGTATAGATCTCACTTGCGTGGGATGAATACTAATAAAGCGAAAGTAATAAGTAAAAAGAGGCAGCGCATAGGCTGTATAAATTGTTTTCTTAGAAATTAGAGTACGTGCCAGGTAGCGCCAACGACAAACTTGCTTGGAGAGTTTGTCAATAACGTCAGAGGCATAGTTAGCCACTCCTTCATCAGCTCGGAAGTAAATACCTAGATACTTTACCTCGTCCGTGTTTTGAAAGGCGGGCGTCTTGAGATTACTAATACTGAAGCACTTAGAGGGATTAGCTATAAGGCCTACGGTGTGTTCAGCAGCTCTAAGAACCGCTTTGAAGTTAATTGCGTCCTGTGGGCAAGAACACAATCCAGCAATATCATCCGCAAAAGCAAGGGAGGTGATACGTGTTTCACCAAGTGTTACACCTTGGTTTATTTCTTGCACACGGGCCAATATAGGCTCCATGCACAAGACAAAGAGAGTAGGAGAGAGAGGATCACCTTGTTTGACTCCTCTCTGCACCTCAAAGGGGTTACTTAGCTGGCGGTTAGCCAGCACTTGAAATGTAGAAGCGATACAAACTTGTGAATAATAAAGAAAAATAACTTATACTTCTTGTCTCAACGCAATTCTGACTTAACACGCACTATTATTGGATTGTTCTTTTAGTAGAGTATGGTAAAGCATGACTTTTTTGCATGTTTTCTTGATTGGTTCTACATTTTCTTCTTGTTTCTTTCTGATTGTAGAATTTGCGATAGTCATTAGTGCATTGCACGCTCAATTGGTTTTTTTTTTTTTTGCATTGCAAGTACGAGTCGAACCAAAGTGAAGTGGTAGTTTACACTTAACGGTTTTTGTTGAATTCAAGGTTTTTATTTCACACCAATTCAACCAATAGAAGAAAGTAAATATGTGATACACTCCATAACAAGGCTCGACAATGGAAAAAGCTGTTTTGAACGGTTTCCGCTCGATTTAACTATTTTAGATAACCATACTGATGAAACACAGCCTACGGGCAATAAAAAGAATAACGTACGCCATTCAAGCCTATAAGAGGCAAAAAACTGTAATTCTTTGTTGCTTACCCTCCAAAGCCTTCAAAATATTCCAATGACTTCGATAGTACCAAGAAACTGATAATGAAGGTCCCAGATCACGAAATGTTGAAATCAACACGCCCAAAAAATTCAGGCGCCACATCCGACGCCACAAAACACAACACAACGATTGTAGGTACCTAAAACAAGTAAGTCACTGACATTTAAGCTGAGAATCGTTTACCGAGCATAGAAATTGCTCAAGAACTCGTTCAGAAGGTCCACCAGGCTGAAAAACAACACAACAGTGTCAAAAAATCAGTTAGAGAACTGTTAAAATCAAAAGAAGCCAGATTCAACAAGGTTGTGCCACAAAACCGTTCGCTCTCACTCTGTAAAGTCACTCAAACTATTTGTAGTTGTTTGAAGGTTATATTAGCGAGCTAAAGACACTTGTAGAAACAACAGAATTTGATGCTAGTGTCCGACAGGAGGTACAATGGTTATTGTTTTTTTTGCCGGTTTTTTTTTCTTTTTTGCCTTTTTTTTTTTTCTTTTTTGACAGACTTAGATTATTCGTCAAGAGACTGTACGGATAGAGAGGCATAAAAGACAAGTGCTGAGTGATATTGACGTCAGTTTTGCAACTGTAAAACGAAACATTGCTGCACAAAAACGCGATTACAAGGTTCTTTGATTCGACTTTGTTTCTCCTTTTCTGAAAACTTCTTGTAGCTCTCAGAGAATATTGCCAAACTTCAAGGTGTTGTTCGTGGATTCTCACAACGTAAGAGATATCGTCGCATGCTTGCACATGCCAAAAAACGAGAAAACATTGAGGCTGAGGTATCTTTACAACTTTATGAAGTATTAACTTGTTACTAGGGATTTTATGAACCTTTGAAAGCTTCTGCAACATTTAATGGCGGACAAGAAGCCATTTTGGAGCTTCCTGTTATCAACAGCATCTTTGCTGATTTAATACCTATCTATAGTGTTAATAAAGAGTTTTTACAGCAATTAGAAGAGAGCAGAACAACCAAAAGTAAAGGAACAGGATACGGCAAAGTATTTGGCGACTTGGTAAATATGTTAACTATTTTGGGTTTTTCACATGTTGATCACGTGATTTTTTTTTTTGAAATGACAACATATTAGGCACCGTATTTGAAGTTGTATACGAATTATGTTAATAAGTTTAACACGATCCTTGATGCTACAGCAGCTGCCAAAGAACGAAATGCTGAATTTCAAAAATTTCTTAGAGTACGCTTTTGTACAACGCCTAACATGTGTCTCATCATTTTGTCTACTAGGGAGCATGTAAAAATCCAAATATAGGAACACAAACCCTAGAATCTTTTCAGATTATGCCAATACAAAGAGTTCCTGTACGTGAGACACCATCATATGTATGTGCTGACTTTTGTTGTTTTTTGCTTAGAGGTACAAGTTACTTCTAGAGGTAAGTACAGACTCTGATTTCCCTGCTCATGTTATAACATTCTCTTTAAGCAACTTATTAAATATACACCTGACGATCACGTGGACTTTGAAAACCTGACTAAAGCACTCGCGCTTATTGAAGGAGTGGCTAAAGAAATAGACGAGGTTTGTTGGATTTAAGAAATTTATGGGGGAACAAGTTTTGTTTCAAAAAACTAATTTTGGACAACAGGGTAGAGCCATTGTAGAAAATACGAAAAAAATATTAGATATTCAAAAGAGGTTAGCACCTCAGTGTCCTGTAAGTCCTCTTTGTATGGCTTGAATTAACTTTTACACTTAATAGGGTCTGTTTGCACCGCATAGGAAGCTGCAACTGGAAGAATCTATTTTTTTGCTGGTACAAAACGAAGAAGTACTCGCGGCGTTATTTATTAATATATTTAGCGTGATACAGGGATATTAGATGACTTGTTCAATGATCTGCTACTCGTTACTCAAAAACTAAAAGGGCTTCTTTTGGACACTGAAAAACTCGTTGTAACTATAGAATACAAGCGAGCTAAGCTTGTTGAGCTAATAAGAAACTCTTTATTACAAAATGGAGGTACGCGTAGATATGTCAAACGCTTTACGCGTTAGAAGAATCAAGTAGACATGACTCATCTGTAGTTTCCTACTTTGGCTTTCAAATTGTTTTGGCAAAGAAAGCGTATCAGTTCTATGCTTACACAGAAGATATATGCTCCAAGTGTTTTAATACAGTAAAGCAAGACGTAAGCGAACTCAAATCTATAGAAAAAACACGACATGCGTATCAGGGTGTAATAACGTACTTAGTACTTACATTATGACGTGTTTTAGGACATGCAAGTACGCGCGTAAATCCCAGTATACTGAAGCTTGTTGATCAACTCAATGATCCATCGGGTTTCAAGCCTAACAATACACCAAGCAATTCTTCTGGACCATCTATGAAACAAAACTTGAAACCTAAACTAAGCACCATTGTAACGATATTTGAAGAACTAGTAAAGCTTGAGACGGACATGTTTCGAGCGCCAATTGAGATACAGACATTGTTGCCCGGTTTTGAAAAACAGTTCAATCCCGTCACAACTACGCATGCTGCATAGTCGAATTGAGGTAAGAATCATCCACATTCGTACTGCATTTAACAATATTTAGGCGCTAAAGCAGAAACTAGAGCACCTCCACTTTTAAAAATAAATTATTTGCGTTCCCACCTAAACAGAGCTTGTTATACGTTTGGAGAGACTGACGCATCACGAGCAAGTGCTCAAGGAGCATATGCTGATACTTTCCTTATTAGGCAACAGTTCTTGTCAATACTGATAAGTTTGTTTCACTTGCAAGCTGTTAGAAAATACATACAAAAAAAGAATATACGCACGTGCACTTGCAAAGAGTTCTATGCCTATTGCAATAATAGCCAAAGATATTCCACAAGCTCTATTAACATAGTGCTGGTACAATCTATAATGTACGATAAGTTGTAAAGTGGTGGTATCAGGTTACACTGTGTTTTGAACTTTCGGTTGTTTTGAAAGCATCTGTGTTGAGTTTATTTGAGCTGTAGATGCTCTATTTCGCTTCTAATATCTAACAAGACATACACAAGATGAAAGTTTATGCACACGTGCTTTCCAGATGTAGTAACTAGGCGAAAAAAGTTGACAAATTTTCTGAATTTGTTTTAACGCCATCATCGCCACAAGTCGTATAAGAAGGCCTTTGATATTACCATGTATCGTTGTAGAAAGCAATACAGGGCAAAAACCGCACTGACATGTGAAGTCGGGTTTGAAGCGTCTTGTAAGAGTACATTCGCACAAAGTACGTCTATACGAACCACAACGTACTCAGTTTGTATTAATTTTTTGTTCTAAGCTGAGCCTCATTATTATTGTGTCAATGAAGATATAGTCGTACGCATGAGGATACTCTCAACCTTTCTACAACGGTTTTTCCTCTTTTCCAGAGAATTTTACCACCGCTTAACGATTTGAAGGCTTGTACTGTTTGTGGTAAGGCACTAAGACCATATATGCCTTGGGATAGGCCTTTTGATGTGTCATTGAAAACATTGATCTTCACAGGTAAGTAATGATTACAAATTTATCACGTGTATACTAAAATAAACAAGACCAGCACATTGCGCGTTAGCTTTACAGTACGCTGTGTACAAAGCTGCTTATATCACATGTCATTAACTAAGTCTTAGTGTTGCAAGAATATTATGGCTTGACAATAAAAGACCACAAACAATCGTGTTACATAACTAAGGTAATCCAAAAGAATATAAAGTTCATGAACTAACACGTGGGTACTTTTTAGCAAAGGATTCGTGGTACTCGATATAAAGGTAACGCCGTCTTGTTTACGAAAGTATCAAAAGTTGTAAACTCTGTTTGTTTTTTTAAGCGTTTACCATCCCTACACCGCCAAAGCATGAGAGAGGAGATTACTTTCCTCATCTTAAAGATCTACCAGTTAATTTATGTGAAGCTTCCTGGATCTTGAGGTTTAAAACAGACAGAATTGACTTGAAAGAAAACGTGATTTGGTTCATTGTATGAACTGCCTTTTTTGTCAACGAAACTAATTTTGTGCACCAGATCCCGTCACTGTTCGCTTTAGATAGACCACTAATCTCAATAAACATGCTACAGGTAATTGAAATAATGTTGACCTTGACTAGAGGTGAAAACCATTAATGATTGTCATTGTGGAAGCACGATTTACCTTTTTTTGTTATGCTTAAAAACCTAGGCTGTTGAACTTTGATACATCAAAATCAAGTGCGTCTTCTCCGTCTCCAACTGGTAGTGATCCTCCGAGCCTCCTTGGTTCCAAATGTACTACAGCAATGTCTTAAATATCTTTTTATTTCTCGTTATAAAAACGCAGCTTTCAGAACAAGACAAGGATTCCTCAGACCCAGACTCAGACTCAGACTCTGAACTACCTAATGATTACACCAAACTATACGGTGGTATTGATAATATCACATACTTGAACTACAATGAAAGTAATAATGAATCCTCCGATGATGAAGGATCAGAAAGGTTACCAACAACAGCGTACTCATCACTTGCATTACCTGGAAACAAAGAACAAGAACAGGATTCAGAAGACATACCGCTTCACACTGAAGCGTATGGTCAGTCTCAGAACCTCAACACCTCTTCCGATGATCTAACGGCTGGAATGCACGCTGGAGCGTATGCTGCGGCCGATGTAGGTACGAGATATCATCGTTCAAGCTTGAATTTTACATCATGTCGTAGAACAATACGTTGAAGAGAAGGACGCAGAAGTACCACAGGAGGTGCAGAATTCTGATCTTCAACAGAATTACACCCTAGATACCGATGCTTGTGGTGATTACAGTGCTTATACAAATCCAAGTATAACCCCATACACAGAAGCAGCCATAACCGATGTAACGCCTTATGAAGAACCAAACACTTCAGTGAGATACTTGAGCGAAGATGATAAAAAAGGCGAAGTGACATATCTTAGTCCAGAGAACATTTTTTTTTTAATGTTTGGAAATTTATTAATAAAACCACACGATAGTTACAATTTACAAGCCATAATCAGTGGCAGGCCTTCCGTGTAAGGCGTATACGCCTAGCACGTGCTTTTTTCCACTTCTTTAATGCAGCTGGATCAAACGCTTTCACAAGTGAAAGTGTATCTCTAGCATGCTTGGCATCATTACTACTGCGAAACACTTTGTAGACCAATAAACCACGGCCTTTTTCCCGTTGTACCACAGCTAGCTTGTCCTTGAGTAAAAACGAAGGCAGCTCATCAAAAGACATGAGACAAGCATTTGTTTTTAGTCCCGATCTGGAATCCTTCCATCGAAGAAGAAGACAATAAGAGTTCAACAAGTGAAAAAGGACAAACTTACTCGTCAAGTACTGTTGATACCGACGATATAAGTCAAGGTACCTCTTATATCTACTTAATTTATGATAAACGCAAGCTTTTAGGTTCTGGTCAGGGTTACACATACGCAAAATGTAGAATTGCAAGATGTGGACAAGACAGAATTGACATCCGACTCACCACAGTGAAACCCAACGCTGTATGAGTACAACCGGTGCACTGAATCGCACTGGACACATGCTTTAACCCTGTAATTTGAAAGTGTGAAAACAAACTAAAACATGTGTTGACTCACGACTCACACAGTTGAGTCATCAAAAAAAAAAAAAAAAAAAAAGAACAAAATGGAGAGACGCACTTGAGCAACCCTTTTCCGTTGCCATAGTAGTTTATTTTCAAGTCCTTTTCCCCATTTACACCGCCTCCTACGTTATAAGGAGTGACTAAGCGAAAAAATGTGAGCTGTCAGGGGAAAAAGCAAGCACGAGTCACCGAGTCATTTTTTGGTTTTTTTTTTGTTCGAGAAAATGAACAAAGTTGAGTGAACGCTGTTAGTACAAAAAAAATCCCCAAGTACCTATTCCATCAACAGAGCCTTCACCATCATCCGTGTCACACTCCTATCGGTTTTGTTCCCGCTTGTACGAAGCTACAAATATTTGAGTCAGTGGGTGGTGACTCGGTTGAGAGCTAAAAGTACATGTTCGAAAAGGGTCGAGTCAACTTTAGCATTAAAAATGAACTCACCTTCGCTGTGAACGGGTTCGTCTCTGTTGAAATCCTCACTTAACTGCGCCTTGGATCCACGTTTGGGCAGCTCTAAATGCATATGAGTCAGTGGGAGTTGGTGACTCGGTTGGGAGTGAACAAAATAAAAATATCGAAATGGGTTGAGTCAACTTTTAGATAGCAGCGCTGAACTTACCTTCAAGTTTGACAAGACCATCACTACAATCGCCCTTGTCCTCTTCTTCCTATGATTCGCCCTTAGACAAATCTATTTAAAAAAAAAAATGAGTAAAGTACTAGAGATGGTATGGAAAACTGAAATTGTTTACACTTTTTGAAAAAAGAGCTAAAAGTGAAATATTTCAGTATTTTCATTTCCAATTTGCAACAGTTTTTAGCAAGATTCTGGGTCCATTTTCGTACTCTACGCTCCTTGTAGCGCAACATAGAAAGTCGAATACCTTTTTTTATGTAAGTTTTGTTTGAAACAGTGAAGTTATAAAATTTCGTAATTTTCACTATTTCAGTTTCCCATACCATCTCTATAGCTCTACAAAGGCGAGTTAGCTCAGTGTCAGGGTGAAAATTAGGGTCCAGTCACGACTCAGTCACACATCCTCACCTGAAGATGCCAGTGTTTGTTTCTTTAACTCCACTACAACTGTTGAGCGCTCCTTGCGAGTTACTGGGTAGGTTGAAGTTGAGTGCACGGCTCGAAATGGAGAGGCGAGATTGCTGAACCTGATCCTTGGTTTGGAGGGTCCTGTTATCTTCCACTGAACGAACGTATGAGTTGGTGTCAAAGGAAGAAAAAAAGAACTGAGTAAAAGTGCCTTGACCTTCCAATTTCTGGGCGTCTCGGTTCAGCGCTTCCCTCCTGCTGCGAATGTGGCTTCTACTGGAGGTGTTGTAGGCGTTTTTCATCACCAAGGCGTACTTTAGGAAGACTTGGTTGCCATCATAGTTTCTAAAAAGTTGAAAGGATCAGTTATTGGAAATGGAGAAAGATAAGAAAAAAAAAAAAAAGAGTCCGACTAAACACGCTGTCGGGGGTGACCTCCTGTCGGGGTTAAAATTGCTCCTGAGTCCTACTCACACGCTCAATAGTGACTTGACGCTCAGATCACGCTGTTGGCTCGACACAATCAAAAAAACAAAATTTGATATTCATCACAAAACACGTGATTTACAATTCTTTGTTCTGTTTACTTACTATGTGTTTTTAGCGCGGTTGTTGTATTAAATGCTTTTATTAATGACAACTCGGGCATGTGACTCAAGTTATGTCATATAGGGATGGTGATAATATGACTTGGGGTTCTGTCGGGGGTAAAAAGGTGCTCGAGTCGTGAGTGGTTTTTTTTGTTCATTTAACATTATGACTCCATGTCTGTTGGGGGTAAAAGTGGTGCCGAGTCGGACTCAACCATTCGAGTTGTAACTGACTGAGGTTAAAGAGCGGGATCAAGTCACAAAGGAGGTGTTTTTATTAACACGTGACTAGTGTACATTTTACACTTGTGTCACGACTCAGTATTCACTATGACTAGGGGTTGTGCCAGGGGTAAAAACGGTGTCGAGTCATGAGTCAGTACACGTTATTACTCCATGTATGTCAGGGGTAAAAACATGCTCAAGTCACGAGTCATAATTTTAGGTTTTCACATGGTGACTAATGTCTGTCGGGGGTAAAAATGGGTGTTAGTCGGTACTTAACAATATTTATAATGGTACTATGCATTGGCGACTGAGTCGAGTCAGTCAAAAGTCGACTCTTTAACACCACTAGTGGTAAGTGTGAGTTCAAGTGTGGCAGCATCATGCACAGAAGAACTATTCGAACAGAATTGGATCAAGATTCTAGTACTAGTGTACACCGGATTAGCTCCTTTGGCGATAAAACCTAAGTTGCTTTGCACCTCAACACTTCTTTATGACTTATTTCTACTTTTCTTGTACACCTCAGCAAATAACTCAAAAAAATTTGACAAGTCCACATTAACTTCTGACAGTTTTCCAAGCAATCCAGGGGATCTAAGTATGAGTATCTCCACAGTGGGTTAGTGGATTACTGCTTCCAACAAATTCAAAGAATATATTGTGTTGTGCATTTTAATCAAAACTCACGTGAAAACCCTTACATTGATGATTTCAAGTTACAACAAGGTTAAACTAACAACCATCCTTTCTTGCATAAGCGTTACAACAAGACACAGCATACATGCTATTTGGTGCTCAAATACCACGTGAAGTAGGATACAAATACTTTCAATACAATTCTCCCTCCACACAGCCAGCAACTCTGCACCAAGGCTCGCTTATTGTTTTTTGTAGTAACTAATCGTTTGTATTAGGCTCAATACAAGCGTTATATATGCACATCAAACGTTTAAAAGGATAACTGGACGCAGGTATCATTGAGACTCCTTTGAAGTTTTCATATCATCCTTTTTATTGTTTACATGCTAATTATGCGTAGGAATTACCATCTCAGCCACAATATCTTCTATTCTCTTGGTATAAAAGCAGAGGTACGTCAATACTGGGTTTAAGCACGTTCCACGTGAACAGGTTTTGGAATTCTACTTTTTTTTTATTTTTCTCAGTTAAGGAATTCTTGCTTTGTTCTATGGTTTCGCAGATCTTCAACAAATTTGCATTGCAAGTAAACCTTTTGTTGTTTTTCATCTGTTATGGTTTTGTTTAAGCTGCTTCTGTGCAGCCTGGGTACTAGTGATGGCAGTCCCTTCACGTACGTAGTTTATATTGTTGACCTTCTGGTTTGCTCTAACGTAGCCATGTAGGGACACGGGAAGCTTCTCGGCACCCATATTACGCTTTTTTTACTAAATAGTTTGTTATAAAATACTAATTATCATCTGCAAACAGTACTAAATGGCAACGAGTGCTGGTTCACGTGGAAACTGCCAAACCCTTTTAGAACTAAAGCGTTTCAGCTGAAATGCTTTGTTCCTGTTGAACACTACGCAGGCACGTTTGTTTAGTGGCTTTTTTGCTTTAAATTAGCGGTTTTCTCTACAATTGAGAAGCATTTTTGTGGCTTTTTTGACTCGTTGTAATTTCTAATTTCTTGTAGACGATCTAAAAAATATGGCGTTATACAAAAGAGCGTATAACGAGGGTTGTTTCCTTAACGCTGCTCGTCAGTTAGCTGGCACACTGACGCTCGAAGACATTGGTGGCTTTCTGGTTTCAGACTTTTACGCCACTACAAGCTGTACACCAACCAAACGGCATCGGTAGCCGACCGAACCATAGTGTACGCCTATTGAAATTACATTAACTTTACGCCTAGATTTCACATCTCCAAGAATAACAAAAGACCTAACTGTTATGGCTATTGAACACTGGCTCCGTCACCCTCATATAGTCCTTAAAATACGGGGATTATCACTGAAGCAGTGGATGGTCACTGTTTATTCAACAGTTTGTTTCTACAAACTGGTTCGAGGCCTAGTGTCGACCTAGAAGCTCCTGGAGCTGTCAATCAAATTTTAAACGAATATGCTTTGAGAGTTTTTGCTTTATTCGCAGATCTCGTTGAAGCTGGGATATAGGTTTTGCTATTTTCTTGCTTGTCTAACGTGTATTGGGAGACATAATCGGACAATATAAGCAAAAAATCAGAGAATGCTTGGAATGTACGACAAATAAGTTTCGATAATTTCTGCTTTAGGGATCATTATAGATGCTTGCGACATGTTTTAGAGCATGCGATTACGATGCTAACGCTATTCGTTTTGACTATAGCTTTGATAAAGAAAAGTTAAGCATGGTGACTTGTGCTACTATTGAGTGCAATTTTAAGCCGTAAGTGGACACCAATAATCGAACGCTCTCTGTACATTATTCTATGGTTTTTGAAAAACTCTTTTCAATTTTTGATCAACGAGGTACTGGCTTTGGAGGTTTGCTAGATAAGTCTTTTCTTGTTATTTAGGTTCTTGTGTGTAGCTTTGGTTGTTCTTCTCCTCGCGAAAAGAAATATCGTGGCATAAATGTGCCTTTATTGCTAACCCCTTTGTCATAGGATCTTATAGCACTTCTTAAATTAGCACTTCTTATAAATAGCACTTCTTTGAAATAGCTCTTCTTCAATAACCTGAAATAGCTTCCAAAAAATAAAATACATTATACAATTTGCTTACGTTCTAGGTACTTGGTCTTGGCAATCACTCTTGGCACTCACTTTGCAATCGGTACGTCCTACTTTGTTTTTTTTGGTTTTTGAAGTACTAACACCTTCTTTTTTATGTTCTCACTCTTTTGGCAGTCACTCTTGGCATTCACTTTGGACGCTCGCTCTTAGCAATCTGTCTTGGTATTTACTCTTGAAGCTCACTTGTAGCACTATGTCTTTCGATTGCGTTGCGATTGGTATGTCTCAACTTTCTTGATTTGAACCATTCTAACTTTGTGTTTATGACTTTGCTCTTTGTTTTGGCACATGTTTGGCACTCTCTTTGATCATTTTCCCTCAAGTACGCCCTTTTTTTTTGTTGAATTGAATACACTTTGTCTTTTGTTATTTCCTCACTTCTTAAGCCTATTTAGGCTTGCTACATTTGATAATTTACTCAGATGACGTTAATCGTTCTTTTCCACACAAGTCAACATCACTTGCAACAAGCTCGAACAACAATTTTATTCATTACAAAGCTTCTATATAAAATGCTCAAGGTTCTAGATGATCACTTACGTAACTGTGCCTATAATAAATTGTTTTTACTCTGCTACATTGCCCTTTGTTAGTAAGTTTTATTTGCCTTATTGTACCTGATGATCTCGCATCATTGGAATCTATGACATGGTATTTATCTAACACTGTTGAACGGTAAAGGTCTTTTGACACTTTTAGCTTAGGCAATAGTCAGTGGAGGTTGCGTTTAATGTCAATGGACCAGCAACCGTTTATCCCACATTGTGAGCTAAAAACTATAAGACATGGAAGATATAAACACTTATTCGTGTTGCGTTAGAGCCACCGAGATGTTAGTCTTCCCCAACAAGTCTTGCTTGCTCACAAGTCATTCATCTAGCATGTAGAATCACCTGAAAGCGTAAAATTTTGTCAAAAAAAAAGTGTAAATTCTGTTAACTTTTCAATCTTGCGCTTGCTTAGGTCTTCCTAGAAGCGTGTGAACGAGGTATTCAATCTCATTAGCAAACACAAGGGATTAATACGTAATTTTGTCTCTGCACAGCACTCTAAGAAAGTTCTGTAGTTCTCTAGCATGTTGCCTACAGAGAATCCTACCGACTGTCAGGAGCCGATTCTAGTGCCTTGTCCATTGCTTCTTGGCACTTGTTCCGTGATACTTTTCCTCCTTGATTAATCACTTTGCAGTGGTATTGACCTGAAGGCGCTTGGAAGGCTGTCACAGGCCTGCTTAAGGTATTTGATGGAAGACGTCATAAGCACAAAACAAGAAAAATTCAGCAATTTTCAACAGTTGGTACACATAAAAACCCTGACGCTGCTAAGGAGGGGTCGCGTGTTCAGTATGTTTTATTTAGTTACAAGGCACATGCTAACTTGTTTTTACTGCTTCTATATCGCATACCACACATTTACATATTGCCTTCATACCAGACAGAGCATTTAAAATGCTACAACACAACGACAAATTCAAATTTACCCAGCAACTTTGATTGGCGTTGACATGAGTAGGAGATGTGAACAAATACGTTTTAGCGCTGTTGCGCAGGTTTTGCTTCTTTTGAGGTGTCAAGCTCTTTAACATTTGTTTGAATGGCACATTGTGATTAAAGAGCAATGCTTATGGCTTTACAACCATTAGTACAACAGTAAAGTACAACAAGACTTGTACGCAAAAAATACGCTTAATTTCTGACCAAACTTAATTTCGCGGCACATTGTTCGCACTGTTCGCATCAAATATAAACGTTATACCTCCACCTACAAAGCTTTACGGTACTAGTTTTACTTTTGCAATTGATGATGGTACCGTGCGCCTAAACAGCTCTAAATTGGCAAAAAGGAGCAATGAACGCGTTACCACCCAACATCCCTACATAACCGCTCTTTTGCTAATTAACTAACTTTTAACCAGGACGATGTCTATTTTAGGACGGAAACGGTACCTCTCTTACGCTAAAACAACTTACTTATTTGTAGACCTTTACAAGGCAAGGAGGGCAATGTGCAATCCAAAAAGCAGAAGCAATCAATGACAAATATAGTACGGTAATAATTGATTCAAAACCATCTTTTAATTTACTTTAGCAAAAAATACAGAAAATGATTGCAGTACGTTGTTACTTTTGTGGTTTGCCATTGTCTCTGTTGATTATTTAAAGTCTGGAGAGCTACATCCACCTCTGGTACTGGAACCCGCAACAGCCAATCGTATGTCAATTATTTGCTTTTGTTTTTTTTTGTTTCTATGAAATTGGTGAAACGTATTTATTTATACATGCAAAGTTAAGGACCACTATGGGAACAATTGTGTTAGTATAGCAAAGAACTATACTGAACAGATGGAAAGATATTCATCTTCAACTTACAACGTAGAACCAAACCACAAAAATGTTGCACTTCCTGAGGATCTTAAAAATTGCCGAAAATTGGTGGTACAATTCTAAACAACTAATTGTTTTTCTTGCTAATCTTTTCGTAGCATAAGTACTTGTTCCACTACCCTTGTTTTACCAAAGAAGAAATACAGCTTTTACATACAGTTCTCTCTCAGTTTGCAACGTATGTAGAAGAACTGCTGTGAGTATCTAATTTTTATAACTAGGAAATGGTACAACGATTTAGGTACTGCTAGAAGTGGGTGTGAAAAGTTTCGGAGAGAGAGATCTGCATTTGAGGCACAGGTACAAAGGCAATTTTGACTGCTTCTAATAAGTGTAAGCTGCACTTTCAAATCTTAAAGTTACTTTGGTACAAGTTGTCTGTTAGCCAACAAAACGCTATAAATTATGAGTTTATTCCTATTTGCTGCTATGGATATGGAGACCAACTTGCATTCTTGTATGCACTGCCATTGTTGTTTTTTAATACTAATCAATACAATAGAAATTCTCGTGTACGATTTATGACAATGGGCTACAATGGAGCAATAAATGATCAGGTATTGGGCAGCCAAGGCAAAATTATGATCAACTTCATAAACACACAGCCGTTTGAACCTGTATCAAGAGACATCACTGATACTTTTAAAACCATAGCAAATACTTATTTCAGTTCGGTACTGGTAAACAATGTTGCAATATTATTAACAGATTCTCAGAAAAAGTATAAAGGCCACTCTTATTTCAAAAAGCTGTCATTGTTTCTGCACCGTCTCGGCACTGACTTTCTTTGTAAAGAAGAAACAAAATACAAGAACACATGTGTTCACTTGGATTTACTTTCTCCTTTCACAACCTTGAAAAACTGGGGAGCCCTTACTGGTACGCCAATGCACATTGTTTTTTTTATTTTGAACTTACTCTATTTATCACCAGCTGAGGAGACAAAAATGAATGAAACATTTTCACATTTGGTTCGTCATAGAATATCTCAACTCCAGCCGGATGTTGTATTCATGAGCTTATCAGAAATGCCTATTCATTGTGTTTTTGAGTGTGAACCTTTCCAGATTGTGCCTAAGTGCTTTGTTCAAAAGAACAAGAAACTATTTAAATTGCATTATTCTGTAATTTCAGTACCACAACCAAACAACAGTGTACACCGCTTCTTAGCATTTCAAATGCCTCCCCTACATACACCATTAGGGGGTCTTTCAGATAAAGAAGTTGTTCTGTGGGGTACTGAAGTAAACAATTTTGTTAAGCAGTTTTGTAAAAGCAAACATCCTAAATACAAGGCTCTCGCGCGCAGGCTAAAGACAAGACACACTTGGTGTAATCACTAATACATTTGACTGCATATTAATTAAAGTTTTAATTTCATCAATAAACTCTATGTGCTGCATAACACTGATTCATAATACTAATTGGAATTGAAAAAAAAAACAACCAAACGCTACAATCCAGTAGGAAAAATCCAAGAAAGTGCTACAAGGATGGTAATAAAAGGGAATGAAGACAGTGTAATTACAAGTATGACATATCGGGTAGCTAAACAAACCTGTTTTTCATGAAGAGCCGGATTTTCCGTTTCCGCGTAGTTTACATGAAGAGCTTGTTGAACTTTGACAACACAAATATCACTTGCAATACTAGCTGATCCTTATATGGGCGTTTCTACGCTTGGTACTCCAAAGTAACTCTTTTGAATAAGGTAGTTTGTTTGAACGCGTTCATGCCTGAACTTTAAGTTATGGTGATTTTGTTTGATTTCCAGTGGATAGTCACTCCGACTATCAATAACTCCGTACCACTAACAGAAGGGATAATCTAACTTGTTGCCGATAAAGGACAATACATTCGCTATTACAGCTCCAGCCTGCGAAAAAACAAGCATAAAACATACCAGCAAGAAGTCGATAAGCAACAAGTAAGAATTGATGTGAAATGAACATCTCCGAGTAGTTAAATGCAATGTTATAGTGAGTGTCTACAAAATAGTGTTGGTGTTTGTACAAAACCATCAAGTAGGCTTAGGAATATAGGGATGGGGATTGAGAATGTTCAAACGTAAAAATAAATTGAGAATTTTTTGAGACAGGATAGCCTCCGTTTACCACTCACAAAAAAATTTTGCACCACTTCTGCTACTATAATTTAGTACATCAGCAAATGTGTATTGCTGGTGCTGTAATACAAAGGCTTCCCTGAGCATAAAAAAAAAACATTTTTTACTGTACATGACCTGCAGCAAATGAAATAAATACAGTATTAATGCCTTTCCTGGGTTTGTTAATTGTCAACTTACCCACTGTCTACATTATCATGACTGTATTGTACCAAATTGGGAAACTTTTCGCATCATGGGATACAAACTTCTGGAGTTATTGTCCGTATCATTCAAGTTTGCTAATCTTTGCAACTTTTTGCTGTTTGTGACTTTTGGTTTTCGTGTTTAGTCAGATCTGACAGATCTTGCAACTTCTGTTAGTTCTTACAAGATCTTGTTAGTTCTTGCAAGATCTGTTAAAAACTACAAGATCTGACGGATCTTGTCAGTTCTGGAACAAACTAAATCCGATTGGATACAACGTATACAAATTATTATGACACCACCAGTGTTCTTAACCCATTATTTATTTGGTACATTAGCTTATGTCTCTGATGACCTCTAAGGTCCAACGATTGTCTCCTATACTCTAAAACTGATTATTTCGCTACGTTATCCGTGTACATGCAGCGCAAGATACTTTGGAAGCGCTTGGAACTTTCTTTGAGGTTTTAACGTTATCTACTCCTCTTCACGCCTGAATGTGCCAGTATTCGCGCGTGGTGCTTGTAAGTTAAAATGTAAATAATTATTGATTCGTACTCGTTTTTATGGCTCCTGGGTGAGTAGTAATGAGAGCGCCCTACGTGAAATACTGAGATCGTCTTGTTAGATGATGTGACTTTTGACACAGTCTTTTTCGTCTTGCCGTAACGTACATAAGGACGGCAAGCAAGGTACATTGCCATGAGTTATAGAATGTGATGCATTCACATTGCACTGGTTCTACAGGTTTTTATCAAAGCTGTCAGTTTTTGCTGGAACTATCAAAACTGACAAAATCTGACAGAACTTGCAAAAACTAGCAGAACTTACAAGATCTGTCAGTTTTGTTAGTTCTTGCAAGATCTTACACTTTGATACTTCTGCCAAACCTGTCGCAAACTTGAATGATACGGACAATAACTCCAAATAAAACAAAAAAAAGTAAAAATGTGATCAACAATTTGGGTGATATCACGTTCTCAGAGTGTAAAACCTGAATATGGTGGACTCAGGTGTAGCAAGAAATATAGTGAACACACATTTTTGATTTGTAGCCCAGTTTTAATGCTAACGTTCACAACCAAGTCGTAATTCACTAAAAAAAAATTAGGACTAGTAGCCAGTAAAACTTTGTCAAAACGGCTCCAAAATACTCGCACGTACTATAGACATGCTAAGAGGCTTGTTAGACACACCATAAGCAAAAAACCACAAAAGACGAAAAACGCAAGTTCAACACGTGTACTAACACACTAAAAACAAGCGATGCGCGTAAACATTCAACAGAAACTAAAGTTGTAGTGGTGCAAGGCAAAAAGTACTCAAGCTCAGAGTTATTGTCAAGTGAAAATTTTCGTGTTCGACAATTGATTTTGAATTGTGTCCTTTTTTGTCCGATACTGCTTAATTGCCTTGTTTTTTCTCCCCTTCAGGGTTTTACAGGCAATACATTGTATTGTAGTTGCACTAGGGATTGTAAACGACTCCAAAGTAGTATGTGATGCCATTCACATGGTTTTGTTGTAAAAACGTGATAAAGAAATTCTTTGTCAAATGTTAAATCTTGGTGACAAGCCCATTTTTTTTCTTTTGTACAACAGAAAATTGGATTTTGTCCACCTATGAAAGAAGCGTGTAACTTTGTCAAGTTTTTTGGTCAATTTTGCCAACAACAAAACTATCACATAGCATGGAAGAGTGACACGGGGTCATTAGACTGTAAAATGGACGTGTACGCTCTACTCTAACGAAAGAGTTAACACGGAAGTAAAGCTATGAAGTACAGCTAACATTAGCATGAGCATACCTTTAGAGTTAAATCCCAAATCACTCGTGAGCCACAGAAAGAAACTTGTCGAATTTAGATACAACGCTAATGTACCTAGCCATACCAGCAATCAAATATATAGTCTACCTGTGCCATCTGTTGGAGCCACTGTACATTTTAGTACAATGACATAAACGCTATTGATGCTTTCTATTGTCAGTGCCACATATTCACGTAGTACATTGTAGGTGATGACGGACATAATTGAACATTGCACATCCTGTTTTAGTTGTAATTATTGCAACTTCAATCCAGAGTATGTATACTACTCTGTACGCGTAGAATTAGGCGTCAGGAGTGGATTCGAGCGATATGTCTGCAAGTGGCAAAATCAAGATGAAAGCTTTAAACAATTCTTAAACTCGTTGACACACTTTAATGACGTATTTTACCAAAAGCGAGTAATAAATGTGAAAAAACGCGAAAGATATGTCTGTGCATATAATACGTAGCTCTCCCGACTGTAGACTGAGTATAATCGTATTACATTGAAGCACAAACTATGGAGTTTTAGGAGTTATAGCCTTGCAGTCATGGGTCTTGAAATAGACACTGAAAGGGAAAGGTGATGAAAGAAACTCAGTATCAGCAACAAATCGATCTTACGTTACAAAGAAATTAAAACGAAAAAAGAAGAGAATTGTAAAAGAGTTTAAATGTAGTACTTGGATTTCAGGCTTGAATTGAACGCCAACTTTCTCTTGCATCTGTTGAAACAAGCTCTGTAAATTGACACTAGATAGTGTGTTTTGATCTCTTCACTTGTGAGTGCCAAGCCGCCATAAATAGCAAACTTGACAACTGAAAGAAAAGTAAACTCGAGAGTCAAATTATACGTAAGCACTTACCGATTTGTATCTTAACAAATGTCCAGAAATAATCAGAGGCGTCAGAGATTACTAATATCAAGTTAAAGTGATTAGCAACTACTCTTGGAGCATCCTTGCTATCAACTGCTTGCAGTCTCTTCCTAAAGTAAATGAGTAAATATTCAAACAAATCACGGTAAAAATACCTTCTAGATAAGCCTTTGTAACTCGAGCTATCATTTCAAGTAGCACATGGACTGCAGAATATCACCGCAAGATACATCTTCTAGTTGAGGTGGATGAATTCTTTGAAAAAGGGTCAACAATGGTGAAGGTAAGGCTTGGAAATGAAGGTACCTAGAAACCTCATATTGAATCCTTTGTTTTGCAAGAAAGACAAGAACGCTTTTTGTCTTGGATGAAAGTTCGGTGACTACAAAGCCTCAATCAAAAAATTTACATATTACGCGTGACATACGTTAATCTGTTTTTACATTCATTCCATTGGTCATCAAGAAGGTAGAAGAAAGCGTCTAAATAATTGGTATGAAGATTGTTAATAAAAAGAAGCAAAATACTTACCTGTCACTTCCTATGTACAAGTTCATCATGTCTCCAAATCTTGTCTGATGATAGAGGCTTATTTGGAAACTTCTGTCGTAGAATACTGAGGTATGATTGTTTTGTACAAATGAGCCGACTTTCTACCTTAACATGATGCTGGGTGAGTATTGGTTTTTTTCTTTTTTAGCTTACTTTGAGAACTAGTAAACAGTCACCATAAACTACTTTACCTACTATAGTAGACGCCCTTGAGTTAACGAAATCCCTTGCTTTTAAATCACCACTGATCACAGGTGCTGCATGAAACAGACTTCATTCTAAGAAATTATCTTTCGTAATGATTGCCTTTAGCTTTCATAGCACTTATTGACACATTGGCTTAATATTTTTCCGCCTTGATCTTCAAATTTATTAACTGGAAGCTGTATCTCCTCAATGGCTAAACATAAACTCAACAAGGGAACCATGGTCATTCATTTGATAAAAACGTACTATCTAGATGTTGGAATGTTCCTGGATCATTGTCGAATCTGGGGTACCTATCACTTGAATACAATCATCACCAGCACCACCTATTATATTAGATACTTCTACATTACTGAGGACAGCCTTATCATTTCCTGAACCAAGATTGATGGTGTTTTGGAACACAACATTTGTTGCTCGAATGCAGTCATTTCCAGTACCTTGTTTTGAAACAATTACTAAAAGTAAACTTCACATACGATACCTGTGAGCACATTGCCTGCGATTGAAGCACCCTCCATCACAACTAAGCAATCAAAGCCTTCCAATAGTGATATACCACTCCTTACAATAGCACCTGCTCCAACAAGAACACAATCATCTCCGCTTGATCCAATAATTGAGTCTACAGACTCTCCAGGTAGTATCTTGATACAGTTTGTACCTAGCAATACGTTACTATAATAATTACAAGAACCTTTGTATTGCGTACATTCATCAAAGTTACAGCGATCACAAGCACAACCTCGAGAACAAGGACCCAAGAAAATAGTCGAACAAATACTGTTATCAAAATTTGTTGGGTTTGATGTTGGTGCGATAGTTGCTGGCTGCATTGTTGGCTGTATTGTAGGTGCATCTGTAGCATCCATCGAAACATTAAAAGTTGTAGGTTCAGCAATACCACAAAGGCTTATTGTATTAAGACTTTTACTAGTTAGTTACAAAATCTTCGAAATGAAACTTACATTGCGGTACTACTTTCAGTAGAAAAATATGTTCTATCTCCTACCGTTATAGATGCTTGTAATTCCGATGTACCAGTTCCTTCACAGTATAAGAGATAATCACGTGAACTATTTCACTAACCTGTTACTTCCATAGAGAACGAACATGTAACAGTACCACCCACAGCTATCATTCCACTAGCAGAGAATCCTGTCCCATCAACAGACTCTCCAAAAGCCTTATTGCAGATTACTTTAATTGAATACTACTTCTATAACTACGTACAATGTCACAGGATTTCTTGGTGTAACAAAAGAAGGTGTTCGGAATTTTAAACTGTTTTTTTGAACGCCACAAAAACTGCATATCACTCTAAATTCACTCATTTGGTAGTGGTATTATTTGGGTACTGGTGGATAAATACGAGCGGCATCAACATAGTATGTATGGAACAAGCGTTTGTAAACAAAGTTATCCTTTTAAGGGGATGGAATTCTAATCGAACTGCCCATAAGTATTTTTTGTTTACCTTCCATCTTTTCCTTTATGTCCTTCAATATCAACAGGACCAAATATCTCTTAAAGTTTAGTTTACAGCCTACAAAAACTAAGAATATCACACCGTAAGCTGGATAGGTCGTGTTTGCAAGTAGAATAGGCATACCATATGACCCTTTATATGAAGTTTTTCTGCAGCTTCGTTCATCAGTTTGTTGAAATGAGGATCATCTTTGTGGATTGTTTTCCCTCCATTTGCACTTCCATAGATCAACGTAGAATCACCAGTTATCGGTAAACAAGTCGTTGCTATAAACAAACGGTATCAAAAAGGAGATAACTTTTCATTTAAGGCTACAATAAACGTCTAAAATGCTGACGTACCGACCGATGAGTCTGTATCCTTTGTAATCAAGAGCAACCATAAACGGAAAATGTAATCCATCGATATTGGCTGTTGTATCTTTTTCAAGTTTGCAATCGATCCTTATGGTATCTATGGTGGTGATAAATTTACATCAAAGGCCGTAGGTAAGAAACCCAATGATTTAAATCAAAGGTTACCCTACTTTTTTTTTTTCCCTGATCTTTTCGATTAAGGACATGAATTGAATGGTCTTAAAGCGTACTACCACTACGAATGTACTAGTACGCAAATCAAATCAGTTACAACTTAATCAACACTTGAAGCATGTCATACCTTCTCGCCTCCAGCAATACCACCTACATTAACAGGTTTAATTGTCTTCTGGTGATTAGGAATACTTCTCTCATTGATGATTACCCTTAATACCAGCATAAGAGAAAGAAATACAAAGGACAAACAAAGTAATTGCTGATGACAACATAGAGAAAAAACTAGGAAAAAAAAAACGTGCCCTCCTGATTTACTCGCAATATCAATAAATTGTTTGGAGAGCGTACTGAGTTTATACAAGTACTCTAATTTATCGTCTAATCCTTTAGGTCTATACGCAAACAACACTTGAAACTCAGAATTCCAATCTATGCAAGCACACAGACAAGTTGAAGCAATACTCTTGAAGAAGACTTTGTGGATGTCAATTCTGTCTTGTCCACATCTTGCAATTCTACATTTTGCGTATGTGTAACCCTGACCAGAACCTAAAAGCTTGCGTTTATCATAAATTAAGTAGATATAAGAGGTACCTTGACTTATATCGTCGGTATCAACAGTACTTGACGAGTAAGTTTGTCCTTTTTCACTTGTTGAACTCTTATTGTCTTCTTCTTCGATGGAAGGATTCCAGATCGGGACTAAAAACAAATGCTTGTCTCATGTCTTTTGATGAGCTGCCTTCGTTTTTACTCAAGGACAAGCTAGCTGTGGTACAACGGGAAAAAGGCCGTGGTTTATTGGTCTACAAAGTGTTTCGCAGTAGTAATGATGCCAAGCATGCTAGAGATACACTTTCACTTGTGAAAGCGTTTGATCCAGCTGCATTAAAGAAGTGGAAAAAAGCACGTGCTAGGCGTATACGCCTTACACGGAAGGCCTGCCACTGATTATGGCTTGTAAATTGTAACTATCGTGTGGTTTTATTAATAAATTTCCAAACATTAAAAAAAAAATGTTCTCTGGACTAAGATATGTCACTTCGCCTTTTTTATCATCTTCGCTCAAGTATCTCACTGAAGTGTTTGGTTCTTCATAAGGCGTTACATCGGTTATGGCTGCTTCTGTGTATGGGGTTATACTTGGATTTGTATAAGCACTGTAATCACCACAAGCATCGGTATCTAGGGTGTAATTCTGTTGAAGATCAGAATTCTGCACCTCCTGTGGTACTTCTGCGTCCTTCTCTTCAACGTATTGTTCTACGACATGATGTAAAATTCAAGCTTGAACGATGATATCTCGTACCTACATCGGCCGCAGCATACGCTCCAGCGTGCATTCCAGCCGTTAGATCATCGGAAGAGGTGTTGAGGTTCTGAGACTGACCATACGCTTCAGTGTGAAGCGGTATGTCTTCTGAATCCTGTTCTTGTTCTTTGTTTCCAGGTAATGCAAGTGATGAGTACGCTGTTGTTGGTAACCTTTCTGATCCTTCATCATCGGAGGATTCATTATTACTTTCATTGTAGTTCAAGTATGTGATATTATCAATACCACCGTATAGTTTGGTGTAATCATTAGGTAGTTCAGAGTCTGAGTCTGAGTCTGGGTCTGAGGAATCCTTGTCTTGTTCTGAAAGCTGCGTTTTTATAACGAGAAATAAAAAGATATTTAAGACATTGCTGTAGTACATTTGGAACCAAGGAGGCTCGGAGGATCACTACCAGTTGGAGACGGAGAAGACGCACTTGATTTTGATGTATCAAAGTTCAACAGCCTAGGTTTTTAAGCATAACAAAAAAAGGTAAATCGTGCTTCCACAATGACAATCATTAATGGTTTTCACCTCTAGTCAAGGTCAACATTATTTCAATTACCTGTAGCATGTTTATTGAGATTAGTGGTCTATCTAAAGCGAACAGTGACGGGATCTGGTGCACAAAATTAGTTTCGTTGACAAAAAAGGCAGTTCATACAATGAACCAAATCACGTTTTCTTTCAAGTCAATTCTGTCTGTTTTAAACCTCAAGATCCAGGAAGCTTCACATAAATTAACTGGTAGATCTTTAAGATGAGGAAAGTAATCTCCTCTCTCATGCTTTGGCGGTGTAGGGATGGTAAACGCTTAAAAAAACAAACAGAGTTTACAACTTTTGATACTTTCGTAAACAAGACGGCGTTACCTTTATATCGAGTACCACGAATCCTTTGCTAAAAAGTACCCACGTGTTAGTTCATGAACTTTATATTCTTTTGGATTACCTTAGTTATGTAACACGATTGTTTGTGGTCTTTTATTGTCAAGCCATAATATTCTTGCAACACTAAGACTTAGTTAATGACATGTGATATAAGCAGCTTTGTACACAGCGTACTGTAAAGCTAACGCGCAATGTGCTGGTCTTGTTTATTTTAGTATACACGTGATAAATTTGTAATCATTACTTACCTGTGAAGATCAATGTTTTCAATGACACATCAAAAGGCCTATCCCAAGGCATATATGGTCTTAGTGCCTTACCACAAACAGTACAAGCCTTCAAATCGTTAAGCGGTGGTAAAATTCTCTGGAAAAGAGGAAAAACCGTTGTAGAAAGGTTGAGAGTATCCTCATGCGTACGACTATATCTTCATTGACACAATAATAATGAGGCTCAGCTTAGAACAAAAAATTAATACAAACTGAGTACGTTGTGGTTCGTATAGACGTACTTTGTGCGAATGTACTCTTACAAGACGCTTCAAACCCGACTTCACATGTCAGTGCGGTTTTTGCCCTGTATTGCTTTCTACAACGATACATGGTAATATCAAAGGCCTTCTTATACGACTTGTGGCGATGATGGCGTTAAAACAAATTCAGAAAATTTGTCAACTTTTTTCGCCTAGTTACTACATCTGGAAAGCACGTGTGCATAAACTTTCATCTTGTGTATGTCTTGTTAGATATTAGAAGCGAAATAGAGCATCTACAGCTCAAATAAACTCAACACAGATGCTTTCAAAACAACCGAAAGTTCAAAACACAGTGTAACCTGATACCACCACTTTACAACTTATCGTACATTATAGATTGTACCAGCACTATGTTAATAGAGCTTGTGGAATATCTTTGGCTATTATTGCAATAGGCATAGAACTCTTTGCAAGTGCACGTGCGTATATTCTTTTTTTGTATGTATTTTCTAACAGCTTGCAAGTGAAACAAACTTATCAGTATTGACAAGAACTGTTGCCTAATAAGGAAAGTATCAGCATATGCTCCTTGAGCACTTGCTCGTGATGCGTCAGTCTCTCCAAACGTATAACAAGCTCTGTTTAGGTGGGAACGCAAATAATTTATTTTTAAAAGTGGAGGTGCTCTAGTTTCTGCTTTAGCGCCTAAATATTGTTAAATGCAGTACGAATGTGGATGATTCTTACCTCAATTCGACTATGCAGCATGCGTAGTTGTGACGGGATTGAACTGTTTTTCAAAACCGGGCAACAATGTCTGTATCTCAATTGGCGCTCGAAACATGTCCGTCTCAAGCTTTACTAGTTCTTCAAATATCGTTACAATGGTGCTTAGTTTAGGTTTCAAGTTTTGTTTCATAGATGGTCCAGAAGAATTGCTTGGTGTATTGTTAGGCTTGAAACCCGATGGATCATTGAGTTGATCAACAAGCTTCAGTATACTGGGATTTACGCGCGTACTTGCATGTCCTAAAACACGTCATAATGTAAGTACTAAGTACGTTATTACACCCTGATACGCATGTCGTGTTTTTTCTATAGATTTGAGTTCGCTTACGTCTTGCTTTACTGTATTAAAACACTTGGAGCATATATCTTCTGTGTAAGCATAGAACTGATACGCTTTCTTTGCCAAAACAATTTGAAAGCCAAAGTAGGAAACTACAGATGAGTCATGTCTACTTGATTCTTCTAACGCGTAAAGCGTTTGACATATCTACGCGTACCTCCATTTTGTAATAAAGAGTTTCTTATTAGCTCAACAAGCTTAGCTCGCTTGTATTCTATAGTTACAACGAGTTTTTCAGTGTCCAAAAGAAGCCCTTTTAGTTTTTGAGTAACGAGTAGCAGATCATTGAACAAGTCATCTAATATCCCTGTATCACGCTAAATATATTAATAAATAACGCCGCGAGTACTTCTTCGTTTTGTACCAGCAAAAAAATAGATTCTTCCAGTTGCAGCTTCCTATGCGGTGCAAACAGACCCTATTAAGTGTAAAAGTTAATTCAAGCCATACAAAGAGGACTTACAGGACACTGAGGTGCTAACCTCTTTTGAATATCTAATATTTTTTTCGTATTTTCTACAATGGCTCTACCCTGTTGTCCAAAATTAGTTTTTTGAAACAAAACTTGTTCCCCCATAAATTTCTTAAATCCAACAAACCTCGTCTATTTCTTTAGCCACTCCTTCAATAAGCGCGAGTGCTTTAGTCAGGTTTTCAAAGTCCACGTGATCGTCAGGTGTATATTTAATAAGTTGCTTAAAGAGAATGTTATAACATGAGCAGGGAAATCAGAGTCTGTACTTACCTCTAGAAGTAACTTGTACCTCTAAGCAAAAAACAACAAAAGTCAGCACATACATATGATGGTGTCTCACGTACAGGAACTCTTTGTATTGGCATAATCTGAAAAGATTCTAGGGTTTGTGTTCCTATATTTGGATTTTTACATGCTCCCTAGTAGACAAAATGATGAGACACATGTTAGGCGTTGTACAAAAGCGTACTCTAAGAAATTTTTGAAATTCAGCATTTCGTTCTTTGGCAGCTGCTGTAGCATCAAGGATCGTGTTAAACTTATTAACATAATTCGTATACAACTTCAAATACGGTGCCTAATATGTTGTCATTTCAAAAAAAAAAATCACGTGATCAACATGTGAAAAACCCAAAATAGTTAACATATTTACCAAGTCGCCAAATACTTTGCCGTATCCTGTTCCTTTACTTTTGGTTGTTCTGCTCTCTTCTAATTGCTGTAAAAACTCTTTATTAACACTATAGATAGGTATTAAATCAGCAAAGATGCTGTTGATAACAGGAAGCTCCAAAATGGCTTCTTGTCCGCCATTAAATGTTGCAGAAGCTTTCAAAGGTTCATAAAATCCCTAGTAACAAGTTAATACTTCATAAAGTTGTAAAGATACCTCAGCCTCAATGTTTTCTCGTTTTTTGGCATGTGCAAGCATGCGACGATATCTCTTACGTTGTGAGAATCCACGAACAACACCTTGAAGTTTGGCAATATTCTCTGAGAGCTACAAGAAGTTTTCAGAAAAGGAGAAACAAAGTCGAATCAAAGAACCTTGTAATCGCGTTTTTGTGCAGCAATGTTTCGTTTTACAGTTGCAAAACTGACGTCAATATCACTCAGCACTTGTCTTTTATGCCTCTCTATCCGTACAGTCTCTTGACGAATAATCTAAGTCTGTCAAAAAAGAAAAAAAAAAAAGGCAAAAAAGAAAAAAAAACCGGCAAAAAAAACAATAACCATTGTACCTCCTGTCGGACACTAGCATCAAATTCTGTTGTTTCTACAAGTGTCTTTAGCTCGCTAATATAACCTTCAAACAACTACAAATAGTTTGAGTGACTTTACAGAGTGAGAGCGAACGGTTTTGTGGCACAACCTTGTTGAATCTGGCTTCTTTTGATTTTAACAGTTCTCTAACTGATTTTTTGACACTGTTGTGTTGTTTTTCAGCCTGGTGGACCTTCTGAACGAGTTCTTGAGCAATTTCTATGCTCGGTAAACGATTCTCAGCTTAAATGTCAGTGACTTACTTGTTTTAGGTACCTACAATCGTTGTGTTGTGTTTTGTGGCGTCGGATGTGGCGCCTGAATTTTTTGGGCGTGTTGATTTCAACATTTCGTGATCTGGGACCTTCATTATCAGTTTCTTGGTACTATCGAAGTCATTGGAATATTTTGAAGGCTTTGGAGGGTAAGCAACAAAGAATTACAGTTTTTTGCCTCTTATAGGCTTGAATGGCGTACGTTATTCTTTTTATTGCCCGTAGGCTGTGTTTCATCAGTATGGTTATCTAAAATAGTTAAATCGAGCGGAAACCGTTCAAAACAGCTTTTTCCATTGTCGAGCCTTGTTATGGAGTGTATCACATATTTACTTTCTTCTATTGGTTGAATTGGTGTGAAATAAAAACCTTGAATTCAACAAAAACCGTTAAGTGTAAACTACCACTTCACTTTGGTTCGACTCGTACTTGCAATGCAAAAAAAAAAAAAACCAATTGAGCGTGCAATGCACTAATGACTATCGCAAATTCTACAATCAGAAAGAAACAAGAAGAAAATGTAGAACCAATCAAGAAAACATGCAAAAAAGTCATGCTTTACCATACTCTACTAAAAGAACAATCCAATAATAGTGCGTGTTAAGTCAGAATTGCGTTGAGACAAGAAGTATAAGTTATTTTTCTTTATTATTCACAAGTTTGTATCGCTTCTACATTTCAAGTGCTGGCTAACCGCCAGCTAAGTAACCCCTTTGAGGTGCAGAGAGGAGTCAAACAAGGTGATCCTCTCTCTCCTACTCTCTTTGTCTTGTGCATGGAGCCTATATTGGCCCGTGTGCAAGAAATAAACCAAGGTGTAACACTTGGTGAAACACGTATCACCTCCCTTGCTTTTGCGGATGATATTGCTGGATTGTGTTCTTGCCCACAGGACGCAATTAACTTCAAAGCGGTTCTTAGAGCTGCTGAACACACCGTAGGCCTTATAGCTAATCCCTCTAAGTGCTTCAGTATTAGTAATCTCAAGACGCCCGCCTTTCAAAACACGGACGAGGTAAAGTATCTAGGTATTTACTTCCGAGCTGATGAAGGAGTGGCTAACTATGCCTCTGACGTTATTGACAAACTCTCCAAGCAAGTTTGTCGTTGGCGCTACCTGGCACGTACTCTAATTTCTAAGAAAACAATTTATACAGCCTATGCGCTGCCTCTTTTTACTTATTACTTTCGCTTTATTAGTATTCATCCCACGCAAGTGAGATCTATACGGAATGCGGCTGCTACACTCTTCAATAATCAATTGTCTATGCGGCGTGTAGCTAGCTAGTCGTTATTTTAACCCTCTCAAAGCTTGTGGTTTAGGTTTGGTTGACCCTGCCAGGTATAATCAAGCTCTACTCGCACGTGTTTGGGAGGTGTTCCTCTTTGACTATGGTTCTCAGGTGTACCATAGTCAATGTCAATGGAACCTTTGGCATCAATATGCAGGTGGTGATGAAGGTGGAGGCCTCTGGTCGGGACTGGCGGCCTCCTATCATTACACCACATGCAAAAAAGCATGGATTAAAATTAACCAACGTTTCAGAGGTAAAACACTCTCAGAGTTGGAGCGCCTTTTTGTCGAGCACAAAATTAAGTTACCACGCACCTCCTCTGACATCTACCACTTTAATTTTGTCCGTAAAGTTGACACAACTCCTACAATTTCTCGAATGCTTTCTACCCATAAAAAACTTTACAAAACTTTCCCTCACATTTTCAAGCATCCCAAACTTAAATGTGCTCCTCTAGTTAGGGACTACCTACTCAAATCCATTTTGAGATTTCTACCTTGTGCCTATGATGCGACACAAGACCGAATCTCATACATCTTGTTTCAGTCGCCTGCGGCTGATGTTATACGCATCACTAAACATTCCCTTGGCTATACTTTTTCTTATAGCTCACACACTCTACACAATGCCATTGTGCTTACTGAAAGGAACCTTGTGGTTCTGGGCATTCTCATCAAATGGTGTTGGAAACTCTACAACCGAGCTCGTCATGGTGAAGGATTTTACAGTCTTTCTCAAATGGCTTTGTTGGTTAAGATAGATATCAAAGAGACTTTCATCAAAATTGGTTTTTACCAAAGTGAGGTTAGGCGGTCGGCCCTTCCTTACTATTAACACTTGTACAATTGTAAATTTAACCTATGTGAAGGGCGTGAGGGTTAGTACCTCATATTGTTGGTAGCAGAGGAACGTTATG